>OY720675.1:205347487-206597487 GCA_963170755.1 Amphimallon solstitiale
GTAAATTGGAAATCAGTGTTGTTCTGTTACGCTACCGTGTGTAGACAACGTGATTTTTAATTCAGTGCTACTGAAGATGACAACTTAGTTGTCGAAATACGTATTTTAGTCTATTTGTGCTTTAGTGTGGTGCAGGTGTTTTAGTGTTTTTGTGTAGTGTCAAGCCACAGACTACAAGTTTAGTTTCTATGGAGTGAAGTGAAAAAGATAGCCCAGATAGAAAGAATGGCGTTAATTTGTGTATAAATAATATAGAATGCAAACCCCGACAGCCTAAGTGAGTATAATGGGATATGATTATATACAGGGCAATCCAAATTAAGTGTTCACCATTGGTAACTTTGTTATTATTAAAGATACAAGATTGTTTAAATTAGCAAACTTGTAGTACTTTTAACGCTCTTTAAGATGGAAGAATAAAAAAAACAAATGAGCAACGCGTTTTCGAGTTTTGCCGAAAAATATTTTTTTTTCGAACGGAAACCCCTGTATATTATATCATTTTCTGCTAGAACTTTAATTTTTAAACAAGAAATTTTTTACTGGGATTAAAAATACTTGAGTTATAATGAATAAACGAAAACAGCTAAATTAGTTTTATACAATTTATTTTATACATAAACTTATCATTAAAAGAAAATAAAAATCACTGATTTTTTCATAGAAGATGTTCAAAAATATCACCTTGTAGTTCAATACATTTTTGTACACGCTTCCGAACTTCTCGAACTACCTTCAGTATGGTCCCACCATCTATTTGGTTTATCTTTTCACTAACTGCAATCTTTAGGGCGTTTACGTTTTCGTACCTTTGCTTATAAATCTGGTTCTTTAAATAACCCCATAAAAAAAATCTAGCGGCGTTAAATCTGGCGATCGGGAGGCCACTGAATAAGACCATTTGTTCCTATCCATGAAGTGTTAAAAATAGCATTTAGAAGTTGATGAGTACCTCTGTAGTTGTGCGCAGGTGCGCCATCCTGCTGAAAATGCAGATTCTGTCTACTTATGAGATCCAGATCGTCTAAGAAATTATTCAGAATTTCAGTCAAAAATTCTATGTACCTTTCACCAGTTAGAGGGCCCTCATAAAAGAAAGGACCAACAATCCATGAACCGATTAAACCGCACCAAACATTAAAACTGAAACGGACTTGTGGACGTCTTGGATTTACTAAAAGAAGATTTTCCTTTGACCAGTAATGATGATTTTTTTTATTGTACATTCCAGAATTTGAGAAATTCGATTCATCGGTCCATAAAATATAACGAAAGTTGTTTACATTTTGGCGACAAAAGTTAAGATACCAGTGGCAAAAAACCTGAACTGGTTTGTACTTATAAGGAATGAATTTGTGTTTCTTCAGAATCCTATGCACAGTACCGTGACTCAAATCAGATTCATTGACAATATCTAGTATGGAATTCTCACGGTTGGCCTCAAAATATGCGATAACTGCAATTTCCGTGGCCTCGCTTTTTATAAAAGTCCTTTTTGTCCTTGTTTTGGCAAAAACACTCTCATTGCCTCTAAATTTTCGGTAAAGTCTCAGAAAATATTGCTCATGTGGTTGTGTTCGGAGTGGATAGAATTCAGCGTAGTGTTCTTTTGCCCTCCTAGAGGATTTTCTGCACACTAAATAAGATTCTAACATATCACACTTTTCTGAATGGGTAAAAATCATTTTTTTGTCAAATTAATAACTAGCACAATGAAACTTATGAGTGAAAAACTAATAAAACTGTACTAATATTTGACGTTTGGTAGAAAGACTTATCGTCGTTTTCATAGATACATAGAAATGCACTTGACTTAGCTGTTTTTGTGTATTCATTATAACTCAAGTATTTTTAATCCCAGTAAAAAATTTCTTATAAGATTTTTTGTTTAAAAATTAAAGTTCTAGCAGAAAATGACAGGGGTTTCCATTTGAAAAAAAAAATATTTTTCGGCAAAACTCGAAAACGCATTGCTCATTTGTTTTTTTTTATTCTTCCATCTTAAAGAGCGTTAAAAGTACTACAAGTTTGCTAATTTAAACAATCTTGTATCTTTAATAATAACAAAGTTACCAATGGTGAACACTTAATTTGGATTGCCCTGTATATATATATATATATATATATGTACTCTAATAAATTCTTTCAACAGCCAGAGAATGCTTGTTTTGAACATATTTTCTCTGCTCTTTATATACATTAATAATTGGATATACAAATATTCGGTTTTCTTAATTGTGATAATTTATTAACGACAACAAATAGAAGGAAGACATTGTCTTAAGGCTGGCGTATCGTACGATACACCGGACAATATTCACGTTGAAAACACGCTCACATTTTTTTGATAAGAAATGGAAACTATTAATTTAATTGTTATAAAAAGTACACAGTTATGTTAAGGAAACTTGATTCGAGGTCGTAGGGGTTTTTTAAATGTCTAATTGGGCTGTTTTGAACCTGTGTACTGTGAATAAAATACCCCTTTTAGAGGTAAAAATAAATATTTTTTATCTGTAATTTTCAAATAAAGTATAGCATTCTTGTACCCCCCAGGACCTCAAAAAATTAGTTTGCATTGTTACAAAAAATAGTGCAACGAAAATAATATCTTCGTTTGTAAATGGTATCAAAAATAAAAATGCGTGGATATTATGTGAAAATGGGGTTACAATTCATCTATAGTGTGGAGAAAAACCGTCAAGATGTAGAATTATCACGTCAGGAACTTAAATATTAGTGTAGCTTCTGGACATTAGGTGGCACTGCAAATTAGGGCGTATACTTATATGTATTATTAATTAAAAATTTCTAAAGGATAGCTACTTTTATTTATGCAAAAGTACAATTGCTCATTTGCTATTTGTCAAATAATAATAACAGTTATATATTATTATTTTTATTCAACCGTTTAACACTTTGCGGAATGTAATATAAAATATATATCTACCTATAAAAAACAAAAACGATGATAAATTTGCAATATAATAATCTTACACATTGTTTACTTTCGAGTGATGTATATTTATAGTAATTTTTGAATTTTTGACATTATTTGAAATATGTATGTTGTGATAACTGGTGAAAAAGTGAAAACCTTTCTTGATTTAATATATGATATAATTAACTTATAATGTTATCTAATTATGAATACATGTGTATTTATAATTGTACTGAAATAAGTAAAATCTGCAGAGGTACCTAGCTTATATCTTGATAATCTCGAAGACTTAAACAATACTTCTGCTCATACTATTATCAGAAATTATGTTAAATTTTTAGAATATAATATCCAAATAAACTTTACTTAAACACATAAACATGGATAAACTAGAAGATGGTATACCAACTATAGATATATTTAATTTAGTCTACTTCAGAAAATTAAATAATTCTTGATGCACATATTTATTGAAGTCTGCGACGAGACTGAGATAGATATCTTAAAATTTAGAGATTTTTTCTCAAAAATGTAAAAATCACAGATTTTACTTTCTTATACGTAGTATAAGGAAGTATTGTGATGATGAAAATTTTCGACCTCGAGATTTTTGCAGATGTCCACGTTTTGAAGTCCCCTGATACCGAAAAAGTGGTTTTTAAAAAATGTCTGTCTGTCTGTGTGTCTGTGTGTGACCACGATAGCGGTCAAACCGCTGTATATATCAATTCCAAATTTTGTATTTACGTGTACAATCTCCCTCTTGAGATCTGATTAGTTTTTCAGTAAAATCGGTAGACCGGAAGTAGCAGTTTACTTCAGTGAAAAAATCGAATTTTGCCAATATTTCGTCAATTACTAAGTTCAAACAAATTTATAAAGAATTGAAATGTACTCAAAATTAAATTTTAGACAAATTATCTTAAAAAAGTTTTTCGAAATTCCAACCGGAAGTAGGTCTTTTACTCTTATCGAAAATCAGTTTTTTGCGAATATCTCGCAAGTCATGCTTTCTAGGCAGGTACATTACGAGTATAAAAGTATTTAAATTATAATTTTAAATATCTTTTGTATAAAAAAAATTTCAAAATTCGGACCGGAAGTACCACTTTTACTCTTACCGAATATCGATTGTTTGCAGATATGTCGTAAATTATGCATTCTATATATATTTATTAAGAGTACAAAAGTATTTAGAGTTGAATTTGCAATATTTTTTGTGTACATGAAATTTCAAAATTCGGACCGGAAGTGGCACTTTTACTCTTAGCGAGTAGCACTTTTTTTCGAATATCTTGCAAAGTATGCATTCTATAGCGATTTATTAAGAGAATGAAAGTACTTAGAATAGGATTTTGAATAAGTTTTGTATAAAAAAATTCTGAAAATTGTATAGTTTGAAACGCTCATACGTATAAGAAAGTCGGGTGGTGGCCACACCTCATTTTTTAGTTGGTTTTTGCTCGATCGTAAGTATATAATGAATCCAAAGCTCCAAATGTGGCTTGTCGTCCAGGCACATATTGTCTGTATATAACAAAATATCACCATTTGCTTCTTATTTATCAGTTTTGTTGATGAAACTTATGTAGTATATAATTTATTTATAATTATTTATCAATTATTTATTTACTTACAAATTTATGATATATTATTCACAGACCTAGTGAATATATGTGATGTACAAACTTAGCAATAAATGAACCTTTTTGTTTTTAATAAATAATTTCATTAATTTTCTAAGTAAGTATTAAGTTATTTCGTGTTTTCCTAAAAATCTACAAAAATATTCAAAAGATTGTATCATAGTCGAAACGAGCTAGAAGAATCAGTTTGGTCTTAAACTTTAGCTACTTACCTCTATAAATGCGATGTCAGATTTTGGCGTAGAAAACACCATTTACTTACTATCGAGCAAAAACCGATTTAAAAAAAAATTTCAAATTTCGAAGAGGTCTATCTCCGGAAGTATTGGAGCTAAATATCCCGTTTTTGTATTAAATTGTTGAAAATGTTCTCTAGTTTAATAAAAGCTTAAACGGCTTTTTAGCTCAAACTAATACTTTAGGAGATATTTTGTAAAAACAGGCCAAAACATTTAGCCGTTTTTTCAAGATGGCGGCGTTCGCGGTGGTGGCGGAAATAAGAAAACTTGGGACTTTGTAACAATCTGCCAATCCATACACCATATCAACAAATCAAAACTACCCTAATTAGTGTAACCATGCGAGACTTTTTGGTATAGTTTGACTGGACTATATGTATATTCTATGTATATGTACATCGGTGATGTTTCTATCACAGAAAGTTAATATTCTACGTTTTAGATATTTCTTGAATTTACTAGATTTGGTAGACCATATAAATATATGGCACAATAGGCTTAAATTATGTGTTCTGCATGTTCAACCATTTCGTCAGGTAGATATAGGTTCTTTTTCGGTGGTTTATACCGAAAATTCTTTATGTTGTTATTAATAGTGCAATATTAGGTAAGTCTATTAAACGAATATAAGAGTATATATGTCATCTTTGGATAATATGAAAAATCTAAACCTTATTTTTACAAACTTACTTCAATTCGGTAAAATATATTCAGGTACGTTTAACAACTAAAATAATTACTTTCTCTTCTGAATGTTGCGCATCTCCAATATTATTTAAGAAGATAATAAAATATGACTAATGTTAAGTAAAGGAGTGCAGCTGATTTTTGCCAAAAACACTAGTGTCACCTATAGACAACCTATAATTGAAAATATTTACTATAAAAATTAATTGTGGACTAAAATACAACCGTAAGTAATTAATACCTATTGATTTTTTCTGGTTACATTCTGAATCATATCCCCTACACACACACAGTTAGAGTTTTGAAAATCACAATATATGCTGTCAGTTTTAGTTCATATGTTCAGAGACCGGACATGAGCGGCCGATGGCTCATCACCCACGCGCGCACTATTGAAATTTTATATTTTTAAAAAGTTTTCAGTTTTATTTATATAATTCGATAACAAGTGGGTGGTGATCTATAAAATACAAAATACGTCATTATTTGTTTATATTGTAGTTAAAATCGCGTAAATTCCCCGTATTTTATTAATCTTACGAAATATAAGGTAAATAGAATAAATTTTAAAAACACCTCACGCTTCTACCTACGTCCATGAAGAAAGGAATTTAACATTAAAATCGACTTTTTTGCTGTCCGTTTTCTCGAGGAAAACAGATGTTGTAGTTCACCATATGAATAGTGCTATTCAGTAACTGTGTGATGTTATACTTTATTTCTTTTGTTCGTCATAATTTCGGCCTCATATGGCCGAATTATTACACATTGTTTAGAATAAAACTGCAGTCTATGGTCAACTGTTCTCCTCTTTCTACTCTTTGTAACACATCACACAAAATGTCACTTATAAATATTTTATTTTCATTGGTTTTTACCAGTTTTTGTGCGGCAATAGAAGGTTGATGGCATTGTCCAACATTCTTGTTACAATGACCCATCCAAAATTCATTAAACACACTACAAATTAAGCGAGAAAGAAAACTTCAAACAGCTAGTGAAAATGATGACACATGGATTAGAAACGTCATGAGAATAGTTTTTTAATAATGAGTGGTGTCAGTCGACGAACAAGCTGTAGAGATGCATTCATACGGATGCACGTAATGATTGCCCTGCAATTACTTATTTCAATTATTATTATATGCAAAGAAAAATGCAAACAAGTATACTAAATTGACCAGCTTTCATACATACAGTACACGGAATAATTTATTATTAGAAATACCACGGCCAAATGCTCTTTCAGTGACAAAAGTCCAATGTATGTACGTGTCTATAAGAGTCTACAATAAATTACCAAACAAATTTAAAGTGTAGCCATACAGAAAATTTAGAAATGATATTAAAAAACTTCTGCCTTTAAAAGATTACTACTCTTAGGATGAGTAACTCAATGACTCCTCCATGTAATCAAACTGTAGTTCTAGTTTTTTTATATGTATCTACAACTCTTATGCTGTCTTTTAATGTTTAAATGATATAAGGACGTATCCCATTCCGAAAGGTGACCGGCATAAAATGTTTCTATTACTTAATTTTTATACTTATTCACTTGTTCTATACCATGTTTATGGTCACATGAACTAATAAATATTATTATTATTATTATTAATATTACTTCAGAAAATGTGTTTTTCCAAACTTGAATCGTTTTATTCCTATTTATTTTATAAGGCGTACCTATTTGAAATTTTATTGAAATTTTATAAAATGCTATATATAAATGAATGCTTGTATTTATTGATGCTTAACTGTTGACATTATTTCTATATATACCTATATTACTCCTATGCTTTAGTTGGTCAGGTTCCTAATAAATACTCCCATAAATTTAAAATACTATGTAAACAAAAACGTGTTCATGGTGTTTCTTTAATAATTTTTTGTGCGTGTTTGTTTTTTTGTTTCTGTCTATGTTCGAGTTCATTTAAAAGCCCAAGATATAAATTTGTTGCTGTAAAAGGAATCTACATTTCTGTAGCTGTCTACAATAAGTTCGACTATTTGCCAACATGAACCCGCCACATTACGGCACCTCATCTTACCCCCCACATTTATTTTCCTCAGGTCCACCAAACTGAAAACTAAACGCCAGCCTTAATGCGATTTTCTGCTTTTTGGTTACGTAAATTCTGCTAAGAGATAATACTAGATACCCCGTGGTCTCATTGATGACCCTAAATTAAAATTTTTGCCTTATTTGTTGGATCTCTTTATTCGCTGAACCTTACACAAAATACACCAATTTTGAAAATTACAGTCAACCGTAAGTTTCATTAGCAGTATCGATTAGTTACGCGCCGAACTTCAAAGTAATTGTCTTCTTGAGTAACCTATTGAAAGTGTATTTAAATATGGTATATAGGCAAGAAAAACTATTGTTGCCGTGTGCTCTAAGCATTAATTAAAATATTTTTTACGCTTAGAATACTATTATCAATTAATTTGATTATTCAGTAGAATTCATTAGAAATTAAATATAAGAAAAATGTGATGAATTGGATGAAATAAAATATTAAAATAGAATATTGATGAGGCAAAAATAATGTTAATATGGTGTTTTAATTTGAGGACTATATTTAAAGATAAAAATAAACAAGTAAGTATATACGAGGGATATTCGGAAAGTAAGGTCCGATTTCTGATAACACATAAACCATCGCAGATTGTTTCAAAAAACTGTTTATATTTAATAATTTACATGTTTCTCTATTTTTCTACATAGTTTCCATTCTTGTTAAAACATTTGTCATAACGTTCTACGAGCTTTTGTATGCCTAAGTCATAGACGTCCGCCGTCTGTGAGGATAACGTGCGCACAATTTATGAAATTTCAAATTTCTAGAGACAATTTTGTGCAGAGTTGTTCTACCTACATTCGGAAATTCCAATGCTAAAGTTTAAATTGTGAATCGCTGGTTTTCCCGAATATTTTCGTCCACGGCATTGACCAAATCTTCTGTGATCACTGATGGTCGGGCTGATCGTGGTTCATCATGGGCATTTTTCCGTCCGTCCTTAAAAGCTCTCACCCACTTACGCACTTTGCTGTCACTCGTTCGCATTGGGGCCATAAACTTCACTAATTTGTCTATGAATATTCGCTGCTGAAACGTTCCTTGCTGTCAAAAGCCGAATCACTGACCGTATTTCACAGTCGGCGGGCTGATCAATTGTTTTAAACATTTTGAACGGACACTGTAAACAACACACTGCTATAATACCAATGCGAATGGCGTCGTTTGACGAGCAAGGCATGTCGGGAGTCGGTGCGCATGCGCGTTTCCATTTTCGCGCGACATTCGATTAGCTACTGCGATTCGGACATTACTTTCCGAATATCCCTCGTATGTAAAGATTTGAAGCGCTTTAGATTGGTAATGTGAATCGTAACCATAGAGCTGGTTGTTTGGAGAGACTCAATGAATAAGTTAGTGCAAGACAATTCTAAGTACAAATAAATTATATTTCGTGAAAAATTTTAAAAGCAATAAATTTAAAAGATAAAAGGCGATGTCTGTTAGTATCAAGAAAATAGAAAGAATAAGGAACATTTAACGGAAGATCCATTTCCCAGATATGGCATACTAGTATTAAATTTTAAAAATATTCTAAAATTAAATACGTCATTATACTATTATATCATTTCGGACAGGTAATCAAATGATAATGAACAAACCTTGGTAACGTAATTTTAAACAATCCTACGTGTATAATAGAATATTTAGCATTAATTCAAATATTAAAACACCAGAAAAATCTATAGATTCTCACCATTGGTATATCGATTATTAGAAGAGATAGAGGAACGGGGAATGTTTTGCAGAATTCAATACTTGCAACAAACCTTATTATACTATTATTATAATATTTGCCGACTTCAATTTTTGTCAATAACTCGATAATGCCTAATGCGATCGCTTTTAAACTCTAACACGACAAATTTTTTGGTGTTAACAGTAACCGCCGATTTTCATTTGTTTCCAAGTTCTTAGCGCTATCTTTTGTTTTTCTTATGGCGGCCATATTGGAGTCTAATACGAAATTAGTTGGATGTGAAATTAAGTGTTTTCCGGAAAGACCACAACCACACCGGACAATATTTAACAGAATAATCAGAAATTTAGTGAACTATGGACGCTTCGAACAAAAAAAAAAAAAATTAACGACCAAGTTAACAATGATGATATACGTCAAAATGATATTTTGCAAAATATCATGAACAATCCAAGTACATCAGTACGTCAAGTGGCTCCAGAAACTGAAATCTAGTGTTTATAAAACTTTGAAGAAAAACAAATACCACCCAAACAAACCAAACAATTGTACAAGGTTTAAGCGATAGTGACTATCAGATAAGATTACAATTTAGCAGGTGGTATCTAGAAAAATGTGAAGATGAATGATATTCCTAGGAAAATACTTTAGACGGATGAAATACGATTTACCAATTGTGAGGTGTTAAATACGAATAACTATCATTGTTCCACTAAAAATCCACCTTTGATAATTCGAAGAAGATTTCAAGTTCGATTTGGTTTTAATCTTTGGTGTGGTTTTACTGGTACGAACCTTTATTGACATCTTTTTTGTTTTTTGAGTTTTCGTTTTTTCACTTTAGATAATCACTTAATAAGTTTGATTACAATTTAACTGGTAATAGATATTTTGAGATACTAACCAACGAGATAATGCCTGCCCTAAGACAAATTATTAACCTTGAAAGCATGCAAAACATCTGGTTTGAGTAGGAGGGCTGCCCTGCCCGTAATGCTCTTGACTTGCAACCTTTTTCAATACATTTCAATAAGAGAGTTATTTCAAATAATGGACCAGTACAATGGTCTGCGAGATGAGCCCACCTTACCCCCCTTGACGTTTCTTTGTGGGGTGCCACTAAAAACGAAGTAAGTATTTAATTTTGAACCACCAGATAATCGGGAAATTTTGGAACAAAGAGTGCTAAATATGCCAAGGCACAGCCGTCTTTACTTACAAGCCGTGAAGTATATATATATGCGAAAATTACATAGAATGGGAACCGGTAGAACCAGTAGAACCACATACGCAGTTGCCAGATCTTCAAATTCATGGCTTGTAAGTATAGATGGCTGTGGCTAAGGTCACTAAACGAAAACACACTACGTAGAGTTTGTAACTCTGTTAAATCAAGGCACCAAAAGTGTGTGTAGCAGAATGGTCACCATATTGAACAGTTTGTTTAAGTAAATCTGAACTTGGTATGATGGGCCATGTGTGGGTGGATAGTTAAGAGATGAAATTGAAGCAAGGTCCAAGGTCCCACACTCACATCATCAGGCCAAGAATCCCAAAAAAAATTTTGGGATTCTTGGCCTGATGATGTGAGTAGTATTTAAACTCACGAAACCGGTCGCCGTAATTAAAATGAAGAATCTGTGGGACCTTGGACCTTGTTTCAATTTCATCTCTTAAACCTGAACTTGTAGTTTCGTATTATAGTGAAATTAATTTTATATGTTCAAATTTCTTGTATAAATAAAGATTTATTAGGCATGTTGTACATCGGAAAGCTATTTTTAATAATTATCTAACTAATTAAGAATCCAATATGGCCGTCATAAGAAAAGCAAAAGATACCGCTAATAACTTGGAAATAAATGAAAATTGGAGGTTACGAGTAACACAAAAAATATCTCTTAAAAAGTGTCTGAACAATGTTAGAATTTAAAAGCGACAACATTTGGGGTTATCGAGTTATTAAGGAAAATTGAAATCGGCAAATATTGATTTTTTCAAAATATCTCAAAATTGTAAAAAGTCCGAATGAATTTGAGATGAAATTTGTTGCAAGTAGTGAATTCTGCAAAACCTTCCCCGTTGCTCTATCTTTTCTAATAACCGATTTATCAATTGTGAACATCGAAATGTGTACACGTTTTATACATAGATGCTAACATAAAAGTGCGGGAAACAGATGATTAATATTGAACCTAAGTTGGAAAAGGCTTCTATAAATACAGTAGATTATATTCCACGTAATGATGAAAACAATTAACATGTCAATTATTTTAAAATAAGCCAATTAATTGTCAAATATTTTCAAAAATTTAGGATAAATAGCCAAAATTTGACGATGAAAGTAGGTGTATAATTTAGACGATATTAGTAATTTCAAGAAATGAAACTGTAGGTCACCTAATATATTCATGAATAGTAATGGTAGTTTCACCAATAGTAACAAATATAGAGGTAAGAGTAATCTTCTGTAAGTAGATATAAAATATTAAGTCAAGAAAATTTAAAACTTTAATATACAATAGCTTATAGTCGGAATAATGCTATAGCGAGGGTTAGTACATTAAAAAACAACATTCTTTTAATCAGGCAGCATAATTGTATTTAGGGGATAGTTTAAGAATACAGACGGATGAAAAAAAATTGAAATAGATGTGTTGAACACCCAGATTAAATTTGTGAATGATACTGAATTAATTTAATTTTTTCAATTTGAAAAGAAATAATATAAAATTAGCTCAGAGTAAGATAGAACTGCATTAAGACATTCAAGATAAAGATTTAGAAACAACAAAATTAAAGAGAGTTATAGAAATTTAAAATTCAAATAGTAAGAAGTGAGAACAGACCTAATATTAAATTAGATAGACTGCAATGGTAAAATGGTAAATTATAAGATAAGGCAGACATCTTATATCATCAAATTAGAAAAAGGAACTGACAAAATTTGTACAATATAAAATAGAAACAGCAGATATAAAGAAAACTGTTTTAAACGTTAGGGAAATAAAGATATATCACAAAGGGAATTAGAAGAAGGAGTAGATTTTAGGTATCTAAAACGTGAATATGATGAAAATTAAAAGATTAGATTAAGTCAATATTGTAATAAAAGATTTTTTAGGAAATATGAGAAAAAGGAAGTCAAAATAAGAAATATAGTTATTTAATTTTTAAGAAACAAAGCAACAGAATATTTACTTATCAAAACATAACAAAGAACTGGAATTTAGAATTAAAAAAACATCGATAAAAGTAATAAAGCAGTACAAAATGGTCTTATAAAGCAACACTAAAATTATGAAGAAGCAATACAAAACTTATGAGTTAATCCGCAAAAGGATATGTTAACATAGAGACAATAGACAATATATCAGAATGAAACCATGTGTTCATTCTTTCTTCCCGAAGTAATGTTTCTTTAGCTAGTTAGTTTAAATTGGACAGATATTAATTTAATAAGAACAAAATTTGATGTCATACATTAATCTATACAAATTTGCACTATATCTCCAATACAACCCAAGTGCACTACAGAACGTAGAATGTGAAGATTTAAGATTTAAGAGGTATTAATTAGGCAATGTAACTGAATTTCCAGCATAGAGATGGTTATTTGGCGTGACTCAAGTTGTAATAAAATTTATAGTCAATTGATATGTAAATTTAAATAATAATTTTTTTTCTTTAAAAAACCTACGATCTTTTTGACTTTCTCTCTAGATTTAGAGACTTTATAGTCGTATATTTAATGATATGTTTTTGCTTTCTGTAAGAATACACGCAAAGGGTCATTACTACTTACGACTTTCAAGAGTGAAAGGTTATTTTTAGTTATTCAAGCCTTGTGACCCATTCATTTCATTCTATACACTGCGAGTAAGAAATCCTTTGTGTATTCGCTGAATACCCAAGTTTAATTTTTAACATTCGCGCCAGTGCCATTTTCTTAATTAAACTGTGCATAACCTATTCTATACTCACCCTTCCGTAAACTAAAAGCCCTAAAGTACAATACACAATACACCATGCAATATTGTTGGCTTGTTTAATACCTTAAAAAGAAAAAGCCTGCGCATGTATATTGTTATAGTTTGTATTTAACGAATAGCATTTGACTTTCCTGTTTCATAAACTACATGTATTACAGAAAGCAAAGAAAGGCAAAATCGGAATATGAATGACATATAAACATGCATATACGTGAAGGAGTGATTGATATTCTGTCAGTAACTATAGAACTCATACGATATATCTAAAATTACAAACGAAATTTACCGTTGGTAACATACTTATGGGATTTTTGTTTTGCTTCACAGTAAAATATAAAAGAAGTATG
The DNA here is from genome assembly GCA_963170755.1 of Amphimallon solstitiale. NCBI lineage: Eukaryota > Metazoa > Arthropoda > Insecta > Coleoptera > Scarabaeidae > Amphimallon > Amphimallon solstitiale. The sequence goes on from OY720675.1 coordinate 205,361,120, forward strand.
CAGATAAAACGATCAACTTATTCGGCAATGGAACAAAATGTACTATATTTCTGTTTATCACAATATTTCTTAAAATAATAAACAAAAAACTGGAGTTACTAGGTCACTTAAAATGGCTTTGTTCAAGAGTCAAAATATTTTATTTCAACAAATTATAAAATCCTCAAATCAAATAAGTCCAAAAGCATATATTAAGTTGGTAAATAAAAAATTTAGGAATTAATCAAGTCAGTACCGGCAAAAAAAAATTAGGTTCAAATTCGTGCATGCATGATGTGACTCGTTCACTCAAAGAGGGAAAAATCTGCACTGTTTTTCTAATTTACTCCGTTGCTACACGTTAGGGAAAAGATAGGCAGACATTTACTATACAGGGTGAGTCAACTACGCGGGTAAGGTCGATTGTGCCTTTTCGAGTAAAGATATTTTGAAGCGGTTTTTTCTTGTGGTAGCTGTTCATTAGGGGCACATTTTAAAAATTTTTTGTATTATACAGAGTGTTCCATAACTTGGTGGCTAACCATAGTTATAGTTTTTTAAATGGAACACCCTATATATTATTGCATTTTTGAATTCCCCGTATAATTTTTAGTCAAAAAGTTATAAGATAGTATGCGCCTAAAGAGTAAAGTTTTTGACTTATTTCCATTTTTCTGCAAAATTGAATGTTTGTATAAAATTATATTTCTCGAAAACGACGTATTAGATGGACAAAATTTTTTGCAATATTGTTTACAATAAGAGGTCCTAATAGAAGCATGTTTTCTTTTTTTACAGTTACTAACTGCATGTGCAGGAAACTGGATTAACATTAGATGACACGTTTTTGTATAAAAGTCAATTTTTTTAAACGGGACAGCCTGTATATCAGTTCATTTTTGAATTGTTTATTAAATTTCATGTCAGAAACATATAAGACGTTAATACAGTAAAAGTGACTATTACAGAGTTATTCTCGTTTTTTGATATGCTTTTGTTAGTTTTTGCAAAAAAGTTAATTTTTTCAAATGGAACCGTATATTATTTCATTTTTGAATTTCTTATTAAATTTCACATCAAAAACATCTAAGACGTTAATACTTTAAAAGTGACTATTACTGAGCTATTGTCTCTTTTTAATTAAATTTTGTTAGTTTTGTGGTTTAATTAATATAGTATAGTACTGACAAAATTATATCAAAAAGAGACAATAGCTCAGTAATAGTCACTTTTATAGTATTCACGTCTGACATGTTTTTGATGTGAAATTTAATAAGAAATTCAAAAATGAAATAATATACAGTGTGTTTCATTTGAAAAAAATGACTTTTTTGTAAAAACTAACAAAAGCATATCAAAAAACGACAATAACTCTGTAATAGTCACTTTTAAAGTATTAACGTTTTACATGTTTCTAACAAACAAATATTTTTAAAGTGTGCCCCTAATGAACAGCTACCACAAGAAAAAAACCGTTTCGAAATATCTTTACTCGTAAAGGCACAATCGGCCTTACCCGCGTAGTTGACTCACCCTGTATATCTTGGGTATGAAATTAGGTTACACTATTAATAATAATACTGTTATGTTTAATTCTTTGTGAAAGTCTTGTCAGGAAAACCCTTTACATTAAGTATAAGTAGCCAATACGTTAGAATTTCAGATCAAGAGGCTGCTACATTTGCATTTTTCTCTTTATTGTTGATAAGTCCAAAGAGATATGCTCTGGAAATCTGGAATTTCTTGGACGCCTTAAGGTACGCCATCTTCTTCTCACGAACATCTTCTATAGCCTCAACCATCTGCGTCTAACACCAAAGCTTTTGCTTCTTTTCCTCATCTTCTTTCTTTTTAGGAATATCTGAAAAAAACACAGACTCTTGCGACTGGGGGGTAGATTTAAATAGACAAAACAAATCTGAAAACAAATAATTTGTAGGTCTAGACTATAGACTAATTTTCAATTAACAAATTTCAATTTCAATGGATTTAGCTTTAAAAAAAAATTAGTTTGGCTTTAAATTAGACAACATTACAATATATACAGGGTTATGATAAAGTGACGCACAAAATTCATAAAACGTACAATGTTCATTTTTGAAAAAAATGCAAAAACACGTCAAACAGTTTATTTTATTCCGCGTCTTTTAACATAAGTCAAAAAAATAAAACGTCAAATTTGTCAAAGTTATGACGTCATCAATATTTTTTTTAAATATGAAGCTTGGTTTTTTTTTTACTTTATTTGATAAAGTTTGTTTTTCTGCATTATAAAGAAATAATTGAAGTAGGGGTCACATAAGAAAAAACTGAGAGAATTAATAAAAAACAAAATAAACTTTATTATAGTAATAACATTTAAATTAACTAAACAGTCCATTAAACCAAAACGATTTCTTACAGGAATTGTTCAAACTGTATCCCGTTCACTATCTGACATAGGCCAAGACGATGGTAGACCTGATTTACAGAGTCTTCGTTCATCTGCGGAGTTATACGAGTCATTTCATGTCTAATTCGTTCCATTAAGTCTTCTAAATTGTCTGGTTTTTTCTTATGTGACCCGTACTTCAATTATTTCTTTATAATGCAGAAAAACAAGCTTTATCAAATAAAGTAAAAAAGAAACCAAGCTTTATATTTAAAAAAAAATATTGATGACGTCATAACTTTGACAAATTTGACGTTTTATTTTTTTGACTTATGTTAAAAGACGCGGAATAAAATAAACTGTTTGACGTGTTTTTGCATTTTTTTCAAAAATGAACATTGTACGTTTTATGAATTTTGTGCGTTACTTTATCATAACCCTGTATAATTAATATTATTGTTTAGTTATCAATATCATACTCAAAACTCATTTTTTAACTTTATCTTTATTCAGCATATTTTGTCGGGTTATAGGTAATACTATACTTTTACGTCAGCAATTATGAAATACCTACCTGTTCTATAATACCCGATACTTAAACGGATATAAAAAGCATTGTCAGCTAATAAACGACCACAGTATAACAAACTGCAATTCTTTTAGTGTACATTATACTTAACATCAGTGTTCAATTCACATGTGTACTAGTAGGTTCAAATGTTTGAAAACCTACCTGCAAAGACTGCAGTCTTTCTTGAGTAGTTCATGGTATTCCTAAGTGATAGCAACAACAAACAGAGCCGAAACGTCGGTATTCTATATTTTCCGACTATTTCATTAAAAATTTCATAAAAGACATACTGGAATTTCGACAAACCTTATTTATAAAAAATGTTGCAAACGTCTCTTTCAGTGCTTTCGTATTCTGTAGAAGTTTAAACTTAGTTCATGAAATATTATTTAAATTTTATTTTTCTCTGAAGTAAGCTATTAATTCCGGTCTAACGATTTCGCTGACAATCTAATTGGTTCTCAAGAAGCAGATTGTATTGCTAAATATGAAGTTAGGTATTGATAAATTTAGCTATTTGGCCGATATTGTGGTCACATACACACGCGCATGCGCACGCGCACACACATCGAGCAATAGGACATTTTTCAAAAACCCACTTTTTCGATATCAGGTCCAACATTTTTTTCATTACAATACTTCCTTATACTGAGTATAAGCAAAAAGAAGTGAGGTGGGGACACTACACAACTTTCTTACACGTATGTGCTTTTCAAATTAAACAAAGGTTGTTAAAAATTATGTTTAAATACTATATAATATATATCTTCTTTAAAAAATGACCAATCATTAAATATGTGATTTCAGGGCCGAATTTTGAAATTTTTTTTTTTAAAAAGTTATTCAAAATTTTATTTTAGGTATTTCTATTCTCTAAATAGATAGAATGCATAATTTGCCAGATATTTGCTAAAAGTGCTATTATAATATAAATGGATGAGCAATGCAATAGGATGCGCGTGGAATTTTTATGCCAAATTGAATACTTAACTCGGGGCTTACGAGTATGCGCAGTCTCTAGTCTTTTGACATTCGAAATCACTAAAGTTCCGAACGCCGATGTCAATGTACTAGCTTTTTGTTTATATTTTTGGAGTATTTTTATTAAGGAAAATGCGGAAGACATTGAAAAGGATCCAATTGTAAAATTCTCGACATACCATCACTGACATTGTTATCAAAAAATGTTGTTATTTCTGGTTTTGTTGTCAAACAATTGGAGCGCATTGTTAAGTGTGCTAAATGTGTGTCGGTACTAGAAGAAATCTCATAAACATTTGTCGATAATGCTAGTTTTCATCTTTTGAACGGAAAAAAATATGGTGCTTTAATACATCCTTCACAACATGCCCAAGTAGGCCATATTCTTGTACAAAACAACAATAAACTTCCTGCAGAGGCAGTGTGTTTTGAGCTATTTGTACGTTCAAATTCTATTACCTTGCTAGTAGAAAATAAGTACTTTGTATCCTTAGATATACATATGTTTGATTCATCTATTTTACATGAAAGTCACGTTTCTCTTTTAATTAAGCATGTTGTGCGATGCACAGAGATGCAAAGAAACAAACAGAAGTAGAACGTGGGGAACTTCTAAGAAAAAAGCTTTCCAAATTAATACTATTTTATAACCAGTAAATATTTCAAAAGAAATGTATTGTTTTAAATTTCCCTTAATAAGTAAGTATTTCATTATCTTCAGATGCAGATTTTAATTTTAAAGTTCATGTTCTGTTAAATACTTTTCAAAGATTTTAGACATTTCAAATTAGCTCCTTTATTTTATGTTATTGCGCATGTGCGTTCGCCCCGTGCGCAGTTCGTATTTGATCACAATTTGTAATATCTATTTATATTATGCAGGTCAGTGACGCACGTAGTATCATCAAGTACTCAAAATCGAGCCTTTAAATTCTTATATATCTATAATGTATCTTCCTAGAAAGCATAACTTTGAATACATTTGAAGTTTTTATAATTTTGTTTTACATTACGTCGATACATCCCTGATGATATCACTCACTGTAAGCGATAACTCAGATACCGTCAGAGCTGATACCACACACGTAGTATCATCAGCATACTGTGATGTAATAAGAGTAAACGTGTTACTTTCGGTCCGAATTTTGAAATTTCTTTTACTTAAAATGTGCTCAAAATCTAGCTTTTAACTTCTTTTACACCTATAATGTATCTTCCTAGAAAGCATGACTTTGAGTACATTTGAATTTTTTATAAAACGCAAGCACACGCACATTTTTTAAAAAACTACTATTTCGGTATCAGGGTACTTAAAAACGTGAACATCTGTAAACATCTCGAGGTCAATTTTTTTATCACAATACTTCCTTATACTGTGCATAAAAAGTAAAACATAGTCTGTTGACATGAAGTACAGAGAGTACAAAACGCTTGTATGCGGTACATTTTTCCGCAAGTATGACAGAATAACCCACATGCTCAAATCTTTGCGATGGGTAAATATGCAAAACCGAGTTACTTTACATTGCCGTAACTTGTTTCATAGAATCCTTTTATTTGAGTGTCCACCATACTTATTGCAAAACGTCAGGTTTCGCTGTGACGTGCATAATATTAATATAAGAAGAAAAGATGCTGTCACCTTACCTAAATACCATACAACATTTCTTAAGCGATCATTCGCATATGCAATCTACTGCCTTAACTTCAGGTAATTTTAAGGATATGGATATGACGCCTTTCAGGGGTGCTACTTTTCGTATTTACTAGAAAAACAATGACGCTTATTTCAATTTATTTAGTTTGTTATGTGTACTTGAAAGAATAATAAGGTTGTTATATATACGCAGAATTACTTTAGCTTTAGTTATGTTTGGTTAGTATTATTTTTAGGAATTTATTAATAATTATATACGTTCAAATATTTTTAAGGGTTTGGTGGAAGAGCAGAGGGCGTACTTATGTCGCCCGTTTGAAACACCCCTTAGAATTTTTCTTTTTCCTGTTTGTTTTTGCACTTTGAAACTGATTTCTTTTTAATAATAGTAGACGGAGTAAAACACAATTTACAACAAATCCAGTATATTAGAACAACTTATGACATGTTTCGCTATCATACGTCATAAGTTGTTTTAGTATACTGGTCCTAGACATTGTAAAATCTGAATACCTGATTTCGATAAAATATATAGTATAGTATTAGTTGAATATCCGAAGAAGCTACAGTGATAGCGAAACATGTCATAAGTTGTTTTAATATACTGAATTTGTTGTAAATTGTGTTTTACTCCGTCTAGTATTATTAATTAATATGAATGTCCAGCAAGTATCGGCCAACTCAATTAATATTAATAATCTCCTTTTCGTGTGATTTCGTTTTGTATATGTCTATACATGCATACATATTTGTGTATATGTTTATGTAACAAGAAGGAAGAGAAAAATAAAGACATTTTCATTATCATATTCAAGTCTAAAATTTATTTGCCAGTTAACCAATAGCAACCTGTATTATCAAAAAACGTAATAGAGGTTCTCTAGCTAAAGTGACATTAATTATTTTAACTAAAACTCCATGTTAGAATAAATAATAAACGTAAGGATAGTTTCAAATAATTTTTATTGTTTCACTCACAACAATATTGTTTCGCCAAACTTTGGCTTCATCAGGTGATGACAAAATAATGTTTACAAAATCATTACACCGTTATATATACTTATTCTACATAAATGTCGGGGTTCAAAAATCTATTAATTTCTAAAGCTTCAAATAAATTAAGTTTTTTTCCCTTTATCTTGTACATGTAAAATTTTAAATTCTTTATTAAATTTATGATTTAGTTCTATACAATGGTTGGCAAATGTTGAATCCGTCTTTCTTCCCTTGTAGCTTTTTTCGTGTTCCTTAATTCTTTGTTCAAATGTGCGTCCTGTTTGACCGATGCGATGTACACTTTGTTACATTCACATGTTAACATATAGACTCCTGAGTTCGACTTTCTTTCTATTTTATCTTTGTCATTCCTAATGTATTTTTGTAGCGAGTTATTTGATTTAAATGATATTAATTCATTGTTGGATTTTTTAATTAGATTTCCGATCCTGACTGAAATTCGACCTAAATATGTGATTGAGTTATGTTGGTATTTGTTATTGTTGGTAACTTTTTGTGTAAGAAGTTTGTCTATTAAATTTATTGTGTATCCATTATTATATTGTATATTCTATTTAGTTCTACAGGGTGTCCCAGAATTAAAAAGACGGAGTAGCAGAAATCGGAAGCTAGATTGTGTAAAAACGTACCCTCAAAATATCAAGTCTTTATTCGTGCGCAGACGGCAGAAAAAGAATAATAAAGAATTCAATTGGCCTTACGCTGACCCTGGACTAAATATCCACCTGCTTCACTTTTACAATCGGTCCTTTTCAGGACCACCATATTACTTGTGTTAAAAAAAAGAGGAGGAATTCATACTTCATAATAAATATCAAACCATTAATTACTTTAATTTTATACCTGCTAGAAAAAAATAGTTACATTCTTGATATTTGCTGTAATAAAGGCTAGAAATACTACGATTTATTGACTATTCTAAAATAATAATAATCAGCTGTTTCCGACTACAAACACATTAAAGAGCAACAACTTTCCTATTTTAAAAATAAAAACAATCTTTTATTGTCTGCAATAAAGTGCGTCGCCCATCTGGGTCAACAATCGACTACATAGCTGCGTTATCTAGACGCATCGGGCAAAAAATATGTTTTAAGTACGATTTAGCGTTACAACGGTATATAGCAAATTCATGTGTATCTGTTTTGTGGGATATTGTTAAATCTAAAAAGTTACCTTGTTCTTTATCTGTAGTGAATTTTATTTTTGGGTGAATGTTGTTAATATGATTTTCAAATGTTTTTAATTGTCTTTCTGTATCATTAAAGCAAACTAAAATGTCATCTACGTATGCGTACCAATAAATGCATTTGTTAAATAGGGGATGTTTACTTATCTCCTTTTCTATATGGTTCATAAAGATTTCTGCCATTAGGGGACTTAAGGGATTTCCCATTGCTAGATCCCGAAGTTTTTTTTATACCAATCCTTATTGAATTGAAAGTAGTTCTGTTTTATGCAAATATTCAACAATATTGCATAAAACAGAACTACAAGAGATTATTAATATTAATTGAGTTGGCCGATACTTGCTGGACATTCATATTAATTAATAATAGTAGACGGAGTAAAACACAATTTACAACAAATCCAGTATATTAGAACAACTTATGACATGTTTCGCTATCACATGTCATAAGTTGTTTTAGTATACTGGTCCTAGACATACTTATCTCCTTTTCTATATGGTACATATAGATTTCTGCCATTAGGGGACTTAAGGGATTTCCCATTGCTAGACCCGAAGATTGTTTATACCATTCCTTATTAAATTGAAAATAGAAACCGAGAAAAGTAAACATCCCTTATTTAACAAATGTATTTATTGGTACAGGTACGTAGATGACGACAGTTTAGTTTGCTTTAATGGTACAGAAAGACAATTACAAACATTTGAAAATCATATTAACAACATTCATCCAAAAATAAAATTCACTACAGAAAAAGAACAAGCTAAGTCAATCAACTTTTTAGATTTAACAATATCCTACAAAACAGATACACATGAATTTGCTATACCGTAGTCGACATATTTTAATTTCTGATACGAAAGTAGAAAGAGGAAAAGAGCGCGACGAAATAAACTAAAGATAAACATAAGCGAGGCTGCCAAGACAGTACACTCGACAAATGTTTTCTATGAAATGTAAGGCGTGAGGGTCCCCCACACTGTGTTACTCTCCCACCACTGTTAGCAAGCAGGCATCGCTGCATATTGTAAGGTCATCTTCTGCATGGGATAGAAGTACAAACCGAAATTAAAATTTGACGACAACGGTATACCATAAACCAACACACACATACACAACGATACACAGAAGTTCTTTCATCCGATTTCTCATAAACTAGCAGCATACCATTCTATGATACATCGACTAATAAATATACCTTTGAATAACCAGAACTTTAACCTAGAACTAAATAGAATATACAATATAGCAATCAATAATGGATACACAATAAATTTAATAGACAAACTTCTAACACAAAAACAAAGATCGCAAACTCTGTCTCTAATTTATCCTAAAGTTACCAACAATAACAAATACCAATATAACTCAATCACATATTTAGGTCCAATTTCAGTCAAGATAGGAAATCTAATTAAAAAATCCAACAATTAATTAATATCATTTAAAACAAGTAACTCGCTACAAAAATACATTAGGAATGACAAAGATAAAATAGAAAGAAAGTCGAAGTCAGGAGTCTATATGTTAACATATGAATGTAACAAAGTGTACATCGGTCAAACAGGATGCTCCTTTGAACAAAGAATTAAGGAACACGAAAAAAGCTACAAGGAAAGAAAGACGGATTCAACATTTTCCAAATATTGCATTAATTTATTTGAAGCTTTAGAAATTAATAGATATAAGAAAATAGGTCAGGCACTAAACGAACAAACAGATTTAAATCATTCTCTCTACTGTCTCTCTAAATTTGTTAAAGCACCCCCACTTTGAACCCAGACATTTATATAAAATAAGTATATATAATGCTGTAATGATTTTGTAAACATTATTCGGTCATCACCTGATGAAGCCAAAGTTTGGCAAAACAATATTGTTGTGAGTGAAACAATAAATATTATTGGAAACTATCTTTACGTTTATTATTTATACTAATTATAATGCTTTATAAGTACGTTTTTAAAATGTAATTTGTAAAGAAACTTTGTTTCAGTTGTACAAGCCTAGACAGTTTTACTGTTATGATGAGATTTATATATTTACTGTTTATTTGCCAGTCCAGCTAAATACTGTTGCGTTTGTGGTTATTCCATCTATATCTTGCTTTTTTCTTTAGTAATTTCAATAGTGTGTACTTACGCCACAAACAATATTCTCATAAAAGCTGTGTCAGAACATACCTTATGGTGGAAACGCGTTACATTCAGTTGCACGTCATACTAGATCCATGACGACTCGCCTTGTATATGTTGCCGATTCTATTTTTATTTCCGCCAGTGCCATTTGATATAACCAAAGAAAAAAAATATTCACAATACAATAACTATAACGTAATATATTTAGTAATTGATGTGCTCTAAGACTTCAGTCTTTCTCAACTTATTTATTATATTGATTTAGATTGTCGGAAAACCATAAATGTTTAATTACGTATCCATAATATAATTTAAAATGAGCAATACTTACGCTATTCACATTAAATTTAACAGTTTATTATAGAAAAGTTTGTAAAAAGCCTCGACAGTTTACAGAAACCTTTCGCCATTATATTCAATGGACGCAAATAAATAATAAATACACTTCTAAGAAGCACTGTTTTTAAACAATTTATATCAAAGCAAAAATAAACATGAAAAATTTGACAGGAAGAATATACACAACGCACGTCTTTTTGACAGATATGATTTATCTGTCAACACCAAATTGAACTATTAGTCTATTAAGAATATGTAAAAAAGAAATTTAATATTGAAACGGAGATTATGTGTTTATTAGCTATGAATGCGTATATTACGATCAATTTATAAACGTTCTATTTAAACTAATGAAATAAATGTCTTCAAGTATAATTTAACAAAGTAACTTAGTTTCTCTAATACAGTTATAACAACATGCAAAAGTCATCGATGACGTGCAACGGAATTTAACGCGTCTCTAGTATATATTACAGTGACTTGATATATAACAGTGGCGACACACAACATTTGGCCGCCATCTTGTGTCGAAAATTACGTAGAGGCAAATGTGAATTTGGGATAAAATGTTCATTTTAACATATATTCAGTTTATTATAATTAATAAGTATTTAGTTATAGATTGTACATCAAGGTTGGTTGAATTTGGGTCAGGATCGCAAATCATAGGCAACTGTCTTTTTTTCAAAGTAAATGGGGTTTCCTATGGTGGTTTCCTATGTATAACAGGTTTTTTGTGAGCAAATATTGTTGGAATTGCATTACATCTTAATTTTCTTGTCTCATCAACCCTCACTTTCTCCCACACATTAGCTTCAAAATTTGTTTCACATAACACACTATAGTCAGTCGGTTTCCAATTACCACAATGCATGTTTGCAGCCCACTATTTCCTTCTTTCCAGATCTTTTGGAAACCATTTCAAAATGAATCCTTTTTCTGAAGAATTAGAGCAACTAACTGCAGTACAACCTGGCATTGTAATATCTAAAATATAAGGTTATATCACTAAATATTAAATTACTAATTCTAATGCCATTTAAATTTTTAAAACTTTACTGTCTATGTATATTATATTTATCTTTACCTTATTTCAATGTGATAAGTCAAGTAATATTTTATTTATCGATAGGCACTAAACACGAAACTAGGTCAATAATGTCAATTAACTCTCAAATAACTGAAGATAATAGGAATTCTAAGAAAAAAAAAGTGGAAATAACTATAACCTGTGATTACACAAATAATAAAACGAAACTTTTTAAACTTATTTGAAGGGTACGATAAAAATATACTTGATTATATGACTTGTCTACATAAAAACACGTTCAAAACGCCAGAAACTTTGACACTCGACTCATCATGGCGGATTTTTGATCAACCAATAGAAAATAGGCCCAGGCGCTGTCGTCACTGTTATATATCAAGTCACTGTAGTATATACAGATTGTCGTAGTTAAAAGTTAATATGCATCTTCAAATACACACACATAAACATGTACCTATGTATAAGACCGGTGGTGTGGGGAGATAGTGGGGAGATCGAGAGCGGGGACAACACATTCGTTCCGTAACTTTAGAGCGTGCAGTATCTAAGCAATCTCGCAAATATTAATACCGCTGAAGGAAATAGAGCGATTGATTTGGGCTTAAGAGAACAAATTCTTAACGCCATACAAATGATTACTCCTGAAATGCTATCGAATGTACGAAATGGGTTTTATCATCGTTTAGGGTACTGCTTGATGCAAGAGGGACAGACATTTGAACATCTTCAACATTAAATTTTGTATAGTTCATTTAATATTTTGTTTCGTTTTAAATGTGAGAATTTTATTTAATTTTTTTATAAGAATTTTATTTTAGTTACAAATTTTATAGAGTTTTGTTTCAGTTCAATGTTAATACATCAGTTACCAAAATATTATACAAAAGCCGTAAAGAGCGTAGCAATTCCTTAAAGCAAACGTCTACACACTAACTTTCAACGTTTTGCACTAAAGCCTCGGTACCCCGGTGTCCCGATATGAACTGATCTGTACTCCCCTACTATCGTACCCCTCCAATTCATGTTTGCATGCACTTGTGTGCGTGTTTGTGTTTCCCTATATCTACTTTTATTTCAGTCAAACGGTATACATGTACCATGGTCGAATCAGTGAATGCACAGATTAGTACGTAAACTGTCCTTGTAATTAAATTTTATCTGCGATAGCTTATGGAACGCAATCACTTACATTGACGCGAGTATAAATAATGAAATAATCCTATTTCCAATACGAAGACAACTTAATAAAATATACCTTAATGCCCACACTATGGCTGTTTTATGTGGAAGTTGACTTATTCTGTATTTTGTGAATGAGAGAAGTAATCTTATAATGTGTGTATTATCAGAGTAGTGTGTACGCATTCGTCATTTCGCATAAAATATGAAATATATTTCTTTCATTATTTCAAGCATTATCGAATAAATTTAGAGAAACATACACGCAAAATTGTTCGCTTCTTTTACTACTTTCCAGAAAAAATTCAGCTATATTTCAACATTGTTTCCTAACCATATCAAGTCTTTTCATATTTATTGATTCGTTTCTCTTCCTTTTTCCTCCAAAGACTTCTTCTTGACATTTTGATAAACTCTTGAATCCTGTTGTTTTTTTTATTTATGTATTTTCAAAGACAGAACCTATTTATATATTTGTAGGTCGGGATTGTTTAACCCATATAACGTGAAATTTGCTTTAGGGGTTTTTCTTCGTATTTTTAAGGTATTTTCAATGGAGCTGGATATTCAGATTTATTTGAAATGTATATTGTTGGAAGAAAAACAATAAAAATTAAATTAGAATGAATAAAAATATCATAACATGATATTTTTATAATAAAAAGGATTGTAAAGAAAGAAATTTTAATTTAACAATAAATTATTAGAATTTTGGCTGAAGATACTTAGGCAAAACTAAATTAATATATGTACGCAATTCTCCACTATTTTCTGTTTTTTTTTGTTAATTTATTATTTATTAAATTAGAAACCATATATCTGATATCGTTATTAACTTTAATTAAAAATTATACAATTTAAAAATAATAAGAATCTTAAGAAAAATGATTAATACTATTGTACAGTTTTCAAAAGTTATTGGAAATGTATCGGATTTGTTCAATATATGTGTTAAATAATTTGGTGATTAGCAAAATGACGTTATAACATTTTGCTAAACTTGTAACTCCTCTTTCTCGCTTAAAATATAGACTAAAAAATGAGGTGTGTGCACCACACGACTTACTTATACATATGTGCTTTTCAAATTATACAAAAGGTGTTCTACATTAGTTTCAAATACTTCTTAAAAAAATAGCACAATCTGTGAGTAAATGTGATACTGCAGGTCCAAATTTTGAATTATTTTTACACAAAAATTATTCAAAATTCTATTCTCAGTACTTCTAGTCTTCTAATAAATCTCTGCAAAATGCATACTTTTCGAGATATTTGTAAAAAAATGCTACTCGATAAGAGTAACAGTGTTAATTTTGGTCCGAATCCTGAATTTTTTTTTATACAAAAGATATTGAAATTTAAGTTATAAATACTTTTATACTCTTGATAAATATATATAGAATGCATAATTTACGACATATTTGCAAAAAATCGCTATGCGGTAAGAGTAAAAGTGTTACTTCCGGTCCGAATTTTGAATTTTTTTTTATACAAAAGGTATTGAATATTAAGTTCTAAATACTTTTACAGTCGTAACGTATCTGCCTAAAAAGCATGGCTTGCGATAAGAGTAAAAGACCTACTTCCGGTAAGAATTTCGAAAAACTTTTTTAATAAAATTCTTCTCAAATTTAATTCGAGTATATAGGAATTCTTTATAAATTTGTTTAAACTTAGTAGTTCAGGAAATATTGGCAAAATTCAACTATTTCACTAAAAGTAAACTACTACTTCTGGTTTACCTATTTTACTGAAAAACTAATCAGATCTCAAGAGGGAGATTATACACGTAAATACAAAATTTGGAATTGGTACTACAGCGGTTTGACCGCTGTCATGATCACACACACACACACACAGAGAGAGAGAGAGAGAGAGAGAGAGAGAGAGAGAGAGAGAGAGAGAGATTTTTTAAAAACCACTTTTTTGGTATTAGGGGACTCAAAACGTGGACATCTAAAAAAATCTCGAGCTCGAAAATTTTCGTCATCGCAATACTTGCTTATACTATGTATAACAAAGTAAAAACAAAAACAATAAATGTTCAAAAGTATCGCCTTCTGCTTTTTGTGGTCGCGCTTCAAATGACGAACAAACATTTCCTAGAATTTCTAATATTAATATGCATATGTCTGTATATTCTTTATGCGAGTAAAAAGTTTTTATCCTTTGTTCGCTATACATAGATCATATTTTTACTTTCTTATACGTAGTATAAGGAAGTATTGTGATGATGAAAATTTTCGACATCGAGATTTTTGCAGATGTCCACGTTTTGAAGTCCCCTGATACCAAAAAAGTGGTTTTTAAAAAATGTCTCTCTCTCTCTCTCTCTCTCTCTCTCTCTCTCTCTCTCTCTCTCTCTCTCTCTCTCTCTCTCTCTCTCTCTCTCTCTCTCTCTCTCTCTCTCTCTCTCTCTCTCTCTCTCTCTCTCTCTCTCTCTCTCTCTCTCTCTCTCTCTCTCTCTCTCTCTCTCTCTCTCTCTCTGTGTGTGTGTGTGTGACCACGATAGCGGTCAAACCGCTGTAAATATCAATTCCAAATTTTGTATTTATGTGTATAATCTCCCTCTTGAGATCTGATTAGTTTTTCAGTAAGATCGGTAGACCGGAAGTAGCAGTTTACTTCAGCGAAAAAATCGAATTTTGACAATATTTCGTCAACTACTAAATTTAAACAAATTTATAAAGAATTCATATATACTTAAAATTTAAATTGAAAATAATTTTATTTAAAAAGTTTTTCGAAATTCCTACCGGAAGTAGGTCTTTTACTCTTATCGAAAATCAGTTTTTTGCGAATATTTCGCAAATCATGCTTTTTAGACAAGTATGTGACGAATATAAAAGTATTTAAAATATATAAAACATAATTTTCAATATCTTTTGTATAAAATAAATTTCAAAATTCAGACCGGAAGTACCACTTTTACTCTTATCGAATACCGATCTTTTGCAAATATGTCGTAAGTTATGCATTCTATATATATTTATCAAGAATACAAAAGTATTTAGAACTGGATTTGCAATATTTTTTGTATATATGAATTTCAAAATTCGGACCGGAAGTATCATTTTTACTCTTAGCGAGTAGCACTTTTTTGATAATATCTTGCAAAGTATGCATTCTATAGAGATTTATTAAGAGAATAGGAATACTTAGAATAGGATTTTGAATAATTTTTGTATAAAAAAATTCTTATTTTTCTATAATTTGAAACGCTCATACGTATAAGAAAGTCGTGTGGTGGCCACACCTCATTTTTTAATTTCAGTTTAAATATTTCACATCGCCGTAAACTGAATTCATGTAGTTTTAATGACAATTTTACCTTCCAACTAAAATTGTAAATGTAAATTTGAAGTTTTCTTCATTTTTGACACACAGCAACTACAATATTTTTCTTGAATTGCTAATTTAAGTATTTTCAAGCTTTTCACTTAAACCATATTGAAATTTAAGTAAAATTTATATATTTTCTTTCATCGTTAATCGTTTATTTTCAAACTTGTACAATTTCGAATTTTCGACCATATCTCAAAACGTAAATAACATGTATCAAATGAAAGCATTATTAAAATGTACCGCTTGTCATTATCTCAAATTTGTTATTAATCATTTTTCGCTATCTACATTATTAGACACCAATAACTGACATTAAGAAAAGTTTTTACATATTTTGACATAAATACATAAAGCGCTGCTAGATCCAATAAAACATATATTTTCTTTAAAATATACGGCTTAGAGGTTATTCTACATATTTAGAACATAACTCTAGGTTCAGACAGGAATGAAGTGAAGTGTGTTTTATTCGAACACACATCATTAAAGCAAGTCTGAATAGAACATATTTACACTAAACGTAAGTATAGGGTTGGTATCTCCGTTACTCGGTTGTGATGCAACAGCAAATGTTAATACCCTGTTTCATTAGTGTCATGTTTATGAATGTGAATACTAATTCGTTCTATATATTTTATTCAGACTTAGATATAAATTCATAATTGAATACATTTGGAATACTAAAATTAAAGGCATAGATATTGTATATAAATACAAAGGCATAAATATGTAAATACAAATACGTACTTCAAGCACAAGAAAGTTTTAAATATCTACACAAGAATTTAAAATTATAATAAGGTGTACGGCTTATATATATGTATATATATTATATATGTATGTATTACATTTTTTCATGCCGGAAAATACGAAAATAATTTCAATTTTATAAGACGGGCTTTAGACACATCCTGTTTTGCAATATGGTTTTCTTCTTTAATATAAGACGCTCAATATGCTAATATCCTCTTGTAAATTTTTACTATATGGTTTTAGAATATGAAATGAGATGATATGAGCACAATGCATCTTTTCAAGGATTTATTCTTTGAAAAAATGTTGTAATACTAACTTCAAAATATGTGTTTCTGCTAAATATGTTGGAATAATAAACTTATTCACGACAACATGTTGGTATTAAGTACATAAAAGTAGAAAGTGTATGCACCTGGAAAACAAAAAGAAAAAATACATATATCACATATAAGCTTTAATTATATAAGTTAATAAAAATGTATGCGGTGAACGTATTGATAAATGCCTTCTCTTTTAAAAAGTATTTTATCACTTCACAATTTCTAAACATTTCATTGTATTGAGTTTGCACATAGCGGAAGAGTTTTTAAGTTCACGTAGTGGAGGAGTTGGATGGTAATGGGAGAGCTCTTTCGTGGTGTAACGTGGTCAGTGACTCATTATTAGTATAAGTACGAAGTTCTAGCACAATCGCATTAGTAGTCTTTAACCTATCTTCAACCAAGCAACTTAATAGGGAAGAAAGTATGAAATATAGAGAAAATCGAGTATCGCGCCGTTATCAAGTTGACAATCTGATACAACCATTTTTAAAAATTTGGATTATTATCCTGGCATGACTAAGGTCAGCGTAAGACTAGTTCTAAGAATGCTCACGCAATCGCAAAAAAAACATCGCTTGGAAGATTCTCGTTCATTTTTGGATCTCTGTAATGGAGGCAGAAATAGTTTATTGAGTTGAGATGTTACTCCACCGCCCAAGAAGTTTAATGTATCACACTCGGCCGAAAAAAACATTACTACTGCGTTTTTTTGGGAGTTAGAAGGAATCCTGTTGATTGATTACACAAATAAAGGCGTTTCTATAACTGGAGAATACGTTTTAATTGTGGAAAAGTGACGAAAGGTGTCATGCTCCTGTACGACAATGCTCCATCCACAAGAGTCGTGTTGCTGTGGCTACCCTGCATAAAGTGGATTTCGATATTTTGAATCACCTAGCCTACAGTCCAGATGTGGCTGCTAGCAATTTTTACATGTTCCCTAAAATGAGAAGAGAGCTGCGTGGAAAGAAATGTACGAGCGCTGAAAAAGTAAAAGACGCAGTTTTTCCATATTTTTCAGGCACAGATAAAATATTTTCTTATGAAGGCACAAGCTAATTGAAAGATCTGAAAATGTATTAGGGTTGCAGGTGGACATATTGAAAAAAAAATAAGTTCGTGTTTTTATTTTCTCTCCTTTTCCCCCATTCTACAAACATGAAAACTCTCCCTTGTAGTATAAACACTCAAAAATGTTGATTGTAAGTAACGTAAGTAGTCGTTTTTCTTGAAGATTTTCTCACGTGATTTTATTTGTTGAAGTTCATATAGTCTGCATGCATTTTCTTTGGAGAATGAATATTCTATGTGAAACCACCAAATTGCTCCAGAATGGTGTGCCATATTTCACTCCTAAATAAAATACTCCTAAACTGAAGCAATTGACGCACATTCACTAACTGAAGCTCATATAACTTCTACCTCATAGACAAATGAACATAATGCTTGCGAAATACCTCTGATGTGATTCTTAAATCAATCTTTGAATTCAGTACTATACTCAGAAATTTACCATACGTCAATTTCTTCTCCTGTCTTGAAATAAAAAGGTTATTATCTTAGTTTTTCTCACAATCAACTACTGACTATTTGCCTGATACTACTCTACTAGATTTAGTAGGTTAATTTCTATCTTTTTTGAAAGGTTGTCGTTATTATCTGCTTAAAATATTTCAGATGCGTCAGTACCTATCATTTCCCTTCCTGCTTTACGACGGAAGATAAATCATCAGTGTATGTTATGTACAATATCAGACTCAAACGTAACCTTGCGGGACACCCCTATTTATGAATATCCAGTCCGATAAAATTTCCAGTCAGAAGAATTTAGTGCTATTTTGAATTCGATTGCTTATATGTGATTTTAGTAGGCAGTATATCGGATGCCTAATTCCCACCAAATATTGTTTTTTCAACAATATTTTATGATTCACATTTTAAATGTACTCGACAAATTTAAGATACTCCCGACATTTGCCTTTCATTGATTATTAAGTCAAGGAATCTTTTGTAAAGTTGATGAATTGAACATGTAGTTGATCTACCCTTAATATATGCATTTTGCGCATCATACATTATGTCTCGAATATTTGGGCTACCACGAATACGAAGGCAATTGGTAGATAATTTCTTATCCGATTGGGATTCTTTCTCCAGTTTGGGTACAATATTTCGATATATCAGTTGTTCTGGAAATGTGATCCTTCTAAAACAATTATTTGTCATTAATAATAAGAGAATAATTAATGAGTTTCTTCAGAAATATTAGAAAATTCCATACAAGTTGATATTGTAGAAGCTTTGGACAATGACGTGCGTTAATAAATTAAAATTGCGTCAAATTTTAGACATTACCCAATAATATCCCTCCCGAGTACCTTCAGAACTATTCTGTCCAAAGTTCTGATTAAAATCAATATATAATGTGATTTTGTAAATCAGTATTTTAGATCCCGTGCTGTTGCTGCCTGCATGGCATTAAAAATATATTTCAGAGTTAAAATTTTGCTGATTAATATCCATTTTATTACTGTTACATCTTATTTGGTACAAAATGTGCAAAATATCAGTTCCTAGTACAGAAAAATGTTTTCTGTAAACATTTTATTAACTAAAGTGACGGAGGACATGTTGCCTGTTACCTTCGAATTTAATTTTGAAAAGCCTTTGCAAAGTGTGAGGGGGTTATGTAAACATTACTTCTGTAAAAATAATATTCTTCAAGTGCAGCAAAATGAAGTAATGCATCTTAGTCTCTGTATGGAAATTTACTTTTTGGTTACCGAACCCAAAGAAATATTTGAAAGACGTTGCGAAATCAGAAAAAGGAAGTGGCAGAACATATACAAATACCAGCTATTAAAACTGAACAATGGCATGAATATTTCAGTCAGCTATATAAAATTCACGAGGCTAGCTTGGAAAATATCAAACAAAGACATCATAACAAGACCCCTGTATATCTTACTAGAGAAATAATACAAGAATCCATAAAAAAGCTAAAATCACGAAAATCTCCGGGTCCGGATGGTATATATAATGAATTACTTAAGTACGGTGGCGATTGCTTGGAAGAGGCTCTGCACGAGCCGCTGTCGAACGTGCTGGCCACTAAAAAGGTACCGGAGGACTGGAAAAATAACGATTCCATTACACAAAAAGGGGAGAAGAAGACACAGGACAATTACCGCGGAATTACTCTGTTGAATACCATCCTTAAATTGTTTACATCCATAATTAGAAAGCTATAGCAAGAAGCAATACAAATATCAGAGGAGCAACAGGGGTCCAGAAACAATCGTAGTACAACAGATGCCATTTTCATCATATACCAATTGGTAGAAAAATCAATCGGATATAACAACCCGCTATTTATGTTCTTCGTGGATTTCAGCAAGGCTTTTGACCGTGTTAGAAGAAACGACGTCTTGAAAATTTTACATGAATATGACGTACCACAAACCCTTGTGGAATTGGTCAATAATATTAACACTGACACGTTAACTAGAATCAAAACATCTGATGGAATTACGGAACCAATCAAAATAAACATTGGCATACGACAAAGGGATTCGTTGAGCCCCTACTTATTCAATTAATAATGGACCGTATGATAGAATCAATAAGAGGCAAAGATGGTTACTCTATGGGAAGACACAACTTAGTATGCTACGCCGATGATGCAGTGCTCCTAGCAGACAGCGAAGATAACTTACAAAGACTTTTGCATCAATTCAACACTACCGGCAAAAAATATAATATGAACATCTCCAAAGACAAAACCAAGTGCATGGTAATATGTAAGCAGCCACCTCGTTGTAAACTAGAAAAAGACGGATCCGTCGTTCAACAGGTAATGAGCTGGCGAAGAAGGAAGGAATGGAATGACCATGTCGAGAGAATGCAAACCAACAGACTATCATATATATGCAAACATGAGAGACCAAAAGGAAAGGACAAGGACGACCTCCCAAGAAATGAGGACAAAGTTGGTTTTCCTCATCTGCTGAATAGAAACAGACCAGGCAAACAGGGGATGACCCTAGCTAAAAAACGAACAAGAAGAAGAAGAAGAAAATGGGCATATGCTGAAAAATTATAGTTGAAAATTTGTTTTAAATTCAACACTAATTAGTAAGAAGATCAAATTAGATACGTCAGCGTCATTAGTTTGTTATTACCGGCGATAAATAATATAGACTCCATGATTTCCATCGTTGGTATTACCATCTGATGACTTTTTGAGAACATAATAATGTCTCTATAAACTTTAGGGATTTATTCTCATGATCATATTGTAATATTTTGTTCATCTAAATATTTTCAAAAATGAAATCAATATTTATCAGAAACTTATTTTAATCAGTTTGTTGATAAACAAATTGCTTTGTATAAGTGTTGTGCATACACCATTAATGGATGAGTTGCTGTTTTTATTAATGAGAAAGAATTGTTAACACCAAGTTTGAAATTGTCACCAGGCAGTAAATAAATATTCTTCTATCTCTATTTACGTATTTATCTTTCATAAATTAAATTTATCTTGTATAATCTAGAAAAACAATCGGAAAGCCATCTAAGTGTTGTTCCATTATGTTATTTTATTTCATACACTGTAAACTTTGTTTATCTCATGTTTGTTTTATTTTTTGTTTGAATAGTATCGAAACGCAGAATATGCAATTATCTGAATGTCAACAGAAAATTTCAACATTCTAATTTAATTACTTCGAACAACAAGAAAAAAACATTTCTTTTATCGATCTCCTATAACTGACGTCACGTAAGCCCCGCGTTTTACAGAGAACGTTAATTTACAAACTGAAACATGGAAAAAGAATGCGCGCGAAGTAATTAAACGTAAAAGTGTGGAAAATGTACCGACACAGCATCTCCGTTACCAATTTGCGGGATAATTTAATTTAACATTATTTTTGTTTTTCATTGAACAACTCCGATACGCAAAGAAACCTCCTACCATTGCAGTTCACGTTTTCAATTACTGGAGACCACTTGGAAGTTTGTCTTCTTTTGAACCTTCTGGTCGAGAGTTTTCCGAACGAACATTACTTTTAATGTTCGAGGATTTCCGATATTAAATGGCCTTCTACTTGTTGCGGTAACTAGAGAAGTCTTAGGTTGCACGATACCCAAGGCAAATTAATGTTTGTCTTTCTTTTCAGTAATGCTTTTAATAAAATACAAATACTCTGAAAAATCATTCCGTTCGCGGGAAGCATATTATAATATCAGAGCAACTTTGTTTACTTTTCTTCTACGTGAAATAAATGCCTTCCATAAACCTACATTTTGAGTATTTTTATATTTATAATATGAAGTTAGAATTTAGAAAATGTTCATAAATATTATATAATAGAAATCTTTTATAGCAAGGAAAATGACGAATTTTCTTTTACTTCATTGATATTTACATCAAAAATGAGTTAAATGAAACCGCTGATAGATTAAAATACTTTATTTATAATAATTGAAAAGGGAAACTTCATAAAGAAATATAAATAAAATACATTGATTTTAAGTTTCAAAATAGTTTTTTTTCTATATTTCCACTACAACGTTGATTCATTACACTTTGACTCCATCAGGTGAATGAATAAATAAACTACTTAAGAATAACACACATTAAAATAACACACATATCCGACTTGTAGTTTCGTATGTCAAAGTTTCTTGTAGAAGTTTTGCATCTTAGATTTCCTAATCACTTTGAATATGTGTCATGCGACGTAACAAATATTTTCAATAACATCCCGACAAAAGAAATAAAATACAGAATTTAATTAAAACTACATCAACATCGTACTAATCTTGCTATTACTGGAGAAACCTTAGATCTGCCTAATATTTGCCTAGAACAAAGTCATTTTTAATTCAATCACCTACAAACTACAGGTTTGGTTATGGGAAATCTTCAATGCTCCTATCAGCGGAAACTGTTAGCACACACCCCCTTTTAAAACATTGTGATTATTGGTTTAGATAGAGAGACGATATATAAGTCTGCTTTAACGACTAATTCTAAACAGTTAAAAATAATTTTTAATTATTTAAATAATGTTCATCCCAATATATAATTTACACTAGAAACAGAAGAGAATGGGTTCAATTAATTTTCTGAATCTTACTATATCACATAATACTAATAAATTTCAATTTTCTATTTACCATAAGCCCACACATTCAGGCACAATAATATATGCTACGTCCTTTCACCGTTTAATAAAATAAACTTTGAGCGAGAATTAAATAGAATATATACCATTGCAAAAAATAATGGATATTCATATATTATCAATAGTATGCTAGGACATAAACAAAAAGCATGTATCCGCTCTTTAATATATTCTAAAACAGAAAGAAAAGATTCAGTACAGTATTATTCCTTAACTTTAATCAAATAATGATGTGTGGCCACCACATGGCTTTCGTATACGTATGAGTGTTTCTAATTATACAATTTTAGGAATTTAATTATACAAAAATTATTCAAATCCTATTCTAAGTGTTTCTATTCTCTTTGTAAATATTTATAGAATGCATACTTTGCAAGATATTCGAAAAAAAAGTGGGACTCGCTAAGAGTAAAAGTGTTACTTCCGGTCCGAATTTTGAAATTTTTGTTATACAAAAGGCATTTGAAACTAATGTTTTAATTACTGTAATACTCATAATATGTCTAGCTAGAAAGCATGACTTGCGGAATATTCGCAAAAAACTGGTTTTTGATAAGAGTAAAAATAGGTAGAAATTTTGAAAAATTATTTTATTAACATTTTTCTCAAGTTCACTTTTGAGTACATTTCAATTCTTTATAAATTTGTTTAAACTTACTAATTGACAAAATATTGTTAACCAGTACTACAAAAGAGTTTAAGGTGCTTTAGTTATTAGCAATGACAATGATTTATATTCGAATTCCGGGTAAAAAGCTCACTTTAGTCTATACAATAATATTCAGTCTAAATCGCATAAATTATCATTATTTAGTATCTTTGTTCATTTCCTTTATCAATTTAATTTTTTCTTGAGATTTGAGAAACTCTTTTATCAATAGGTCAACACAGCACTTGATGCACGCCATAATGTGTAATGTAATTTACGAGTGGAAAACAATCACATAACAATAATAGCACTTATGTACTAACAAACATATCTTAAATAGCTCTAAAAAAATCTGGGAGTGTATGACACTAACATAGCAATAATATCACCTTTTAATCACAAGTACATCTCTCTAGATTTGCGAGTGGATGTAGTAAGCATAATTAGCTATATTTCACATTACGGTACACTGAATTGAACTAATTGTTAACTGTACAGTAATGTAAAAACTCTAAATTACTGACACATTATTTCACCACGTGCTTTCCAGTAGATAAACAAGCACATGCTTTTTATCTACAAGATATAACAAAACAGCTTGATTGCATTAAAGTATAAGTGATAGCCGTATAAGGCTTTCTGAACTCGTTAAAAAAACAGTCCCTATGTAGTACTAGATCAATTTTTCTCGTTTAATTGGTGCTTTCTACAGAAACCTGTTAAATAGCAATGTAAAAATTTCTAAAAAAAAACTACGTCAATGCAAAATAAACATAACGAGAGATCATTAAAATTTTCACTCAAGTAAGCCATTTATATAAAAAAAATGTCTTAACTTATTATATAATTGACATTGATAGACGTTTGAATTAAAATCTTACTGACTTAAGTTATGACATGCTTTTTATATACATGGCTTACTTGAGTGAACATTTTAATGATCTCTTACTACATTTTCAAAATTTTATTTTAAAATTATGTTTTCAAAATTGGCTTATTTTACGTAAAATTAAGAATCGATAATTGTTCCATTCATTTCCATGAGATTACTGCAATCAATATTATTAGTTGGAATTTACTAGTTATAAGTTAGCGCTAAAAATAGTTAACAATTCTCCTTAAGGCTGTACGCCCGGCCTCGAAATCGTTTTTCCCATTTCCTAATCGTATTTTTCATGAAAACCTTACCGAATTTACACGCTAATTTAAGAAAACAATGCCTTTCGGTGGATAAATCGTAATTTCTTCGAAATTTAAAAGTGAAAATGTGAACAATTTAGCATTGAATAGATGCTACAACTTACGCAGTTTTATCAAAAGGTTTAAATCAATCATAGACAGGAATTAATTACACTACACAAATAATATGGAAGCGATTTGTGTATTTAAAAAGAGTAATTGTAAAAATTAAGATTAGAGCTATTGAATACCATTCATGTGGGTCAATTAGGAGGGCTACATCAGTCTTAGACGAACATCTAATTTTAACACATAAATAATATTGATTATGTGTCAAAAATATATAACATAGAAATGTATAAATCAAATATGAAAGTGTTAAATATGTGTTAGTAGCCACAGACATATATGTTTTTACCTTACTTGGTTTCTTCAGTGTGGCATAACTAAAAAGATGTGTGTTAATTTAAAAATATGTGTAGTATTACCTTATGAATGTCAATTCATAGACGTCCATAGTGTAAAACAACAGTGGTCAGCAATGCACTCAGTGCTGTGTAAAGTCTAATACTTGCCATTTACACAGTAGTAAATATAAAAACACATATGATCCACGTGACGTTTTGGAAATATAATTATTTCTTCTATAAACTCAGTAAGAATAATAAAATACCCAATTGAGGAAAACGACAAAACTGTAAATTCTATAATAGAGACACATGACGAAGCCATAGACAAAGAAGAATTGAAAGAAGGAATCAGGAATTTAAGAAATGGAAAAACTCCAGAGCGCGTCAAAATATCAGCAGAGATGTTTAAGAATATGGGATATCTTGGAGTAGATCTGCCTTTGGAGATCTATAATAGGATTTGGAAGGAAGAAAGGGTGCCCAGAGATTGGACGATTTGTGTTAAAATACCAATTTACAAGCACTGAGACAAAAAAGATTGCAACAACTACAGAGGGATAAATATTTTAAATACAGCGGTAAAAGTATATGAACAGATTTTGGAAAGAAAACTTGAAGTACTCAAGAACATATATTTACAATTAAAGAAATAAAGAGCAGAAGGATAATTAAAGGAAATAAACCACTTGGCTTTTACGGATATGTAAAAAGCGTTTGACAGCATACCTAGGGAAAGTATAGGGAAAAGATTGGAGAAAAGAAACATCAACAATGATTCCTTTCTATTTATCGAATTATTTATAATTTGCCACATAGCTTTAGATTTGTTAGCAGGTTTTTCAATGTAGGTATTGTTTGCGATCCTTCTAGATTCCTGCAGTATCTTTTGGTATTCTCTATTTACGCATGTAAATATTTCCTTAAACTCGGGATATTTCCTATACAAGTCTCCATACAGAGAAACCTTAGCTTTAACTTCATAAAGTTCGTGCGTACCAATATACCCCAAGTGCCCACACGACCGTCCCTTAAGTTTTATACATATATTAAAATATTGTCCATTGTTTTCCTTTTCAAGAGTGAATTTAATCGTGGGGAATTTTGAGTTTAATTCATTAAGAAACACTTCGGTATCATACATCTTAGTGTCAAAAATCGCGGAAATATCGTCAACCTTATCCATACTTTAGGGAAATATTTGGCGTTCTTTTTGAAATCTATTTCAAAATTACTCATGAATAAATCGGCAATAAATGGAGACAAGCAATTTCCCATGGCAGTTCCATGTCGTTGTTCATAGAATTTACCTTCTATTTGAAAACAATTATGAGACATACAAAGAGATATTAACTGCATGTATTCATCTATTATAGCCTTTTCAATATTGTTGTTATGAAGCAAACGTTCCAAATATTTTAGGGTTTCTGGAATCGGTTACTGAAGGAAACAATGAACTGACATCAAACGAAATCAAAATCTCACCTTGCAACTTATAATCTTTGATTTTTTGAATAAATTTCAGCGAGTTTTTTACTGCAAAGCTATCTTGTTGCAATGGTAAATTTTTGAATTGGATAGGATTATAGTATTAAGCGTGACGAATTTAACGGTATATTGATCACGTACCGTAAATGATGTAGTAATAGCTTAGGTATAAGTATAAATAAGCCATCCCTGTAAATTGGAAATCAGTGCTGTTCTGTTACGCTACCGTGTGTAGACAACGCGATTTTTAATTCAGTGCTACTGAAGATGACAACTTAGTTGTCGAAATACGTATTTAGCCTTTTTGTGCTTTAGTGTGGTGCAGGTGTTTTAGTGTTTTTGTGTAGTTTCAAGCCACAGACTCCATGTTTAGTTTCTATGGAGTGAAGCGAAAAAGATAGCCCAGGATAGAAAGAAATGGCGTCAATTTGTGTATAAGTAATATAGAATGCAAACCCCGACACCCTAAGTAGGTGTGAAGGGATATGATTATATATATCTCTAATAAATTCTTTCACCAGCCAGAGAATGCTTGTTTTGAACATATTTTCTCTGCTCTTTATTTACATTAATAATTGGATATACAGATATTCGGGTTTCTCAATTGTGATAATTTATTAACGACAACAAATAGAAGGAAGACATTGTCTTAATGCGATTTTCTGGTTTTTGGTTACGTAAATTCTGCTAAGAGATAATACAAGGTACCCCGTGGTCTCATTGACGACCCTAAATTAAAATTTTTGCCTTGTTTGTTGGATCTCTTTATTCGCTGAACCTTACACAAAATACACCAATTTAAAAATTACAGTCGACCGTAAGTTTCATTAGCAAAGTATCGATTAGTTACGCGCCGAAATTCAAAGTAATTGTCTTTTTGAGTAACCTATTGAAAGTGTATTTAAATATGGTATATAGGAATGAAAAACTATTGTTGCCGTGTGCCGTGCCATTAATTAAAATATTTTTTTACGCTTAGAATACTATTACCAATTAATTTGATTTTCAGTAGAATTCATTAGAAATTATATATAAAAAAAATAAAAGGCGATGTTTGTAAGTATCAAGACAATAGAAAGAATAAGGAACATTTAACGGAAGATCCATTTCCCAGATATGACATACTAGTATTAAATTTTAAAAATATTCTGAAATTAAATACATCATTATTCTATTATATCATTTCGGACAGGTAATCAAATGATAATGAACAAACCTTGGTAACGTAATTTTAAACAATCCTACGTCTGTAATAGAATATTTAGCATTAATTCAAATATTAAAATACCAGAAAAATCTGTAGATGAGTGCTATACAGTGTGTTTAGATTTCGATTCTCACCATTGGTATATCGATTATTAGAAGAGATAGAGGAACGGGGAATGTTTTGCGGAATTCAATACTTGCAACAAACCTTATTATACTATTATTATAATATTTGCCGATTTCATTTTTTGTCAATAACTCGATAATGCCTAATGCGATCGCTTTTAAACTCTAACATTGTTAAGACACGTTTTTAAGACAAATTTTTTGGTGTTAACAGTAACCCCCGATTTTCATTTGTTTTTAGCGCTATCTTTTGTTTTTCTTATGGGGGCCATATTGGAGTCTAATACGAAATTAGTTGGATATGAAATTAAGTGTTTTCCGGAAAGACCATAACCACACCGGACAATTTTTAACAGAATAATCAGAAATTTAGTAAACTATGGACGCTTCGAATAAAAAAAAAAACATTAACGACCAAGTTAACAATGCTGATATACGTCAAAATATTTTGCAAAATATCATGAACAATCCAAGTACATCAGTACGTCAAGTGGCTCCAGAAACTGAAATTCCGGAATGTAGTGTTTATAAAACTTTGAAGAAAAACAAATACCACCCAAACAAACCAAACAAATGTACAAGGTTTAAGCGATAGTGACTATCAGCTATGATTACAATTTAGCAGGTGGTATCTAGAAAAATGTGAAGATCAATGATTTTCCTAGGAAAATACTTTACTTCACGGCTTGTAAGTAGAGACGGCTGTGGCTAAGGTCACTAAACGAAAACACACTACGTAGAGCTTGTAACTCTATTAAATCAAGGCACCAAAAGTGTGTGTAGCAGAATGGTCGCCATATTGAACAGTTTGTTTAAGTAAATCTGAACTTGTAGTTTCGTAATATAGTGAAATTTATTTTACATGTTCAAATTTCTTGTATAAATAAAGATTTATTAGGCATGTTGTACATCGAAAAGCTATTTTTAATAATTAGGTATCTAACTAATTAAGAATCCAATATGGCGGTCATAAGAACTTTGAAACAAATGAAAATTGGAGGTTACGGGTAACACAAAAAATATCTCTTAAAAAGTGTCTGAACAATGTTAGAATTTAAAAGCGACCGCATTAGGCGTTATCGAGTTATTATGCAAAATTGAAATCGGCAAATATTGATTTTTTCAAAATATCTTTTCTAATAACCGATATATCACACAGCTGATGGCTGACTACTGCGCACTCACGCACGCGTCGGTTTGCCGGTGGACAATTATTTCCCTCGAGAGAAACTACTGTTTCTATTACATAGCTATATACTGTGCTAATATCTTCTAAATTATACACCTACTTTCATCGTCAAATTTTGGTTATTTATCCTAAATTTTTGAAAATATTTGACAATTAATTCGTTTATTTTAAAATAATTGACATGTTAATTATTTTCATCATTACGTGGAATATAATCTACTGTATTCATAGAAGCCTTTTATGAATACAGTAGATTATATTCCAGGTAATGATGAAAATAATTAACATGTCAATTATTTTAAAATAAACGAATTAATTGTCAAATATTTTCAAAAATTTAGGATAAATAACCAAAATTTGACGATGAAAGTAGGTGTATAATTTAGAAGATATTAGCACAGTATATAGCTATGTAATAGAAACAGCAGTTTCTCTCGAAGGAAATAATTGTCCACCGGCAAACCGACGCGTGCGTGAGTGCGCAGTAGTCAGCCATCAGCTGTTGAGTTGGCGGGATTATTTGATGCGACTGCTCGGCATGCGGTTTGTGAATGGCCGTTAATGTAAGTTATGCTGGGTGTACACCAATTATACAAAATGTTTGACAAACAATTTATTATGAACACTAATTTTACAAATTAATGGGTAGTTGTACACAAATTAAACAAGGCATATGTAAAACTAAATTATACATTATTTTGGCATTTATAATTAACATCAAATAAATTTATTAACACATTATTAATTTAGAATTTGTGTTTAAAATGTGTAAAAAATTTTTGATTGATTATTGTGCATTTCCTTGAAACATTTCCATATAATCTAATGGATGCTGAAATACTTCCAACATTTTTGACAAACAAATTGTTTTTTATAATTAGTGTGCACGCAGCATAACGTTTTATCAACAATTGTAGTGTTTCGTTTCGCGAATACTTGGAACAAAAATGCCCCATTATTGTTGTGCACCTCGGTGCAAGAATAGTTCGAACAATTCTAAATTAAGCTTTTTCAGGTTTCCGAAAGAACCAATGCGGTAAGATCCCCACGTGCATTAAAATGTCCTTAACTGTTAAAATGTGCATATTGTTTATTGTAGTTGTGAATAATTACTCAAACTTCATGACAAATCCACCACCACCAACGCAAAATTTAATTTTCGAAGATTGATTACCGACAATGGGAAAATATAACTGAACAAAATGCCTTCCCTTATTTTGTAGGTTGTTAGGGACACAAATGTTTTGAAAAGCGTAGTTTTCCAACAATTATACGTTTAAAACACAAAAATGAATGAATTCAAATTTTACACTTATTTTAAGGCATGTCCTAACTTTGCGAAACAGCTTTACTAATTTGGCAACGCCCGACCATAATTTAAATATATATATATATATATATATATATAAATACCGCATTAGGAAAAAGCCTTCTGTGAATTTTTTTCTTCATTTTCCTTCGAACCAAATGTTAGCTTTAAATTAAAACAGAAGTTGGAGGAAATATCATATAAACATCCCTGCGAAAATTTTCCTACTGAATTTTTGATAAAGCTATTTATTCGTGTAAGAATTTTTTATACTTTGAAATTTTTCAATAGACATTTCAAAGTTAGTGGCAATTCAAATAAAATAACAAGTTTACAACACCATTGATGAATTGTATCAAGAAATTTAAGTAATCTTTAGGTTAAAGTAGCCTTTTCTTGTGTTGTACCTAATAAAAAGCAGTGTTTTATCCTCGTTTTTTGTATTATTGATATAGCTTTTTCATAATTTTAAAAATAAATTAACATAATTATCTCATAAACAATTTGGTTCTGCGCCACTGGTTTATTCCTGAATAGAAAAATTGACTACGCCTGTGGTTGCGCGTCCGTGAGGTGCGCAGTACCATTTTGGGACACAAACATCAAAGGTGCCAAAAGCGAGTGCCACTACTGTGTGTATACAGCTCTATACTGTGATATTAGTAATTTCAAGAAATGAAACTGTAGGTCACCTAATATATTCATGAATAATAATGGTAGTTTCACCAACAGTAACAAATATAGAGGTAAGAGTAATCTTCTGTAAGTAGCTATAAAATATTAAGTCCAGAAAATTTAAAACTTTAATATACAATAATATACAATAATATACAATAATATACAATAATATACAATAATATACAATAATATACAATAATATACAATAATATACAATAATATACAATAATATACAATAATATACAATAATATACAATAATATACAATAATATACAATAATATACAATAATATACAATAATATACAATAATATACAATAATATACAGAATAATGCTATAGCGAGGGTTACTACATTAAAAGAACCACATGCTTTTTTTTAATCAGACAGCATAATTGTATTTAGGGGATACTTTAAGAGTAGAGACGGATGAAAAAAAATTGAAATATATGTGTTGAAGACCCAGATTAAATTTGTGAATGATACTGAATTAATTTAATTTTTTTAATTTGAAAGGGAATAATATAAAATTAGCTGAGAGTAAGATAGAACTGCATTAAAACATTCAAGATAAAGATTTAGAAACAACAAAATTAAAGAGAGTTATAGAAATTTTAAATTCAAATGGTAAGAAGTGAGAACAGACCTAATATTAAATTAGATAGACTGCAATGGTAAAATGGTAAATTATAAGATAAGGCAGACATATTATATCATCAAATTAGAAAAAGGAACTGATAAAATTTGTACAATATACAATAGAAACAGCAGATATAAAGAAAACTGTTTTAAACGTTAGGGAAATAAAGATATATCACAAAGGGAATTAGAAGAAGGAGTAGATTTTAGGTATCTAAAACGTGAATATGATGAAAATTAAAAGATTAGATTAAGTCAATATTGTAATAAAAGATTTTTTAGGAAATATGAGAAAAAGGAAGTTAAAATAAGAAATAGAGTTATTTAATTATTAAAAAACAAAGCAACAGAATATTTACTTATCAAAACATAACAAAGAACTGGAATTTAGAATTAAAAAACATCGAAAAAAATAATAAAACAGTACAAAATAGACTTATAAAGCAACACTAAAATTATGAAGAAGCTATACAAAACTGAAGAGTTAATCCGCAAAAGGATATGTTAACATAGAGACTATAGACAATATATTAGAACGAAACCATGTGTTCTTCCCGAAGTAATGTTTCTTTAGCTAATTAGTTTAAATTGGACAGATATTAATTTTATAAGAACAACATTTTATGTCACACATTAATCTCTACAAGTTTGCACTATATCTACAATACAACGCAAATGCACTACAGAACGTAGAATGTGGAGATTTAAGATTTAAGAGGTACTAATTAGGCAATGTAACTGAATTGCCAGCATAGAGATGGTTATTTGGCGAAACTCAAGATACAATAAAATTTATAGTCGATTGATATGTTATGACAAAATATAACTAAAGTTAAATTTAAATAATCATTTTTGTCTTTAAAAAACATACTATCTTTTTGACTTTCTATCTAGATTTAGAGACTTTATAGTCGTATATTTAATGATATGTTTTTGCTTTCTGTAAGAATACACGCAAAGGGTCATTACTACTTACGACTTTCAAGAGTGAAAGGTTATTTTTAGTTATTCAAGCCTGGTGACCCATTCATTTCATTCTATACACTGCGAGTAAGAAATCCTTTGTGTATTCGCTGAATACCCAAGTTTAATTTTTAACATTCGCGCCAGTGCCATTTTCTTAATTAAACTGTGCATAACCTATTCTATACTCACCCTTCCGTAAACTAAAAGCCCTAAAGTACAATACACAATACACCATGCAATATTGTTGGCTTGTTTAATACCTTAAAAAGAAAAAGCCTGCGCATGTATATTGTTATAGTTTGTATTTAACGAATAGCATTTGACTTTCCTGTTTCATAAACTACATGTATTACAGAAAGTAAAATTAAAAGCAAAGAAAGGCAAAATCGGAATATGAATGACATATAAACATGCATATGCATGAAAGAGTGATTGATATTCTGTCAGTAACTATAGAACTCATACGATATATCTAAAATTACAAACGAAATTTACCGTTGGTAATATACTTATGGGATTTCTTTTTGTGCTTCACAGTAAAAGATAAAAGAAGTATGCAGACAAAACGATCAACTTATTCGGCTATGGGACAAAATGTACTATATTTCTGTTTATCACAATATTTCTTAAAATAATAAACAAAGCACTGGTCACTTAAAATGGCTTTGTTCAAGGGTCAAGATATATTATTTCAACAAATTATAAAATCCTCAAATCAAATAAGTCCAAAAGCATATATTAAGTTGGTAAATAAAAATGTAGGAATTAATCAAGTCAGTACTGGCAAAAAAAATTAGGTTCAAATTCGTGCAGGCGTGATATGACTCGTTCACTCAAAGAGGGAAAAGTCTGCACTGTTTTTCTAATTTACTCCATTGCTACACCTTAGGGAAAAGATAGGCAGACATTTACTATATATCCTGGGTATGAAATTAGGTTACACTATTAATAATAATACTGTTATGTTTAATTCTTTGTGATAGTCTTGTCAGGAGAACCCTTTACATTAAGTATAAATAGCCAATACATTAGAATTTTAGATCAGGAGGCTGCCCACATTTGAATTTTTCTCTTTATTGGAGATAAGTCCAAAGAGATATGCTCTGGAAACCTGGAATTTCTTGGACGCCTTAAGGTACGCCATCTTCTTCTCACGAACATCTTCTATAGCCTCAACCATCTGCGTCTAACACCAAAGCTTTTGCTTCTTTTCCTCATCTTCTTCCTTTTTAGGTATATCTGAAAAAAACACAGACTCTTGCGACTGGGGGGTAGATTTAAATAGACAAAACAAATCTGAAAACAAATGATTTGTAGGTCTAGACTATAGAGTAATTTTCAATTAACAAATTTCCATTTCAATGGATTTAGCTTTCAAAAAAAATACTTTGGGTTTAAATTAGACAAAATTACAATATATATAATTAATATTATTGTTTAGTTATCAATATCATACTCAAAACTCATTTTTTAACTTTATCTTTATTTAGCATATTTTGTCGGGTTATAGGGAATACTATACTTTTACGTCAGCAATTATGAAATACCTACCTGTTCTATAATACCCGACACTTAAACGGATATAAAAAGCATTGTCAGCTAATAAACGACCACAGTATAACAAACTGCAATTCTTTTAGTGTACATTATACTTAACATCAGTGTTCAATTCACATGTGTACTAGTAGGTTAAAATGTTTGAAAACCTACCTGCAAAGACTGCAGTCTTTCTTGAGTAGTTCATGGTATTCCTAAGTGATAGCAACAACAAACAGAGCCGAAACGTCGGTATTCTATATTTTCCGACTATTTCATTAAAAATTTCATAAAAGACATACTTCCGGTTGGAATTTCGACGAACCTTATTTATAAAAAATGTTGCAAACGTCTCTTTCAGTGCTTTCGTATTCTGTAGAAGTTTGTTTAAACTTAATTCATGAAATATTATTTAAATTTTATTTTTCTCTGAAGTAAGCTATTAATTCCGGTCTAACGATTTCGCTGACAATCTAATTAGTCTCAAGAAGGAGATTGTATTGCTAAATATGAAGTTAGGTATTGATAAATTTAGCCATTTGGCCGATATTGTGGTCACATACACACGCGCGTGCGCACGCACACACACATCGATCGAGCAATAGGACATTTTTCAAAAACCCCCTTTTTCGATATCAGGTCCAAAATTTTTTTCATTACAATACTTCCTTATACTGAGTATAAGTAAAAAGAAATGAGGTGTGGACACCACACAACTTTCTTACACGTATGTGCTTTTCAAATTAAACAAAGGTTGTTAAAATTATGTTTAAATACTATATAATATATATCTTCTTAAAAAAATAACCATTCATTAAATATGTGATTTCAGGGCCGAATTTTGAAATTTTTTTTTTTAAAAAGTTATTCAAAATTTTATTTTAGGTATTTCTATTCGCTTAATAGATAGAATGCATAATTTGCCAGATATTTGCTAAAAGTGCTATTATAATATAAATGGATGAGCAATGCAATAGGCTTACGAGTATGCGCAGTCTCTAGTCTTTTGACATTCGAAATCACTAAAGTTCCGAACGCCGATTTCAATGTACTAGCTTTTTGTTTATATTTTTGGAGTATTTTTATTAAAGAAAATGCGGAAGACATTGAAAAGGTTCCAATTGTACAATTCCCGACATACCATCACTGACATTGTTATCCCAAAATGTTGTTATTTCTGGTTTTGTTGTCAAACAATTGAACCGCATTGTTAAGTGTGCTAAATGTGTGTCGGTACTAGAAGAAATCTCACAAACATTTGTCGATAATGCTAGTTTTCATCTTTTGAACAGAAAAAAATATGGTGCTTTAATACATCCTTCACAACATGTCCAAGTAGGCCATATTCTTGTACAAAACAACAATAAACTTCCTGCAGAGGCAGTGTGTTTTGAGCTATTTGTACGTTCAAATTCTATTACCTTGCTAGTAGAAAATAAGTACTTTGTATCCTTAGATATACATATGTTTGATTCATCTATTTTACATGAAAGTCACGTTTCTCTTTTAATTAAGCATGTTGTGCGATGCACAGAGATGCAAAGAAACAAACAGAAGTAGAACGTGGGGAACTTCTAAGAAAAAAGCTTTCCAAATTAATACTATTTTATAACCAGTAAATATTTCAAAAGAAATGTATTGTTTTAAATTTCCCTTAATAAGTAAGTATTTCATTATCTTCAGATGCAGATTTTAATTTTAAAGTTCATGTTCTGTTAAATACTTTTCAAAGATTTTAGACATTTCAAATTAGCTCCTTTATTTTATGTTATTGCGCATGTGCGTCCGCCCCGTGCGCAGTTCGTATTTGATCACAATTTGTAATATCCATTTATATTATACAGGTCAGTGATACCATACACGTAGTATCATCAAGTACTCAAAATCGAGCCTTTAAATTCTATTGTACCTACAATGTATCTTCCTAGAAAGCATGACTTTGAGTACATTTGAGGTTTTTATAATTTTGTTTTACATTACGTCGATACATCCCTGATGATATCACTCACTATAAGCGATAACACAGATACCGTCAGAGCTGATACCACACACGTAGTATCATCAGCATACCGTGATGTAATAAGAGTAAACGTGTTACTTTCGGTCCGAATTTTGAAATCTCTTTTACTTAAAAAGTGCTCAAAATCAAGCTTTTAACTTCTTTTATACCTATAAAGTATCTTCTTAGAAAGCATGACTTTGAGTACATTTGAATTTTTTTATAAAACGCAAGCAGACACACATTTTTTAAAAAAAACTACTATTTCGGTATCAGGGTACTTAAAAACGTGGACATCTGTAAACATCTCGAGGTCAATTTTTTTTATCACAATACTTCCTTATACTGTGCATAAAAAGTAAAACATAGTCTGTTGACATGAAGTACAGAGAGTACAAAACGCTTGTATGCGGTACATTTTTCCGCAAGTATGACAGAATAACCCACATGCTCAAATCTTTGCGATGGGTAAATATGCAAAACCGAGTTACTTTACATTGCCGTAACTTGTTTCATAGAATCCTTTTATTTGAGTGTCCACCATACTTATTGCAAAACGTCAGGTTTCGCTGTGACGTGCATAATATTAATATAAGAAGAAAAGATGCTGTCACCTTACCTAAATACCATACAACATTTTTTAACAGATGATTCGCATATGCAATCTACTCCCTCTAATTCAGGTAATTTTAAGGATATGGATATGACGCCTTTCAAGGGTGCTACTTTTCGTATTTACTAGAAAATCAATGACGCTCATTTCAATTTATTTAGTTTGTTATGTGTACTTGAAAGAATAATAAGGTTGTTATATATACGCAGAATTACTTTAGCTCTAGTTATGTTTGGTTAGTATTATTTTTAGGAATTTATTAATAATTATACGTTCAAATATTTTTAAGGGTTTGGTGGAAGAGCAGAGGGCGTACTTATGTCGCCCGTTTGAAACACCCCTCAGAATTTTTCTTTTTCCCGTGTGTTTTTGTACTTTGAAACTGATTTCTTTTTAATAATAGTAGACGGAGTAAGACACAATTTACAACAAATCCAGTATATTAGAACAACTTATGACAAGTCTTTATTCGTGCGCAGACGGCAATAATAAAGAATTCAATTGGCCTTACGCCGACCCTGGACTAAATATCCACCTGCTTCACTTTTACAATCGGTCCTTTTCAGGACCACCATATTACTTGTGTTAAAAAAAGATGAGGAATAGATACTTCATAATAAATATCAAACCATTAATTACTCTAATTTTATACCTGCTAGAAAAAAATAGTTACATTCTTGATATTTACTGTAATAAAGGCTAGAAATACTACGATTTATTGAATATTCTAAAATAATAATAATCATCTGTTTCCGACTACAAACACATTAAAGAGCAACAACCTTCCTATTTTAAAAATAAAACAATCTTTTATTGTCTGTAATAAAGTGCGTCGCCCATCTGGGTCAACAATCGACTAGATGGCTGCTTTATCTAGACGCTTCGGGCAAAAAATATGTTTTAAGTACGATTTAACGTTTTTTCCCGTTTTATACAAATAAGAGCGTATTTTTCTATGAATGCGCGTTCGTTTCTATTTACAAATGAGCATTCTTGCGTGTATTTATAAACATACATTCTGTGCCAGGTCCGTAATGTAATTTTTTATCTAAAAAACAACATAGAAAATTAAATTTTTAATTTATTTGTTATTGCGGTATATTTGGGCTTGGTTCTGTTCGGACTTAACATACCTACTACTCCGTCTTTTTATTACTTGGACACCCTTATTTTAAAGTTCTGGTTATTCAAAGGTACATTTATTAGGCGATGTATTATAGAATGGTATGCTGCTAGTTTGTGAGAAATCTAATGAAAAGAACTTCTGTGTATCGTTGTGTCTGTGTGTGTTGGTTTATGGTTTATAGCAAATTCATGTGTATCTGTTTTGTGGGATATTGTTAAATCTAAAAAGTTGATTGACTTATCTCGTTCTTTTTCTGTAGTGAATTTTATTTTTGGATGAATGTTGTGAATATGATTTTCAAATGTTTTTAATTGTCTTTCTGTATCATTAAAGCAAACTAAAATGTCATCTACGTACCTGTACCAATAAATACATTTGTTAAATAAGGGATGTTTACTTATCTCCCTTTCTATATGGTTCATAAAGATTTATACCATTAGGGGACTTAAGGGATTTCCCATTGCTAGACCCGAAGTTTTCTTATAGCATTCCTTATTGAATTGAAAGTAGTTCTGTCTTATGCAAATATTCAACAGTATTGCATAAAACAGAACTACAAGAGATTATTAACATTAATTGAGTTGGCCGATACTTACTTAATTAATAATAGTAGACGGAGTAACACAATTTACAACAAATCCAGTACCTATATTAGAACAACTTATGACATGTTTCGCTAACACATGTCATAAGATGTTTTAGTATACTGGTCCTAGACATACTTATCTCCTTTTCTGTATGGTTCATATAGATTTCTGCCATTAGGGGACTTAAGGGATTTCCCATTGCTAGACCCGAAGATTGTTTATACCATTCCTTATTGAATTGAAAATAGAAAACGAGAAAAGTAAACATCCCTTATTTAACAAATGTATTTATTGGTACAGGTACGTAGATGACGACAGTTTAGTTTGCTTTAATGGTACAGAAAGACAATTAAAAACATTTGAAAATCATATTAACAACATTCATCCAAAAATAAAATCACTACAGAAAAAGAACAACATAAGTCAATCAACTTTTCAGATTTAATAATATCCCACAAAACAGATACACATGAATTTGCTATACCGTAGTCGACATATTTTAATTTCTGATACGAAATTAGAAAGAGGAAAAGAGAGCGACGAAATAAACTAAAGATAAACATAAGCGAGGCTGCCAAGACAGTATACTCGACAAATGTTTTCTATGAAATGTAAGGCGTGAGGGTCCCCCACACTGTGTTGCTCTCCCACCACTGTTAGCAAGCAGGCATCGCTGCATATTGTAAGGTCATCTTCTGCATGGGATAGAAGTACAAACCGAAATTAGAATTTGACGACAACGGTATACCATAAACCAACACACACATACACAACGATACACAGAAGTTCTTTCATCCGATTTCTCATAAACTAGCAGCATACCATTCTATGATACATCGACTAATAAATGTACTTTGAATAACCGGAACTTTAACCTAGAACTAAATAGAATATACAATATAGCAATCAATAATGGATACACAATAAATTTAATAGACAAACTTCTAACACAAAAACAAAGATCGCAAACTGTGTCTCTAATTTATCCTAAAGTTACCAACAATAACAAATACCAATATAACTCAATCACATATTTAGGTCCAATTTCAGTCAGGATCAGAAATCTAATTAAAAAATCCAACAATTAATTAATATCATTTAAAACAAGTAACTCG
This sequence comes from Amphimallon solstitiale, assembly GCA_963170755.1. Lineage (NCBI taxonomy): Eukaryota > Metazoa > Arthropoda > Insecta > Coleoptera > Scarabaeidae > Amphimallon > Amphimallon solstitiale. The sequence goes on from OY720675.1 coordinate 205,401,018, forward strand.
CTACAAAAATACATTAGGTATGACAAAGAAAAAATAGAAAGAAAGTCGAAGTCAGGAGTCTATATGTTAACATATGAATGTAACAAAGTGTACATCGATCAAACAGGACGCTCCTTTGAACAAAGAATTAAGGAACACGAAAAAAGCTACAAGGAAGGAAAAACGGATTCAACATTTGCCAACCATTGCATAGAACTAAACCATAAATTTAATAAAGAATTTCAAATTTTACATGTACAAGATAAAGGAAAAAAACTCAATTTATTTAAAGCTTTAGAAATTAATAGATATAAGAAAATAGGTCAGGCACTAAACGAACAAACAGATTTAAATCATTCTCTTTACTGTCTCTCTAAATTTGTTAAAACACCCCCTCTTTGAACCCCGACATTTATATAAAATAAGCATATATAACGCTGTAATGATTTTGTAAACATTATTCCGTCATCACCTGATGAAGCCAAAGTTTGGCGAAACAATATTGTTGTGAGTGAAACAATAAATATTATTTGAAACTATCTTTACGTTTATTATTTATTCTAATAATTTCGCTTTATAAGTACGTTTTTAAAAATGTAATTTGTAAAGAAACTTTATTTTAGTTGTACAATCCTAGACAGTTTTACTGTTATGATGAGATTTATATATTTATTGTTTATTTGCCAGTCCAGCTATATACTGTAGCGTTTGTGGTTATTCCATCTATATCTAGCTTTTTTTTAGTAATTTCAATAGTGTGTACTTAAGCCACACACAATTTTCTCAAAAAAGCTGTGTCAGAACATACCTTATATACATGTACCATGGTCGAGTCAGTGAATGCACAGATTAGTACGTAAACTGTCCTCGTAATTAAATTTTATCTGCGATAGCTTATGGAACTCAATCACTTACATTGAAGCGAATATACGAAGACAATTTAATAAAATATACCTTAATGCCCACACTATGGGTGTTTTATGTGGAAGTTGACTTATTCTGTATTTTGTCAATGAGAGAAGATAATGTGTGTATTATCAGAGTAGTGTGTATGCATTCGTCATTTCGCATAAAATATTAAATATATTTCTTTCATTATTTCAAGCGCTATCGAATAAATTTAGAGAAACATACACGCAAAATTGTTCGCTTCTTTTACTACTTTCCAGAAAAAATTCAGCTATATTTCAACATTGTTTCCTAACCATATCAAGTCTTTTCATATTTATTGATTCGTTTCTCTTCCTTTTTCCTCCAAAGACTTCTTCTTGACATTTTGATAAACTCTTGCATCCTGTTGTTTTTTTTATTTATGTATTTTCAAAGACAGAACCTATTTATATATTTGTAGGTCGGGATTGTTTAACCCATATAACGTGAAATTTGCTTTAGGGGTTTTTCTTCGTATTTTTAAGGTATTTTCAATGGAACTCGCATATTCAGATTTATTTGAAATGTATATTGTTGGAAGAAAAAGAATAAAAATTAAATTAGAATGAATAGAAATATCATAACATGAAATTTTTATAATAAAAAGGATTGTAAAGAAAGAAATTTTAATTTAACAATAAATTATTAGAATTTTGGTTGAAGATAATTAGGCAAAACTAAATTAATATATGTACGCAATTATCCACTATTTTCTGTTTTCTTTTTTTTTTTTTGTTAATTTATTATTTATTAAATTAGAAACCATATATCTGATATCGTTATTAACTTTATTTAAAAATTATACAATTTAAAAATAATAAGAATCTTAAGAAAAATGATTAATACTATTGTACAGTTTTCAAAAGTTATTGAAAATGTATCGGATTTGTTCAATATATGTGTTAAATAATTTGGTGATTCGCAAAATGACGTCATAACATTTTGCTAAACATGTAACTCCTCTTTCTCGTTTATAATATACACTAAAAAATGAGGTGTGTGAACCACACGACTTACTTATACATATGTGCTTTTTAAATTATACAAAAGGTGTTCTACATTATGTTTTAAATACCTCTTAAAAAAAATTGCACAATGTGTGAGTAAATGTGATACTTCAGGTCTAAATTTCGAATTATTTTTACACAAAAATTATTACAAATTCTATTCTCAGTACTTCTAGTCTTCTAATAAATCTCTGCAAAATGCATACTTTTCGAGATATTTGTAAAAAAATCGCTATGCGGTAAGAGTAAAAGTGTTACTTCCAGTCCGAATTTTGAAATTTTTTTTATACAAAAGGTATTGGAAATTAAGTTCTAAATACTTTTATAGTCGTAACGTATGTACCTGACTAAAAAGCATGGCTTATTTCGCAAGCAAAAAGCTGATTTTCGATAAGAGTAAAAGACCTACTTCCGGTAAGAATTTCCAAAAACTTTTTAAATAAAATTCTTCTCAAATTTAATTTCGAGTACATAGGAATTCTTTATAAATTTGTTTAAACTTAGTAGTTGAGGAAAATATTGCCAAATTCAACTATTTCACTAAAGTAAACTACTACTTCCGGTTTACCTATTTTACTGAAAAACTAATCAGATCTCAAGAGGGAGATTATACACGTAAATACAAAATTTGGAATTGATACTACAGCGGTTTGACCGCTGTCATGGTCACACACACACAGAGTGAGAGAGAGAGAGAGAGAGAGAGAGTGTGACCATGACAGCGGTTTGACCGCTGTCATGGTCACACACACACAGAGAGAGAGAGAGAGAGAGAGAGAGAGAGAGAGAGAGAGAGAGAGAGAGAGAGGGAGAGAGAGAGAGAGAGAGAGGGGGAGGGAGAGAGAGAGGGAGAGAGAGTGGGAGAGAGTGAGAGAGAGAGAGAGAAAGAGAGAGACATTTTTTAAAAACCACTTTTTTGGTATTAGGGGACTTCAAAACGTGGACATCTGCTAAAAATCTCGAGCTCGAAAATTTTCGTCATCGCAATACTTGCTTATACTACGTATAAAAAAGTAAAAACAAAAACAATAAATGTTCAAAAGTATCGCCTTCTGCTTTTTGTGGTCGCGCTTCAAATGACGAACAAACATTTCCTACAATTTCTTGATTAATATGCATATGTCTGTATATTCTTTATGCGAGTAAAAAGTTTCTATCCTTTGTTCGCTATACATAGATCATATTTTTTAATTTCAATTTAAATATTTCACATCGCCGTAAACTGAATTCATGTACTTTTAATGACAATTTTACCTTCCAACTAAAATTATAAATGTAAATTTGAAGTTTTCTTCATTTTTGACACACAGCAACTACAATATTTTTCTTGAATTGCTAATTTAAGTATTTTCAAGCTTGTCACTTAATCCATTTTGAAATTTCAGTGAAAATTACATATTTTCATCGTTAATCGTTTATTTTCAAACTTGTACAATTTCGAATTTTCGACCATATATCAAAACGTAAATAACGTGTATCAAATGAAAACATTATTAAAATGTACAGCTTGTGATTATCTCAAATTTGTTATTAATCATTTTTCGCTATCTACATTATTAGACACCAATAACTGACATTAAGTTTTTACATATTTAGACTTTCATAAAGCGCTGTTAGCTCCAATGAAACACATATTTTCTTTAAAATATAGGGCTTAGAGGTTATTCTACATATTTAGAACATAATTCTAGGTTCAGACAGGAATGAAGTGAAGTGTGTTTTATTCAAACACACATCATTAAAGCAAGTATGAACAGAACATATTTACACTAAACGTAAGTATAGGGTTGGTATCTCCGTTACTCGGTTGTGATGTAGCAGTAAATGTTAATACCCTGTTTCATTAGTGTCATATTTATGAATACTAATTCGTTATATATATTTTATTCAGACTTAGTTGTAAATTCATAATTGAATACATTTGGAATACTAAAATTAAAGGCATAGATATTGTATATAAACACAAAGGCATAAAAATGTAAATACAAATAGGTACTTAAAAGCACAAGAAAGTTTTAAATATCTACACAAGCATTTAAAATTATAATAAGGTGTACGGCTTATATATATATTATATATGTATGTATTACATTTTTTCATGACGGGAAATATGAAAATAATTTCAATTTTATAAGACGGGCGTTAGACACATCCTGTTTTGCAATATGGTTTTCCTCTTTAATATAAGACGCTCAATATGCTAATATCCTCTTGTAAATTTTTACTATATGCTTTTAGAATATGAAATGAGACGATATGAGCACAATGCATCTTTTCAAGGATTTATTCTTTGAAAAAATTTTGTAATACTAACTTCAAAATATGCGTTTCTGCTAAATATGTTGGAATAATAAACTTATTCACGACAATCTGTTGGTATTAAGTACATAAAAGTAGAAAATGTATGCACATGGAAAACAAAAAGAAAAAATACATATATCACATATAAGCTTTAATTATATAAGTTAATAAAAATGTATGCGGTGAACGTATTGATAAATGCCTTCTCTTTTAAAAACTATTTTATCACTTCACAATTTCTAAACATTTCATTGTATTGAGTTTGCACATAGCGGAAGAGTTTTTAAGTTCAAGTATTGGAGGAGTTGGATGGTAATGGGAGAGCTCTTTCGTGGTGTAACGTGGTCAGTGACTCATTATTAGTATAAGTATGAAGTTCTAGCACAATCGCATTAGTAGTCTTTAACGTATCCTCAACCAAGCAACTTAATAGGGAAGAAAGTATGCAATATAGAGAAAATCGAGTATCGCGCCGTTATCAAGTTGGATAATCTGATACAACCATTTTTAAAAATTTTGATCATTATCCTGGCATGACTAAGGTCAGCGTAAGATGAGTTCTAAGAATGCTCACGCAATCGCTAAAAAAAACATCGCTTGGAAGATTCTCGTTCATTTTTGGATCTCTGTAATGGAGGCAGAAATGGTTTATTGAGTTGAGGTGTTACTCCACCGCCCAAGAAGTTTAATGTATCACACTCGCCCGAAAAAAAAACAATACTACTGCTTTTTTGGGACTTAGAAGGAATCCTGTTGATTGATTACAAAAATAAAGGCGTTTCTATTACTGGAGAATACGCTTTAATTGTGGAAAAGTAACGAAAGGTGTCATGTTCCTGTACGACAATGCTCCATCCACAAGAGTCATGTTTTTGTGGCTGCAGCCCTGCATAAAGTGGATTTCGATATTTTGAATCACCGTCTAGATCTGGCTCGTAGCAATTTTTACGTGTTCCCTAAAATGAGAAGAGAGCTGCGTGGAAAGAAATGTACAAGAGCTGAAAAAATAAAAGACGCAGTTTTGCCATATTTTTCAGACACAGATAATAGTTATTTACGAACCAAGTGCGGGAATACTGTTTTCCCGCATTAGCGCACATTGTAAGCACGAGCGACTGCAGGAAGCGAGTGCTTTTAATTGCGCGAATGCGTGGAAGATGTCTTCACGCAAGTAGTTCGTACAATATTTTTTGTACGAACATTAAATTAAAAAAATATTATTGATTAATGTTATTAGTATCATACCTAACCTAAGATAGATTACCTTATTAATTTAAGCATTTCATGTACGTAACTATTACTCACCTTTCCCTAAAATTAAGGCAAACATGAGGTATTTATTCTTATACTTATAAATTTATAGTACATTTATTGCGTTTTCTTTGGTTCAATTACAATTCTTTATATGAACTGCCAATATGAATATCAATAATAGATGGCGCTTGAATGTCGTTTATGATGTCGCTTAAAATGTCGTCAAATAGATGGCGCCACAAATTTATTGTAAATTTTTAATTATTACTCCTATTTCCCCAACTTTTAGTGAAGAATAGTCGAGGGAAGTAGTATTTATAAACTAAATTTTATTACCATCAAGTTAGATTTTTTTTTAAATGTCCCAAATTGCCAATGTTTTTTTCAATTTTTACAGTCACCTCGACCGGGAAATACTCTTTCCTGGTCGAGCGACACATGTGCCAAATGTCACTTTACAGGCGGTGGGTACAAAAAATATTTTCTTATGAAGGCACGAGCTAATTGAAAGATCTGAAAATGTATTAGGGTTGCAGGTGGACATATTGAAAAAAAAATAAGTTCGTGCTTTTATTTTCTCTCCTTTTCCCCCATTCTACAAACATGAAAACGCTCCCTTGTAATGTAAACACTCAAAAATGTTGATTGTAAGTAACGTAAGTAATCGTTTTTCTTGAAGATTTTCTCAAGTGATTTTATTTGTTGAAGTTCATATAGTCTGCATGCATTTTCTTTGGAGAATGAATATTCTATGTGAAACCACCAAATTGCTCCAGAATGGTGTGCCATATTTCATTCGTAAATAAAATACTCCTAAACTGAAGCAATTGACGCACATTCACTAACTGAAACTGATATAACTTCTACCTGATAGACAAATGAACATAATGCTTGCGAAATACCTCTGATGTGATTCTTAAATCAATCTTTGAATTCAGTACTATACTCAGAAATTTACCATACGTCAATTTCTTCTCCTGTCTTGAAATAAAAAGGTTATTATCTTAGTTTTTCTCACAATCAACTACTGACTATTTGCCTGATACTACTCTGCTAGACTTAGTAGGCTAATTTCTATCTTTTTTGAAAGGTTGTCGTTATTATCTGCTTAAAATATTTCAGACGCGTCAGTACCTATCATTTCCCTTCCTGCTTTACGACGGAAGATAAATCATCAGTGTATGTTATGTACAATATCAGACTCAAACGTAACCTTGCGGGACACCCCTATTTATGAATATCCAGTCCGATAAAATTTCCAGTCAGAAGAATTTAGTGCTATTTTGAATTCGATTGCTTATCAGATTGTCGTAGTTAAAAGTTAATATGCATCTTCAAATACACACACATAAACATGTACCTATGTATAAGACCGGTGGTGTGGGGAGATAGTGGGGAGATCGAAAGCGGGGACAACACATTCGTTCCGTAACTTTAGAGCGTGAACGTTACATTGTATCTGAGCAGACTCGCAAATATTAAAATAAAATGCCCTTAACTGTCGAGGAAAAAATACAGATTGTGTTATGGTATGCCAAGGATAATTCGTACAAAGACGTGCAAAATTTATTTGTTGCGGCGTATGAAAATCGTCCACCTCCCTCTGTGCCAGCTATCCATAAGATTGTGAAACAATTTCGTACAGAAGGTTGTGTTAATTCACTGCATACCACTTCGTTGTGCACTAAAGCCTCGGTACCCCGGTGTCCCGATATCACGCCCGATATGAACTCATCTGTACTCCCCTACTATCGTACCCCTCCATTTCATGTTTGCATGCACTTGTGTGCGTGTTTGTGTTTCCCTATATCTACTTTTATTTCAGTCAAACGGTATGTGATTTTAGTAGGCAGTATATTGGATGCCTAATTCCCACCAACTATTGTTTTTTCAACAATATTTTATGATTCACATTTTTAAATGTACTCGACAAATTTAAGATACTCCCGATATTTGCCTTTCATGGATTATTAAGTCAAGGAATCTTTTGTAAAGTTTGATGAATTGAGCATGTAGTTGATCTACCCTTAGTATATGCATTTTGCGCATCATACATTATGTCTCGAATATTTGGACTACCACGAATGCGAAGGCAATTGGTAGATAATTTCTTATATCCGATTGGGATTCTTTCTCCAGTTTGGGTACAATATTTCGATTTATCAGTTGTTCTGGAAATGTGATCCTTCTAAAACAATTATTTGTCATTAATAATAAGAGAATAATTAATGAGTTTCTTCAGAAATATTAGAAAATTCCATACAAGTTGATATTGTAGAAGCTTTGGACAATGACGTGCGTTAATAAATTAAAATTGCGTCAAATTTTAGACATTACCCAATAATATCCCTCCCGAGTACCTTCAGAATTATTCTGTCCAAAATTCTGATTAAAATCAATATATGATATGATTTTGTAAATCAGTATTTCAGATCACGTGCTGTTGCTGCCTGCATGGCATTAAATATATATTTCAGAGTTAAACATTTGCTGATTAATATCTATTTTATTACTGTTACATCTTATTTGGTACAAAATGTGCAAAATATCAGTTCCTAGTACAGAAAAATGTTTTGTGTAAACATTTTATTCACTAAAGTGATAAAGGACATGTTGCCTGTTACCTTCGAATTTAATTTTGAAAAGCTTTTGCAATATGTGAGGGGGTTAGTAAACATAACTTCCGTAAAAATAATATTCTTCAAGTGCAGCAAAATGAAGTAATGCATCTTAGTCTCTGTATGGAAATTTACTTTTTGGTTACCAAACCCAAAGAAATATTTGAAAGACGTTGCGAAATCAGAAAAAGGAAGTGGCGGAACATATACATATTAAAACTGAACAATGGCATGAATATTTCAGTCAGCTATATAAAATTCAAGAGGATAGCTTGGAAAATATCAAACAAAGACATCATAGCAAGACCCCGATATATCTTACTAGAGAAATAATACAAGAATCCATAAAAAAGCTAAAATCACGAAAATCTCCGGGTCCGGATGGTATATATAATGAATTACTTAAGTACGGTGGCGATTGCTTGGAAGAGGCTCTGCACGAGCTGCTGTCGAACGTGCTGGCCATTAAAAAGGTACCGGAGGACTGGAAAAATAGTTACACGATTCCGTTACACAAAAAAGGGGAGAAGAAGACACAGGACAATTACCGCGGAATTACTCTGTTGAATACAATCCTTAAATTGATTACATCCATAATTAGAAAGCTATTGCAAGAAACAATACAAATATCAGAGGAGCACCAGGGGTTCAGAAACAATCGTAGTACTACAGATGCCATTTTCATCATACGCCAATTGGTAGAAAAATCAATCGGATATAACAACCCGCTATTTATGTGCTTCGTGGATTTCACCAAGGCTTTTGACCGTGTTAGAAGAAACCACGTTTCGAAAATTTTACATGAATATGACGTACCACAAACTCTTGTGGAATTGGTCAATAATATTAACACTGACACGTTGACTAGAATCAAAACATCTGATGGAATTACGGAACCTATCAAAATAAACATTGGCATACGACAAAGGGATTCGTTGAGCCCCTTCCTATTCAATTAATAATGGACCGTATGATAGAATCAATAAGAGGCAAACATGGTTACCCTATGGGAAGACACAACTTAGTATGCTACGCCGATGATGCAGTGCTCCTAGCAGACAGCGAAGATAACTTACAAAGACTTTTGCATCAATTCAACATTACCGGCAAAAAATATAATATGAACATCTCCAAAGAAAAAACTAATTGCATGGTAATATATAAGCAGCCACTTCGTTGTAAACTAGAAATAGACGGATCCGTCGTTCAACAGGTAATGAGCTAGCGAAGAAGGAAGGAATGGAATGACCATGTCGAGAGAATGCAAACCAACAGACTATCATATATATGCAAACATGAGAGACCAAAAGGAAAGAGACAACAAGCACGACCTCCCAAGAGATGGGGACAAAGTTGGTTTTCCTCATTCGGTGAATAGAAACAGGCCAAGCAAACAGGGGATGACCTTAGCTAAAAGAAGAAGAAGAAGAAGAAGAAGGTTACCGAAAAACAAATGGGCATATGCTGAAGAAATATAGTTGAAAATTTGTTTTTAAATTCAACACTAATTAGTAAGAAGATCAAATTAGATACGTCAGCGTCATTAGTTTGTTATTACCGGCGATAAATAATATAGACTCCATGATTTCCATCGTTGGTATTACCATCTGATGACTTTTTGAGAACATAATAATGTCTCTATAAACTTTAGGGATTTATTCTCATGATCATATTGTAATATTTTGTTCATCTAAATATTTTCAAAAATGAAATCAATATTTATCAGAAACTTATTTTAATCAGTTTGTTGATAAACAAATTGCTTTGTATAAGTGTTGTGCATACACCATTAATGGATGAGTTGCTGTTTTTATTAATGAGAAAGAATTGTTAACACCAAGTTTGAAATTGTCACCAGGCAGTAAATAAATATTCTTCTATCTCTATTTACGTATTTATCTTTCATAAATTAAATTTATCTTGTATAATCTAGAAAAACAATCGGAAAGCCATCTAAGTGTTGTTCCATTATGTTATTTTATTTCATACACTGTAAACTTTGTTTATCTCATGTTTGTTTTATTTTTTGTTTGAATAGTATCGAAACGCAGAATATGCAATTATCTGAATGTCAACAGAAAATTTCAACATTCTAATTTAATTACTTCGAACAACAAGAAAAAAACATTTCTTTTATCGATCTCCTATAACTGACGTCACGTAAGCCCCGCGTTTTACAGAGAACGTTAATTTACAAACTGAAACATGGAAAAAGAATGCGCGCGAAGTAATTAAACGTAAAAGTGTGGAAAATGTACCGACACAGCATCTCCGTTACCAATTTGCGGGATAATTTAATTTAACATTATTTTTGTTTTTCATTGAACAACTCCGATACGCAAAGAAATCTCCTACCATTGCAGTTCACGTTTTCAATTACTGGAGACCACTTGGAAGTTTGTCTTCTTTTGAACCTTCTGGTCGAGAGTTTTCCGAACGAACATTACTTTTAATGTTCGAGGATTTCCGATATTAAATAGCCTTCTACTTGTTGCGGCAACTAGAGAAGTCTTAGGTTGCACGATACCCAAGGCAAATTAATGTTTCTCTTTCTTTTTAGTAATGCTTTTAATAAAATATAAATACTCTGAAAAATCATTCCGTTCGCGGGAAGCATATTATAGTATCAGAGCAACTTTGTTTACTTTTCTTCTACGTGAAGTAAATGCCTTCCATAAACCTACATTTTGAGTATTTTTATATTTATAATATGAAGTTAGAATTTAGAAAATGTTCATAAATATTATATAATAGAAATCTTTTATAGCAAGGAAAATGACGAATTTTCTTTTACTTCATTTATATTTACATCAAAAGTGAGTTAAATGAAACCGCTGATAGATTAAAATACTTTATTTATAATAATTGAAAAGGGAAACTTCATAAAGAAATATAAATAAAATACATTGATTTTAAGTTTCAAAATATTTTTTTTCTATATTTCCACTATAACGTTGATTCATTACACTTTGACTCCATCAGGTGAATGAATAAATAAACTACTTAAGAATAACACACATAAAAATAACACACATATCCGACTTGTAGTTTCGTATGTCAAAGTTTCTTGTAGAAGTTTTGCATCTTAGATTTCCTAATCACTCTGAATATGTGTCATGCGACGTAACAAATCTTTTCAATATCATCCCGACAAAAGAAATAAAATACAGAATTTAATTAAAACTACATCAACATCGTACTAATCTTGCTATTACTGGAGAAACCTTAGATCTGCCTAATACTTGCCTAGAACAAAATCATTTTTAATTCAAACACCTACAAACTACAGGTTTGGTTATGGGAAATCTTCAATGCCCCTATTAGCGGAAACTGGTAGCACACACCCCCTTTTAAAACATTATGCTTATTGGTTTAGATAGAGAGACGATATATAAGTCTCCTTTAACGACTAATTTTAAACAGTTAAAAATAATTTTTAATTATTTAAATAATGTTCATCCCAATATATAATTTACACTAGAAACAGAAGAGAATGGGTTCAATTAATTTTCTGAATCTTACTATATCATATAATACTAATAAATTTCAATTTTCTATTTACCCTAAGCCCACACATTCAGGCACAATAATATATGCTACGTCCTTTCACCCTTTAATAAAATAAACTTTGAGCGAGAATTAAATAGAATATATACCATTGCAAAAAATATTGGATATTCATATATTATCAATAGTATGCTAGGACATAAACAAAAAGCACGTATCCGCTCTTTAGTATATTCTAAAACAGAAAGAAAAGATTCAGTACAGTATTATTCCTTAACTTTAATCAAATAATGATGTGTGGCTACCACATGGCTTTCGTATACGTATGAGTGTTTCTAATTATACAAGTTTAGGAATTTAATTGTACAAAAATTATTCAAATCCTATTCTAAGTGTTTCTATTCTCTTTGTAAATATTTATAGAATGCATACTTTGCAAGATATTCGAAAAAAAAGTGGGACTCGCTAAGAGTAAAAGTGTTACTTCCGGTCCGAATTTTGAAATTTTTGTTATACAAAAAGCATTGAAACTAATGTTTTAACTACTGTTATACTCATAATATGTCTAGCTATAAAGCATGACTTGCGGAATATTCGCAAAAAACTGGTTTTTGAGAAGAGTAAAAATAGGTAGAAATTTTGAAAAATTATTTTATTAACATTTTTCTTAAGTTCACTTTTGCGTACATTTCAATTCTTTATAAATTTGTTTAAACTTACTAATTGACAAAATATTGGTAACCAGTACTACAAAAGAGTTTAAGGTGCTTTAGTTATTAGCCATGACAATGATTTATATTCGAATTCCAGGTAAAAAGCTCACTTTAGTCTATACAATAATATTGAGTCTAAATCGAATAAATTATCATTATTTAGTATCTTCGTTCATTTCCCTTATCAATTTAATTTTTTCTTGAGATTTGAGAAACTCTTTTATCAATAGGTCAACACAGCACTTGATGCACGCCATAATGTGTAATGTAATTTACGAGTGGAAAACAATCACATAACAATAGTAGCACTTATGAACTAACAAACATATCTTAAATAACTCTAAACAAATCTGGGAGTGTATGATACTAACAATAGCAATAATATCACCTCTTAATCACAACTACATCTCTCTAAATTTGCGAGTGGATGTAGTAAACATAATTAGCTATATTTCACATTACGGTACACTGAATTGAACTAATTGTTAACTGTACAGTAATGTAAAAACTCTAAATTACTGACACATTATTTCACCACGTGCTTTCCAGTAGATAAACAAGCACATGCTTTTTATCTACAAGATATAACAAAACAGCTTGATTGCATTAAAGTATAAGTGATAGTCGTATAAGGCTTTCTGAACTCGTTAAAAAAACAGTCCATATGTAGTACTAGATCAATTTTTCTCGTTTAATTGGTGTTTTCTATAGAAACCTGTTAAATATCAATGTAAAAATTTCTAAAAAAAAACTACGTCAATGCAAAATAAACATAACGAGAGATCATTAAAATTTTCACTCAAGTAAGCCATTTATATAAAAAAAATGTCTTAACTTATTATATAATTGACATTGATAGACGTTTGAATTAAAATCTTACTGACTTAAGTTACGACATGCTTTTTATATACATGGTTTACTTGAGTGAACATTTTAATGATCTCTTACTACATTTTCAAAACTTTATTTTAAAATTATGTTTTCAAAATTGACTTATTTTACGTAAAATTGAGAATCGATAATTGTTCCATTCATTTCCATGAGATTACTGCAATCAATATTATTAGTTGGAATTTACTAGTTATCAGTTAGCGCTAAAAATAGTTAACAATTCTCCTTAAGTATATGTAGATTTGTATTTCTTTCTCCAGTCAATGAAAGAAGAGCTGTCGCTTTACATTAATATAGATATCAAAAAAACGTTGGACCACGCAATGCCCAACTGATTACATCCTTTCATTATGCTCCTTAACCAAATAGTAGATACAATCAAAGAAATAAATAGGTTGAAACCTCAAATATTACATTCCACTGACTGGACTAGAAATTAGGCAATTTATATATACAATAAAATATAATTTTGATATAGTACAAAATACCCCACGCGTTGGGCGCCAATATTGCACTATTATAATCTTCCACGTTTTTTAAATATACCTAGCGATTTTTTTCTTAGTTCCCTTCATAATTCATTTCTTGAACCCAAACACATTCCACTGTAAAATAATTCGCTAAAATTTATCATTGTACATGTCACAATGACCAGTTTTAAATTTCATTTTTGACTCTTTTAATTTGAACAAATCCAAAAGAAAACCCAAAATAAGTTTTAGTTTATTTTAAAAGTTTTAATTTAGAATAATTTACCTAATCGTAATTTTTGTTATTATCAATGTTACCTCTAACTATATTAGTATAATTACAGGACGCTATACACAGTAATTTATTCATATTATTGATATTTATTTGTCCTTTTAAATGCCACTATAGCTTGCACTTTTAAATCGTGCATTTTAGAATTGCTCGACTTTTTAAAATAGCTGCGATAACAATCTTGGTTCCAACTTCAAAACTGCGAAAATATTCTTTGCGAGTTTCTTAAAATGCTTCAGTGGTAATGTCAGGATGTTTATCACACCTAAAGAAAAAATACTTCCGTAATTTTTCTTTTCTACCTTTGTAGTTGACGATAAATAAAATTTTGCGTTTCTTTAAATGGTGTGCATATTTCCAAGAGAAGTGGGTTAAATTCACGCTAACCAGTTTCACGAAGAAAAATGGCAGGAATAATATTACGAAATATATGTAAATCGTTTACGTGATATCTGAACGCACCATGAATATTATACTTTATTTTAAGCGACAATCATGTATACACTTTGTTTCTTCATCCCCTGCAAGTATATTTCAATCACGAAATAAGCATAAGAGTAATATTTGTATATTTAATGAGAACGTTATACAATTTGCCTAATTTTGATGAGGTAACTGTTTGGAATAACTTCAGCATCAAAGTTCCCTACTTTTCATTTCATTTCATTTATGCTGTTAATACAAGGTGCACTGGTATACAGTAACAATTGTTTAGGAAAATGCATACTACTTATTTAATAGTATATTATGCAATGATCATTTAATGATAGCTATTAAGACACGAGTAAGAAAATTACAATACGAGGCGAAGCCGAGTATTATAATGAATACGAGTGTCTTAATAGCCATTAAATGCGAGTTGCATACACTATTTTTTCTACGACCCCATAATTAAACATTATGTTTTGAACATTCCGTTTCATAAATTGAGGTTGAAATTTTCCATGCACCTTTGCGAATTTAGCTGGTAATAAATTGTTCGTGGTTGCCTAAGGCTTGTTCAATAATTTCTGGTGAATTAAAATTTTACATTTCACTGTCATTATCCCTTAATTTTACCGTTTACATTTTTAAAAAGGCACAAATTTTAAGTACTTACTTGTAAATTGCTAAGAACTGTCACAATTGTTTAATTTGTATATCTGTCAGATATGCAGTCGCCATATTGAATATTGGAATGTCGCATTCCTATTGGATATAAACTTGTATCGTAATGAAAAATCTGTATTCCTATTGGATATAAACTTGTATCATAATGAAAATGTGTATCGTAATGGACATCATTAGAGTACAGGTTCGGCATATCTAATAATACAATTAAAGTATGGGACTAGAAAAAGTTATAAATGGCGTCTGATCATAGTCAAAATTTTAGTAATCCCAAAAGACTTGCAATTTAAAAAAATTCTTTAAAACCTGGATCATGTTTTGCACCAGGATATTTTCATTCTGCTTTGATCATTTTATAAACAATACAAAAATGACTGCATGACCTAGCATTTTATTCTCATGTAACACAAACTAAAAATATCTCAGTAGTTGAACAACTTAGTTTTGTACGGGTTCGATAAAATACAACAAAAAAGATTATAAATACAGAAAAGTTAACTACCTAAACAAATTTGATCAACTAATAGTAAATGGTTCTACGAAATTTTTTAATTTAATTACATAGTCAATATTCTTTCGATTTGTGCATTTTATGCTTTGTAATGGCTTATGTCAAAACTTTTATCGTAAATGACTTTACCGTTTATTTGTACCCAAATAATTTCAATTAGATTGAGCTAACAATAACACTTTGTGTTTCCGTAAAGTCCTAGAAAGATGGAAAGATTTTTATTAAATAATTTCAGTAATTTAGCAGCTCAAATGCTCACGCATCAAAAAGTGGTGGGTTAGCAAAGAAACTGAAATATCGTAAATACCATGATAACTATTTGAATTTTTGCTTTACTTTAGTGGAAGTAAACAATGAAGAGAGATTGCAGTATGTGCTCTGTTTAAAAGCGCTAACCCCCTAGTGTATGCTCTCAAGTAAGCTAAAGTGACATATCGTGGCCAATCACTCTAACATGGTTGAAAATCTCACAAACACTTTAGTAGAAAGTTGCAAGATTTGAAAAAATAACCAAAAAATCTGTTGACTAAACAAGTTTCAGTGCCAAGCAACGCACTGCTAGCATATTTTAAGATCGCATGTGCCATGGGCAAAACACTGCTCGCCATCATAGAGCTTATTCTATCGGCTCTTAATACGTTTAATATTATGCAAGGAGCATTGCCGGGAAAATTAATTAAATTGATAAATGTCCAACAACCCTATTAGTTGAAAAATCCATTATATATCTCAGGATTTCAATGATTAATTGGCAGATAAAATGAAACGCACGGAATTTCGTCTGCAACTGGATGAGGCTACTGACAGTAACAAACATGCAAATCATTGAAGACCTGTTCTGCAAAAATATTATTGAAAGCGCAAAGACTCATGATTTATTTGAGCTTGAGTTTTTTGTGCCTGACTTATGTCATTGTGTATATATTTTCAGAAAGACGCCTTGATCAAACACTAATACTCATAGGGTAATTCGAGGATAGTTGGACCACGCGGAGAGATGGTCCAGTTCGAAAATCTGAACTATTTCTTGTCAGATGGCGCTTTGCTACCATAAGCGAACTGCATAGTCTCAAACGACTTGTGTGTGGAAGAGAGCATTGAGATATATTAAGAATTAGCTGTGTTATTACTGAGTCATTATTTGACGACTGCTGAAAATTTTTAGCGCTCGGACGTTTTCATCAACTGCGTTACTTATAGTAAGTTTTTAGAACTTTGCTGTAATTATCTAATTAGTATAGGCTTCGTAGACGTACCTAACCTCACAAAACTTCGAATTCGTCTTTACCAATGAAAAGACGAAGTGGTCCATCTCTCCTATGCGTTTAGGATAGATGGACCATTTTTTTATGGGATAGTTGGACCTGCTTTAATTTGCAATAAAATTTACCTACATTTCTTAAACACGGCGTCATTACATTCAGTTCTTATTGAAAAAAAAAATACTTCCATTAAATAGTCTATAACAGTATAGGTAGGTACAAAGTACAAGCGTAAAGCTCCAATGTTTTGTAGGACCGAATATGCCAAATATTTACACAAGGAAAGGTAATGTACACCGAGGAAACTGGACGTCCAGAGCACTTCAAGATGCCTTAACTGCAGTAGCAAATGGAGCAATGGAGTTGAACGAAGCTGCTAGAAATTTTGGAATACCAGCAACCACATTGAAACGTAGAAAACGAAATGGTAATCCTACGAAACAAAATCGTCTCGGTCCGCCATCGTCTTTGGGCGAGGATGCAGAAATCAAATTAGTGCGACGTATCAAAAAGCTTCAAAAATTTGGTTTTGCTCCTACCAGGGATGTACTCCGTAGAATGGCGTATGACTTGGCTGAAAAGATGAATATTAAACACAAGTTTAACAGAGCCACTGGTAAAGCAGGGTTCGTTTGGCTTCAGTTGTTTTTAAGGCGCCATCCGGATCTATCGGTGCGAAAGTCGGAGGGAGTATCCCTTCTTCGCTCACAGGGAATGTCAAGAAAAGCTGTATCAGATTATTTTAAACTTCTAGAAAACACTCTTATAGAAAACGACTTATTGGAAAAACCCGGAAATATTTACAACATGGATGAAACCGGCCTTCAACTCAATAATAAGGCCGGACATGTGGTCGCTGCAAAAGGCTCTAAAACCATCTCTGCTATAACTTCTGGCGAAAAAGGAGAAACAATCAGTGTTGTAGCTTGTTGTAATGCTGAAGGGTCATTTTTGCCCCCGTATTGCATTTTTAAAGGGAAAAATAAGAAGGACAACTGGGCTGACGGTATGCCACCTGGTTCTTCTATTAGGATGTCCCCCAAGTCGGCATACGTTAACAGTGAAATTTTTTTTGATTGGTTAAAAAATCATTTTGTCCCTAGAAAAAGACCTGGTAAAGTACTTTTACTACTGGACGGACACACTTCGCATACTAATTCGATTGATGTGTTAGAATTTGCTGAAGAAAATGAGATAATTCTATTGTGCTTTCCGGGTCATACCACTCATTATTTGCAACCACTGGATCGAGCTTTTTTTAAATCGTTGAAGTCGCATTACTATGCGGAATGCAATAAATTTATAAGAATCAAACCAACAAGAAAATTGAATAGAACAGTGTTTGGAAAACTATTTGGAGATTCGTGGAACAAAGCAGCCACCGCGCAAAATGCCATTTCTGCCTTTAGGGCTACTGGTGTTGTGCCACTTAACCAAGATGCAATTCCTGAGTATGCCTTTTTAATGGTCGATGATGATAACGTTCAGCCACCAAATTCATTCCAACCATCACCGAATCGTTCAAACTCACCACAACCGGGCCCATCACACGAATATGAAACTCGGCGATCTTGCACTCCGCCGATTCAACATTCTCGGACTAACAATCAAGTATTGGTAGAAACACCAAAGAAAACTCCAGGAAAATTGCTGGATGAAGTTTCCCCGATCCCAGAAATTAAACCCTTAAGTGAAGTAAGAACACGTGGAAGAAATGTGGCAACAGTTCTTAATTCAAGTAAGAATATTAAAGCCATGAAAGAAAAAAGTGATTCAAAACAGAAGAAAAAGAAAAATGTAAAGAACACAGCAAAGATGAGTGCAAAACAAAATCAAATGAAAAGGAAAACCAAGAAAAAAATTCAATCGCCTGAAAACTCAGATTCGTCGATGGATTACGAGAGTCCAGAATTGAATGACTCTGAAGATAGTGGAGATGAAGATTATGAAACCACCTGCGCTGGTTGTGGGGAGAACTACATAAAAACAAAAAAAGTTGAAGACTGGATCAAGTGTATTCGATGTGGACGATGGATGCACGAAAACTGCACCAAATATTTGAATTTTTGCGATATTTGTGGCAAACATGCCAAGAAATAAAAATTTTCTTGTATTTAAATGCCACTACAATATATATTGTTTGTTCTTTTTGTTTAAAATACTATTTTACTTCTTTTTTTATTGTGTGGACCATCTCTCCTTGCCCTGTAGGAGAGACGGACTGATTAGTCACTTTCTATTTTATTTTTTTTTGTTCGAATGTAACGTTTAATTTTCTTCTTAAGAATGTCAATTAGAAGAATAAAGCCTATGTTAGGATCCCACGAGTAATTATTACCTCACCATTGAAAATAAAATTTTTGCAAATTTTTCAAAAAAAGTGGTCCAACTCTCCTCGAATTACCCTATTGTTTCTTATGAAGAATGCTCCAGGAATAAATTTGTTAGAGCTTTAACTAACTACTTTTCTATCTTTAAAAAATCAGGTTTTATCAAAGAAAACAAACTGATCTATATTTTAATGTTTCATAGGAAAATTTGCTACAAGAATCAGGTCATCATTAAACTTACTGTCTTCACGCTATGTATTATGTTTCTAATTGCACATTGAGTAAAATCAGCAACATTTAAAACATACTTATTTGTAAATCGTTCTCACCTCTCAGTTTTGACGTAGATAAGATTGTATTTATTTTTAAACTTGCTCTAATAAAAAAATAGGGTTGAAAATTGTGTAATATTAATAATGAAACAAATCACCTTTCGAAATGCTGATAGGGGAGTAATGGTGAACAATTATTACTTTCTCTCAAAATATACGATTAATAAGGGAATCATTTCTTTCTATTGCTTATCTAAGTCCTTAAGCATGATTTCTATGAGAGCTCGATAAAATTATATTTTCAATAAGAATTAGATAGCCAGTGTTGAAAAGTTTCTTTATAATTACTGATAATTCCTTGGAGACGCTTATCTGACTGTTGCAATATCTGCCAGAGCTGTTAATGCAGCCGTGGCAAGTGTGGAATTCATCCATACTACCCAAACGTCTCCACAGATCTTTTCTTTACACACTTTAAACCTGCCAATCAAGCATTTATAGAAATTCCAAATGAGTCTTATGGTGAGGATTAATTATGCTCAAATTCCAGGATCATTTGTTCTAACGTACTTCCTGGATCTGGCTTCTTTGGGAGGTACTAAGATTTCTATGAAAATTATTATTTTGACAGTCCTAAGATGGTGTCTGTAAGTTATACTACAGGTAAGATTTTGTAACAACGTAAAATTGGCACCATTTTCATCTATTGGTGCATCTCGATTGATAAAACGATTCTGCTGTATGCAAATAAGGTCAGAACGTAAACTGGATAAGCTTATATGTATATACCGGGTGTCCAGTTTAAAATGCAGTACATAGGTATATTGGAAACCGTTGGAGATACAACGTCGGTTAAATGGGAGAAAAGTTGCGTATTCATTTGTCCATGAATAATCCGATATCAGATTTTGAAATTTTTGTTTCATTGGGCAGATACAGGGTGAAAAAGAAAAAAATGCATTTTTGAAAATCTTCCATATTCTGTTTCCTAGAAGAGATAAATTTACAAAAGTTGTAAGCTAGGGATAACAAGTCATGACGATTTTAAAAATGATAGGTGTACTAGATTTTGCGTGACAATAATCAACTTTTGTTTTTCTTATGGCAGCCATATTGGATTTTGACATTTTTAATATCTTCAAAAAAATGCTATTCAATGATGTATAACATGTTTATGTTCAAGATAATAAAAACATGAAAAATAAAGAAAGTAAGATTTTAACATAGTAGCCCATGGAACTGTGGATATCTTTAGTGTATACTGATAAAAAAAACCAAAAATAATAAGTCTTCAAGTACTGTTAAAATATCTTTAACGTTTTATTTATTAGTATTTATTAAATAAAGGTGGTTAGGTAGCTGAATTATTAATGTAACAACTGTTCAAATAAGCCACCGTTCATTCGTATGCACAATCTACATCGTGTTAGTACTGCCTCACAAGATTGTCTAACCATGTTCGGTGTCATTCCATTCACTGCTTCTTCAACTGCTTAACGTAATTCTTCCACATTTTCATAAGATCTCGAATACCCTTTGTTTTTCAGATAGCCCCATACAAAAAAATCAAGAGGTGTGAGGTCTGGGGACCTAGCAGGTCCTCGGTTACCAATCCAGTTATTGTAATATTGATTATTTAAATAATTTGTAACCAACAAGGAATTTTGTGGATATAAATACATATTTTGCAACGTGGCAAGTGGAAGTTCTTCAATTCGTTCAGCAACATGTGTGTGCAAAAGTTCTAAATACCTTTCAGAATTTAAATTCTCATTGAAAAAGAATAACATGGGTATCAATAACGCCGATCCAGACATTAAATCCCCATCTGACTTGCTCTAATGCCACGAAATAGGTGTGGATTTTCATCGGACCAAAAGATAGTATTTTTACGATTAAACATTCCAGAGTTAGTAAATCGACTCTCATCAGACCATAAAATTTTCGCAAAAAAGTTTGGATTTTCATTATTTTTTTCGATAAACCAATGACAGAATTGTGCTCTCCGTATTTCGTCACCATTTTGAAGACCTTGACTGGCTCTTTCACGATAAGGTTTGCATTTGGCACGCTTTAAAATGGTACCAGCTGTTGACCTAGCGACGCCAAGTGTATTTTCAATTACCCGTAAAGACGTACGGGGATTTTCAACTACTGCTTGACAAAACTTCCATGCATTATCAAATTATCACGCAATCAGCGCAAAATCCAATATAGCTGCCATAAGAAAAACAAAAGTTGATTATTGTCACGCAAAATCTAGTAGACCTAGATTTTTTTTTTAATCATTTTTAAAATCCGCATGACTTGTTATCCCTAGCTTACAACTTTTGTAAATTTATCTCTTCTAGGAAACAAAATATGGAAGATTTTCAGAAATGCACTTTTTTCTTTTTCACCCTGTATCTGCCCAATAAAACAAAAATTTCAAAATCTGATGTCGGATTATTAGACAAATGAATACGCAACTTTTCTCCCATTGGACAGAGTGTATATATATATATATATAGATATACATGTATTTATATATATATATATATATATATATATATATAAATATGTGAGAAGTTTCTTGAATTAGTGGCGTATTAATTAATTGATGACAATTACTTACATTATTCAAATGTTAATGATTTTAAGGAAAAGAAACACACCACTCCGAGGACTAACACATATGCATTAGTTTCATTTAACCACTACAACGTGAACACTCGTCAGCTCGGCAACTGTAATGTGTTCGTTTTCCTATCTACCGAAATTTGTATATATAGTGTATGTATTATATAATAATAATAATAATAATAATAGTTTATTACAACAAAGAAAAAAAATAAGTACATTGTAAAGAACTGAATTACAAAATATAGTAACACATAAGAAATACTGAATAAGAGCAAAAAGAGAACAACAAACATTGAAAAACTCATTTCAAGGTTTGTGTTATATACATAATAAAGATTTATTAATATACATGTAACCAGTATTGCAGCAAATTTAAATTGAAGGTAAAAGGACTAAGATATGTGTTTAATATATACGTTAACCACATATAAAATATTAATTATATATATATATACAGAATTTAATGGGTTAACTCCGCTGAAAATGCAACTGCGGACACGTGTTTCGAACTACTTGGTTCTCGTCAGCGCAGTGTAGCCAAGGAATAGGATGGGATAACCTTGGAGCTGAAAAACATCAATCAGAGACATACACAGGGGACAGCCTACCAATTGAGGCTTCAGCTAGAGTGTCCTCGATATTGAGGATGAATCTAACGTCGCCGCGAGGTAGACATTTGTCCACCTGCACGCCATCTGAACCCATGGGATAATAATAAAGAAAAGAAATATTGCGGATAATGGAATAATGAAGTAAAGAATTTAATGGGTTAACTCCGCTGAAAATGCAACTGCGGACACGTGTTTCGAACTACTTGGTTCTCGTCAGCGCAGTGTAGCCAAGGAATAGGATCTATTCCTATTCCTTGGCTACACTGCGCTGACGAGAACCAAGTAGTTCGAAACACGTGTCCGCAGTTGCATTTTCAGCGGAGTTAACCCATTAAATTCTTTACTTCATTATTCCATTATCCGCAATATTTCTTTTATATATATACATATATATATATATATATATATATATATATATATGTCAAATTGTATTTCAAATAATATTTTGAAAGCCACCAAAATAGATATAAATATCCTCGCTGAATATGCAATTTAAATGTAAATATTTCATGTATATATAGTGTATGTAGAGTAATCCTTGATTTCATTTCAGGAAACACGACGTGTAAGCCGAGAAGCTTCGGAATTGTCATAAAATTGAGCGCCTAGTAGGATTATCCGCCAAACAAGCATTCCACAAACGTAACACACGTATGTATAATATACTTGCATGTAACACGTATTACACGTTCACGATCTTTCATATACACAATACACATATTACATACATACATATTCACACAAAACTGCATAAATAAAACCAGTGCGGTTGAGTAATGATAGCGTTCAAATTGTAGTGTCGGGAGTGAGTCAATATTGGACGAAAATACGACGGGCCTAAGCTAACATTTGTTCAGTGTATTCTAATTATCAAAACCGCTTGGTCGATCGACACCCTCACCGATGATATCCGCACGGGTCAGCATCGCCGTGTAAATCCCCCGCTCAATGTTGGTAATGTGCGCTTGAAGAGGGACCCATATGGACCGCTAGCGTATTGTGTGATAAACGGTTGGTTGAACGGGGCGTGATGAAAATTTGACATGCTAATTGTGGTCGAAACATTAAGATCGGAATGGTGTTACTCGCGTATGTCCTATTGTGCTGCTGGTGCGTCCTGGAAGCGGCCGCTCTGCCACCTGTTATTAGAATAGGTAAGTGGACTCTATTATCGTGTTATGTTACTGTGAGTTTCGAGCTTCATAACTACTCACAAAATTCTATTTATGCGGTTCACTATTCAGACTGTTTTTAAAAATGCAAGAATATTTTTCTCTCTTCCAACTGTTTAATGATTTAATGGTAACTACTTGAAGTTTGAAATCATTAAATGATTTTTTTAATAAAAGTTAAAGTGGAATTTTAAAAACAAAAATTGTTCCATAAAAAAATAGTTTTAACAACTACTGAACAGCTCAATTAAACTTCTATCACAGGTAAACACGCCAATTACAATAGATAGGTATACTTTTCTCTTCGGGGGAAATGCATCATGCATACCACGTGATATGTTGGTCTGACCGTGGTAGTACGGGACCAACCCACTAAACCACCCCAAGCCCTTTTGATGCACCCGGGACCGTCATTGAATGACATGCACAAGGTATATCCGGCTACTAACCTATCGACTTCCTTCTGTTACCTGCACGCTCTCTCTCTCCTCCGTCTCTTTCTGGTGCAATATTGTTCTAATCATTCCTAGTATTATTTTCCACTTTTTTCTGCTCTCCACCATTTCCATCGCTATTGTATCCGGTGATAATATGGTCCCGAGTTTATTCCATGTTACTTCCTGTGCCTCACTCCATCTTTCACACTCAAAAGTGTACACTCAGGTGTATCTGCATTTGGACGGCAGTATATACAGTCATCTGTTTCTCGCTTCCCTATCCATTTAGTGTAGGTACTATACGAGCCATGTCCGTCAAAGCCTGTGTGAAATAATAATCCACGACACAGTGTTGCAATTGATCCATTCCTCAATATGTGGGATGAGCCTCTTAGTCCACTGGGCCGTATCAGTATAGTCATTCCATTTTTATTGCCAGTTGAGTTTCTTTACAATTACCCTTCCTTCATCTCTGCGCCCTCTTTCTTGAACTAACATTTCTATGGGCACAGTGCCAGTGAGAACTTGTAGCGCAGTCCTACATGCCGATGCTATACGCAAGATCATTTTTCCTTGAAATTTGGTCATATTCATCGTTTTGTGTCATATTGGGGCCCTATACAGAAGGACATTCCTCTTGAGACTGCTTAGTCCGCTGATGTTAGGCATTAGTCTAGTGATGCTTGATACCCGTTCTTCTGCCTTTGCAGAACTTTTCCACGTTTTCCAAATGAACCTCTTCCCCCAGAGAGTTAGTCTTTGTGAATGCTGGAACATTTATGTGAATACTCTTTCAGCACTCTTTTCTATGATGAAACTACATATCCAAGAGATGGAATCTACAATTTTTACAACGAAGATGTCTTGGTAATCGAAGACGCTCATGAGGTTCGAGAAAAACCATCTCCAGGGAAGATTCTCCGTAAAAGTGTTGGCTGGAATAATTAATAATTAAGTTGTCGGACCATATGTATTCGACGGGAATTTGAACGGCGAAATGTACCTTTTTTGGAGAACGATCTACCTCTACTGCTTCAGGTCATTCCTGTTCAAATCAGGACGATGTTGTTTTTACATGATTGTGCTCCGGCCAATTATGGAAGAGGTGTCACAAATTTTCTCAATGAATAGTTTCAAATCAATGGATTGGTCGTGATGCTACCATTTCTTGGCCACTAGATTTTTTATGTAAAGATATGTGAAGCCACGTATCTATTCAACGGAAAAACCTAATAATTGGGACCAGCGCATCCATAAGATTCACGCAGCATTTGATGAAGTGAAAAACAATATGGCGAATTGCAACTGGGAACAAGAATTCCGACGGAGGATTGAGTTATGCATTGACAAGGCAGTGGTCACATTTTTATCTAAACACTTTAGTACTTTACTTTAGCTTCAAACTCCGATACCTCAAGATGAATAGAATCATTTTTGCTTAAAATTGTCACAGAATTTATATACGAAGTATCGCGGATACATCGGCGACCACTCTGTATACTAATTGTGGTGTTTTCATTACAAATAATTTAAAGCAACATGATTCTTCACAACAAATTGTGAAAGTGGATTTTGTATAGTAACCGAACAGCATGTTAAATACCACTTTTATACGTTTCAGTAATGATAGTTTTAACGGCTTGAAACTAGGTTAGAGAAACAGTTGTAGATATAATATTATCTGGAACTACTTATTGTCTATTATCTATACAGGGTGTTATAAATTATGTCGGCACTATAGCTAACTTTGTTATTAATGAAGCTACAGTATCGCTTAAATTAGCAAAGTAGTGATATTCTTATCGTGAACAATCATGGCAGAACCGAAAAGACAGTTGAACTTCTAATTTTCTCGCTATTTACAAAAGTTATTTTTTTTTAGTGAAACACTCAGTATATTTTTGCATATGTTAAAAGAAGAAATTATTTTAAAAAAGAAAGACTTCATACATTATTGACAAAAAATGAAAGTTACGGCAATTACCAAATATTTTGTACAGCAATTCATATCAATAAAATCAAGATGGCTATGATAAAAAAACAGCAAATATTAAACAAGCATTGTGTAATTGTGTATTATGTATATATATTATAATAGATGTTAGAAGACATCACCATTTTGTCCAATACAATTCCGAATTCGTTTACGTACATTGCCAGTTCCTTTTAAAATCGATCTTGCGTCTATGTTATTAGCAATAGTAATTATTTTATTTTGCAGCTCTACAACGTTTTCATATCTCCCTTTGTAAATTTCATTTTTTAAATATCCCCAAAAATAAAAGTCCATAGGGTTTAGATCCGGTGACCGTGGTGGCCACTGAATTGGTCCATTCGTACCTATTATTCCGAAACATTTTGCTCAAAAAAATTTGTACTTCGCGATGATTATGCGCTGGTGCTCCTTCTTGTTGAAAATGTACATGTTGCCGAGTAGCCAAGTCCAGGTTATCCAAAAATATTCCTAAATGTTCAGTCATAAATTGCAAATACCTTTACCCGGTTAATGTACGATTATAAAAGAATGGTCCGACAATCGTCGAGCTAATTAATCCACACCAAACATTAAAACTAAACCGTATTTGCGGAGCATGGAGCCGTTCCAACAATAAATTTTCTAGTGACCAATAGAGATGGTTTTTTCTATTTCAAATTCCAGAATTAGAAAAATTCTATTAATCGTTCCATAAAATATGACGAAATGCATTTACATTCTGCGCTGAATAATTAAGGTACCAGCGACAAAACGTTAGTCTCCTCTCTTGATCACCAGGGAATAATGTTTGCACTGGCTGCTACTTAATTGCGATACATTTAAAAATTTTTAATATTCTGTGCACGCAATTAACGTTTATATCTAATTCCCGAGCAGAGTCTCTTATAGAATTATTGGAATGCACTTCAAAGTAAACCAAAACGTGAATTTCCATTTTCTCACTAATTACGCAGTCCTTTCAAGTTCTAGTTTTTTTGAAAACATTATCATTTTTTCTGAATTGTCGATACAGTGTTTGATAATAGCGTCGATCTGGCTACGGGCGTAGTGGATAATACTCAGCGTAATATTCTTGGGTTCTTACAGAGTTTTTACGACACACGATATACGCTTCTAACATATCACACTTCCAAATGATTAAATACCATTGTCAATGACTTTTTTAAAGTTACAACACAAACTTAAATATAACAACGATAATGCGAAGAAACGATGTTGTACTTATCAACAGTAAGTCAATACTAACTTAACTTAACCTAGGAAACAAAATGTAAACATATAAAAACCACACCCACTCTCCGACTGTGAGTCATTATTCATAGTCATCTTGATTTTATTGATATGAATTGCTGTACAAAATAGTGTAGCAACTTTCATTTTTTGTCAATAATGTATGAAAGCTTTCTTTTTTAAAACAATTCCTTCTTTCAATATAGGTAAAAATATACTGGGTGTTCCATTTAAAAAAAAGTAACATTTGTAAATAGCGCAAAAATTAGAAGTTCAATTGTCTTCTCGGTTCTGTCATCATTGTTCATGATAAAAATACAACTACTTTGCTAATTTAACCGATACTGTAGCATCATTAATAACAATGTTAGCATTAGTGCCGACTTAATTTATAACACCCTATATAGAAATTGATAGCTTTTTGAGCAGTGTATTTTCTACTCAAAAATGTTTTTCTACACGATCATTTTCTGCGGTCAACAAAAATCTGTAACAATATTTTATAAAACAATTACAATTGCAACTCTTTAAAATGTGACGTTAGATTATAATTAATTTAATTTTGCTATGAATCTTCTGATGCCATTATCCTCTTGGCTTTCGACCTGCGACCACTTCTCCTTTGATTCTGACATTATCGTTTTCGTTGTCAATTACATGGTTATTTCGCCGATACTGTATTTATGATATGCTATTTAAATTGAAATTTAAGTCTCCTCCTTGCGCCAAATTGAATGCGTTCAATATTTATGGTTTTCACCAAACGTGTCTTAACACTCTACTCTTTCATGAAAACCGGAATCTTGATCTACATTTCAACTCATATTTCTTCTACATTAAGGAATTTATCGTATTGTATACACTTCTAAATTGCATCCTCATAGAAATATGTTGT
The DNA here is from genome assembly GCA_963170755.1 of Amphimallon solstitiale. NCBI lineage: Eukaryota > Metazoa > Arthropoda > Insecta > Coleoptera > Scarabaeidae > Amphimallon > Amphimallon solstitiale. The sequence goes on from OY720675.1 coordinate 205,429,428, forward strand.
TTGATTTGCTAACCACTCTACCACAGCCGTTTTAACGTTATCGTCATTGTCCTATGTTTCACTGCGATAGTGCGTCTTTGAGAGCTAAAATAAATGCTAATTAATGAACACTATCTTAGCAGTATACGGTGAGTGATCAAGTTGTTCCGTGTTGGATGATGCAATGAGATCTTGGATTCGTTGGACACAACTTCCGATACTGCAAGCATTCTATGTCAGTTTCATACAGTACAGATCTAGAAACTTAAAGGAGTTCATTAAGGCAATGATGAAATCGTATAACGTCTGTTTCCTCAGCAACTGCCTGAAACAGCACATCGTTAATGGAGGACCGTCGCCCATTTCGGTCCCTATCAATACGTTTGTACGGCTATCTTTAAATACTCTATTTTCTTATCATTCCAGCTCTCGTAAAGTTTTCTTCATACACTTTACTAATTTGGCGATTGATTTTTGTCGCTTTCACCTTTCATATATTAATAAACTAAAACAACGCATGTTACGCAACTGGTAGGATTTTCAATGATCTGAGGCATTTTAAGCACGCCTAACGGTCTTATTTTACAGAGCTACTCCAGTGTGAACGCGCGCCACAGTAAAGACGTCCAGGCTGGCCACAGCTGTGGAGCATCCAAGCCACAGCAGTGGCCCGGCCTAGCTTCTGTGTAGCTTTGTCATGATTTCATTCCTTTTTAGTATTCAAGATGTTTTCGTCAAGTGAAGAACATGAATAGTGCTTGCTTCTCTGACTGAAAGGATGGCAACGCATGCAGAATAAGACTTTACAAGTGAATCGTTTTATATTAGGAAGGTGCTCAAAAGTTGTTTTTCATACTCCGTATGACGATTTAAAAGAAGAAGCCAAGAAGTTTTTTGGGTACTTCCGCGTGTCAAAACTATCGTTTGATAAACTTTTGGAAAACATTGCAGAAGATATCAAAAAACCGTACACAAACTGCAACAACGCTATTTCAGCGTATCAGACGTCAAGCTAAGGCTAGTGACCGAATGGTGACGCTGTGCAATGGCTCAGTATAATAGGCTTCATAAAAAACAATGATCCTCTACCAAACGCGCAGATGAGCCACAAGAAGCGAGAGCAGACGTCCGGAGTGGTCAGCTCACGCGACAGATGTTACTTCTAGCCATAGCTGTAACCCAGTATAATAAGCTCCATATGATTGTATGTGTCGTTTGTCTGAGCATATCAAGCGGTGGCGGCCGTTATCCACTGGAGTGGCTTTCTATAATAAGGCTCTAAGCAAACGTCAACACAAGGGAATGCTTCTATAATGGCGTGTGTGATTAGCTAATACATTCGATTGCTTACCGCGCATGCTATCAATGCCGAACAGAGCACTGCAGCGGACATATTTCAAACATGTACTTCCTTGAGATGTCTCGTACATTTGTAACAGACATTACATTCATTTTAAAACAAATTTGATCCCGATTTAGATAAAAAAATTTGAAATACAACAAAAAATTCAAATACCAATATTTTATAAGCATGTAACAGTACAATACATAAAAGTTATCGAATATTTGTTAATCCAAGACATTTCTGCTTAATGTTGATAAATGATTATGTTCAACGTGATGACAATTTGTTATACTAATTGTTTTGGTAGTATTAAGATCCGAGTGACGATATTAGTATGTATTTCTCCTATTGTATTACTGTTTCGACTTCCAACCAAGTACCTATGTATAATAGAATAAATAAGTAGATCCTCTTGTCATTTTGTAATGAATTTTGGATTCCACTACTAAGAACTGATTTGATTTATATTAGTTGCGAAATTTGACAGGGAAATGTAGACAATAAACAAAATCTAAATAAAAGTTTATTTATAAAACTCTGCATGAAAGCAACGAAAAAGATATTCAAACATATAATAAATTATAAATTTCTAGTTATTGGTTCTCTGCAAGAGAAATAATATTTTTCTTATGTAAGTTATTTTGACATATTTAATACTACTGCAAAAAAACGATAATTTCTTGTTGGATTTTCTTTTACATATTAAATATGTTCTGTTTTTTTTTTATTCGTTTGTAATACCACGAACAAGGTAGGTACTATCTGTTCCAAAGTATGTACATTTCTAACACCCACAGGCGCAGACAGAGCCCACAACTACAACTTCTGACATTTCAGATCCAGCAGCAATTTTTCATTGTACAAGATTTATTAAACAAACATTTTATTTCTATAGGTCTAAGTTAATAAACTGCATATTATGCATATAACTGAAGCATGTCATAAATAAATAATGAAAAAGAAAGAAAAAGCATAATCATTCTGAAATCGTAGGTTGTAGGATTCTTCTCAATGACAACCCTTAAATTCCTTTCTTTTATTTTGTAAATTACTTGATCTAACTCTTGCTCAGGCACAACTTATCTAGCGATGGCACGTCGAAAATATTTATTACTTACTGCTTAAATAAGAGACTTACCAATATGAATTTGCTACTAGCTTACTTTACTCATCACTGATATTAGATTTGACTTTGGGCAGGTTTAGAATTAAATATATACCTACATTTTTCCTTTTTTAAATGCTGCTTTCGTTTACATAGGCATATATTATTTTTATACCGATAAAGTCGACTTCCTATAATTATTATCAGTTGTATCTGTAGGTTGCCGCGTGCGCGTTAAGCAATATTTTCTGCGAAATTATTAGCAATACATGAACCATACTCAACATAAAGATTTCAATGATTATTTAAATAGGGTGTACTAGAGGCCGCTTTTAAGTCCGAGCTTAAACAAACAGGAGTTTTACAGTGTCTTTGGAGTAGATGGTTTAGTAAAGCCGAACTTTATGAGGAAAGTTTGGTTGGTATTGCGGAAACCCATAATTGCAGGTTATATGACTGATTACCGCGGCAATTTTGTTGATACTTGTTCACGTGTTCGGTTTTTTCTAGATTATATTTTAGCGCAAAACCTTTGTGAAAAAGTGGTGATATAGAAAACGTGTTTCAAACTTCACCAGTGAAGAAACATATCAGTCAGTCGAATTAGAGAATTAGTATATTAAGTTTGTAGATCATATTTCCGAGAAAGGTTAATAGTATTAGACCAGTGGTAGATTGTAATCATAAAAGATGCATTAGATTAATGAATCTTCCTATAAATACAATCACTGTAATTTTTTGTGAATGAATCCCACAAGTAGGGCATTTACGTAAATTGTCTTATATTAATATATACATGTATTAAGAGTTATAATTATAATCAAAGAAAGTAGATTTCCTATAAACTAAGCTATTAATAAAAAATATTCTAAAAATATAATATGTGATCTGGACTATAGAAAGGTACCTATGGTCGGAAGAATCAAATTAAATTCTTCTTCTAAATCCATTCTGCACTTTCACAAACTGAAACAATTTTAAATTAACTGCATAACAACGAAAAACCACGCCCTCGAAAATAGAATGACAAGAAAAGCAGCAAGTATTATTCTAACTTTTTCAACGTTCACAAAATTAGCTATTTAGGAGAAATCACTTGAATAAGGTACAAAAATATTTATTGTAAAAGCACCACTGTATAGTGGAAGTATAAAGAGAGGTGGAGAGCCAAGGGTAAGACGAAAAAAGAAGAGCTAGAAGCGCAAATACAAACGCGACCCACGCACACGACTTGTTATCTTTAACAGCTGTTTTCTCGTATAAGCTAATATTAAGTGAGTATTAGTTATAAAACTACGTTAATATTTTAATGCGAAAGCTGCTGCAAAATTTATTTATTGTTCACGTAATGGGTGTACTTTGAATGCCGGCAAAATATGCATTCATACAAAAATACCATAATTAACAATCAGGATTAATTCTTTGTTTTAAAATTCAGTTTTTCGTTTTGTTTTAAAACCGTCTGCATGTATAATGAAATTACTACTAAATAATTGATAACAAGTGGTGCATAATGTCAAATCTTTCGCCAGTTTCAATACATAATATATTGCGTCTTGAAAAAATACAATTAGAAAGGTAGCTACCTAATAATTATTTCAGAACATATGTAATACATTACGTATGGAGTTTTGTAATTTAATTTCGGCAAATCCTATAAAGCTAATGCATAATAATTTTATTTACTACTTCATTTTGAACTAACAAAAGTAACTTCGCTGGTAGTTTCAGTAAAGTGGATCTACTAAATACAATTAATACAAATTTAGACGAATTAGTACAAGGGTTGCTATGTTTACTATCTCAGTTGGTGCTGTCAGCTCGACATTATATGTAAAGTGCTTAACTACTACGAGTACTAGCCACTTACTGTGTTGGTCACAGTACTGGTACAATTACAAATTTGAAGTATAACAATGAATTTATAAAAATATATACAGTCTGGAATACCAGACGCAATAGCTCAAAATTTTGAAGAGATATTAATATAACCAGTAGTAATATGTATATAATAATATGGAATGTAATGTCACAAAAAAAGATTTATGTATATAAAAAGAAAACAAATGACATAAAATATCATATACCGAGTGTCCCAAACAAGCGACAAGGTCTGTACTGGTATTTAATAATGCAGATAGTGAAACATGATGATCATGTACTCTTTAAAAATATTTTCATTTCTTCAGAATGTTCTAATGCGACGGACCACTCAAACTTTTAGTTTTACTTCATTTTATCGTAGTCCTTGTATTTGAATTTGTATTAGACAATGTTTCAACAGTTACTAATATATGGTGATTTTTCATCTTACGATATACACGGAGAAAAATGACTAATACAATCTAGGTTCTAGATATAGAAAAAATATAATACTGGTTATAATAAGTTTTGTTAATACTTATTAATCCAGTTAATTGTCTCTATACTACAAATACTAGCTGTCCATCAATCTCTTCGAGCTTGAATCACATTTCGCGTCCGCTTACAGTTGTATTACCGTTCCCTGTAATACGCCAAAAAATCATTTTTGATTTTCTAAGCTATTGGCACACCTTGTATAGACGTATATTTTTGTCCACGAACTACTGTCACGGTGACAGGTGGAACGACAATTTAAAGAATCTTAACGTCAGTCTGACTTTTCGTTGTTGAAGTTTGAAATTTAGATGCTATTTAGCGTAATACCAATACTTGACACTAAAAGATTCATAGTGTTATTAGTTTTACACAATGAAAGGACTAAATCATTATTAAAAAAGTAATATCAGATTTATTTTAGTTTTGCATAATTTAATCTGTCAATTATCATGGCCCACAAACGTTATTTCTGGGCCGTAATATTTAATAATAATCATACATTTTTTGACATACCTTTTGAACTTTGTTATAATGCAAATTTGTGAACAATGCATGTCCATTACACAGAAGAATCAAGTTTTAAATAAAATGTTGGTATAGAATAGTATGACTTATTAATTTTATTTATAATAGTGAATTTATAACTGGCTTCCATATTAATAAATTAGTTTCATTTGTCTGCTCTGAAATTGTTCCTGTCAAAGTGAGTTTGCAGTGGCATTGAGTCGTCGCCTGTAGATCGTGCTCTGGCTATGTCGGTTGCTGAGACGATCCTATTATAATTTAAATATTTAGTAGTGACTCTGGTTAGTTGAACTAAAAACAATAACCAAAAATAATACAGATCGACGTTGGAACATCTGTGTAAACATTTTGCTTACACACACTGTAAAAAGAATATAATTCGTAATTGTTGGATCATTTTGTGATTCTTATTAAGTATTTAAGAAAAAATAACGCAAAAAGGTAGTTCATGATTACAACCAATCCATCGAAATAAGAGCCACCAGCCTGGGACACGATCATCATGAACCATTATCAGAATGTTTGATTAAAAATTTGATTTAATGGTGTATTTTCAAACATATCCCATTAAATGATTGAACGCTGCCCATACTTCAAACTTTCTACTGATAATCAAATTATTTAGTAGTAGTAATTGTTGAATTAGACTGGAATATTTACTTTAGTAAATTGAATAGTTTCAAAACATTTGTCATTACATTGGAATTTGATTCGTCTGTCACCTAGAAATAATAATATAAATCATATTTTAAGGTAATTGTCTAATACCGTGCCTTCAAATACTTTCCGCATTAGAGTAGACTGTTTTTGAAGTTTTTAAGTAATCAATGTTGGTGTACATGCTAATTTTTTGAAAACTGTAAATTCTGACAGTTGTCATACTTAAATTCAAATTATAGACGCCTATTATTATTTATATGACAATACCAAACTATTAAAATTATGCACTGTCACCAACCATTAAAAAAAAAGCATGGCCGTCTCTAATGCGGAAAGTATTTGAAGGCACGGTATATAGGCAAAACTAAAATGGATCTGATAGCACTTTTCTCATTAATGTTTTAGTCATTTCGCTGTATAAAATTTGAAACTTCATATCTTTTTGTGTCAAGGTCTACAATAAATATCGATGAAGCTTAAAAACATGAACAATGAAATATCAGACAGATGTCAGGGTGTTTAACCTTTTTTTTTGTGAAATAATTGTCATCATAAAAGCAGTTCGGATTTCATCACGAACTGAAATCGATTGATCGTTTTGACGTTTTATAACCTGCAATTAAATTTTGTGAAATTGCCAACATTAATCAAAAGTCAGATGGATTTTTTTTGACAATTCTGAAGTTTACTGTAACATTTAAGCCACCTAACGTGAATGTTGACTCGACCAACATTTCGCGTATGCTCTAGTTAAATATATCGGTGTTAAAATGATAATAGATGAGTAAAGATGGCGACATAGATGTGCACTATTTTTTTTATTTTCGCTACACCCTTTAACTATTACTTTATTTTATTTTAATAATATACTATGTTCACCAATTTTGATCAGCATCTGGGGCGTAATGCTTAAATTATTTTTTTCTGTGACGGGAAAAAAAGTTGACTTTTTATCCTTCTTGACAGGTAATAAAATCTCACTTTATATGCCAGGGAAAAAAGTGCTCACTTTTTGCCCGCTTAAATTCACAGATATTTGATTATTTTACAGGTTTCCATTAGCAACGCAGGTGTAATGTCACTTGAAATGTCACAGCGATTGATTTTCTGACTTTAATATATAGTATTTACGTGTTTTTTTCAATATTAAATCGTCGTTTTTCCCATCACAGAAAAAAATAGTGTCGTCATATTTGTTACTGTATTTACGTGCGATAATATACTTTAAGTTTATTTTATCATATCCGTCGGCATTTTTCATATATTCGTATAGAAAAGAAATAGTAACAACTGATAATAATAACACTAATTCGTATCTGAAAGGTACCAGATTTCAATTAAAAATGCAATTTTCCTTCGTAATCTCTTTTTTTGTTGGCCTTCTGACATTTAAACTTGACAACCGATCGATGAACGTGAATATGTAGTCATTATGTGTGTATTGCACGACTGGTGTTTTCCGCCAATTTTGACGTTTCCCGGCAAATGCCATATTGCGAACTCAAACTGATTTGACGGTTTTGATAATTTATAACCTGAAATTGAATTTTTTGTGCGTTTAACTTAACCTTATCCGAACTTTGAGGTGTCACTGTTATCTGTGTCGATCCACCGCCATTTTAAAATCGAACCTATTCCATATTTTATATTTTACACGTAGGCCTTATGGCAAAATGCTATAATGCACACTCTTTTTCTGCACGTACTAAAATTTTCTCTCTTCGAGCTTGAATCGCCTTTCGCGTCCGCTTACAATTTTATTACAGTTCCCTGTAAAACGTCAAAAAAATCAAATTTGATTTTCTAAACTTTTGGCTCACCTTGTATAGACGTATATTTTTGTCCACGAACTACTGTCACGGTGACAGGTGGAACGACAATTTAAAGCATCTTAACGTGAGTCTGACTTTTCGTTGTTCAAGTTTGAAATTTAGATGCTATTTAGCGTAATACTAAGACTTGACACTAAAAGATTCATAGTGTTATTAGTTTTACACTATGAAATGACTAAATCATTATTAAAAAAGTAATATCGGATTAATTTTAGTTTTGCATAATTTGACCTGTCAATTATCATGGCCCACAAACGTCATTTCTGGGCTATAATATTTAATAATAGTCATACATCTTTTGACATACCTTCTGAGTTTCGTTATAATGCAAATTTGTGAACAATGCATGCCCATTACACAAAAGAATCAAGTTTTAAATAAAATGTTGGTATAGAATAGTATGACTTATTAATTTTATTTATAATAGTGAATTTATAACTGGTTTCCATAATAATAAATTAGTTTCACTTGTCTGCTCTGAAATTGTTCCTGTCAAAGTGATTTTGCAGTGGCATTGAGTCGTCGCCTGTAGATCGTGCTCTGGCTATGTCGGTTGCTGAGACGATCCTATTATAATTTAAATATTTAGTAGTGACGCTGGTAGTTGAAATAAAAACAATAACCAAAAATAAAACAGACCGACGTGGGAATATCTGTGTAAACATTTTGCTTACACACACTGTAGAAAGAATATAATTCGTAATTGTCGGATCATTTTGTGATTCTTATTAAGTATTTAAGGAAAAATAACACAAAAAGGTAGTTCATGATTACAACCAATCCATCGAAATAAGAGCCACCAGCCTGAGACACGATCATCATGAACCATCATCAGAATGTTTGATTAACAATTTGATTTAATGGTGTATTTTCAAACATATCCCATTAAATGATTGAACGCTGCCCATACTTCAAACTTTCTACTGACAATCAAATTATTTAGTAGTAGTTGTTGTTGAATTAGGCTGGAATATTTACTTTAATAAATTGAATAGTTAGAAAACAATTGTCATTACATTGAAATTTGATTCGTCTGTCACCGAGTAATAATAATATAAATCATATTTTAAGGTAATTGTCTAATATATAGGCAAAACTAAAATGGATCTGATAACACTTTTCTCATTAATATTTTAAAGTTTATTTTACTTTCTTCTCTCTTGCAGATGTCTACGTTTTGAAGTCCCCTGATACCAAAAAAGTGGTTTTTAAAAAATCTCTCTCTCTCTCTCTCACTCTCTCTCTCTCTGTGTGTGTGTCTGTGTGTGTCACCACGGTAGCGGCCAAACCGCTGTAGATATCAATTCCAAATTTTATATTTACGTGTATAATCTGCCTCTTGAGATCTGATTAGTTTTTCAATAAAATCGGTTGACCGGAAGTAGTACTTTACTTCAGTGAAAAAATCGAATTTTGCAAATATTTCGTCAACTACTAAGTTTAAACAAATTTATAAAGAATTCATATGTAGTTAAAATTAAAATTGAGAAGCATTTTATTTAAAAAGTTTTTCGAAATTACTACCTTAAGTAGGTCTTTTACTCTTATCAAAAATCAGTTTTTTGCCAATATTTTGCAAGTCATGCTTTTTAGACAGGTACGCGACGAATACAAAAGTATTTAGAACTTAATTTCCAATATCTTTTGTATAAAAAAAATTCAAAATTCGGACCGGAAGTATCACTTTTACTCTTACCGAATAACGATTTTTTGCAAATATGTCGTAAATTATGCATTCTATATATATTTATTAAGAGTACAAAAGTATTTAGAATTGGATTTGCAATATTTTTTGTATACATGAAATTTCAAAATTCGGACCGGAAGTAGCACTTTTATTCTTAGCGAGTAGCACTTTTCTTCGAATATCTTCCAAAGTATGCATTCTAGAGCGATTTATTAAGAGCATGAAAGTACTTAGAATAGGATTTGAATAAGTTTTGTATAAAAAAATTCTTAAAATTGTGTAGTTTGAAACACTCATACTTATAAGAAAGTCGTGTGGTGGCCACACCTCATTTTTAAAATAGCGAGACGAATTTCTGAACAGACCACTTTGACAGTGAAATCTCATTGGTTGAAAGCAAGGCCAAATGACACCGTATCAATCTTGCTCACATTCTGTCAACTGACATTGTTTATTGTTAAGCCTTGTTGTTGTTTCTATTATTTCCCCGTTATTTCATTATATACTTTACCAGTTCTATTCAGAGCTCGACAGTAATAGTTATCAGATATACTCGTAAGTTTGTTTTCAAGATTTTCGTGCATGTAATTTGGGACAGGGGTATGTTCAGAAATTCGTCTCGCTATTTTAAAAATAGACTATAGTCATTTCGCTGTATAAAATTTGTAATTTCATATCTTTTTGTGTCAAGGTCTACAGTAAATATCGATGGAGCTTAAACCCATGACCAATGAAATATCAGACAGATGTCAGGGTGTTTAACCTTTTTTTCTTAAATAATTGTCATCATGAAAGCAGTTCAGATTTCATCACGAACTGAAATCGATTGATCGTTTTGACGTTTTATAACCTGCAATTAAATTTTTGTGAAATTGCCAACATTAATCAAAAGTCAGATGGATTTTTTCTGACAATTCTGACGTTTCCTGTAAGATTTAAGCCACCTAACGTGAATGTTGAGTTGACCAACATTGCGCGTATGCTCTAGTTAAATATATCGGTGTTAAAATGATAATAGATGGGTAAAGATGGCGACATAGATGTGCACTATTTTTTTTATTTTCGCTGCACCCTTTAACTATTACTTAATTTTATTTTAATAATATACTATGTTCACCAATTATGATCAGCATCTGGGGCGTAATGCTTAAATTATTTTTTCTTAGGAGGGGATGCTTTTGTGTAATAAAGTAGATCGCGATCTTAAAGTAACTGATAATTAGTGAATTACCATGTATGATAAATTTTTAAATCGCATTGTCTTTATATGTAGTAGTGGATCCATTTTTGAAATAGCAGTTACATTACCCTTTAAATCGTTAAATTAAAGGTGATATGTATGCATGATGTATTTGTTTCTTTGAATTACAATTAACGTAGGGCTTCCGGGACAATAGTCAATAGAAATAAATTTATATGACGTTGTTTGCCAATAATCAAGAGCATCAGTGCTCCATAATGTTTGTCATAAAATGTCGATATCAGTCATCAAATGCTGACTAATCAATTTACTCTTTCCCCCTTTTTTTTTAATTTAGGACACATTAATTTAATAGAATACTTGCTCTTTTTGTTATTACAGTGGTCCATGAAACTCTTTGAGTTTGAATTGCCTCTCCGCGTCCACTTTTTCGCTGTAAGTTTCTCTATAAATGTGCCTGTTTGGAACGTGACCATTGCCAGTCGCAGAAGCACTTGAATTTTAACGGTTATAAATTTTCTTTTAATTAGTTTATGAATGAAATTCAAATGAAATAAAATCTCTCTAGAAATTAATTATACATTATTGTGGCATCTATAATTATAGACAAATGGATTTATTAATTAAAAAATTTCCCATAAAATGTTTAACATTTCTATAGAAGTTACTGAAAGCTGATTACTTGGAACATTTCGTTGACATTTAGGTTTGATATAATGCGTGAGCACCTAGTCTAAGTTGAATGTAAGTAGGCCGAAAAGGTAAACCTAAGATGGTTGTATGATCAAGATTTATTGAATCATATATAAATTTCTTTGTTTTTTAAATTTGGTAGTACTCTAACTCTATTTGTCTCAAGTTTCATGATAAAAGTTGCCCCTACGTTAAATTTTCTTGCAAACTGTCAACAGTTTGAGAATGAATTGTCAAATTGAATGTCATTGTAGACATAGCGTGCCTTCAATTAATTTTTTTTAGAATAACCTACAATTTCAATATTAATTTGAGAACACTGTGGAACTTTTCAATAAATTGACTTAACTATGACAGTAGTGAAAATGAAAAACATTACTGTAACACAGTGTTCCCAAATTAATATTGATATCATAAGCTACTCTAAATGTAAATGAAAGACGCAGTATATGTATTTGTATGTAGAAAGATGACAGAGATGTGTCCAAGCCATTAAAGATACGATAAATGACCGATACAATAGTAATAATAATAATAATTGATAATGCAATAAAATGTAAATATTAACGGTTATAATATTTCTTTCAGTGGACGTCAAATGTTATGAATCACGCCTTTGCTTTAATTTTTATAACTACGATATTGGAAACTGTACCTGAATGACCGACAATGTAGAGTAATTACAACCGCAGTTCAGTTTGTTCTTGTTTATGAATGAAGACGCATATTAAACAAAATGTCTCTTAGAAATAAATTAAATATTATTGTGACATTTATAATTAGTGGCAAATGAATTTATTTATTAAGACTTTGCCCACAAACCGAACAACATTTCTATATAATTTACTGAACGCTAATATTTGGAAAAATTTTGTTGACATTCAGGTTTTGTATCAATTGTGTGCATCTAGCCCAAGGTGAACGTAGACAGACCAAAAAAAAAACCAAGACGGTTCGGCAATTAAATGTTGTTTCATGTTATTCGTTCTATAAAATTGGTAGTACTATGCTTCGCTTTGTATCAAATTTACGATAAAAATAGTGTATACCTCAAATTTTTTGACAGACTGTCATCGTGACACTTATACGGCAATGAAAAGTCAGACTCTTGACGTCAAGATGTTTAACCAAATTGTCGTTCCACCTGTCATCGTGACAATAGTTCGTTGAGTGTATTCATTCACACATAAACTTGTGAGAACGAAATGTCAGACTGGCAGTGCTTAACCAAATTGTCTTTCCAATTGTCAAATGAAATTAACAACATAACATGATAAACTTTAATAAACATGTTTTAAACTTACAGGTCATTGAGAGAATTAATTAATTTTCATATTACGCTTTAATAGTATACTTTGTAAAACCCAATCGAAAATCTTGCTGGCTCCTAATACCATTTAACCGAAAATGTACTTCTGATTAGTTGGTGCCTACCCGCAGGCGCATACTTTAAATGCTTGGTTTTATAACTGAAAATTGGTAAACGAAATTACGTAAATGCTTATGCGAATTTTATTTGATGTATTTATTTTATTTCGAAGTGCTTCGGACACATCTGATCTGACAAATAAAGACTACATCTTGAACACTGATATATTTCCAACATTCTGTTGACATTTAGGTTTTGTATCATTCATGTGCATCTAACGTAATTTGACAGGCCCAAATGGCAAAACTCAGATGGTTCTTCTTTATTTAAGCTTGCTTCAAGTTCTTCGTTGTATGAAATTTACATTTCGATGACACACACAAATCGTTATATTTATTACTGTACTTATGTACGTGCGACAATACACTTTAAGTTTATTTTATCATATCCGTCGGCATTTTGTTCATATATTCATATAGAAAAGAAATAATAACGATTGATAATAATAACACTAATACGTATCTGAAAGGTACCACGTTTCAATTAAAAATACACCTCTTCTTCGTAATATCTTTATTTGTCGGCCTTCTGACACTTAAACTTGACAACCGATCGATGAACGTGAATATATAGTCATTAATGACACGCAAATTCGTCATCGTGAATTTTTTTTACCGCATTCCTCTGCATAAAAGCTTTAAATGAATCGCACCTTCGACAGCGACAGACTTGGCACGTGGACAGTGCACTCAATCGTCGCGGAAAAGTCCACTCTTTTGGTTTCCAACCTTCTTTCCGCACTCTAAACCTCGACGGCCTGAAATTTCTTCGTCAATGTGAAACTTTTACAATTCCTTCGCGCGTGCCTGTCATACCTGACATTTTTGCGATTTTGATCGGTTGTCACGTGAATCGTCATGACGTAAGCCATTTTTCTGTTAAAACACCGAATGCACGCTCCTCTTCAACGGGCGATATCTCTGCACACGCTCCACTTGGGAAGAAAAACTCTCCGTCGAGGAACAATTTAAGGTCGTCGGTAACTTCACGCCAAAGGGCAGCTTTCAATTTCGCGTATCCAGAGACGAGTTCTTCCCCCCGCGTACCCAATTTTCGTCGATTTTGACCGGGTTTGGTTGCCATTGGCTACTCGGCTTTTATTATATATAACTAGCTGTCCATCAATCTCTTCGAGCTTGAATCGCCTTTCGCGTCCGCTTACAATTTTATTACAGTTCGCTGTAAAACGCCAAAAAAAATCATTTTTGATTTTCTAAACTTTTGGCACACCTTGTATAGACGTATATTTTTGTCCACGAAGTACTGTCACGGTGACAGGTGGAACGACAATTTAAAGCATCTTAACGTCAGTCTGACTTTTCGTTATTGGAGTTTGAAATTTAGATGCTATTTAGCGTAATACTAAGACTAGACACTAAGAGATTCATAGTTTTATTAGTTTTACACAATGAAAGGACTAAATCATTATTGAAAATGTAATATCAGATTTATTTTAATTTTGCATAATTTAACCTGCCAATTATCATAGCCCGCAAACATACTTTTGAGCTTTGTTATAATGCAAATTTGTGAACAATGCATGCCCATTACACAGAAGAATCAAGTTTTAAATAAAATGTTGGTATAGAATAAGTATGACTTATTACTTTTATTTATAATAGTGAATTTATAACTGGCTTCCATATTAATAATTAGTTTCATTTGTCTGCTCTGAAATTGTTCCTGTCAAAGTGAGTTTGCAGTGGCATTGAGTCGTCGCCTGTAGATCGTGCTCTGGCTATCTCGGTTGCTGAGACGATCCTATTATAATTTAAATATTTAGTAGTGACGCTGGTAGTTGAACTAAAAACAATAACCAAATAATACTGACCGACGTTGGAATATCTGTGTAATCATTTTGCTCACACACACTGTAAAAAGAATATAATTTGTAATTGTTGGATCATTTTGTGATTTTTATTAAGTATTTAAGGAAAAATAACACAAAAAGGTAGTTCATGATTACAACCAATCCATCGAAATAAGAGCCACCAGCCTGGGACACGATCATCATCAACCATCACCAGAATGTTTGATTAACAATTTGATTTAATGGTGTATTTTCAAACATATCGCATTAAATGATTGAACGCTGCCCATACTTCAAACTTTCTACTGACAATCAAACTATTTAGTAGAAGTAATTGTTGAATTAGACCGGAATATTTACTTTAGTAAATTGAATAGTTACAAAACAATTGTCATTACATTGGAATTTGATTCGACTGTCACCTAGTAATAATAATATAAATCATATTTTAAGGTAATTGTCTAATACCGTGCCGTCAAATACTTTCCGCATTAGCGTAGGCTGTTTTTGAAGTTTTTAAGTAATCAATGTTGGTGTACATGCTAATTTTTTGAAAACTTCAAATTCTGACAGTTGTCATACTTAAATTCAAATTATAGACGCCTATTATTATTTATATGACATAACCAAACTATTAAAATTATGCACTGTCACCAACCATTAAAAAAAAAAGCATGGCGGTCTCTAATGCGGAAAGTATTTGAAGGCACGGTATATAGGCAAAACTAAAATGGTTCTGATAGCACTTTTCTCATTAATATTTTAGTCATTTCGCTGTATAAAATTTGTAATTTCATATCTTTTTGTGTCAAGGTCTACAATAAATATCGATGAAGCTTAAAAACATGAACCATGAAATTATCAGACAGATGTCAGGGTGTTTAACCTTTTTTTTTGAAATAATTGTCATCATGAAAGCAGTTCAGATTTCATCACGAACTGAAATCGATTGATCGTTTTGACGTTTTATAACCTGCAATTAAATTTTTGTGAAATTGCCAACATTAATCAAAAGTCAGATGGACTTTTTCTGACAATTCTGACGTTTCGTGTAACATTTAAGCCACCTAACGTGAATGTTGAGTTGACCAACATTTCGCGTATGCTCTAGTTAAATATATCGGTGTTAAAATAATAATAGATGAGTAAAGATGGCTACACCCTTTAACTGTTACTTAATTTTAGTTTAATAATATACTATGTTCACCAATTTTGATCAGCATCTGGGGCGTAATGCTTAAGTTATTTTTTCTAAGGAAGGGATGCTTTTGTGTAATAAAGTAGATCGCGATCTTAAAGTAACTGATAATTAGTGAATTACCATGTATGATAAATTTTTAAATCGCATTCTCTTTATATGTAGTAGTAGTTCCATGTTTAAAATAGTAATTACATTACCCTTTAAATCGTTAGATTAAAGGTGATATGTGTGCATGATGTATTCGTTTCTTTGAATTACAATTAACGTAGGGCTTCCGGGACAATAGTCAATAGAAATAAATTTATATAACGTTCGTTGCAAATAATCAAGCTCATCAGTGCTCCATAATGTTTGTCATAAAATGTCGATATAAGTCATCAAGTACTGATTATTCAATTTACTCTTTCCCCCTTTTTTTTTTTTTATTTAGGACACATTAATTTAATAGAATACTTGCTCTTTTTGTTATTCCATGTAACCTAAGATGGTTGTATGATCAAGATTTGTTGTATCATATATAAATTTCTTTGTTTTTTAAATTTGGTAGTACTCTAACTCTATTCGTCTCAAGTTTTATGATAAACGTTGCTCATACGTTAAATTTTCTTGCAAACTGTCATCGTGGTGACAGTTCGATCTATTGCGAGAATGAATTGTCAAATTGAATATCATTGTAGACATGCCGTGCCTTCAATTATTTTTTTTAGAATAACCTACGATTTCAATATTAATTTGAAAACACTGTGGAACTTTTCAATTAATTGACTTAACTATGACAGTAGTCAAAATGAAAAACATTACTGTAGCACAGTATTCCCAAATTAATATTGATATCATAAGCTACTCTAAATTTAAATTAAAGACGCAATATGTATATTTGTATGTAGAAAGATGACAGAGATGTGTCCAAGACATTAAAGATACGATAAATGACC
Source organism: Amphimallon solstitiale (assembly GCA_963170755.1). Lineage (NCBI taxonomy): Eukaryota > Metazoa > Arthropoda > Insecta > Coleoptera > Scarabaeidae > Amphimallon > Amphimallon solstitiale. The sequence goes on from OY720675.1 coordinate 205,446,191, forward strand.
GATACAATAGTAATAATAATAATTGATAATGCAATAAAATGTAAATATTAACGGTTATAATATTTCTTTCGGTCGACGTTAAATGTTATTAATCGCGCCTTTGCTTTAATTTTTAAAACTACGATATTGGAAACTGTACCCGAATGACCGACAATGTAGAGTAATTACAACCGCAGTTCAGTTTCTTCTTGTTTATGAATGAAGACGCATATTAAGCAAAATGTCTCTAAGAAATAAATTAAATATTATTGTGACATTTATAATTAGTGGCAAATGAATTTATTTATTAAGACTTTGCCCACAAAGCGAACAACATTTCTATATAATTTACTGAACGCTGATATTTAGAAAAATTTTGTTGACATTCAGGTTTTGTATCAATTGTGTGCATCTTCTTCTTCTTCTTCTTCTTTATTGTGGCTTTGAGTTAGACTATTTAGTCTTTTACTCTTCATCTGAGTGCGGTGAATCTTGGATTGTTGAAGTTGAATTTGATTAGCTATTGTTTATCTTTATTTTGATTAAGAATTAAAGTAGAACCATTTTAGGTCCTTTGTGTTTGAAATTTTCATTTCCATCATATGCAAGTGCTCTTTTAAGATTTTGATTTGAGTGGTTTTCCATCTGGTTATAGAAACTGAGCGCTCTTTCCTTGATGTAGTCAATAATGGTTGGGGTATTTGTTTCATTGATTATTTGATTATTTCTCATATACCATGGAGCATTTAGTATCATTCTAAGACTGGTGTTTTGTATTATTTGCAGTTTTTTGATGTTGGTCTTGCACATATGCACCCATATTGGGCATGCATATGTGAATATTGGACCTAATACTTGTTTGTAAAGTAGAATTTTGTTGTTCGTGTTCGCTGGCTTTTTCTTCCTATAAGAGGCCATAGTTGACATCTTGTTTGTTTGGTTTTGGTTATCGTTTTTGCTACGTGTGTGTTATAATTGAGCTTTATATCCAGGTATATTCCCAGGTATTTAATTTCTCTACTCCATGGTATAGTGTTGTTGTTGATGGTTATTTCGTTGTCTGTTGTTTTCAGATTCCTTTGAAAGATTATTGCTTGGGATTTGTCTTCGTTTATTGTTGTCCTCCATTGTTTGAACCATTTTATCGTGTTGTCTAGGTGCGTTTGGAGTTCCTGTACCGCGTTCGTCGGACATCTTGATGTTGAGAGCAGTGCCGAATCATCTGCAAAGGTGGCCGTATTTAAATACCTTGTAGGATTTGACACTGGTATGTCGGCTGTAAATATTGTATATAGGTGAGGTGAAAGGCATGAGCCCTGGGGGACTCCCGCTGTTGGATGTTTTATTGAGGAAAGTGTGTTCTGGATGCTAACTTGAAAGCAGCGTCCTTAGAGAAAACTGTTCGTGATTTTTATTATGTGTGTTGGGTAATTGTGTATTATCATTTTATATTTTGAGTCTCTGCCTCCAGACTTTATCAAATGCCTTTGCTATGTCGAGAAATACAGCTGCTGTCACTTGATTTTTGTTGAATCCTTCTTGGATAATCTCAGTGACTCTTGAAAGTTGTGTTATCGTTGAATGTTCTTCTCTAAACCCATGTTGATCTTCTGGTATTATGTCTTGATTGTCAGAGTGGTACTTTATCTTCTGTAGGTTTTCCTGGTTTAGGTATAACTATTACTTTGTCATGTTTCCATATCTTTGGGAATGTTTGGAGTCTGATAACGGAGTTTGCTATTGCTAGAATTGACATTATTGCTTTTCGGGGGAGGTTTTGTAGTGATCTGTTGGTGATGTTGTCTATACCAGGAGCTTTTTTGGGATTTAATGCTTTAAGGATTGCTTTTAGGTTCTCGGCTGTGACTGGGTCGTTGCTAGGGGAGTGGGGTTCACGTATTTCTCTGCTTACTACTTTGTGAATCTGCACTACGTGTTGCATGTCTAGTTCATCCAAGTTCGGAGTGAATTGCTCTTCTAGTGGTTCCGCTAGAGCTTCTGCTTTTTCTTTTGCTGTGACTTGTGTGAAGTTATTGAATTGAAGTGGTGGGATTTGTATTTGTTCTCTTTTGATTGCCTTGATTATTTTCCTATTTCTTCGAGTGTTCTTTGCCATTCTACATTTTTCAGTTCCAGTAATTCCTTATGTACTTGATGTTGAAGGTTGTTTAGTATAGTTTTGTCTTCTCCTAGCTCTGTTCTTTTCCTTTATTAGTTCTTTAATATGATGTGGTAGACTACCTGATTTATATATCCTTTCTATTTTGATGGTATTATTTTTAACAGCGTTTGTTATTTTATCTTGTAGTGATTTTATGTTCTGTTCTAATTCTGCAGTGTTTTGTATTTTAGGAACTGCAGTGATGGTTTGTTCCAGTTCTGTTTTGTAGCCGGCCCAGTCTGTCTTGAAGGTGTGATATGTTCTTTCGGTTATGTCTTCGTTCCAAGTTATTATAATTGGATTGTGATCAGAGCTCATGACACTTTCAGTTTCTATCTTTATGGTTTTGTTAATGTTTTTACTGATTGCTAAGTCTAATTGTCTAACTGTGTGCTTCTAGGCCAAGGTGAACGTCGACAGACAAAAAAAAAACCAAGACGGTTCGGCATTTAAATGTTGTTTCATGTTACTCGTTCTATAAAATTGGTAGTACCATGCCTTGTGTCAAGTTTACGATAAAAATAGTGTATACTTCAAATTTTTTGACAGACTGTCATCGTGACACTTATACGACAATGAAAAGTTGATGTTTAACCAAATTGTCGTTCCACCTGTCATCGTGACAATACTTCGTTGTAGTGTATTCGTTCACACATAAACTTGTGAGATCGAAATGTCAGACGAACAGTGCTTAACCAAATTGTCTTTCCAATTGTCAAATGAAATTAACAACATAACATGATGACCTTTAACAAAACATGTTTTAAACTTACAGGTCATTGAGAGAATTAATTAATTTTTATATTACGCTTTAATAGTATATATATGTACTTTGTAAAACCCAATCAAAAATCTTGCTGGCTCCTAATACCATTTAACTGAAAATGTACTTCTGATTAGTTTGTGGCAACCCGCATAGTGGCATACTTTAAATGCTTGCTTTTATAACTGAATTGATAAACGAAATTACATAAATGCTTATGGGAATTTTACATATTTGATGTATTTATGTTATTTCGAAGTGTTTCGGACACATCTGACAAATAAAGAAAACTCAGATGATTCTTTATCTAGGCTTGCTTCGGTACTTCTTTCGCGAGAAGTGACGACATTTCGATGACATATATAATTTGTATTTAATATATCTTAATAAAATATAGAAAGATCGTTATATTTGTCACTGTACTTACGTGCGATAATACACTTTAAGTTTATTTTATCATATCCGTCGGCATTGTTCATATATTCATAAATAAAAAAGAAATAGTAACAATTTGATAATAATAACACTAATACGTGTCTGAAAGGTACCGCATTTCCTTCATAATCCCTTTATTTGTCGGCCTTCTGACATTTAAACTTGACAATCGATGGATGAACGTGAATATATATATAGTCATTAATGACACGCAAACTCGTCATCGCGAGATTTTTTTACCCTGCAGAAAAGCTTTAAATGAATCGCACCTTCCACAGCGACAGATTTGGCACGTGGACAGTGCACTCAATCGTCGCGGAAAAGTCCACTCTTTTGGTTTCCAACCCTCTTTCCGCACTCTAAACCTCGACGGCCTGAAATTTCTTCGTCAATGTGAAACTTTTACAATTCTTTCGCGCGTGCCTGTCATACCTGACATTTTTACGATTTTGATCGGTTGTCACGTGAATCGTCATGACGTAATCCATTTTTCTGTTAAAACATCGAGTGCAGGCTCCTCTTTAAAAGCCCGTATCTTTACAACCGCTCCACTTGGGAAGAAAAACTCTCCGTCGAGGAACAATTCAAGGTCGTCGGTACCTTCACGCCAAAGGGCAGCTTTCAATTTCGCGTATCCAGAGACGAGTTCTGCGCCCCGCGTACCCAATTTTCGTCGATTTTGACCGGGTTTGGTTGCCATTGGCTACTCGGCTTTTATTATATATAACGAGAAGATCTATATCTTCTCTTACTATAAATACGAAATCAAACGATGATGCAGGCCTACTGATCAGCGTATTAACGATAAATGTGTCAGCATCTTTTGTAGCCTGTTTTACTGTTAAATTTGAATTCTCAAATTTCTCCTTCCGCACCGAAATCAAGCGAATTTGATTTGTTTCGTTAGAGAAAAATCTCTTTGCTAATATTTGTTTAGTCCTTACAGAAAATTACACAATGTAATCTAAAAGTTCTGTAAATATCGTCAATACTAGCTGTCCATCAATCTCTTCGAGCTTGAATCGCCTTTCGCGTCCGCTTACAGTTTATTACAGATTCCTGTAAAACGCTAAAAAAAAATCTTATTTTCTAAACTTTTGACACACCTTGTATAGACGCATACTTTTTGCTGTCACGATGACAGGACGAACGACAATATAATTAAGCATATTTACATCAGTTTGACTGTTCATTGTTGAAGTTTTAAGTTTGGGCTTTATTTAGCGTAAAGCTAATACTTGACACTAAAACATTCATACAGACTGACGTGGAAATATCTGTGTTAACATTTTGCTTGCATACATTGCAAAAAAGTCCTCTATAATTCATATTTGTTGGGTTATTTTGCGATTCTTATGAAATATTTTATAAAAAATAATACAAAAGGGGAGATTTCATGATTAAAACCAAACTACAAATAATAATTGAATCGATCGAAATAAGATCGCGACACCAACCTGGTACACGATCATCATAAATCATAGGTGATCTATAATTTTTGTCATACAATATTGGTATAAGTAATGTAGATTACTCATTTTGTTTTTATTTTTTTTTTAATTTAAGACACAATTATTCTATTGAACACTCGCTCTTATTGCTATTATAGTGTTTCATTAAACTCTTCGAATTAGAATTGCTTCTTCGCGTCCACTTCTTCTCTATAAGTTGTTCTATAAATGTGCCTCTTTGGAAATGTGATCACTGCCAGACGCAAGGGTACATGAATATTAACACTTATATATTTTTTTAATGTAAGTAAAATGTTATTAATTGCTTTTGACTCCTTTGCCTTATTTTATATAACAATGATATTGGAATCTGTATCTGAGGTACTGTTAATGGAGAGTAATTGCAACTGTAGTTTACTTTGCTTTTGTTTATGAATAAAGATTGAATTTAAACAATATATGTCTAATAATGAATTATACATTATTTGACATTTATAATTTGTGGCAAATGAATTTATTTATTAAGAATTTGCCCATAAAATATATAATATTTCTATATAATTTACTGAACGTTGAGTTGACATTTAGAAATCCACTTGTCATCGTGACAGCAGTTCGTTGAAGTGTGTTCGTTCATAATAACATGCGAGAACGAAATGTCACAGTGACAGTGCTTAACCAAATTATCTTTCCAATTGACGTATGAAATTAACAAAACATGATGAACAGAATGTGTTTTTAAATTTGCTAACATTTAAAAATAGGTACTGTCGCTCTTATATTTTTCAAACGCAATGGAATGTTATTATACCACCGCTGTTTGAGAAAGCTACAGTGTTAGCGAAACGCGTTACAGCATTTACATTTTTGTAAATAAATAGATATAGTGAAGATATAAACAAATTTGTTGTTTTATTTTACGTTGATTTCAATAGATCTTCACCAAGTAAAAGCCACATGTATCCAATTTTCCAAGCAATGGAAAATCCTGCTATGTCGTACCATTTAACAGAAAATGTGCCTCTGATCGGTTGATGACAACCAGCAGTCGCATCCCTTAAGTGCTTGTTTTTATAACAGAATTATTATTAAACAAAATAACATCCGGTTACATCTTTCTTCCAATTTCCTGTAAAACGCGAGCACTGCCATGATGGTTTTTCTAGTGTCCGTTATCATAAACTTTTGACGAACCCCTATATATACATATATGTTTGCGTTATAATTGTCATCATGAAAGCAGTTCAGATGTCATCACGAACTGAAATTGATCGATCGTTTGGACGTTTGATAGCCTGCAATTGAATTTTCGTGCGACTGCCAACGTTAATTAAATGTTAGACGGATTTTTGCCTGTCAATTGTGACGTTTCCTATAATATTTAAGTCAACCTAATGTGGATGTTAAGTTGTCATTGTCAGCTATGCCGACGTACTTTAATATTTAATACAGACATTTTGCGTAGACCCTATAGTCCATTCATTTTAAGAAAACAGTAGTTAACGCTGCGATCGGCGACCGTATCACACCGAAAAATTTTTGTCTGTAACATCAACTGTCAGAATTTTTGACATACAAATACATTAACAAATATTATGCGATACATTTTTTATCATATCTTTTTATTTGAAAACTAAAAAGAAATTTTACACATAGTTCAAAAAATTGAAGACTCCAGGGGATGAAAGTGTAAGTGTGGAGTAAATTTGCCTGGGCTATTAGCCAATCAGAATCCAAGAAATAATCGCCTATCTTACCTAACACTGTTTTCTTAACGTGAATGGAGTATAGTTAAATTTATCGGTGTTAGAAACGGTAATAGAAAAATGAACTTGGTGACATATATGTGCCCGTCAATTATTCTTAATTCTGATCAGCACATATAAAAATCAGCTGGATAGTAATGCTTACTTCATTTTTTTCTGAAGAAGTGATGTTATTGTGTATTAAAGTACTTTGCGATCTTAGAGTAACTAATAATTATTAAATTACCATATATGATGTTTCTGTATCGTATTGTCTTTATATGTAGTAATAGTTCCATTACTAAAATAGTAATTGCCCATTTTACTCTTTAAATCGTTAAATTAAATGTGATATGTATGTATTATGCATTTATGAAAAGTAAAGTGTTACAATTAACATTGATTTTCACGACAATAGGCAACAGAAATAAATTTCTTCTTCTTCTTTATTGTGGCTTTGAGTTAGACTATTTAGTCTTTTACTCTTCATCTGAGAGCGGTGAATCTTGGAATGTTGGAGTTGAATTTGATTAGCTATTGTTTATCTTTATTTTGATTAAGAATTAAAGTAGAACCGTTTTAGGTGTTTTGTGTTTGAAATTTTCATTTCCATCATATGCAAGTACTCTTTTAAGATTTTGATTTGAGTGGTTTTCCATCTGATTTATTGGACGTAATACTTGTTTGTAAAGTAGAATTTTGTTGTTCGTGTTTAGCTGGCTTTTTCTGCCTATAAGAGGCCATAGTTGACATCTTGTTTGTTTGGTTTTGGTTATCGTTTTTGCTATGTGTGTGTTATAATTGAGCTTTATATCCAGGTATATTCCCAGGTATTTAATTTCTCTACTCCATGGTGTAGTGTTGTTGTTGATGGTTATTTCGTTGTCTGATGTTTTCCGATTCCTTTTGAAAGATTATTACTTGGGATTTGTCTTCGTTTATTGTTGTCCTCCATTGTTTGAACCATTTTATCATGTTGTCTAGGTGCGTTTGGAGTTCCTGTACCGCGTTCGTCGGACATCTTGATGTTGAGAGCAGTGCCGAAATAAATTTCTATGACGTTCGTTCAAAATAGACAATAGACTATATAAGAATCGGTGTTATTGGGTTTGTCAATTTTGAAGTTTTCCGGCAAGTGTAATTGTGATTTAAAATTGATTCGCCTCTTTAAGGATTAAATTTAAACTTTTTCGAAAACCGTCACTGCGTCAGAGGTTAATTGATGTTTATATAAGTTCCTCCTATAAACTTCAAATCTGCGAGACCTAATTGTCAAATTGAATATCATTGTTGAAATATGTAAATGTGGCAATTGGATTTAATATTTTCTGCATTAAAGATCAATTTTATTGTGATTAACATTTTAATTTTATTGACAATTTATAGTAATATAGCGGAAAGGATGGAGATATTTTATTATGTGTTGGTAATAATAATAATACATATCTAATAGGTTTCACATTTCATCAATCAAAAACCACTCTTGAACTTTGCATTTTTTCATTTCCTTAACATTACATATTCACATCGTGTCTGCTCATAGCGCCCATGTAAATGTCTGATAGAAGATATTGAACTTGTAAATTTAGAGTCTCTAGTCGTCAAAAAGAAAAAAGAAAGAAAATATTGTTCCCTTCTTTTCGCTTCGCGTATGTTCTCAGGTGATTAGCCAAATAAATTCACTTTTCATTACCAAACTGTCCAACATTTGCCGACTTTATGGCTTTAAAGTTTCACAACACGTCGATGATAGTGACTGTTCTTCCTCGATATTTTTTCGATAGCACATCTCTTTATCGTCACATCTTTGGTGTTTTCAGTATTTAGTCCGGTCAGGTCACAGTATTTTTGAGATGACATACCAAGTCGATTGCACCACCGAGACTATTATTGCAGTGAATTCTGACGTTTCCCAGTAAGTGTTATCGCCTATTGATCGTCTTGATGGTTCATAACTCGAATTGAAGTTTCATCGCAAGTCAAACGTTAGATTGATTTTTTGTATATAAGTGTTAAAATTTCCTGTTACTTTAAAGGATATTCTTACACTTAAACTTAATTACATATCAACATGTCAAATTATAGGATTGCGTACTGAAAAATTAAAAATACGGATCACTTCTGTTTCATTTCCTGCTTTTAAGTATACACTTTTCTTAGAAAAGATGCTAAATTAGTGATCGATGAATTTAATGTAATTTAGTATATATACTCTTCAAATTCTTTAATTCTATTTGGATATTTCCAGTATTTAATGAACGAAACCTGCAAACTTTTAAGACTGTCATTTCTAAGTGTATAAACATATTCATATGTAGTTACTGACCTTGTGGGCTTCAATTCTTTCAACTTTAATTTACAGCCATACCAAAAAATCGAGAAACTACTTTTGTATCATTTCCTTCGGATCAGTTCCCGTATATATTCTCAAATAAAAGGTAAATTCATGTTTGATTAAATTAATGCCGTTTAGTATATTCTTTAGTGCTTACGTATTTGATTCCCTCGATCTAGATATTTACTTGCCTTAGATTTTTCCAGTATTTAATGACAAAACTTGCAAACGTTTAAAACTGTAATTTGTAAATGTTATACGGTATATATTCATATGTAGTTAGTGACCCTGTATTGTCAATTATTTCCACCTTAATTTACGACAGGGGTCGTTTGTTTTAGAAATTTACTTGCCTTAGATTTTTCCAGTATTTAATGACAAAACTTGCAAACGTTTAAAACTGTAATTTGTAAATGTTATACGGTATATATTCATATGTAGTTAGTGACCCTGTATTCATAAGGCAGATTTCATTAAAAAACAACTCAAAACATACGGTATAACTATTTTCGGTACGCTATTTCTGAAAATAAGGGAGCTAATTAGAATTTAGATCCGTATAATATTTGTCCCTGTGAACAGTTGATTTCACCGCTACAGCTCACTGGTTTGACGTAATGTCAGATTATGTGTATGTGTTAAAAAATCGTATGGCATATCGGCAACAACTCTAACCATAATACATAAAATTGTCGGAGTACCTATGCCATTCATAATGTTAATTTAATTTTTATAATACCGCATACGCTTCTTCTTTTTAGTTAGTTAGGTTGTATTCACTATTACCTATACTATTTATGGTATTTTAATTTCTATATGAATGAATGACAGTGGAGGATAATTATGTAGTTAACTTTGCTATTGTAATGAATGAAGATTAAATTTAAAGAAATATCTCTAGAAATGGATTATACATTATGGTGGCAAATGAATTTATTTATTAAGACTTTGCCCACAAAGCGAACAATATTCCTATATAATTTGATGAACGCTGATATTTAAAATTTTTTTATTGACATTCAGGTTTTGTATCAGTTGTGTACATCTAGTTCAAGGTGAACGTCGACAGATCAAAAAAAAAAAAATTAATTGAATGTTGTTTCACGTTATTAGTTCTATAAAATTGGTACTACGCTTTGTGTCAAGTTTACGATTGAAATAGTGTATAATTCAAATTTTCTGACAGACTGTCATCGTAACGATATTTCGATGACAGATACCTATGACAATGAAAAGTCAGACAGCTGACATCAAGATGTTTAACCACAATTGTCGTTCCACCTGTCATCGTGACAATAGTTCGTTGAACTGTATTTGTTCACACATAAACTTGCGAGAACGAAATGTCAGTCTAACTTAATAAAACATGTTTTAAACTTACAGGTCATTGAGAGAATTAATTAATTTTTATATTACGCTTTAATAATATACTTTCTAAAACGCAATCGAAAATCTTGCTGGCTCCTATACAGTTGATGCTAGACACTGTCGTACCATTTAACCAAAAATGTACTTCTGATTAGTTGGTGCCAACCAGCTAGTCGCACACTTTAAATACTTGCTTTTATAACTGAATTGGTAAACGAAATGACATACATGCTTATGGGAATCTTATTTGATGTATTTATTTTATTTCGAAGTGCTTCGGACACATCTGCCAAATAAAGAAAAGTCGCCCTATTATTTGTATGTAGAGAGATCGATGAGAAATGTTATTAAATGATCCCATTCGTAAAATGGCTTAAATTTATATAATTATAACTTGAACACTGATACATTTCCAACATTCTGTTGACATTTAGGTTTTGTATAATTCGTGTGCATCTAACGTAATTTGACAGGCCCAAATGGCAAAACTGAGACGGTTCTTCTTTATTTAAGCTTGCTTCAAGTTCTTCGTTGTATGAAATTTACATTTTGATGACATATACATATAATGAATAGAGTGTCATTGTATTTATTAATATATCTTAATAAAATATAGAAAAATCGTCATATTTGTTACTGTACTTACGTGCGATAATACACTTTAAGTTTATTTTATAATATCCGTCGGCATTTTGTTCATATATTCATATAGAAAAGAAATAGTAACGATTGATAATAATAACACTAATACGTATCTGAAAGGTGCCACGTTTCAATTAAAAATGCACTTCTTCGTAATATCTTTATTTGTCGGCCTTCTGACATTTAAACTTGACAACCGATGGATGAACGTGAATATATATAGTCATTAATGACACGCAAACTCGTCATCGCGAGATTTTTTTACCCTGCAGGAAAGCTTTAAATGAGTCACACCTTCGACAGCGACAGATTTGGCACTTGGACAGTGCACTCAATCGTCGCGGAAAAGTCCACTCTTTTGGTTTCCAACCCTCTTTCCGCACTCTAAACCTCGACGGCCTGAAATTTCTTCGTCAATGTGAAACTTTTACAATTCTTTCGCGCGTGCCTGTCATACCTGACATTTTTACGATTTTGATCGGTTGTCACGTGAATCGTCATGACGTAGGCCATTTTTCTGTTAAAACACCGAATGCACGCTCCTCTTCAACGGGCGATATCTCTGCACACGCTCCACTTAGAAGGAAAATCTCTCCGTCGAGGAACAATTCAAGGTCGTCGGTAACTTCACGCCAAAGGGCAGCTTTCAATGTCGCGTATCCAGAGACGAGTTCTGCGCCCCGCGTACCCAATTTTCGTCGATTTTGACCGGGTTTGGTTGCCCTTGACTACTCGGCTTTTATTATATATAACTAGCTAATACGGCAGGCCTAGAAGGCCCGCTGCCGCCTCTTATTCCGCTTACAGTTGAGGTACCGCTCCCCCTTATTCTTCTAAATTTATTGCGGATTTTGTCTTTATTGCGTTTCAGTTTTTGAAACACCATATAATTCCGATATGTAGCGAATAACTAAATATAATTGTATTTTAGATGTTCAATATTGCTTAGTTGTTTTTATACACCCCTGTATATAGTTTACAACTATGCAATATTTTATTCAGAATGCTTATCGGATGAAATGATTAATAATAGATTTAGTGATAATAGCAGTTTTTAAATTGAAAATGTTTAACGGCTGTCCATGAAATAAGATGTATTTTATCGTTTAGTTATATTGACATTTTTCACATACTTTTCCTGTGCCTCACAGACGGTAGTTTTCACTCTATTTATAATTTTTCTACTATTATTGGTTTTGTGCCTTGACTTGCCGATGATTTATTTCACGTTTGCCTAATTTATCTGTAGTTTGAATTTTGTTTGTGGGTATAAAATTAGAATAATCTCAAAATCTGTTTTTTTTGCATCAGTTGGATAATGTGGTTTGATAGTTTTTGTTAATTGTGTTTCAGTCTATATACATATGTCGATTCCATTGGTCTTTTTGGTTTAAATGAAAATTCATTAGAATTTTAAAAAAACATTTTATTTTATACAAACTTGTAGATAGCTTTATTAGAATTATGTTTTGTTGACGCGAATGTATACTTTTAAATAATTCATTTAATCATTGTTCTATAACAAATAATATTTACTTCATTGGCATTTTTTATACTGATTTCCATTCCTATACTCTTATAATTTGCAGTGTTTCTTTGTATTACAACTGTCAGTTATGTATGATGCTTAATAATGTTGGTAAAGCCTTGTTCACACTGTACATAATTATTTTCTTTTGCATTGTACACCTACAATTTAAGGAATATATAGATATAATATATGTATTATGGTAATATTGATTACTTATTGTTATATTCCAAAATACTGTAAAACATCCTTATAGAATTTCTATTTTGAATTATTGTAATTGACTATGTCGCGGGAAGTTCATTTTCATCAATTATAATTAAACAATCTTTTCTGAATACGTATGATATTACTTCTCAATTTGCCTGGCACAGTATCAACATGATTAAGTGCTTGTTTAATCTGGTAGGAATATATTTTAGATTCTTTTTTCTATTTACAATATCTTATAATATTTTGAAGTATTTTTACAACTTAATTCATGGACGAAATGACTCCAGTCATGTAATGATAATTGCTAAAAATGAGTATAAAGTATTTATAAACAAATAAGGAATCGAATTTATAAATTTCTTACCTATACACTATTATCATTGGGCCAATTATTATATGTTGCAATATTTATTGTGTTGAATGTTTGTTATCTAATGCTTCAATCTTTTCGAGCTTGAATTCGCCTTTTTCGCGTCCGCTTATAGCTTTTTACAGTTTCATGTAAAACGCGATCACTCTCGTGGTGGTTTTTAGAATGTAAGATTTTATAGACTTGTGGCACACTCTGTATATATATATATTTTGTAAAACCAATTGTATATTTCATTTAGAATTCCTGTAGAATTTTTTTTTACATAAACTGTTACACAATGAAGAGCGAGAAAGATAATTTAATGTTAAACATAAGAATGATGTTACAGTATCTGAAGAAACAATATGCTCAATAAGTGCATCATTTTCATTGAAACAATCGGGATAATACGCTATTGAAATAACAGTGGAAAAATTTAGTATATTAATAAAAGGTATGTCAATTGCTCAGAAACAATTTAAGATAGGCTTGCACAATATTAATAAAAAAAAGAACCTAATAATCAGTTGACAATGGGATATTTTCACCCAAATTATTTGAAGTGGAACAGCGCTTTCATTATGAAATTTTGGTCAGCATAATTGAAATATTCGTCGTCACATACTCAAAATTAGTTCGCACGTCAATTAAAAACGAAGGGCTTGTATTGAAGAACATTTTAAATTTTCAATGAATTACATATATACTACTCGCCCGCTATCGCGGGCTCGTCATTTTAATTGACATGCTCAAATATACGTAGTATCTCCATAGTGTTTAACATGTTTACAACAAATTTTGTTTGGTAAATGGGCGTCGTTTTCAAACATTCTTATAGAATGCTAATGAATGCTCATGAACTTCAAACATATGTATAGCTCGCAAACATATGTATGTGAATGGGTTAAGTAAATTTAATTTATAAAGTATATTACTTTCTTACTACCTTTTCGAAGTCCACTATCGTTAATAAAAGAGCAGAGTATATTTTATTTAAAATTATTCTCGATCTGTTTTTGACACAAATCGGTACACACTCAAGAGCGAGAAAGGTAATTTAATGTTAATCATAAGCCATGTTAAAGTATCCAAAGACACAATCAGCTCAAAAAGCGCAACATTTTTATTAAAACAGTTTACAATATTATTTTGATGTAAAGTGTGACCCTTTTGAAATCCACTATCATTAATAAAGGAGCACAAAATAATATAAAAGTAAAAGGCCCAAGTTTTAAATTTAAGCCCTTTTGAAGCGCCTTTCCTGTAAACAGCGCTTTCTAGAATGCCCATTTTTATAAATTTTTGAAGCACCCCTGTATATACATATATTTTGTTAAGCCTATAGGATATCTTATATAAAATTCTTCTCGAACTGTTTTTAACACAAACCGGTACACACTCAAGAGCGAGAAAGGTAATTTAATGTTAAACATAAGTCGTGTTAAGGTATGCAAAGACAAAATGAGATCAAAAAGCGCAACATTTTTATTAAGACAGTGTACAATACTATTTTGATGTAAAGTGTGACCTTTTTGAAATCCACTATCGTTAATAAAGGAGCACAAAATAAAAGTAAAAGTAAAAAGCCCAAGTTTTAAATTGAAGCGCCTTTTCTGTAAAAAGCGATCACTGGCATGACGCTTTTTAGAATGTCCGGTTTTATAAACTTTTAAAGCATCCCGGTATATACATATATTTTGTGAAGCCAATATATTTTATTTAAAATTTTTCTCGAATTGTTTTTTACACAAATCGGTACACACTCAAGAGTGAGAAAGGTATTTTAATGTTAAACATAAGGCGTGTTAAAGTATCCAAGGACAAAATGAGATCAAAAAGCGCAGCATTTTTATTAAGACAGTTTACAATACTATTTTGATGTGAACGTGTAAAAGCCTGTCAATCTTTTCGAAGTCTACTCTCGTTAAGAAAAAAGCACAAAATAATAATAACAGTAAAAAGCCCAAGTTTTAAATTGAAGCCCTATTGAAGCGCCTTTCCTGTAAAAAACGCTTTTAAGAATGTCCACTTTTATAAACTTTTGAAGCACTCCTGTATATACATATATTTTGTTAAGCCAATAGGATATTTTATTTAAAATTCTTCTCGAACTGTCTTTGACACAAACCGGTACACACTCAAGAGCGAGAAAGGCAATTTAATGTTAAACATAAGTCATGTTAAAGTATTCAAAGACAAAAAAACGCAACATCTTCATTAAGACAGTTTACAATACCATTTTGATATGAACGTGTAATAGCCTATCAATCTTTTCGAAATCCACTATCGTTAATGAAAAAGTACAAAATAATAATAAAAGTAAAAAGCTCAAGTTTTAAATTTAAGCCCTATTGAAGCGCTTTTCCTGTAAAAAGCGATAACTGGCATGGCTTTTTAGAATGTCCGGTTTTATTAACTTTTGAAGCGCCCCTGTATATACATATATTTTGTTAAACCAATAGGATATTTTATTTAAAATTCTTCTCGAACTGTTTTTGACATAAGTCGGTACACACTCAAGAGCGAGAAAGGTAATTTAATGTTAAACATAAGTCGTGTTAAAGTATGCAAAGACACAATGATATCAAAAAGCGCAACATTTTTATTAAGACAGTGTACAATACTATTTTGAAGTAAAAAGTGTAAAAGCCTGTCAACCTTTTTGAAATTCACTATCGTTAATAAAGGTGCACGAAATAATAATAAAAGTAAAATGCCCAAGTTTTAAATTGAAGCGCCTTTCCTATAAAAAGCGATCACTGGCATGACGCTTTTTAGAATGTCTACATTTATACACCTTAGAAGCACCCAAGTATATACATAAATTTTGTTGAGCCAATAGGACGTTTTATTTAAAATTCTTCTCGAACTGTTTCTAACTCAAAACCGGTACACACTCAAGAGCGAGAAAGGTAATTTAATGTTAAACATAAGTCATGTTAAGGTATCCAAAGGCACAATGAGTTCAAAAAGCCCAACATGTTCATTAAGACAGTTTTCAATACTATTTTGATGTGAAAGTGTAAAAGCCTGTCAACCTTTTCAAAATCAACTGTCGTTAATAAAGGTGCACGAAATAATAAAAAAAGTAAAAAGCCCAAGCTTTAAATTTAAGCCCTATTGAAGCGCTTTTCCTGTAAAAAGCGATAACTGGCATGGCTTTTTAGAATGTCCGATTTTATTAACTTTTGAAGCGCCCCTGTATATACATATATTTTGTTAAACCAATAGGATATTTTATTTAAAATTCTTCTCGAACTGTTTTTGCCATAAGTCGGTACACACTCAAGAGCGAGAAAGGTGATTTAATGTTAAATATAAGTCGTGTTAAAGTATGCAAAGACACAATGATATCAAAAAGCGCAACATTTTCATTAAGACAGTGTACAATACTATTTTGAAGTCAAAAGTGTAAAAGCCTGTCAACCTTTTTGAAATCCACTATCGTTAATAAAGGTGCACGAAATAATAATAAAAGTAAAATGCCCAAGTTTTAAATTGAAGCCCTATTGAAGCGCTTTTCCTGTAAAAAGCGATCACTGGCATGACGCTTTTCAGAATGTCCACTTTTATAAACTTTTGAAGCATCCCTACATATATTTTTTTAAGCCAATAGTATATTTTATTTGAAATTCTACTCGACCTGTTTTTTACACAAACCGGTTCACACTCAAGAGCGAGAAAGGTAATTTAATGTTAAACATGTCATGTTAGAGTATCGAAAGAAACAATGAGCTCAGTGAGCGTAACATTTTTATTGAGACAATGTACAATACGACTCTGATGTTTGCGAATCTACTGTTGATACGAAAAAATTAAGTATTAAATTTAAACCCTGTTCAATCATGTTTCGAAGAATCACCAAATTGAAGACGTAATAAGCGACCACAAACGTCCCCGTATCTAAACTTTCACATCATACGTTAATTTTCAAAAAACTCTTCAGCCATTTTGTTTTTTTTGACATTTTGACTTTGGAATCGTGATCGGCGACCCCCAAAACTCCCGTATTCTAAAATTTCACATTCATACGTCAATTTTCAAAAAAATCTTCCACCTTTTTGTTTTTTTTTGATATTTTTTGAGTTTGGAATCGTGATCGGCGACCCCCAAAACCCCCGTATCTAAAATCTTACATTCATACGTCAATTTTCAAAAAAGTCTTCGCCGTTTTGCTTTTTTTGATATTTTGACTTTGGAATCGTCATCGGCGACCCCCAAAACCCCCGTATCTAAAATTTTACATTAATACGTCAATTTTCTAAAAAATCTTTCGCCATTTTGTTTTTTTTTGACATTTTGACTTTGGAATCGTGATCGGCGACCCTCAAAGCCCCCGCATCTAAAATTTCACATTCATACGTCAATTTTCAAAAAATCTTCCGCCATTTTGTTTTTTTTTGACATTTTGACTTTGGAATCGTGATCGGCGACCCCCAAAACCCCCGTATCTAAAATTTTACATTCATACATCAATTTTCTAAAAAAATCTTTCGCCATTTTGTTTTTTTTTGACATTTTGACTTTGGAATCGTGATCGGCGACCCCCAAAACCCCCGTATTTAAAATTTTACATTCATACGTCAATTTTCAAAAAATCTTCCGCCATTTTGTTTTTTTTTGACATTTTGGCTTTGGAATCGTGATCGGCGACGCCCAAAACTCCCGTATCTAAAATTTTACATTCATACGTCAATTTTCAAAAAAAATTTTCGCCGTTTTGCTTTTTTTGATATTTTAACTTTGGAATCGTGATCGGCGACCCCCAAAACCCCCGTATCTAAAATTTTACATTAATAGGTCAATTTTCAAAAAAATCTTTCGCCATTTTGTTTTTTTTTGACATTTTGACTTTGGAATCGTGATCGGCGACCCCCAAAACCCCCGTATCTAAAATTTTACATTCATACGTCAATTTTCAAAAAATCTTCCGCCATTTTGTTTTTTTTGACATTTTGACTTTGTAATCGTGATCGGCCACCCCCAAAACCCCCGTATCTAAAATTTTACATTCATACGTCAATTTTCAAAAAATTCACCCGCCATTTTGTTTTTATGACATTCTGATTTTGGATTTGTGATCGGCGACTTAAGACACCCTCGTATCTAAAATTTCACATTTATTCGTCAATTTTCAAAAAATCCTTTGGCCATTTTGTCTTTTTTTGACATTTTGACTTTGGAATCGTGATCGGCGACCTCCAAAACCCCCGTATCTAAAATTTTACATTGATACGTTAATTTTCAAAAAAATCTTGCGTCATTTTGTTTTTTTTTGACATTTTGACTTTGGAATCGTGATCGGCGACACCCAAAACCCCCGTATCTAAAATTTTACATTCATACGTCAATTTTCAAAAAAATCGTCCGCCATTTTGTTTTTTTTTGACATTTTGACTTTGGAATCGTGATCGGCGACCCCCAAAACCCCCGTATTTAAAATTTCACATTCATACGTCAATTTTCATAGAATCTTCCGCCATTTTGTTTTTTTTTGACATTTTGACTTTGAAATCGTGATCGGCGACCCCCAAAACCCCCGTGTCTAAAATTTCACATTCATACGTCAATTTTCAAAAAATCTTCCACCATTTTGTTTTTCTTGACATTTTGACTTTGGAATCGTGATCGGCGACCCCCAAAACCCCCGTATCTAAAATTTTACATTCATACGTCAATTTTCAAAAAATCTTGCGTCATTTTGTTTTTTTTGGACATTTTGACTTTGGAATCGTGATCGGCGACCTCCAAAACCCCCGTATCTAAAATTTTACATTGATACGTTAATTTTCAAAAAAATCTTACGCCATTTTGTTTTTTTTTGACATTTTGACTTTGGAATCGTGATCGGCGACCCCCCAAAACCCCCGTATCTAAAATTTTACATTGATACGTCAATTTTCAAAAAATCTTCCGCCATTTTTTTTTTTTTGACATTTTGACTTTGGAATCGTGATCGGCGACCCTCAAAACCCCCGTATCTAAAATTTTACATTGAAACGTCAATTTTCAAAAAATTCATCCGCCATTTTGTTTTTTTTTTGACATTTTGACTTTGGAATCGTGATCGGCGACCCCCAAAACCCCCGTATCTAAAATTTCACACTCATACGTCAATTTTCAAAAAATCTTCCGCCATTTTGTTTTTTTTGACATTTTGACTTTGGAATCGTGATCGGCGACCCCCAAAACCCCCGTGTCTAAAATTTTACATTGATACGTCAATTTTCAAAAAATCTTCCGCCGTTTTGTTTTTTTTTGACATTTTGACTTTGGAATCGTGATCGGCGACCCCCAAAACCCCCGTATCTAAAATTTTACATTGAAACGTCAATTTTCAAAAAATTCATCCGCCATTTTGTTTTTTTTGACATTTTGACTTTGGAATCGTGATCGGCGACCCCCAAAACCCCCGTATCTAAAATTTCACACTCATACGTCAATTTTCAAAAAATCTTCCGCCATTTTGTTTTTTTTGACATTTTGACTTTGGAATCGTGATCGGCGACCCCCAAAACCCCCGTGTCTAAAATTTTACATTGATACGTCAATTTTCAAAAAATCTTCCGCCATTTTGTTTTTTTTGACATTTTGACTTTGGAATCGTGATCGGCGACCCCCAAAACCCCCGTATATAAAATTTCACATTTATACGTCAATTTTCAAAAAATCCTTCGTCCATTTTGTTTTCTTTTGACATTTCGACTTTGGATACGTTATCAATGATACCACAAAGACTCCCGAGTGCCGAATTTTACTTTAATCAGAAGAGAGAAATTAATTTCAGGTAGCTCCGCCCACTCTGCATGTATGCGTAATCGTTGTCATAAGGGCACATAAAAGTTAAAAGCTATCTTTTGCCCCATTAAGGCGTACGCGTTCTGGAATTAAAGTATTTTAATAATGCAAATATATAATCATTAAAAGAACAATAATCAACCTGTATATCTATAAAAATGTTAAGTCAAGCGGATGTATTATGTCGAGATTGAGATGCCGGACCCGATATAAATTAATCTGATACCCGACCGTAGTACATTGAATCACATGCACAATGAATCTGTGACGTATTTCGGCCATTTTTCTGACCAAACCCTTCTGCAAACGAATTTGAAAGTGCTCGTGCCCTACATTGCGTACGTTTGTCGACTCGAAATAAGCATGTAATTGATAGCGAGAAGGCCCTTCTTCAAGACCCCGGTCCTAGTTGGACCGTCGCAACCTTCAAAATTTCGTATTTCACGCTTAAAAGTGAATCTGTGGACACAATTGAGTTTCCCTGCAAGTTTGACGTTTGTTCGGGATATTTTGATTGTCAGGTGCATCGTCATGATGACGTAAGCCATTTTGCTGTTAAAACACCGTATGCACGCTCCTCTTTAAAAGCCCATATCTCTGCACACGCTCCACTTAGAAGGAAAAACTCTCCGTCGAGGAACCCTTCAAGGTCCCCCCTACATTCACGCCAAAGGACGGCTTTCAATTCGACGTATCCAGAGAGGAGTTTTGCGCCCCGCGACGCTGATTTTCGTCGATTTTTCGGGCGTTTGGTTGCCATGGGCTACTCCGCTTTTAGTATATATAACTAGCTCTAACGTCCGCTTACAGCGGGTCCTCCGCTCACAGCAGGTCCTCCGCTTACAGCGGGTCCTCCGCTTACAGCGGGTCCTCCGCTTACAGCGGGTCCTCCGCTTCCAGCGGGTCCGTCAATCTCTCTTAGTTTGAATCGCTTTTATCGCGTCCGCTTACAGCTTTTTCATAGTTTCATGTAAAAGCAATCACTGTCATGACGCATTTTAGAATGTCCGATTTTATTAACTTTTGACGCACTCCTGTATATACATATATTTCATGAAGCCAATAGTATATTTTATTTAGAATTCTTCTCGAACGGTTTCTTACACAAACCGGTACATACTCAAGAGCGAGAAAGGTAAATTAATGTTAAACATAAGTCATGTTAAAATATCTAAAGAAACAATGAGCTTAAAGACCACAACATTTTCATCGTTATCGTTCATCTCGTTAAGAACAAAGCACAAAATAATATGAAAAGTAAAAAGCCCAAGTTTTAATTTTAAGCCCTATTGAAGCGTCTTTCCTGTAAAAAACGCTTTTTAGAATGTCCACTTTTATAAACTTTTGAAGCACCCCCGTATATACATATATTTTGTCAAGCCAATAGGATATTTTATTTAAAATTCTTCTCGAACTGTTTTTGACATAAACCGGTACACACAAGAGCGAGAAAGGTAATTTAATGTTTAACATAAGTCGTGTTAAAGTATCCAAATACACATTGAGATCAAAAAGCGCAACATCTTTATTTGATGTGAAAGTGTAAAAGCCTGTCAAGCTTTTTGAAATCCACTATCGTTAATAAAGGAGCACAAAATAATAATAGAAGTAAAAAGCCCAAGTTTTAAATTGAAGCGCCTTTCCTGTAAAAAGCGATCACTGGCATGACGCTTTTTAGAATGTCCACTTTTATACACTTTGAAGCACCGCTGTATATACATATATTTTCTTAAGCCAATAGGACGTTTTATTTAAAATTCTCGAACTATTTTTAACACAAACCGGTACACACTCAAGAGCGAGAAAGGTAATTTAATTTTAAACATAAGTCATGTTAAGGTATCCAAAGGTATAATGAGATCAAAAAGCCCAACATGTTGATTGAGACAGTTTACAATACTATTTTGATGTGAAAGTGTAAAAGCCTGTCAACCTTTTCAAAATCCACTATCATTAATAAAGGAGCACGAAATAATAATAAAAGTGAAAAGCCCAAGTTTTAAAGTGAAGCCCTATTGAAGCGCCTTTGCTGTAAAAAGCGATCACTGGCATGACGCTTTTTCGAATGTCCACTTTTATAAACTTTTGAAACACCCCTGTACATACATAAATTTTGTAAAGCCAATAGTATATTAAAATTCTTCCCGAACTGTTTTTGACACAAACCGGTACACACTCAAGAGCGAGAAAGGTAATTTAATGTTAAAGTATTCAAAGACACAATAAGATCAAAAAGGTCAACATCTGTATCAAGACAGTTTACAATACTATTTTGATGTGAAAGTGCAAAAGTCTGTCAATCTGTTCGCAATCCACTATCGTTAATAAAGGAGCACAAAACATTAATAAAAGTAGAAAGCCCAAGTTCTAAATGTAAGCCAAAGCGCCTTTTCTGTAAAAGGCGATCACTGGAATGACTCATTTCAGAATATCCACTTTTATAAACTTTTGAAACACCCCTGTATATACATATATTATGTTAAGCGAATAGGATATTTTGTTTAAAATTCTTCTCGAACTGTTTTTCACACAAACTGCTACACACTCAGGAGCGAGAAAGGTAATTTAATGTTAAACATAAGTCATGTTAAAGTATCGAAAGAAACAATGAGCTCAAAGAGCGCAAAATTTTCATTGAGACAGTGTACAATACTATTCTGATGTTTTCGAATCTACTATCGTTAAGAAAAAATGGAGTTTTAATTTAAGGCCTGTTCAATCACGTTTTGAAGAATCGCTAAATTGAAGACGTAATAAGCGACCACAAGCATACCCGTATCCGGAATTTCACAAACATTCATCAATTTTCAAAAAACTCATGCACCAATTTGTTTTTTTTTGACATTTGGCTATGGATTTGTGATCAGCTACCTAAGACAGCCCCGTATCTAAAAGTTCACATTTATACGTTAATTTTCAAAAAATTCTTTCGCCATTTTTTTTTGATATTTTGACTTTGGATTTGTGATCGGGGATCTAAGGCACCCCCGAATCTAAAATTTCACATGCATACGTCAATTTTCAAAAAACTCTTCTGCCATTTTGTTTTTTTTGATATTTTGACTTTGGATTTGTGATCGGTGACCTAAGACGCCCCCATATCTAAAATTTCACATTCCTACGTCAATTTTCAAAAAACTCTTTCTCCATTTTGTCTTTTTTCACATTTTGACTACGGATTCGTGATCGGTGACATAAGGCACCGCCGTGTCTAAAATTTCGTATTTATACGTCAATTTTCAAAAAACTCGTCCGCCATTTTGTTTCTTTTGTCATTTTGACTATGGACTGGTTATCGGCGTCCGCACACACCCCCGTATCTAAAATTTCGTATTTATACGTCAATTTTCAAAAAACCCGTCCGCTATTTTGCTTTTTTGACATTTTGACTTTGGATTTGTAATCTACGCCCGCACACACCGCCGTACCTAAAATTTCACATTCATACGTCAATTTTCAAAAAACCCGTCCGCCATTTTGTTTTTTTTGACATTTTGACTTTGGATATGTAATCGGCGTCCGCACACACCCCCGTATCTAAAATTTCACGTTCATACGTCAATTTTCAAAAAACCTGTCCGCCATTTTGTTTTTTTTGACATTTTGACTATGGATTTGTAATCGGCGTCCGCACACACCCTCGTATCTAAAATTTCGCATTCATACGTCAATTTAAAAAAAAACCTGTCCGCCATTTTGTTCTTTTGACATTTTGACTTTGGATCTGTAATCGGCGTCCGCACACACCCCCGTATCTAAAATTTCACATTCATATGTCAATTTTCAAAAAACCCGTCCGCCATGTTGTTTTTTTTGGCATTTTGACTTTGGATCTGTAATCGGCGTCCGCACACACCCCCGTATCTAAAATTTCATGTTCATACGTCAATTTTCAAAAAATGTCCGCCATTTTGTTTTTTTTTGACATTTTGACTATGAATTTGTAATCGGCGTCTGCCATTTTGTTTTTTTTTGACATTTTGACTATGGATTTGTAATCGGCGTCCGCACACACCCCCGTATCTAAAATTTCACGTTCATACGTCAATGTTCAAAAAATGTCCGCCATTTTGTTTTTTTTGACATTTTGACTATGAATTTGTAATCGGCGTCTGCCATTTTCTTTTTTTTTGACATTTTGACTATGGATTTGTAATCGGCGTCCGCACACTCCCCCGTATCTAAAATCTCACGTTCATACGTCAATTATCAAAAAACCCGTCCGCCATTTTGTTTTTTTTGACATTTTCACTATGGATTTGTAATCGGCGTCCGCACACACCCCCGTATCTAAAATTTCACGTTCATACGTCAATTTTCAAAAACCGTTCGCCATTTTGTTTTTTATCACATTTTGACTCTGGAACTGTAATCGGCGTCCGCACACACCCCCCCGTATCTAAAATTTCACGTTCATACGTCAATTTTCAAAAAAACCGTCCGCCATTTTTTTTTTTGACATATTGACTATGGATTTGTAATCGGCGTCCGCACACACCCTCTTATCTAAAATTTCGCATTTATACGTCAATTTAAAAAAAATCCGTCCGCCATTTTGTTCTTTTGACATTCTGACTTTGGATCTGTAATCGGCGTCCGCACACACCCCCGTATCTAAAATTTCACGTTCATATGTCAATTTTCAAAAAACCCGTCCGCCATGTTGTTGTTTTTTGGCATTTTGACTTTGGATCTGTAATCGGCGTCCGCACACACCCCCGTATCTAAAATTTCACGTTCATACGCCAATTTTCAAAAGATGTCCGCCATTTTGTTTTTTTTTGACATTTTGACTATGAATTTGTAATCGGCGTCTGCACACACCCACGTATCTAAAATTTCACGTTCATACGTCAATTTTCAAAAAACCCGTTCGCCATTTTGTTTTTTTTTTGACATTTTGACTATGGATTTGTAATCGGCGTCCGCACACACACCTGTATCTAAAATTTCACGTTCATACGTCTATTATCAAAAAATGTCCGCCATTTTGTTTTTTTTGACATGTTGACTATGAATTTGTAATCGGCGTCTGCACACACCCCCGTATCTAAAATTTCACGTTCATACGTCAATTTTCAAAAAACCCGTTCGCCATTTTGTTTTTTTTTGACATTTTGACTATGGATTTGTAATCGGCGTCCGCACACACCCCCGTATCTAAAATTTCACGTTCATACGTCAATTTTCAAAAAACCGTTCGCCATTTTGTTTTTTTTCACATTTTGACTTTGGAACTGTAATCGGCGTCCGCACACACCCCCCCCGTATCTAAAATTTCACGTTCATACGTCAATTTTCAAAAAACCCGTCCGCCATTTTGTTTTTTTTGACATGTTGACTATGGATTTGTAATCGGCGTCCGCACACACCCTCGTATCTAAAATTTCGCATTTATACGTCAATTTAAAAAAAAACCCGTCCGCCATTTTGTTCTTTTGACATTTTGACTTTGGATCTGTAATCGGCGTCCACACACACCCCCGTATCTAAAATTTCACGTTCATATGTCAATTTTCAAAAAACCCGTCCGCCATGTTGTTTTTTTTGGCATTTTGACTTTGGATCTGTAATCGGCGTCCGCACACACCCCCGTATCTAAAATTTCACGTTCATACGTCAATTTTCAAAAGATGCCCGCCATTTTTTTTTTTGACATTTTGATATGAATTTGTAATCGGCGTCCGCACACATCCCCGTATCTAAAATTTCACATTCGTACGTCAATTTTCAAAAAAGCTTCCGCCATTTTGTTTTTTTGTGACATTTTGACTTTGGATTCGTGATCGGCGACCTGAGACACCCCCGTATCTAAAATTTCACATTCATACGTCAATTTTCAAAAAAAGTTCCGCCATTTTGTTTTTTTTTGACATTTTGACTTTGGATTCGTGATCGGCGACCTGAGACACCCCCGTATCTAAAATTTCACATTCATACGTCAATTTTCAAAAAAACTTTCGCCATTTTTTTTGTTGACATTTTGACTTTGGATTAGTGAACGGCGTCCGCAGACACACCCGTATCTAAAATTTCACATTCATACATCAATTTTCAAAAAAACTTCCGCCATTTTGTTTTTTTGTTGACATTTTGACTTTGGATTCGAGATCGGCGTTCGCAGACACCCCCGTATCTAAAATTTGACATTCGTACGTCAATTTTCAAAAAATCTTCCTCCATTTTGTTTTTTTGTGACATATTGACTATGGATTGGTGATAGGCGTCCGCACACACCCCCGTATCTAAAATTTCACATTCATACTTCAATTTTCAAAAAACCCGTCCGCCATTTTGTTTTTTTTTCACATTTTGACTTTGGAACTGTAATCGGCGTCCGCACACACCCCCCCGTATCAAAAATTTCACGTTCATACGTCAATTTTCAAAAAACCCGTCCGCCATGTTTTTTTTTTGGCATTTTGACTTTGGATCTGTAATCGGCGTCCGCACACACCCCCGTATCTAAAATTTCACGTTCATACGTCAATTTTCAAAAAACCCGTTCGCCATTTTTTTTTTTTGACATTTTGACTATGGATTTGTAATCGGCGTCCGCACACACCCCCGTATCTAAAATTTCACGTTCATACGTCAATTATCAAAAAACCAAACAAACAAACAAAATGGCGGACGATTTTGTTTTTTTTGACATTTTGACTATGGATTTGTAATCGGCGTCCGCACACATCCCCGTATCTAAAATTTCACATTCGTACGTCAATTTTCAAAAAAGCTTCCGCCATTTTGTCTTTTTGTGACATTTTGACTTTGGATTCGTGATCGGCGACCTGAGACACCCCCGTATCCAAGATTTCACATTCGTACGTCAATTTTCAAAAAATCCTTCGGCCATTTTGTTTTCTTCTGACATTTGAATCAGTGATGGGCGACCGTAAAAACTCCCAAGTGCCTAATTTTACTTTTAATTAAAAGAGAGAGAAATTGATTTCAGCCAGCTCCGCCCACTGTGCACGTTTGCGTAATCGTTTAAATAGAATTATGTCATAAGGGCACATAAATGTTAAAAGCAATCTTTTTCCCTATTAAGGAAACTGTGCGTGCGCGTTCTGGAATTAACGCATTTTAATAATTCAAATATGTATATAATCATTAACCGAACAATCAACCTGTATATCTATAGAAATGCTAAGTCAAGCGGGTGCATTATGTCGAGATTGAGATGCCGAACTCGTCGGGCCGGATACATTAATCTGATATTTTTCGCCGGACCGTAGTACATTGAATCACATGCACATTGAATCTGTGACGTATTTCGGCCATTTTTCTTACCAAATCCACGTGCAAACGAATTTGAAAGTGCTCATGCCCTTGGTTGCGTGCGTCTGTCGACTCGAAATAAGCATGTAGAAGATGCCGAAAAGCCCGTTTGTTAAAACCGCGGGTCTTGTTGGACCCTCGCGACCTTCAAAATTTCGTATTTCACGCTTAAATGTGAATATGCGGATACCACTCAGTTTGCCTGTCAGTTTGACGTTTCTAACGATTTTCAACGTGTTTCACGTGAATTTTCCATCCGCCGTGCCGTTTGTCAGAATTTGTTCGCCACGCCCGAACGACGACTTTTGCACGCTCCTCTCTTGGACGGCAGATATCTCTGCACACGCACCGAAAAAAAGGAAAATCTCTCCGTCGAGGAACAATTTAATGTCACCCGCAAGTCCACCCGCCAAGACGGCCTTTAATTCCGCGTATCCAGGGACGAGTACTGCGCCCAAATCCACCAATTTCAAGTCGTTTTTGAGCCGTCGGATCGGTAACCATGGTGATTCGGTTAAGCCGTCTTTTCTCGAGAAATTAACACGAAACGGCCGTGCGCTTTTATAGTATATAACTAGAAAAATGTATATTGTGGTTTGTTCATTGGTAAATAATTTAAAAAGTTCATTAGTTAAATCATAAATATAAATGTTCCTGGGACAGTAGTTTAAAATATTTTTCTAGTTAAACTTGAATATGTGTGGGAGATTTTCCTATTATAACGCTTGCTGTTTCCATATGTCAGATTCAAAAGTATAAATATAATATATATACAGGGTGAGTCATTAGTAGCCGCTTCTTCGATATTGCTCTTTTGTGTTTTAAGTAAAAAAAAACACTTAATGGAAGATCCATTATTGCTTATGGCGCATATTGTAAAAATACTTTAAGCTCTGACGCACTTCCGGTTTCACCGGAAATGCACGGAACTTAATTTTTTTAAATGACTCACCCTATATATTTTTGGATTTTCTTGTACTGCTTTAAATTGTCTGTTGTAATGGAAAAACAAAGAGAGCTTGAATTGCATCCCTTTTCCACCAATTCTTCTATTTGTTCAATTTATTGTCAGTTTTTTTTTATTAATCTATCCCATTTATTGTTTTGCTTGTTTTTTACGTTGTAATATTAATGGAAATAAACATTATTACTATGATTCTTATTATTATTATTTTCTGTCTTCATTTTCCTACCTCAATTTCAAGTAAATGTTTGTTTATTTTTAATGTTTCAAAATATATTAATGAACCCCTTCTACCCCATTGTAATTAAGAAGACGAATAAAACTTATTTATTAAATTTACTTATTAAAATTAATTGTTAGGCTAGAGTTATTGAAAGCTTGAATCCACATAGATAGGCCGCTTTGCTAATGCTGATAAAATAGTGATATACATCATTCATTTGTTGTTTCTTATTTGAAAGAGTATTAAAATTAATGTAAATTTTATTATTTGTGTTAATTTCCAAAATTTACCGGTTTCATAGATATTCGTGTTTAAAGAAAGTAAGAGTAATTTTCAAGTTTTGTCTTTATTTTGTTTAAATAATAAATTTGTAGGGAAAAATAGCAGTAAAGATATTCACAATTTTTGCTATTATAGTTACTTCACAATTTAAATTTTATAGTTAGTTCCTTTTTATAAATTGCACATCATAGGCACCCATAGGTATGTAGGCAGAAAAGCATTCATGTGTGTGTTATATGTATGTATGCTTGCTCTGATTATTAATTGTCTTTATAATTAGCTTCATTCATTGCTACCCTCTTGTAATTAAATTCAAGAAGGTAGTGAATTAAGCACCACCACGGTAACTAACCTTCTTTTTTAAAATTTCAAAGGACGCTTGTCTATTAATTAATCACCAACTTATAACACTCAGTCTTACCTCTTACTTCCCCAAGGGTCGATGTTAAATATGGGAGTCAGCACTGCCTCCAGCTACAGTCGGGGAGGGCGAGTTCGAACACCGTACTAAGTCGAAGGTTATGATGTCAGGGCGCCTATCCGTAATAATGTGCTGAGCCCAACAGATATTCAGACCCCGGACCAGATCCAATATAAAACCCCCAAGTGATAAGTAAATAAGACCAATACACACTCATTCAACTTAACAAACAGTTTATTAAAATTAGTTCTCAGATTCAACAGCGTATTTCCAGTACTTGTACAAAAAAATAAAAAAAAAATAAATAACGGCTATATATACAATCTCTAACTTCCACGAGGTAACTAGATCAAGGCAGAAAAAAAAAACAATGAAGTGAAACACACACGCAACTCCGTTGCAAATTCAGTGTCGTAAAATTACCAATTTTAGAAGTTCAATTAAAAGAAGTTAAAAGGTGAACACAAGAACAACTTATAAACTAACATTGATTCACCAACAATATTCTTACAAGTACACAGTTACAAGGCAATTTGCCAAAAGTCCCTCTAAAGTCGAACAGTTTGCTCGTATAATGCAACACGTCAACCAAAATGAAACACTCTGTATACCAGAGGCATTCGACAATCTATTCGACGTTAGAAATCAGACTTATAGTTGTAAAATATCTAATTCTATAAAGAAATAGCGCTAGTTAACTATGCTTTACAAGTAGAATATGCAATTACATAAAATTCATTAATTCCTTACGGAATTACACCAAAATTAAATTACAAACATTGATTAAATGCATCAAAAATTATCTACGAATTTACACAAGTTCGCTGTGAGGCCACACTGCCACACACATCCAAAATTTAATTCAATTTCTAAATCCAAAAAATAAAAATGGCTACGTAACGTCTCCAAAAATGTCAAAGTAACCTCCAAATGGGGTCACTATTGTTAATAACTACGTTAAATTAATTAATTCAAAAAAAACATAAAGGCTCACAGGCCATAAGAAGCTAGATTAAGAATTTACGACTACTTATTTGATTAATTAGGCCGGAAAATTGAAATTCACTGTTCAAATTGTACGTCATTGACACAAATTTTGTCAAACTGCTAAGTCAATTAAATTCTACCCTCTGGATCATATCAGAGAAAGATTCACACAGACACAATACCTTAAAACATCACATCCACAGCTTCCAAACACGACAAATCCTTCGGATCCACACGATACCAGGTATATGCCCTCCTATCTTGGGTTTACGACACCTCAAGAGATAGCGTTCGAAGGCTACAGTGTACCAATAAACTGCACCTTAAATGTGCCCTCACCACAAGATCTAACCACAATTCCTGGACGTTGGAAAATTACTAGCACGTGTTCCTCTCGTATTAACTTCAACCAACAATGCTCAAATGAGGTTGCAATCAGGCCTAACACCAGCAGCTAAATTTAAATATAGAAACGACACAAATTAGGATCGATTAGACACGTGGAAAAATATACTTACAGCAGCTTAAACAATTCCCAAGCAGAAGAAATATCCTTGTAAGACTCAAATAAACGTCAAAAATTTACCAATAAACCTCGAGAATCACAATAAAATCCGCTTTTGGAAGCGATTATCGACGATAAAACTTAACTTTCCATATTCTCAAGGCAGCTCAGGGAAAAGATTCTGCTCTCTCGTGTCCAACCTTCTCAACGAACGTTACAAATCAAAAGAGAAAAAGCCTAACGTGTCAGAACCCGACCAAACAACCCAACTATGGCAAACGCCCTAAAAGAACGAACGAGCCAACTAATACTTTAAACGTACGGCAAAAATACAGGTTCAAATAACCATAGATCAATGGAAAATAATTATTAATAATTTGTTGCATAACTCTGGGCCCAAGAAGTTCAGAAAAAAAGAAATTAGACAAAATAAAAAGTAACAATTTAATTAAATTAACAACAGACGCCATCTACCCAACAATGCCCGTATACGTTACACACACCTGCAGCAAGGCAGACGCGTGAAACAGGAATCTTAAGCACTTCTACTCCAGATGGCAGTAGTAGTAGGAAGACGACACAAATTAAATCAAAAACTAATTACGTATTCCGTCACTAAAATAAACCATTAAGAGGGTAAAATACAACCGAAAAAAAAACGTAACAATTCCTCCCTTACCACAAAAGGTTATTTACTTGTAAATTACCGTTAAGCCAAGAGTTATGAAACCAGGAACTGGACTGTGCGTAACACCACATATAACATACGAAACAAGGAACCAAGTTAAGGATCGACAACGACTAGGCAAAAAGGAAGACGAATGTGCGCGACCATGTCCGACAGCAAACGCAGCATCACCAAACGCTTGACCAAAACCACCACGCGGTCCTTCGGCATTCAGCCGGTACGGGGAATTAACGAGGGATAAATAAAAACATGGGTGTCGAGATTCTGCACAGACGCGCCCCGAGACCTGACCAACCGACAGCCCAGTACCACTGATAGCATCAAAAAGGAAATGGAGTAGACGGGTTACGTTACGGTGTGCCCGGCCGGCGGTGATCCTTACGACGGTCGAAGGCACAGGAAATAGGAATAGATACTACCAATAGACCAAGACGCGGGAAAGGCAACCCCCGGAACGACACTCTGCAGACACGCGACGGTAAAAGAGAACTTTGGGTGAGGCCCTCGGTATCTCAAAACAAACAAAATAAAAAAAGGTGAACTAAAAATGGGTTTATTACTACAGATACGGGATGCAAAGCGGAATAAGGAGAGGTATTTAAAGATAGGGTAGCGCAGAATGGTGAATCTACTAAAGACACAGACGGCACGTCCACACGACAAACGTACATTCCGGAAACACAACAACGAAGATCGCCAAACAAAAACAAAAAAAAAGGACATAGCAAAAGGAGTTTAAAGTCTGGACCGGCGTTGTCCCGACTGAAACGCTGAAGGCGAGCGATAAAGCCATAAGGCGAAAGTCAATATCAAATCCTGGAGGTAACATTTTGACAATAACACTAGCAAAAGAAAGTCGCCAGGACACGACCCTTGGAAGGCTGAGAACTATCAAATAACGACCGTTCTTCTTTATACCTTCGCAAATAAACGTCTAATTCAGGAAGAAAATGTCAGTACGACATATACAACACGATAGAATAACTATCAAATGCAAATTCTAGACCATACGATACGTAACATAATCCAAAAATGGTAAAGGTTCTAGAACTGCTATACGGTACGAAGTCATAAAATCGTTATTACTTAATCGTAAACAATACGAAGTCATATTCGGTACGGAACGTCATATCAGTACGGAAGAGTCGAAATCGGAACAAAAGTCAGAATCGGTACAAAATACATAACTATCAAAGATATACGGAAGTCGGAAATAACTTAACTAACGTAAGTTATGCGGTACTCAAGGTAACATACAGAGTTACACGAAATTAATCCACCCAAATCAATCGTCGCTGTGTGGGCTATCGACAAAACATAGGGAGAACATCCCAATTCAGAACACGTAAGGAAATACGTCGAACCCACGACAACTAAAATTGAAGATGTTAAAAGAAACGGGGGAAACTGAGAATTTTTGGGACGCCTTTTACGCCCAGGCATTAAACCCACAGGTATATTCGTTAGGCCTACCTGCAAACCGAAAGACTTGCAAAGTTCAATCATCATTAGGTTGTGCTTTAAGATGTTCAACACTCCATGTACCAGGACAAAAAAACTACAAGCTCGGAGATGTACTTCCTGGATCGATCACCAAAATTAAAGTCCAAGAAACATTAGCAGATTATCAATAAACTACAATGAACCAAAATAAAAGTCTGCTAAATTCACCAAAAAAAACACAAGTGGCTCATACAACACCACTAACTGGACTATAGATCGTAACAGAGCTTAATCATGATGATAGTTGACAACTGAACTCATACAGAGGATAACGAACCAAAGTTCGTTACATGAAATCAAAAGATTTCAAGACATGCAACACACAAGTGTAAAAGTTACTAAGGACCACAAAACTAAACAATACATATGGGAAAACTCTAATAACCATAAAAGGAAAGATGGATAACTACTATCTCATGAAGCAATTAAACCAAGGTAAGAATACAATTACACCCGTTGACTTTTGACGTGCAGATACAAATTATCCCACAAATATGGTTGCAAAACGACACTCCCAAAACGACACGACAACCCTCCACCCAGCTCGAAAATCCCGAATTACACGGCAACAATACGGTACTATACGATAAATTAGGTGAACAGGTAGAAGGCTCCACACGATAAGCCAAACTGTAAAAGTGAAATTCAAACAGGTTTACACTTCACGAAGATAGGGAAAAAGGGTCGAGAAAGTTTAATTATCCCAATACGTAATTACAGATATTTCTCAAATTAGACAAACGAAAAAAATGATCCTATAAGGGACAATCACACACACTTTAAAAAAACATCTCTTTTGAACATCAACCGCCAAACTGCACACATGGCCTACCAAATTTGTTAGAGTACTCAACATAAGAAACATTGTAGCGCAATCTATCCACAACATAACAGAATGAATTAATGGTACCAACAATATTAACGATAACAACGGCATGAACGGTACGGAAAGGCGTTATCGAAAATAATACGAAAATATACCAAACATCATAATTCATTCCAATTAAATATACGATACACAAATTGTAAAAGTAATATTCACGAAAGGCCAAGACAACTGAAGACCACACAAACACAGCCAAAGCCAAATCTTAAAAGCGATTCAAATTATCCGCAATAACATTAAGAAGTGACAAATCCCATATAATCCCATATTATTATTATTAAACAACCTATTACACGAGATCTATTATTACTATTATTATTACTATTAACTCAAGGGCGATACAACAACAAAAAAACTATGAGACTGACTGCATAAGCGATGACCAACAGTGACGAAACAGATTCGAAAATATTAATTCTACTAACTAACGAAATAATTAAGTTCAAAACAAATGATAGATTAACACATACAAGTCATACTACGAAATACTAAATCACGAGATATTAACTAACAGAACTAATAAGTACTCTAAACATTCAAACTAAACAATCAACCGCCATTTTGAAGGTCAGAAACACTATGCCAGTAGCCTACACAATATACACAAAGTGGTAAAATACAAAGTCACCACACAAGACTTAAATTCGAAATGTTTTACAGAAATATTACTCAAAAATATTTAAAAGACGAAAATTTCTCACAAACAAATTGGCCCTATACTTCGCAATTGGTTCTCAGATTTCCAACACTGTTATTCAACAATGCACACGACAAGTGCTCAAATGTACGAAAATACTCAAATATACGGAAGTAATCAGATATACAGAAACATTCAAAAGTACGGAACATACATCAGCGATACAGTATCGAACATTCTAACATTCAGTAACTAAGGCCAAAAGTACACATAACATTCAAAATCACACACAACGTAAGACGTAACTGTGATATAAGCTGGGATATACTTTACTTTACTCAAAACAAAATGTGACAAGGTCTTCAATGCTAAAATTAACTAATTCCTGAAGATGATTCAAAAGTTTTCTGAAAATTCCCAAAATCTAAAATTCTTGATTTATTAAAAAAAACGGCCGCTAAAACCCTTTTCTAAAGCCCCACACGTTGGGCGCTAAAATCCTTGCTACCCTCTTGTAATTAAATTCAAGAAGGTAGTGAATTAAGCACCACCACGGTAACTAACCTTCTTTTTTAAAATTTCAAAGGACGCTTGTCTATTAATTAATCACCAACTTATAACACTCAGTCTTACCTCTTACTTCCCCAAGGGTCGATGTTAAATATGGGAGTCAGCACTGCCTCCAGCTACAGTCGGGGAGGGCGAGTTCGAACACCGTACTAAGTCGAAGGTTATGATGTCAGGGCGCCTATCCGTAATAATGTGCTGAGCCCAACAGATATTCAGACCCCGGACCAGATCCAATATAAAACCCCCAAGTGATAAGTAAATAAGACCAATACACACTCATTCAACTTAACAAACAGTTTATTAAAATTAGTTCTCAGATTCAACAGCGTATTTCCAGTACTTGTACAAAAAAATAAAAAAAAAATAAATAACGGCTATATATACAATCTCTAACTTCCACGAGGTAACTAGATCAAGGCAGAAAAAAAAAACAATGAAGTGAAACACACACGCAACTCCGTTGCAAATTCAGTGTCGTAAAATTACCAATTTTAGAAGTTCAATTAAAAGAAGTTAAAAGGTGAACACAAGAACAACTTATAAACTAACATTGATTCACCAACAATATTCTTACAAGTACACAGTTACAAGGCAATTTGCCAAAAGTCCCTCTAAAGTCGAACAGTTTGCTCGTATAATGCAACACGTCAACCAAAATGAAACACTCTGTATACCAGAGGCATTCGACAATCTATTCGACGTTAGAAATCAGACTTATAGTTGTAAAATATCTAATTCTATAAAGAAATAGCGCTAGTTAACTATGCTTTACAAGTAGAATATGCAATTACATAAAATTCATTAATTCCTTACGGAATTACACCAAAATTAAATTACAAACATTGATTAAATGCATCAAAAATTATCTACGAATTTACACAAGTTCGCTGTGAGGCCACACTGCCACACACATCCAAAATTTAATTCAATTTCTAAATCCAAAAAATAAAAATGGCTACGTAACGTCTCCAAAAATGTCAAAGTAACCTCCAAATGGGGTCACTATTGTTAATAACTACGTTAAATTAATTAATTCAAAAAAAACATAAAGGCTCACAGGCCATAAGAAGCTAGATTAAGAATTTACGACTACTTATTTGATTAATTAGGCCGGAAAATTGAAATTCACTGTTCAAATTGTACGTCATTGACACAAATTTTGTCAAACTGCTAAGTCAATTAAATTCTACCCTCTGGATCATATCAGAGAAAGATTCACACAGACACAATACCTTAAAACATCACATCCACAGCTTCCAAACACGACAAATCCTTCGGATCCACACGATACCAGGTATATGCCCTCCTATCTTGGGTTTACGACACCTCAAGAGATAGCGTTCGAAGGCTACAGTGTACCAATAAACTGCACCTTAAATGTGCCCTCACCACAAGATCTAACCACAATTCCTGGACGTTGGAAAATTACTAGCACGTGTTCCTCTCGTATTAACTTCAACCAACAATGCTCAAATGAGGTTGCAATCAGGCCTAACACCAGCAGCTAAATTTAAATATAGAAACGACACAAATTAGGATCGATTAGACACGTGGAAAAATATACTTACAGCAGCTTAAACAATTCCCAAGCAGAAGAAATATCCTTGTAAGACTCAAATAAACGTCAAAAATTTACCAATAAACCTCGAGAATCACAATAAAATCCGCTTTTGGAAGCGATTATCGACGATAAAACTTAACTTTCCATATTCTCAAGGCAGCTCAGGGAAAAGATTCTGCTCTCTCGTGTCCAACCTTCTCAACGAACGTTACAAATCAAAAGAGAAAAAGCCTAACGTGTCAGAACCCGACCAAACAACCCAACTATGGCAAACGCCCTAAAAGAACGAACGAGCCAACTAATACTTTAAACGTACGGCAAAAATACAGGTTCAAATAACCATAGATCAATGGAAAATAATTATTAATAATTTGTTGCATAACTCTGGGCCCAAGAAGTTCAGAAAAAAAGAAATTAGACAAAATAAAAAGTAACAATTTAATTAAATTAACAACAGACGCCATCTACCCAACAATGCCCGTATACGTTACACACACCTGCAGCAAGGCAGACGCGTGAAACAGGAATCTTAAGCACTTCTACTCCAGATGGCAGTAGTAGTAGGAAGACGACACAAATTAAATCAAAAACTAATTACGTATTCCGTCACTAAAATAAACCATTAAGAGGGTAAAATACAACCGAAAAAAAAACGTAACATCATCTCACTTTGCTTTGAGATTGTATTAAAAATATGGTTTTACACACAAATGAAGACAAACTGAATATGGTTTTCATTTATGGAGAATCCCGGAGAAATACATCTGAAGCAATGCGATTAATTCTTTACGCTTTCCAAACAGGCCTTTACCAGATCACAAAACATTTATAAATCTGTGTGCAAATCTCAGAAATTACGGTAGCTTCAAAAAACAAAAACAATTAAGGCAGAAAAGAGTAAGAGATGAAGAAATTACGGCTGCGGTACTACAAACAGTTAATAATCCACATACATCATTACGGCAATTAAAAGAACAGCATGATCTATATGTAACTTCTTGCCATAGGATTCTAAAAGAAAATAAATACTTTCCGTATAAAGCTCATTTAGTGCACCATTTAAGAATAGGAGATAGTCAACGCAGACTCGATTTTCTGGCAGAACTTTCTGTAATGTTAGCGGAAAACAACAACTTTATGAATCAGATAATGAAAAGTGATGAATGTCGTTTTCACAACAATGGTTCTTAAGCATAATGCTTGATGTTGGTCAGAAGATAATCCTAGGTGGATAAGGCAAACAAGAAACCAAACACTTTTTGGCAGTAACGTTTGGTGTGGAATTTTAAACGGATATATCTTTGGTCTCCACTCTTATTATGAAACATTAACTGGTGTGCGCTACTTACATTTCTTGCAAAATGAGTTGCCACTACTTTTGGAAGATGTACCTATTGAGTTGCAAAATAAATGTGGTTACACCAAGACCACCTGCTCATAATGTCAACATAGTTACTGACTATTTTAATCAAACGTTCCCACGTCGTTGGATTGGTACTAATGGAGTCCTTAGGTGGGCGGCTCGTTCGCCGGATCTAACAAGGAACCCATAACAGATATGGGCGACTTTTATAATAAAATTTATGCAAGTGCAAAAAATTAGTAGAAATACATTGTTAAATGCTTGCGGAAGAGAACTAATAAGGCGATATAGGTTATGTAGCAATCAAGAAGGCAACAATTTTGAACATCTTTGTTAGTTGTATTTGATCCTCCTAAGTATTTAAACAAAATAAAGACAAAACTTTAAAATTACTTTTACTTTCTTTAAACACGAATATCTATGAAACCGTAAAATTTTGGAACAAACACAAATAATAAAATTTACATTAATTTTAATACTCTTTCAAATAAAAAACATTCTTTGGTGACTACTTTTTACAAAATTCAAATATCTTTATCCGTTTCCGAGATATTTGACCTGGGAGTTTTAAGTGGTACACCCTATATATATATATATATATATATATATATATATATATATATATATGCCAAATGGTCAACGAGATCTGAAAAAATATTATTGACAATTCTTATAATCCACATCCGTTGATGAATAATTTCAACAACATATTGAATGTAGACAAAAAATGTGTACGATCAACATGGTATAATTTAGAAACCATCAGAGTACACTGCTAAGTTAATCATATTCAACGTGATCAGAATATTTCGGCTTTAATAAGTAGTGCGAATCATACAAGTGTGCTAATAATAGTGGACGCTTCTGAGAATTCATGCAAATAAATAAAGCAAGTAATTTAAAAATCAAATCTGAAATAACCGTTTTGTCGATGGAAATTTCTTCCTTTTGCATATACTTTGTAATACATGGGTGGAGAATATATATTTAATAAAGTAAGTGTTATCGCCTATTGATCGTCTTGATGGTTCATAACTCGAATTGAAGTTTCATCGCAAGTCAAACGTTAGATGGATTTTTTGTATATAAGTGTTAAAATTTCCTGTTACTTTAAAGGATATTCTTACACTTAAACTTAATTACATATCAACATGTCAAATTATAGGATTGCGTACTGAAAAATTAAAAATACGGATCACTTCTGTTTCATTTCCTGCTTTTAAGTATACACTTTTCTTAGAAAAGATGCTAAATTAGTGATCGATGAATTTAATGTAATTTAGTATATATACTCTTCAAATTCTTTAATTCTATTTGGATATTTCCAGTATTTAATGAATGGAACCTGCAAACTTTTAAGACTGTCATTTCTAAGTGTATAAACATATTCATATGTAGTTACTGACCTTGTGGGCTTCAATTCTTTCAACTTTAATTTACAGCCATACCAAAAAATCGAGAAACTACTTCTGTATCATTTCCTTCGGATCAGTTCCCGTATGTATTCTCAAATAAAAGGTAAATTCATGTTTGATTAAATTAATGCCGTTTAGTATATTCTTTAGTGCTTACGTATTTGATTCCCTCGATCTAGATATTTACTTGCCTTAGATTTTTCCAGTATTTAATGACAAAACTTGCAAACGTTTAAAACTGTAATTTGTAAATGTTATACGGTATATATTCATATGTAGTTAGTGACCCTGTATTGTCAATTATTTCCACCTTAATTTACGACAGGGGTCGTTTGTTTTAGAAATTTACTTGCCTTAGATTTTTCCAGTATTTAATGACAAAACTTGCAAACGTTTAAAACTGTAATTTGTAAATGTTATACGGTATATATTCATATGTAGTTAGTGACCCTGTATTCATAAGGCAGATTTCATTGAAAAACAACTAAAAACATACGGTATAACTATTTTCGGTACGCTATTTCTGAAAATAAGGGAGCTAATTAGAATTTAGATCCGTATAATATTTGTCCCTGTGAACAGTTGATTTCACTGCTACAGCTCACTGGTTTGACGTAATGTCAGATTATGTGTATGCGTTAAAAAATCGTATGGCATATCGGCAACAACTCTAACCATAATACATAAAATTGTCGGAGTACCTATGTCCTTCATAATGTTAATTTAATTTTTATGATACCGCATACGCTTCTTCTTTCTAGTTGGTTAGGTTGTACCTATTCACTATTACCTATACTATTTACGGTATTTTAATTTCTATATGAATGAATGACAGTGGAGGATAATTATGTAGTTAACTTTGCTATTGTAATGAATGAAGATTAAATTTAAAGAAATATCTCTAGAAATGGATTATACATTATGGTGGCAAATGAATTTATTTATTAAGACTTTGCCCACAAAGCGAACAATATTCCTATATAATTTAATGAACGCTGATATTTAAAAATTTTTTATTGACATTCAGGTTTTGTATCAGTTGTGTACATCTAGTCCATGGTGAACGTCGACAGATCAAAAAAAAAAATTAATTGAATGTTGTTTCACGTTATTAGTTCTATAAAATTGGTACTACGCTTTGTGTCAAGTTTACGATTGAAATAGTGTATAATTCAAATTTTCTGACAGACTGTCATCGTAACGATATTTCGATGACACATACCTATGACAATGAAAAGTCAGACAGCTGACATGAAGATGTTTAACCAAAATTGTCGTTCCACCTGTCATCGTGACAATAGTTCGTTGAACTGTATTTGTTCACACATAAACTTGTGAGAACGAAATGTCAGGCTAACTTAATAAAACATGTTTTAAACTTACAGGTCATTGAGAGAATTAATTAATTTTCATATTACGCTTTAGTAATATACTTTCTAAAACGCAATCGAAAATCTTGTTAGCTCCTATACGGTTGATGCTAGACACTGTCGTACCATTTAACCAAAAATGTACTTCTGATTAGTTGGTGCCAACCAGCAGTCGCACACTTTAAATACTTGCTTTTATAACTGAATTGGTAAACGAAATGACATACATGCTTATGGGAATCTTATTTGATGTATTTATTTTATTTCGAAGTGCTTCGGACACATCTGACAAATAAAGAAAAGTCGCCCTATTATTTGTATGTAGGGCGATCGAATGAGAAATGTTATTAAATGATCCCATTCGTAAAATGACTTAAATTTATATAATAATTATAACTTGAACACTGATACATTTCCAACATTCTGTTGACATTTAGGTTTTGTATAATTCGTGTGCATCTAACGTAATTTGACAGGCCCAAATGGCAAAACTCAGACGGTACTTCTTTATTTAAGCTTGCTTCAAGTTCTTCGTTGTATGAAATTTACATTTTGATGACATATACATATAATGAATAGAGTGTCATTGTATTTATTAATATATCTTCATAAAATATAGCAAAATCGTTATATTTATTACTGTACTTACGTGCGACAATACACTTTAAGTTTATTTTATCATATCCGTCGGCATTTTGTTCGTATATTCATATAGAAAGGAAATAGTAACGATTGATAATAATAACACTAATACGTATCTGAAAGGTACCACGTTTCAATTAAAAATACACTTCTTCGTAATATCTTTATTTGTCGGCCTTCTGACATTTAAACTTGACAACCGATGGATGAACGTGAATATATATATAGTCATTAATGACACGCAAACTCGTCATCGCGAGATTTTTTTACCCTGCAGAAAAGCTTTAAATGAATCGCACCTTCCACAGCGACAGATTTGGCACGTGGACAGTGCACTCAATCGTCGCGGAAAAGTCCACTATTTTCGTTTCCAACCCTCTTTCCGCACTCTAAACCTCGACGGCCTGAAATTTCTTCGTCAATGTGAAACTTTTACAATTCTTTCGCGCGTGCCTGTCATACCTGACATTTTTACGATTTTGATCGGTTGTCACGTGAATCGTCATGACGTAAGCCATTTTTCTGTTAAAACACCGTATGCACGCTCCTCTTTAAAAGCCCATATCTCTGCACACGTTCCACTTAGAAGGAAAAACTCTCCGTCGAGGAACAATTCAAGGTCGTCGGTAACTTCACGCCAAAGGGCAGCTTTCAATTTCGCGTATCCAGAGACGAGTTCTGCGCCCCGCGTACCCAATTTTCGTCGATTTTGACCGGGTTTGGTTGCCCTTGACTACTCGGCTTTTATTATATATAACTAGCTGTCCATCAATCTCTTCGAGCTTGAATCGCCTCTTCGCGTCCGCTTACAGCTGTCCGCCAGTCTCTCTTAACTTGAACCGCTTTTTTCGCGTCCGCTTACAGTTTCTTCACAGTTTCCTGTAAAAAGCAATCACTGTCATGGCCTTTTAGAATGTCCGATTTTATTAACTTTTGAAGCACCCCTGTATATACATATATCTTGTGAAGCCAATAGTATGTTTTATTTAAAATGCTTCTCGAACTGTTTTTTTTACACAAACCTGTACACACTCAAGAGCGAGAAAGGAAATTTAATGTTAAACATAGTTCATGTTAAAGTATTTAAAGAAACAATGAGCTGAAAGAGCACAACATTTTCATCGAGGCAGTTTACAATAGTATTTTGATGTGATAGTGGAAAAGCATGTCAACCTTTTCGAAGTCCACTCTCGTTAAGAAAAAAGCACAAAATAATAATAAAAGTAAAAAGCCCAAGTTTCAAATTTAAGCCCTATTGAAGCGCATTTCTTGTAAAAAACGCTTTTTAGAATGTCCACTTTTATAAACTTTTGAAGCACCCATGTATATACATATATTTTGTTAGGCCAATAGGATATTTTATTTAAAATTCTTCTCGAATTGTTTTTGACAAATCTGTACATTCTCAAGAGCGAGAAAGGTAATTTAATGTTAAACATAAGTCATGTTAAAGTATCGAAAGAAACAATGAGCTCAGAGCGCAACATTTCCATTAAGACAGTTTACAGTACTATTTTGATGTAACAGTGAAAAATCATGTCAACCTTTTTGAATCCTACTATCGTTAATGAAGAAACACAAAAGAATAATAAAAATGAACCTAAAATTCATTTTACTCAAAGATACAAAAAAAAGCCCAAGTTTTAAATTTTAGCCCTATTGTATGGCTTTTTTCGCGTTCGCTTACAGTTCCTTCACAGTTTCCTGTAAAAAGCAATCACTGTCATGGCTTTTTAGAATGTCCGATCTTATTAACTTTTGAAGCACCCCTGTATATACATATATCTTGTGAAGGCAATAGTATATTTCATTTAAAATGCCTCTCAAACTGTTTTTTTACACAAACCTGTACACACTCAAGAGCGAGAAAGGTAATTTAATGTTAAACATAATTTATGTTAAAGTATTTAAAGAAACAATGAGCTGAAAGAGCACAACATTTTTATCGAGGCAGTTTACAATACTATTTTGATGTGATAGTGGTAAAGCATGTCAACCTTTTCGAAGTCTACTCTCGTTAAGAAAAAAGCACAAAATAATAATAAAAGTCAAAAGGCCAAGTTTTAAATTTAAGCCCTATTGAAGCGCCTTTCCTGTAAAAAACGGTTTTTGGAATGTCCACTTTTATAAACTTTTGAAGCACCCCTGTATAAACATACATTTTGTTAGGCCAATAGGATATTTTATTTAAGATTCTTCTCGAACTGTTTTTAACACAAACCTGTACACACTCAAGAGCAAGAAAGGTAGTTTAATGTTAAACATGTCATGTTAAAATATCCAGAGAAACAATGAGCTCTCAAAAAGCGCAACATTTTCATTAAGACAGTTTACAATACTATTTCCAGGTGAAAGTGTAAAAGCCTGTCAATCTTTTCGAAGTCTTCTCTCGTTAATAAAGGAGCACGAAATAATAATAAAAGTAAAAAGCCCAAATTTTAAATTGAAGCCCTATTAAAGCGCCTTTCCTGTAAAAACGCTTTTTAGAATGTCCACTTTTATAAACTTTTGAAGCACCCCTGTAGATACATATATTTTGTTAAGCCAATAGGATATTTTATTTAAATTTCTTATCGAACTGTTTTTGACATAAGCCGGTACACACTCAAGAGCGAGAAAGGTAATTTAATGTTAAACATAA
Organism: Amphimallon solstitiale; assembly: GCA_963170755.1. NCBI lineage: Eukaryota > Metazoa > Arthropoda > Insecta > Coleoptera > Scarabaeidae > Amphimallon > Amphimallon solstitiale. Next base: position 205,489,900 of record OY720675.1, read on the forward strand.
GTCGTGTTAAAGTATCCAAAGACACAACATTTTTATTAAGACAGTGTACAATACTATTTTGATGTAAAGTGTGACCTTTTTGAAATCCACTATTGTTAATAAAGGAGCACAAAATAAAAGTAAAAGTAAAAAGCCCAAGTTTTAAATTTTAGCCCTATTGAATGGCTTTTTTCGCGTCCGCTTACAGTTTCTTCACAGTTTCCTGCAAAATGCAATCACTGTCATGGCTTTTTAGAATGTCCGTTTTTATTAACTTTTGAAGAACTCCTGTATATATACATATATCTTGTGAAGCGAATAGTATGTTTTATTTAAAATGCTTCTCGAACTGTTTTTTACACAAATCTGTACATACTCAAGAGCGAGAAAGGTAATGTAATGTTAAACATAAGTCGTGTTAAAGTATGCAAATACACAATGAGTTCAGAAAGGGCAACATTTTTATTAAGACACTGTACAATACTATTTTGATGTGAAAGTGTAAAAGTCTGTCAACCTTTTCGAAGTCTACTCTCGTTAAGAAAAAAGCACAAAATAATAATAAAAGTAAAAAGCCCAAGTTTTAAATTTAAGTCCTATTGAAGCGCCTGTCCTGTAAAAAGCAATCACTGTCATGGCTTTTTAGAGTGTCCACCTTTATAAACTTTTGAATCACCCCTACATATATTTTGTTAAGCCAATAGTATATTTTATTATTATATTTAAAATTCTTCTCGAACTGCTTTTTAGACAAACTGGTATATAATCAAGAGCGAGAAAGGTAATTTAATGTTAAACATAAGTCATGTTAAAGTATTGAAAGAAACAGTGAGCTCAATGAGCGCAACATTTCCATTGAGACAGTGTACAATACGATTCTGATGTTTGCGAATCTACTATCGTTAAGAAAAAATGAAGTATTAAATTTAAACCCTGCTCAATCACGTTTCGAAGAATCGCCAAATTGAAGACGTAATAAGCGACCACAAACAACCCCGTATCTAAAATTTCACATTCACACGTCAATTTTCAAAAAAATCTTCCGCTATTTTGTTTTTTTTTGACATTTTGACATTGGAATCGTGATCAGGGACCTCCAAAACCCCCGTATATAAAATTTCACTTTCATACGTCAATTTTCAAAAAAATCTCCCGCCATTTTGTTTTTTTTTGACATTTTGACTTTGGAATCGTGATCGGCGACCCCCAAAACCCCCGTATCTAAAATTTCACAATCATACGTCAATTTTCAAAAAAATCTTCCGCCATTTTATTTTTTTTGACATTTTGACTCTGGAATCGTGATCGGCGACCCCCAAAACCCCCGTATCTAAAATTTCACATTCATACGTTAATTTTCAAAAAAATCTCCCGCCATTTTGTTTTTTTTGACATTTTGACTTTGTAATCGTGATCGGCGACCCCCAAAACCCCCGTATCTAAAATTTCACGTTCATACGTCAATTTTCAAAAAATCTTCCGCCATTTTGTTTTTTTTGACATTTTGACTTTGGAATCGTGATCGGCGACCCCCAAAACCCCTGTATCTAAAATTTCACGTTCATACGTTAATTTTCAAAAAATCTCCCGCCATTTTGTTTTTTTTGACATTTTGATTATGGATTCGTGATCGGTGACCTAAGACATCCCCGTATCTAAAATTTCACATTTATACGTCAATTTTCAAAAAATCCTTCGGCCATTTTGTTTTTTTTTTGACATTTCGACTTTGGATACGTGATCAATGACACCACAAAAACTCCCAAGTGCCGAATTTTACTTTAATCGGAAGAGAGAAATTAATTTCAGCTAGCTCCGCCCACTCTGCATGTATGCGTAATCGATTAAATAAAATTATTACATAAGGGCACATCGATGTTAAAAGCAATCCTTTTCTCCATTAAGGAAACGGGGCATACGCGTTCTGGAATTAACGTATTTTAATTCAAATCATTATTAAAATACTAATCGACCCCTGTATATAGATAAAAATATTAAATCAAGCGGGACCGTTATGTATTGTGTGGAGATATGGAGATGCCGAACATTCACCGGACCGTAATACATTGATCGGCAGTGCACATGAGAATCTGATTATATTTTTCGCCCGTCCGAAATACATTGATATTACTGCACATTGAATCGGCCATTTTTCTGACCAAATGCTTTTGCAAAAGAATTTGAAAGTGCTCGTGCCCTTGGTTGCGTGCGTCTGTCGACTCGAAATAAGCACGTAAAAGGTCCAGAGAAGGCCATTCTTTAACACCTCGGGTCTTGTTGGACCCTCGCGACCTTCAAAATTTCATATTTCACGCTTAAAAGTGAATCTGTGGACACAACTCAGTTTGATATCAGTTTGACGTTTCCCGAGATTTTTATCGCTTGTCACGGGAATGGTCAAAACGTAAGCCATTTTTTCGTTACAAAATGGAATGCACGCTCCCCTTTAAAACCCCATATCTCTGCACACGCTCCACTTAGACGGAAAAACTCGCCGACGAGGAACCCTTTAGAGTCCACGTAACACGCACGCCAAAGGACAGCTTTCAATTCCGCGTATCCAGAGAGGAGTTGAACCTGGCGTTTTGTCGACTTTTTCTATTTTGATAGTTTCGAAAATGCTCGGTTAAGCTCTTTCAACTAAGGCGATTAACAACAGAGGTCTGTGCGCTATTATTATATATTACTAGCTAATACGGCAGGCCTAGAAGGCCCGCTGCCGCCTCTTATTCCGCTTACAGTTGAGGTACCGCTCCCCCTTATTTTTCTCAATTTATTGCGGATTTTGTCTATATTGCGTTTCAGTTTATAAAACACCATGTAATTCCGATATATAGCGAATAACTAAATATAATTGTGTTTTAGATGTTCAATATTGCTTAGTTGTTTTTATACACCCCTGTATATAGTTTACAACTATGCAATATTTTATTCAGAATGCTTATAGGATGAAATGATTAATAATAGATTTAGTGATAATAGCAATTTTTAAATTGAAAATGTTTAACGGCTGTCCATGAAATAAGATGTATTTTATTGTTTAATGTTATATTGACATTTTTCACATACTTTTCCTGTGCCTCACAGACGGTAGTTTTCACTCTATTTATAATTTTTTACTATTATTGGTTTTTGTGCCTTGACTTGCCGATGATTTATTTCACGTTTGCCTAATTTATCTATAGTTTGAATTTTGTTTGTGGGTATAAAATTAGAATAATCTCGAAATCTGTGTTTTTTTGCATCAGTTGGAAAATGTGTTTCAGTCCATATACATATGTCGATTCCATTGGTCTTTTTGGTTTAAATGAAAATTCATTAGAATTTAAAAAAAAACATTTTATTTTATACAAACTTGTAGATAGCTTTATTAGAATTATGTTTTGTTGACGCGAATGTATACTTTTAAATAATTGATTTAATCATTGTTCTATAACAAATAATATTTATTTCATTGGCTTTTTTTATAATGATTTCCATTCCTATACTTTTATAATTTGCAGTGTTTCTTTGTGGTAAATTGTATTACAACTGTCAGTTATGTATGATGCTTAATAATGTTGGTAAAGCCTTGTTCACACTGTACATAATTATTTTCTTTTGCATTGTACACCTACAGTTTACGGAACATATAGATATAATATATGTATTATGGTAATATTGATTACTTTTTGTTATATTCGAAAATACTGTAAAACATCGTTATAGAATTTCTATTTTGAATTATTGTAATTGACAATGTCGCGGGAAGTTCATTTTCATCAATGATAATTAAACAATCTTTTTTGAATACGTATGATATTACTTCTCAATTTGCCTGGCACAGTAACAACATGATTCAGTGCTTGTTTAATCTGGTAGGAATATATTTTAGTTTCTTTTTTCTATTTACAATATCTTATAATATTTTGAAGTATTTTTACAACTTAATTCATGGACGAAATGACTCCAGTCATGTAATGATAATTGCTAAAAATGAGTAGAAAGTATTTATAAACAAATAAGGAATCGAATTTATAAATTTCTTACCTATACACTATTATCATTGGGCCAATTATTATATATTGCAATATTTATTGTGCTGAATGTTTGTGAGCTAATGCTTCAATCTTTTCGAGCTTGAATTCGCCTTTTTCGCGTCCGCTTACAGCTTTTTACAGTTTCCTGTAAAACGCGATCACTCTCGTGGTGGTTTTTAGAATGTAAGATTTTATAGACTTGTGGCACACTCTGTATATACATATATTTTGTAAAGCCAATTGTATATTTCATTTAAAATTCCTCTAGAATTTTTTTTTACACAAACTGTTACACAATGAAGAGCGAGAAAGATAATTTAATGTTAAACATAAGAATGATGTTAAAGTATCCGAAGAAACAATATGCTCAATAAGTGCATCATTTTCATTGAGACAATCGGGATAATACGCTATTGAAATAACAGTGGAAAAATTTAGTATATTAACAAAAAGTATGTCAATTGCTCAGAAACAATTTAAGATAGGCATGCACAATATTAATAAAAAAGAACCTAATAATCAGTTTGACACTGAGATATTTTCACCCAAATTATTTGAAGTGGAACAGGGCTTTCATTATGAAATTTTGGTCAGCATAATTGAAATATTCGTTTGTCACATACTCAAAATTAGTTCGCACGTCAATTAAAAATGAAGGACTTGTATTGAAGAACATTTTAAATTTTCAATGAATTACATATATACTACTCGCCCGCTATCGCGGGCTCGTCATTTTAATTGACATGCTCAAATATACGTAGTATCTCCATAGTGTTTAACATGTTTACAACAAATTTTGTTTGGTAAATGGGCGTCGCTTTCAAACTTTCTTATAGAATGCTAATGAATGCTGACGAACTTCAAACATATAGCTCGCAAACATATGTATGTGAACGGGTAAAGTAAATTTAATTTATAAAGTATATTACTTTCTTACTACCTTTTCGAAGTCCACTATCGTTAATAAAAGAGCAGAGTATATTTTATTTAAAATTATTCTCGATCTGTTTTTGACACAAATCGGTACACACTCAAGAGCGAGAAAGGTAATTTAATGTTAATCATAAGCCATGTTAAAGTATCCAAAGACACAATGAGCTCAAAAAGCGCAACATTTTTATTAAAACAGTTTTCAATACTATTTTGATGTGAACGTGTAAAAGCCTGTCAATCTTTTCGAAGTCTACACTCGTTAAGAAAAAAGCACAAAATAATAATAACAGTAAAAAGACAGAATGAGATCAAAAAGCCCAATATGTTCATTAAGACTGTTTACGATACTATTTTGATGTGAAAGTGTAAAAGCCTGTCAAACCTTCAATTTAATTTAATGTTAAACATAAGTTGTGTTAAAGTACGCAAAGACACAATGATATCAAAAAGCGCAACATTTTTATTAAGACAGTGTACAATTTTGATGTCAAAAGTGTAAAAGCCTGTCAACCTTTTTGAAATCCACTATCGTTACTAAAGGAGCAGGAAATAATAATAAAAGTAAAATGCCCAAGTTTTAAATTGAAGCGCCTTTCCTATAAAAAGCGATCACAGGCATGACGCTTTTTAGAATGCCTTCATTTATACACCTTTGAAGCACCCAAGTATATACATATATTTTGTTAAACCAATAGAACGTTTTATTTAAAATTCTTCTCGAACTGTTTCTAACACAAAACCGGTACACACTCAAGAGCGAGAAAGGTAATTTAATGTTATACATAAGTCATGTTAAGGTATCCAAAGAAACAATGAGCTCTCAAAAAGCGCAACATTTTCATTAAGACAGTTTACAATACTATTTTGATGTGAACGTGTAAAAGCCTGTCAATCTTTTCGAAGTCTACAGAAAAAAGCACAAAATAATAATAACAGTAAAAAGACAGAATGAGATCAAAAAGCCCAATATGTTCATTAAGACTGTTTACAATACTATTTTGATGTGAAAGTGTAAAAGCCTGTCAAACCTTTTCAAAATCCACTATCGTTAATAAAGGTGCACGAAATAATAATAAAAGTAAAAAGCCCAAGTTTTAAATTTAAGACCTATTGAAGCGCCTTTCCTGTAAAAAAAACGCTTTTTAGAATGTCCACTTTTATAAACTTTTGAAGCACCCCTGTATATATATATATATTTTGTTAGGCCAATAGGATATTTTATTTAAAATTCTTCTCGAACTGTTTTTGACATAAACCGGTACACACTCAAGAGCGAGAAAGATAATTTAATGTTTAACATAAGTCGTGTTAACGTATCCAAAGACACATTGATATCAAAAAGCGCAACATTTTTATTAAGACAGTGTACAATACTATTTTGATGTAAAGTGTGACCTTTTTGAAATCCACTATCATTAATAAAGGAGCACAAAATGAAAATAAAAGTAAAAAGCCCAAGTTTTAAATTGAAGCGCCTTTTATTTTATTTAAAATTTTTCTCGAATTGTTTTTTACTCAAACCGGTACATACTCAAGAGCGAGAAAGGTAATTTAATGTTAAACATAAGTCGTGTTAAAATATCCAAAGAAACAATGAGCTCCCAAAAAGCGCAACATTTTCATTAAGACAGTTTACAATACTATTTTGATGTGAACGTGTTAGAGCCTGTCAATCTTTTCGAAGTCTACTCTCGTTAAGAAAAAAGCACAAAATAATAATAAAAGTAAAAAGCCCAAGTTTTAAATTTAAGCTCAATTAAAGCGCCTTTCCTATAAAAAACGCTTTTTAGAATGTCCAGTTTTATAAACTTTTAAAGCATCCCGGTATATACGTATATTTTGTGAAGCCAATTGTATATTTTATTTAAAATTTTTCTGGAATTGTTTTTTACACAAACCGGTACACACTCAAGAGCGAGTCAGGTAATTTAATGTTAAACATAAGTCGTGTTAAAGTATGCAAAGACACAATGAAATCAAGAAGCGCAACATTTTTATTAAGAGAGTGTACAATACTATTTTGATGTGAAAGTGTAAAATCCTGTCAACCTTTTCGAAATCCACTATCGTTAATAAAAGAGCACAAAATAATAATAAAAGTAAAAGCCCAAGTTTTAAATTTAAGCCCTTTTGGAGCGCCTGTCCTGTAAAAAGCAATCACTGTCATGACTTTTTAGAATGTCCGATTTTATTAACTTTTGAAGCACCCCTGCATATACATATATTTTGTTAAGCCAATAGGTTATTTTATTTAAAATTCTTCTCGAACTGTTTTTAACACAAACCGGTACACACTTAAGATCGAGAAAGGTAATTTAATGTTAAACATAAGTCGTGTTAAAGTATGCAAAGACACAATGACATCAAAAAGCGCAACATTTTTATTAAGACAGTGTACAATACTATTTTGATGTGAAAGTGTAAAAACCTGCCAACCTTTTTGAAATCCACTATCGTTAATAAAGGAGCACAAAATAATAATAAAAGTAAGAAACACTCCTGTATATAGATATATTTTGTTAAGCCAAAAGCAGGTTTTATTTAAAATTCTTCTCGAAGTGTTTTTAACACAAACCGGTACACACTCAAGAGCGAGAAAGATAATTTAATTTTAACCATAAGCTATGTTAAGGTATCCAAAGACACAATGAGATCAAAATGCCCAACTTGTTCATTAAGGCAGTTTACAATACTATTTTGATGTGAAAGTGTAAAAGCCTGTCAATCTTTTCGAAGTCTACTTTCGTTAATAAAGGAGCACGAAATAATAATAAAATTAAGAAGCCCAAGTCTTAAATTTAAGCCCTATTAAAGCGCCTTTCCTGTAAAAGGCGATCACTGGAATGATGCTTTTTAGAATATCCACTTTTATAAACTTTTGAAACACCCCTGTATATACATATATTTTGTTAAGCCAATAGGATATTTTATTCAAAATTCTTCTCTAACTCTTTTTGACACAAACCGGTACACACTTAACAGCGAAACATGTAATTTAATAATAATCATAATTCATGTTAAAGTATCCAAAGAAACAATGAGCTCAGAGCGCAACATTTCCATTAAGACAGTTTACAGTATTATTTTGATATAACAGTGAAAAAATCATGTCAACCTTTTTGAATTCTACTATCATTAATGAAGAAACACAAAGGAATAATAAAAGTGAACTTAAAATTCATTTTACTCAAAAATCCAAAAAAAACCCAAGTTTTAAATTTTAGCCCTATTGATTGGCTTTTTTCGCGCCCGCTTGCAGTTTCTTCACAGTTTCCTGCAAAAAGCAATCACTGTCATAGCTTTTTAGAATGACCGTTTTTATTAACTTTTGAAGCACCCCTGTATATACATATATCTTGTGAAGTCAATAGTATGTTTTATTTGAAATGCTTCTCCAACTTTTTTTACACAAACCTGTACACACTCAAGAGCGAGAAAGGTAATTTAATGTTAAACATAGTTCATGTTAAAGTATTTAAAGAAACAATGAGCTGAGAGAGCACAACATTTTCATCGAGACAGTTTACAATACTATTTTGATGTGATAGTGGAAAAGCATGTCAACCTTTTTGAAGTCTACTCTCGCTAAGAAAAAAGCACAAAATAATAATAAAAGTAAAAAGCCCAAGTTTTAAATTTAAGCCCTATTGAAGCGCCTTTCTTGTAAAAAACGCTTTTTAGAATGTCCACTTTTATAAACTTTTGAAGCACCCCAGTATAAACATATATTTTCTTAGGCCAATAGGATATTTTATTTAAAATTCTTCTCGAACTGTTTTTAACACATACCTGTACATACTCAAGAGCGAGAAAGGTAATTTAATGTTAAACATGTCATGTTAAAATATTCAGAGAAACAATGAACTCTTAAAAAGCGCAACATTTTCATTAAGACAGTTTACAATACTATTTTGATGTGAAAGTGTAAAAGCCTGTCAATCTTTTCGAAGTCTACTCTCGTTAATAAAGGAGCACGAACTAATAATAAAAGTAAAAAGCCCAAAATTTAAATTGAAGCCCTATTAAAGCGCTTTTCCTGTAAAAAACGCTTTTTAGAATGTCTACTTTTATAAACTTTTGAGCACCGCTGTAGATACATATATTTTGTTAAGCCAATAGGATATTTTATTTAAAATTCTTCTCGAACTGTTTTTGACATAAACCGGTACACACTCAAGAGCGAGCAAGGTAATTTAATGTTAAACATAAGTCGTGTTAAAGTATCCAAAGACACAATGAGATCAAAAAGCAAAACATTTTTAATAAGACAGTGTACAATACAATGTTTATGTAAAGTGTGACCTTTTTGAAATCCACTATCGTTAATAAAGGAGCACAAAATAAAAGTAAAAGTAAAAAGCCCAAGTTTTAGATTGAAGCACCTTTCCTGTAAAAAGCGAGTACTGGCATGATGCTTTTTAGAATGTCTGGTTATATAAACTTTTAAAGCATCCCGGTATATACATATATTTTGTGAAGCCAACAGTATATTTTATTTAAAATTTTTCTCGAATTGTTTTTTACACAAACCGGTGCACACTCAAGAGAGAAAGATAATTTAATGTTAAACATAAGTCATGTTAAAATATCCAAAGAAACAATGAGCTCTCAAAAAGCGCAACATTTTCATTAAGACAGTTTATAATACTATTTTGATGAGAACGTGTAAAAGCCTGTCAATCTTTTCGAAGTCTACTCTCGTTAAGAAAAAAGCACAACATAATAATAAAAGTAAGAAGCACTCCTGTATATACATACATATATTTTGTTAAGCCAATAGGACGTTTTATTTAAAATTCTCCTCGAAGTGTTTTTAACACAAACCGGTACACACTCAAGAGCGAGAAAGATAATTTAATTTTAACCATAAGCTATGTTAAGGTATCCAAAGACACAATGAGATCAAAAAGCCCAACTTGTTCATTAAGGCAGTTTACAATACTATTTTGATGTGAAAGTGTAAAAGCCCGTCAACCTTTTCGAAATCCACTATCGTTAATAAAGGAGCAGGAAATAATAATAAAAGTAAAAAGCCCAAGTTTTAAAGTGAAGCCCTATTAAAGCGCCTTTCCTGTAAAAGGCGATCACTGGAATGACGCTTTTTAGAATATCCACTTTTATAAACTTTTGAAACACCCCTGTATATACATATATTTTGTTAAGCCAATGGGATATTTTATTTAAAACTCTTCTCGAACTGTTTTTGACACAAACCGGTACACACTCAAGAGCGAAAAAGGTAATTTAATAATAATCATACTTCATGTTAAAATATCCAAAGAAACAATGAGCTCAGAGCGCAACATTTCCATTAAGACAGTTTACAGTATTATTTTGATGTAACAGTGAAAAAATCATGTCAACCTTTTTGAATTCTACTATCATTAATGAAGAAACACAAAGGAATAATAAAAATGAAATTAAAATTCATTTTACTCAAAAATCCAAAAAAAGCCCAAGTTTTAAATTTTAGCCCTATTGAATGGCTTTTTTCGCGCCCGCTTACAGTTTCTTCACAGTTTCCTGCAAAAAGCAATCACTGTCATGGCTTTTTAGAATGTCCGTTTTTATTAACTTTTGAAGCACTCCTGTATATATACATATATCTTGTGAAGCGAATAGTATGTTTTATTTAAAATGCTTCTCGAACTGTTTTTTACACAAATCTGTACACACTCAAGAGCCAGAAAGGTAATGTAATGTTAACCGTAATTCGTGTTAAAGTATGCAAATACACAATGAGATCAAGAAGCGCAACATTTTTATTAAGACAGTGTACAATACTATTTTGATGTGAAAGTGTAAAAGCCTGTCAACCTTTTCGAAGTCTACTCTCGTTAAGAAAAAAGCATAAAATAATAATAAAAGTAAAAAGCCCAAGTTTTAAATGTAAGTCCTATTGAAGCGCCTGTCCTGTAAAAAGCAATCGCTCTCATGGCTTTTTAGAATGTCCACCTTTATAAACTTTTGAAGCACCCCTACATATATTTTGTTAAGCCAATAGTATATTTTATTATTATATTTAAATATCTTCTCGAACTGCTTTTTAGACAAACTGGTACACACTCAAGAGCGAGAAAGGTAATTTAATGTTAAACATAAGTCATGTTAAAGTATCGAAAGAAACAATGAGCTCAATGAGCGCAACATTTCCATTGAGACAGTGTACAATAAGATTCTGATGTTTGCGAATCTACTATCGTTAAGAAAAAATGAAGTATTAAATTTAAGCCCTGTTCAATCACGTTTCGAAGAATCGCCAAATTGAAGACGTAATAAGCGACCACAAACACCCCCGTATCTAAAATTTCACGTTCATACGTTAATTTTCAAAAAAATTTCCCGCCGTTTTTTTTTTTGACATTTTGACTTTGGAATCGTGATCGGCGACCCTCAAAACCCCCGTATCTAAAATTTCACTTTCATACGTCAATTTTCAAAAAAATCTTCCGCCATTTTGTTTTTTTTGACATTTTGACTTTGGAATCGTGATCGGCGACCCCCAAAACCCCCGTACCTAAAATTTCACATTCATACATCAATTTTCAAAAATCTCCCGCCATTTTGTTTTTTTTTTACATTTTGACTTTGGAATCGTGATTGGCGACCCCCAAAACCCCCGTATCTAAAATTTCACGTTCATACGTTAATTTTCAAAAAAATCTCCCGCCATTTTGTTTTTTTTTGACATTTTGACTTTGGAATCGTGATCGGCGACCCCCAAAACCCCCGTATCTAAAATTTCACGTTCATATGTTAATTTTCAAAAAAATCTCCCGCCATTTTCTTTTTTTTGACATTTTGACTTTGGAATCGTGATCGGCAACCCCCAAAAGCCCCGTATCTAAAATTTTATAGTCATACGTCAATTTTGAAAAAAATCATCCGCATTTTGTTTTTTTATGACATTTTGATTTTGGATTTGTGATCGGCGACTTAAGACACCCTCGTATCTAAAATTTCACATTTATACGTCAATTTTCAAAAAATCCTTCGGCCATTTTGTTTTTTTTTTTGACATATCGACTTTGGATACGTGATCAATGATACTACAAAGACTCCCAAGTGCCGAATTTTACTTTAATTAGAAGAGAGAAATTAATTTCAGATAGCTCCGCCCACTCTGCATGTAAGTGTAATCGTTGTTATAAGGGCACATAAATGTTAAAAGCAATCCTTTTCCCCATTAAGGAAACGGGGCATACGCGTTCTGGAATTAACGTATTTTAATTCAAATCATTATTAAAATACTAATCGACCCCTGTATATAGATAAAAATATTAAATCAAGCGGGACCGTTATGTATTGTGTGGAGATGCCGAACATTCACCGGACCGTAATACATTCATCGCCACTGCACATGAGAATCTGATTATATTTTTCGCCCGTCCGGAATACATTGATATCACTGCACATTGAATCGGCCATTTTGCTGACCAAATCCTTCTGCAAACGAATTTGAAAGTGCTCGTGCCCTTGGTTGCGTGCGTCTGTCGACTCGAAATAAGCATGTATAAGGTCCCGAGAGGCCCATTCTTTAACACCTCGGGTCTTGTTGGACCCTCGCAAGCTTCAAAATTTCGTATTTCACGCTTAAAAATGAATCTGTGGACACAACTCAGTTTGATGTCAGTTTGACGTTTCTAGAGATTTTTATCGCTTGTCACGGGAATGGTCAAAACGTAAGCCATTTTTCTGTTACAAAATGAAATGCACGCTCCTCTTCAACGGACGATATCTCTGCACACACTCCACTAAAAAGGAAAATCTCTCCGTCCACCGGAAATTCAATGTCACCCCTAGGCCCAGCCCAAAACACAGCTTTTAATTCCCCATATCCAGAGAGGAGTTTTCTGCAAAGATTTGTCGACTTTTTTCTATTTTGATAGTTTCGAAAATGCTCGGTTAAGCTCTTTCAACTAAGGCGATTAACAACAGAGGTCTGTGCGCTATTATTATATATAACTAGCTCTAACGTCCGCTTACAGCGGGTCCTCCGCTTACAACGGGTCCTCCGCTTACAGCGGGTCCGTCAATCTCTTTTAGTTGGAATCGCTTTTTTCGCGTCCGCTTACAGCTTTTCTATAGTTTCCGGTAAAAAGCAATCGCTGTCATGACGCCTTTTAGAATGTCTGGTTTTATTAACTTTTGACGCACCCCTGTATATACATATATTTCGTGAAGCCAATAGTATATTTTCTTTAAAATCCTTCTCGAACGGTTTTTTACACAAACCGGTACACACTCAAGAGCGAGAAAAGTAAATTTATGTTAAACATAAGTCATGTTAATGTATCCAAAGAAACAATGAGCTCAAAGAGCACAACATTTTCATCGAGACAGTTTACAATACTATTTTGATGTGATAGTGGAAAAGCATGTCAACCTCGTCGAAGTCTACTGTCGTTAAGAAAAAAGCACAAAATGATAATAAAAGTAAGAATCCCAAGTTTTAAATTTAAGCCCTATTGAAGCGCCTTTCCTGTAAAAAACGCTTTTTAAAGTGTTCACTTTTACAAACTTTTGAAGCACCCCTGTATATATATATATATATATTTTGTTAAGCCAATAGGATATTTTATTTAAAATTCTTCTCGATCTGTTTTTGACATAAATCGGTACACACTGAAAAGCGAGAAAGGTAATTTAATGTTAAACATAAGTCATGTTAAAGTATCCAAAGACACAATGAGATCAAAAAGCGCAACATTTTTATTAAGACAGTGTACAATACTATTTTGATGTGAAAGTGTAAAAGCCTGTCAACCTTTTTGAAATCCACTATCGTTAATAAAGGAGCACAAAATAATAATAAAAGTAAAAAGCCCAAGTTTTAAATTGATGCGCCTTTCCAGTAAAAAGCGATCACTGGCATGACGCTTGTAGAATGTCCAGCTTTATACACCTTTGAAGCACCCCTTTATATACATATATTTTGTGAAGCCAATTGTATATTTTATTTAAAATTCTTCTCGAACTGTTTTTAACACAAACCGGTACACACTCAACAGCGAGAAAAGTAATTTAATTTTAAACAAGTCATGTTAAGGTATCCAAAGACACAATGAGATCAAAAAGCCCAACCTGTTCATTAAGACAGTTTACAATACTATTTTGATGTGAAAGTATAAAAGCCTGTCAATCTTTTCAAAATCCACTATCGTTAACAAAGGAGCACGAAATAATAATAAAAGTAAAAAGCCCAAGTTTTAAATTTAAGCCCTATTGAAGCGCCTTTCCTGTAAAAAGAGGCTTTTTAGAATGTCTACTTTTATAAACTTTTGAAGCACTCCTGTATATACATATATTTTGTTAAGCCAATAGGATATTTTATTTAAAATTCTTCTCGTACTGTTTTTGACATAAACCGGTACACACTCAAGAGCGAGAAAGATAATTTAATGTTAAACATAAGTCAGCTTAAAGTATCCAAAGACACAATGAGATCAAAAAGCGTAACATTTTCATTAAGACGGTGTACAATACTATTTTGATGTGATAGTCTAGAAGCCTGTCAATCTGTTTGAAATCCACTATCGTTAATAAAGGAGCACAAGATAATAATAAAAGTAAAAAGCCCAAGTATTAAATTGAAACGCCTGTCCTGTAAAAAGAGATCACTGACATGACGCTTGTTAGAATGTCCACTTTTATACACCTTTGAAGTACTCCTGTGTATTCATATATTTTGTTAGGCCAATAGGACGTTTTATTTAAAATTCTTATCGAACTGTTTTTAACACAAACCGGTACACACTCATGAGCGAGAAAAGTAATATAATTTTAAACAAGCCATGTTAAGGTATCCAAAAACACAATGAGATCAAAAAGCCCAACCTGTTCATTAAGACAGTTTACAATAATATTTTGATGTGAAAGTATAAAAGCCTGTCAACCTTTTCAAAATCCACTAACGTTAATAAAGGAGCACAAAATAATAATAAAAATAAAAAGCCGAAGTTTTAAATGTAAGCCCTATTGAGACGCCTTTCTGCAAAAGGCGACCACTGACATGACGCTTTTTAGAATGTCAACTTTTATAAACTTTTGAAGCACCCCTGAACATACATTAATTTTGTGAAGCCAATTCTATATTTTATTTAAAATTCTTTTCGAATTGCTTTTTACACAAACCGGTACACACTCAAGAGCGAGAAAGGTAGTTCATGTTAAAATATCCAAAGACACAACAAGATCAAAAAGCGCAACATTTTTATTAAGACAGTTTACAATACTATTTTGATGCGAAAGTGTAAAAGCTTTGCAACCTTTTCGAAATCCACTATCGTTAATAAAAGAGCACAAAACAATAATAAAAGTAGAAAACCCAAGTTTTAAATGTAAGCCCTATTAAAGCGCCTCTCCTGTAAAAGGTGATCACTGGCATGACGCTTTTTAGAATGTCTAATTTTATAAACTTTTGAAACACCCTTGTACATACATAAATTTTGTGAAGCTAATTGTATATTTTATTTAAAATTCTTCTCGAATTGTTTTTTACACAGACCGGTACACACTCAAGAGCGAGAAAGGAAATTTAATGTTAAACATAAGTCATTTTAAAGTATCCAAAGACACAATGACCTCAAAACGCGCAACATTTTTATTAAGACAGTTTACAATACTATTTTGATGCGAAAGTGTAAAAGCCGTTCAATCTTTTCGAAATCCACTATCGTCAATAAAAGAGCACAAAATAATAATAAAAGTAGAAAGCCCAAGTTTTAAATGTAAGCCCTATTAAAGCGTCTCTCCTGTAAAAGGCGATCACTGGCATGCCGCTTTTAAGAATGTCCACTTTTATAAACTTTTGAAACACCTCTGTACAGGGTGTTTCATCAGTTGGGGTATCGCGAATTAAAGTGCCTAAATATAAAAATATCGACTTCAAATTTTAACCACTTATAGAGCTTTTAAACCGCTACCAGCAGGTTAGGTTGTTTTTGATAATATTATTTTAATTAATGCGTAAATTTAAAAAAAACGTATTATCAAAAATTAAAAGTGCTCAAAAAATGTTCAAATTTGAATGGTGATACGTGGAAATATCACCCATATTAACTTCACAATCAGAATTTTTATAAACGAAACCGTTTGTCAAATAAAGTCAATATTAAATAATGTCGTTTTTCTTACGACAGATTTATGGTACTTAACTTTCTAATTGTGCTGTCCGCAAACAGGTAGTCCTTTTAAATTTATGACGGATAATAAATAAAAATTTATTATAAACTCAACACACAACACTGTAATAAAAAACCCATAAATTCTTCAACGTCCGCAAACAGGTAGTCCTTTTAAATTTATGACGGATAATAAATAAAAATTTATTATAAACTCAACACACAACACTGTAATAAAAAACCCATAAATTCTTCAACGTCTTGCCTTTAATTTTGAAATTATTTTAAATATTCAATAATTGATTAAGTTTTAATTTTTTTTTCAATTGCATAGTTGATTTTATAGACATATCTTTTTAACACCTGAATTTCAATAAAATCTGAGTACTTTTGATTTTTTGAACGAAGGTTTTTTTTTATTTACGCATTAAATAAAATAATATTATCAAAAACAACCTAACCTACTGGTAGCGGTTTAAAAGTTCTATAAGTGGTTAAAATTTGAAGTCGACATTTTTATATTTAGGCACTTTAATTCGCGATACCCCAACCGATGAAACACCCTGTACATATATCAATTTTGTGAAGCCAATTGTATATTTTATTTAAATTATATCGTCGTAAATAAGTGATTGTGAAATACCAACAGTAGTTTGCTCTTTTAATGGCATTCATAAAAAGAAATACGCACAATAATATCAGTGGTAGGTATTACAATATATAATTTATTGGAAATTGAATGAAATTTAACATGCAAACTAATCAGATATACTTTATGCTTGTCAGCGAAGTAAGAGTTTCAGTTGCTCTGCTTGCTACGGGTTGTGCATAGTGTTTGTTTGGATTCCTAAATGACGTAATGATTAGCAAAATAAAATTGACGTAGTATATGCTAGTAGTAATTCTAGTTAATAAAAGACCTGTATGCAATACCCGTTAAATTACCTAATGGATGCATACTTCCTAGGCCCTGTAGTATTTTTAGCAAACGACAGTTACTATTAGATATTTCGATGTGTACATAGCAGTCACCCTTTATTAAGATGTAAACAGATCAGTGTTAGTGTTGTCAATCGGAATTAATTTATATTTCTATAGATGTTGTCCATATTTAGCCCAACATTTCTTTTTGTAATTTCGACTTGGGATTTGTGTACAGCGACCCCAAAACCTTCCTTATACCAACCATATTTTACCCAAATCTGAGGACGTTTTGAAGAACCTTGCCGCCATAAGAGATCCGTAATTTAGTTTTTTGAAATGTTGACTTTAAATTTGTGATCAACGACCCCAACAACCATTTGCCTATTTCAGCTATGGTTAAAATACAATAAACATATTAATTTATCGATAATAATTTTTGTAGTGCTTAGGGGTAGATTGCAGCCCCTTGAACGGCGTGCAGGCGATTATTTTGGTGGTTGTAATGTGAAATATAAATGTTTCTCTACTTCTGCTATGGTTAGCATTTTAATTAACCCCTAATATAAGTTTTAGTGTTTTAGTTTTTCATCCCTTTTTGGTAGTGTGTAGGCGATTATTTTGGTGACTGTGATGTGAAATATTAATATGTTATATGTTATACTGGGGTGTCTCTAAAAGGTGCGGAAAAAACGCTACCACACATTTCTGAGGGCAAAATATGACGATCTAACCCAACTTACCTCAGTCCAAAAGTGGATGCTTTCGGAGATACAGAGTGTCAAAAGTTCAATTTGGTTTTAGTTTTTTATAAATAATTTCTGTAATAATTGGTATATTGTCACAATATTTGGGTAGGGGGGGTTTCGTGGGGTAAAAAATTTAAATCTGCTCTCATTTTCATTGCAAAATGTAGAGGGCGCCACCTGCGGCATATTGTATCCATTTAAAACGTAATAACTTTTTTGAGACACTCTGTATTTAACTTTTAAACAAAAATTCTTATTCTCCAATGTTTTTTACCTAGAAAAGGTATACCACGTAGGAGTTTATTGGAGCAGCCGTTTATGAGTAATCTGGATATAAAGAATTCATTCCGTATATGGACACATATGCTTCTGTAATTTGGGTGTTATTCTTGTGGCAATTCAATGCAATGGTGCATCCACTTTTGGACTGAGGTAAGTTGGGTTAGATCGCCCTCAGAAATGTGTGGTCGCGTTTTTTCCGCACCTTTTAGAGACACCTGTATATAGTTAAAAATTGATAAACGTTTTTATTTAGCACCAATCGAATTTTTAGTGCTTACGGGTAGATTGCACCCTGTTGAACAGCGTGCAAGAGATTATTTTGGGTTTTTGATGTGAGATATAAATGTTTCTCAACTAAGCTGTGGCTATAATTCGATAAATAAAGCAGTTTAACAGTAATCATTTTTTAGTGCCTTAGGGGTAGATTGAACCCGCTTGAATGGCATGTAAAGAGTTTATATTGGTGGTCGTACTATGACATATGAATGTTTTTTTAATTTAGCACCAAATAAATTTTTAGTGATTTTGGGCAGAGATTATTTTGGTGGCCGTGACGTGAGATATTAATGTGTCTAGTTCTGCTGTGATTAGAAATCAAGTGACTGACTGACACATTAAAATTAAGACATATTGTACGTGAGCATGTAGCATTAGTGATCAAGGGTGGCTGCGTGATACATAAGAAAATTGTGCGTTTTTAATGACCACGTGCCAATCATTCACCTCCTAATGAATTTTCTTTTTCACCATAAATTTAATGTACTTTTTACCTTTTTTTAAAATCAATTTTTAGTTATGTTATCTACAAGCTTTTAAATACATTACAATTAGATTAATATTGATATATGCTCTTACACATGTTACTTTTATATTTTCTGAATTATTGGTATCTCCTAACTCTAAAATTCGAAAATGTCAACCTGAAGAAATTCAAGCAAGGACGTGTAAACGGCAAAAGTTACTTTGAGTCTCATAACATTCCATTTATATACGTTCCTTATATTTTCTATTATTACATATGACCTGTAAAAAAAGTTATTTATTATACAAAGGAAAGAAGTATTAGATTTTAGCTCGAGATAATGACAAAATACCGAGAGCTAAAATCTAAAGTTTTTTCCCGTGTATAATACACTATTTTTTCTGTGACAGGAGAAACGACGATTTAATAATGATAAAAAGGACACAGAAAATCAATCGATGTGACATTTGAAGTTTTAAATTGGTAGGCTGTTGTACTTATAGCAGCATTACACCTGCGTTGCTAAGGAAACCTGTAAAGTGTTCAAATATTTGTCAATTTAATTTTGTGTTTGGTTTTAAAAATTTGCGAACTTATGTGATTTTTAGTTATTTTAATTGGAAGGTGAAAAAGAAATGCAGTTCTTTCTCGGAGACGGTGCTATTGTCATACATAAGTAAATGCAACTTTTTGTATAATAAAATACCGCGCGATCATTTAAATTCTAAATTAGAGCAGTTTGTGAGATTTAAATTAAGTTGGTATATAAGTACTAATTTACAATTTGAATTGTCAAAGTGACGTTTCAAAATGTTTGATTTAGAACATAAGATTTTTCTTACTGAAAGTTATTTTAAAAACGCCGAACGACAAGAGAATGGTGAATGGACATATTCAGTACCGCACTGCATCAATGATTTTCAAAATGCCTTCCCTAATTTTCCTGCGGATTACCAAAAATTAGTCCAAGAAATTTACACATGTGTGGCGAAATTTCGTAATGTTGGAACTGTAGGTAGGAAAGCTGGTAGTGGCGCGCCCGAAAAAAGGACTCCTGAGATTGTGGCAGATGTTGCAGAAAGAATGGAACAGTCTCCCAAAAAATCTCTTCGCAGATTAGCCAAAGAAATAAACCTTTCCTAAGGAACTTGTCAAAAAATTTTAAAAGAAAATTTAAATCTTTATTCCTATAAGATTAACGTCGTTCAAGAGATTTTCCTGTACGAATAGAATACTGTCAGTGGTTTTTGAATAATTTAAATAACAACAACACTTTGGATTTAACATTTTTTTCTGACGAAGCATGGTTTCACCTATCCGGCTATATAAACAAACAAAATATGCGTATTTGGTCTTCGGAGAATCCTCATGAGTTCATTCAATCGCCTCTCCATCCGCAGAAAATTGGTGTTTGGCTAGCGGTTTCTAGAAGGCGTATATTTGGACCGATAAATGCTGAGACATATCAAAATAATTTACTTGAACCGTTTTTACAAAATCTTCATGATGGCGAACTTTTACATGGATATTTCCAACAGCTCACAAAACATGGGAAAATATGGCTCGAATTTGCGAATTTTATGATAATCGAGTCATTGAATTTCCGCCTCACAGTCCGGACTTAACGATTCTTGATTATTTCATTTATCCGTATCTGAAAAACACAGTTTACAAAAATAACCCACAAAATCTTGAAGAACTACAAGAGGCAATTTCTAATGCATGTAACGCTATAACCGTTCAGATGTTGGCAAATGCTTTTGAAAATATGAAACGGAGGGTTAACAGTTGCATTGCAACAGGGGGAGAACACTTTGAACACCTTTTGTAATTCACAATAAAACTAATTTATCTTGTAATGCTTTCATTTCCATTAAATTTAAATCGATTACACATAAGATTCACAAATGTCACAAAGTATAACATAACCGCAAATTTCAATTAATCAATAATAGACATTCTGGACAACCTAATAAAAAAAATCCCGCCTGCTATAATTTAGAATTTAAATGATCGCGTGGTATATTAAAATTAGATGTCCGTGTTCTTACATATCCGGAAAGAAGTACTAATTTTTTTCATGTGGAAAAAAAAATGAGTACTTTTTTCTCGGCTTATAAAGTGACTTTTAATTGCCTGTTAAGAAAGAAAAAAAGTTATAAAAATACATTCGAATCGTCTTGGCAACGGACTCGGCAAAAGTACGAACTAAAGACGACGATTCAATACCACTACAAATTTCGATTGGCCGGAAAAATTTCAATACAATAAAATTAAACTTTTTATTTAATATTTCTGGATGTATACCTTCCCATAGTAAAATACTATTACATGAAAGCCAGTTACAAATTAAATATTATAAATAAAGGTATTAAATATTACTTTTCTACACCTATATTTTACGTACATACCATTTGGCTGTACTGTTTTAAAATGTTTAGATGACAATTATAACAAACGTCAACAAATAATTATAACAAATGTCAAAAGGTGTACAAATATTATTATTTATGACAGTCCTGAAATGTATTTTGTAGGCTATATTACATGACAGGTAAAATTTCGCAACATTTAAAATTTGACGTCATTTTAATTTAGTGGCGCATGTCAGTTGCGAGAGCGACTGAACTATAGGAACAGTTTGTTGAAAAAGAAAAGACTTGCATCTGCGGTCATAAATTGTATTATCAATTATATTCTAACAGTATAAGATATTGCAATTTCAACTGCCATATTTCAGACAATTTAACTTGCACCAAATTTCTGTAGGATGAATAAGGCCAGACACTTTGATTGACAAATCATATCCCAACTGTTTACTAAAAACTATATGTTTCAACAGGTTCTTTGTCTAAATTTCCTAAATCAAAGAGGGTTGATTGAGAAAACCGTGTTTCCATAATTTTGACTTACAAAATGTTATGTTCTGGAGGAATCGGTGCGATCTTTGTAGTGCCAATTATAATTATTATTTTAAAATTTAAGTACACGTTAACGAACACACTATTCATCCGAACCCAATTAAATCGAGAGTACTTTATACAGCGTCTGCATAAGCACCTGCCAGCTTCTGTAGAATTTCTTCAATGTTTTCAATTTCACATGAAACTTTTAAATGTAGTTTTAATATGTTAATGACATATCAGAGTGAGTCTAAAATATATTCATCTAAAATTAAGTTTTAATAAGGTGTTGTTAAAAGCAATTACAAAGAAGAAAAGAGCAAGCGCAATCATAAGTTTTCACAAATACTTAGAATTTTTAGTAACTGAGATAAAGTCCCGGAAATGTAACAGAATGAAAAAGCTTCCAAAACACAAATATTTCCGTAGTAAGCTAAAAGTTACACATATTCAATATTATGTTTTTATTTTTAAGTATACTGTTAATTTCATGTATAGAAGAAGCAATACGATTACTAAATCACTAATAAAAATAATTATTAATTACAAATGCATAAGAAAACATAATCGCAGTCAATACTAATAAAAATCCAAATCTCCTAGGTTATGCGCACGTGTAAGTAATCCCAATTACTGTTTAATATTTTATCAGGTTTGGTAAAACACCGGTTAATACATCTTCATTTAATAACGTTCTTAATCAATGATTAGCGCTAACTGGTGTTGGAAACACATACTAACCGGTATTTTAATCAATGGTTAGCGCCAACCGGTTTTTGCAGAAACGTACTATCCCGTATTTTATTTATTGAGTACGCTGATCGGCATTTTAATCGGAATTGGGAAAACCGGCCCTTAATTGAACTTAATCAACTAATACAGTGCAATAATATAAATAATTAAAAATACGTCTAAATTTGCTGTTGTAGTTGTTAGGGTGTTTTAATGTTGAAGGTTACATTCAAATGTTGTCAACTTTGAAGAAACATGCGCCAATAATTTAAGGACATTAAATTTGAGACATTGCAAAATTTTACCTGTCAAGTATCCTACCTACACATGCCATTTCGAGACTTATAAATACACCTTTTGACATTAATCATAACAACCTTTTGAAGTTTGTCATCCAAGCAACACAAATTTGTCTGCAATTACCGTTTCCCATAGAACGCGATCACTTTCATGACGCTTTTTAGAAAATCCGATTTTATAAACTTTTGAACCACTCCTGTATACACATAAATTTAGCGATGCCAATCGTATATGTTATTTAGAACTTTTCTTTACTTCTTTACACAAACCGTTACACTGAACACCGAAGAGCGAGAAGGATAATTTAATGTTAAACATAAAACATGTTTAAGTTACCAAGGAAGAATGTGCTCAGATCCAAGCACTTTTCGACGAACCTTTCCGCCATATTACATTTGCCATGTTGTTTTTTTGACATTTTGACTTTGGATTCGTGATCGGCGACCAGAGCCACCCCCGTATCTAAAATTTCACATTCATACGTCAATTTTCCAAAAAACTTCCGCCATTTTGTTTTTTTTGACATTCTGACTTTGGATTCGTGATCGGCGACCTGAGACACCCCCGTATCTAAAATTTCACATTCATACGTCAATTTTCAAAAAAACTTCCGCCATTTTTTTTTTTTGACATTTTGACTTTGGATTCGTGATCGGCGACCTAAGACACCCCCGTATCTAAAATTTCACATTCATACGTAAATTTTCAAAAAAACTTCCGCCATTTTGTTTTTTTTGACATTTTGACTTTCGATTCGTGATCGGCGACCTAAGACACCCACGTATCTAAAATTTCACATTCATACGTCAATTTTCAAAAAAACTTCCGCCATTTTGTTTTTTTTTGACATTCTGACTTTGGATTCGTGATCGGCGACCTAAGACACCCCCGTATCTAAAATTTCACATTCATACGTCAATTTTCAAAAAAACTTCCGCCATTTTGTTTTTTTTGACATTTTGACTTTGGATTCGTGATCGGCGACCTAAGACACCCCCGTATCTAAAATTTCACATTCATACGTCAATTTTCAACAAACTTCCGCCATTTTGTTTTTTTTTGACATTTTGACTTTGGATTCGTGATCGGCTACCTAAGACACCCCCGTATCTAAAATTTCACATTCGTACGTCAATTTTCAAAATATCTTCCGCCATTCTTTTTTTTTGACATTTTGACTATGGATTGGTGATCGGCGTCCGCAGACACACCCGTATCTAAAATTTCGCATTCATACGTCAATTTTCAAAAAATCTTCGGCCATTTTATTCTTTTTGACATTATGACTTTGGATTAATGATCGGCGACATAAGACACTCCCGTATCTGAAATTTCACATTCGTACGTCAATTTAGAATTAGTGACGGGCGACCGTAAAAACTCCCAGTTTTACTTTCAATCAGAATAGAGAGAAATTGATTTCAGCCAACTCCGCCCACCGTTTGCCTAATCGTTAAAATAAAATTATTTCGTAGGGGCACATAAATGTCGAAAGCCTACCTTTTTCCCTTTGAGGAAATACGCGTTCTGAAATTTACGTATTTTAATTCAAAATATTACTCGACAACACCTGTATAGATGAAAATATTTAATTCAAGCGGGACCGCTATGTATTGTGTGGACATGCCGCACATTCGCCGGACCGTAACATATTGACCGGCAGTGCACGTGAGAATCTGATTATATTTTTCGCCCGTCCGGAATGCATTGATATCAGTGCATGTTGAATCGGCCATTTTTCTGAAAAAATCCACCCCCAAACGAACTTCAAAGTGTTCATGCCCTTGGTTGCGTGCGACTGTCGACTCGAAATAAGCATGTAGAAGGTCCCCAGAAGTCGGTTCGTTAAGTCCCCGGGTCCTGTTGGACCCTCGCGGCCTTCAAAATTTCGTATTTCACGCTTAAATGTGAATATGCGGATACCACTCAGTTGCCTGTCAGTTTGACGTTTCTAGCGATTTTCAACGTGTTTCACGTGAATTTTCCATCCGCCGCGCCGTTTGTCAGAATTTGTTCGCCACGCCCGAACGCCGACTTTTGCACGCTCCTCTCTTGGACGGCGGATATCTCTGCACGCGCACCGAAAAAAAGGAAAATCTCTACGTCGATGGTTAGTTTAATGTCACCGGTACGTACACGCGCCGAGACGGCCTTTAATTCCCCGTATCCAGGGACGAGTACTGCGCCTAAATTCACCAATTTCAAGTCGATTTTGAGCCGTCCGATCCGTAACCATGGTGATTCGGTTAAGCCGTCTTTTCTCGAGAAATTAACACGAAACGGCCGTGCGCTTTTATAGAGTATAATAATACAATAATACAACATTTACTAAACAATAAAGATTTGGCCTGTATAAAAATTTAAGTGTTTTTAATTTCAAATATATTGAAAAAAGATAATAATCCATACAATGAAACGGAATAGCTACAAAAAAATAAAACCTCAAAAATTGCTTTAAACACTAACCTTCCCACAAATAGTGAAGGCTCGGACGCAGCTCTTTTGTTGTTATTGAAAATTTGGATATAACAATCGAAATATGATGTGATGCACCTGTAGTTTCCTAAATTGCTTTATTTTGTGGATGACCACTCAATATTCGTTTATTTTGTATAAACATACACAATTTTGCTGATGTTAACACGATGGCGACTAAATCAATCTTCAGATGACAACGGCGTAATTATCCCATTACTTGCCAAAGGTGCGTAAACGCAACCTTTTAAAAACCTTTTTTTTGAATCAAAAATATTTTTTTATACATTATGTCGCGAGGGTTGCTTTTTTAACAGGCTAAAATCTTATGTTAAATTATGATTCTATAAAAAGTTAAATTTTTTTAACTTTTTTTTTAATTAAAAAAAATCTGTATTTTTGGTTTTTGTGCACACCTTCAAATAATTACTTTTTTTGGGTACTAATTATTTGTTTGTTATATATTTCTTCTCGCAGTGTATATTTAAAATATGTCTTCTTTGATATATACACATCTTTATATCTATAGTTTGAAAACGACAGCTAGAATGACAGGTATTTTGTAACGGATGCGTATACGCACCTTTGGCTAATACATAGGTAAAAGAGCGCGCCCGGTGCCAAGCTACTCGACCGCGCTGGTTACTGCAGCATGGCATTTTTGAAGGGCGTGAGCGGTTTCATGCAGGTTGAGACACGATGGTACCTACTATATTTTGGCCGGCACTCATGCAAGATGTTTATTCGTGGGAAACCTGTGAGATTTGGATTCAAGTTGTGGTGTCTTTGCTCCGATAACGGTTACCTATTCAAATTTATTCCATATGGTGGAAAGGCAACAAAAGTTGTATTAGAGCTTCTTTCTGTTGTAGAAAAGCCGCAACAGCATAAAATATTTTTTGATAATTTTTTCACATCATATTCTCTTTTTGAAACTTAGGTGAAAAAGGGTTCTTCGCGACTGGAACGGTAAGAGACAACCTTACTGCAAAATGTCCACTTGAAGATAACAAAATCATGTCAAAAAAGGAAAGAGCTCTTTCACTTACGCCTTTGATTCGAACTTGAAAGTTCTGGTTACTCGGTGGAATGACAACTCTGTAGTTACTGTTATGACGAATTTCTGTAGTGTCTTACCAGTCACTCAAGCCAAACGTTACAACCGCAAAGAGCGTAAACAAATGCTTATCAATCAACCAAAAGTGATTCATGAGTACAACCAACACATGGGTGGGGTAGACCTTCACGACAATGGTATTGCCAATTATCGCATTGCTATTAGAGGTAAAAAGTGGTGGTGGCCATTATTCACCAATGTTGTTGATACTATGGTTGTAAACAGTTGGAAAATATTCAATATCGCAAATGAAACCAAAATTTCCCACCTGGAATTTCGTTCAAGTTTAGCGCTATCTTTGCTGAAATACGAAGGACAAAAAGAAGACACCCACAATGAGGCTTCCACTTCAGCAAAATCCAACTCGTCTTATGGAAGACCTTCTAAATCAGCTTTACCAGGTGACATAAGATTTGACAATGTCGGGCACATTATAATTCGAAATGCTAAGAGTGCAACAAAAAAGTGTCGACTTTGCAAAAGTAATACAATTTACTTGTGTAAGAAATGTAATGTGCATTTGCGTCCTGATTGCTTTGATATTTTTCATACAAGAGACTAGTATTTTATTTTATAATAACCTGCTTTTCACCAAAGGTGCGTACATGCACCCATATATTTTTTTGTTAAAAATAATACCTAATTTTCTTGTACCAAAAATGTTAATTACTGTGTTCTGAGTTTACTTTAATAAAAAAAAAGATTTAAAATGTTTTTCTTGTCTGGGCCAGTAATGGGTTAAAGAAAATCGGGTAATTTTTTTTAATATTCTGAAGTAATTTTTTGTATATGGGCTGAACCAATCAAGACAACTATACAGGCTGTACTAATTATATTACTTCCTATTAATTTAATTGAAAAATATTTCAAGTAAAAAAGAAGAATAATTACTAGTATTATACATTATAATAATCTGCATTAACAGATTCATATTAAATTTGTGTATTAATTTTTTTTTTCTGTCACTATACGTAATACAAAATTTAATACCCAGAATTATATTCTTAATAGCATTTATTATGCAGTTTTCTCTGTGTAACTATAAACGATGAATGAACTGTTTATCAACTAAATTCCAGACGATAAGATTTCACTACTTGAATTTAACATTCCTTTCGTCAATATTCTGCATGTTATCGAATAAAATATTTGAATAAATTTGACGACAACTTTTTTTGATTTCAAAGTATGAGTTGCCCTAATTGCATGTAACTAAATTGAATCGAAAGAAGCTAATATTTTCTATTTGCAAAATAAGTAATCTGCATTTAAATTTTAAAACACATAATACCAAATACATTAAAGTTCGTTTAGCACAAAAATGCTTAGAAAGTTAAGCACGTTTTTTGAAAACTGTGTTGTAATCATTAGTAGCAATGATTAAAACTGTATTACTAGTACATTGTAGAGTATACAAAACAATACTGATTTGGATTTTGCAGAAATGACTTATTTATACCTAAATTTAAAGTGTTACAATGTTTAAGATTTATTGAATGTTATAATCTTCCCTATTGCACCTAAACTCACGCCTCAAAGTTAGCCGGACTTTGCGCGCACTCAATTGCGTCTTGGAAGAATATAATTTTCAATAATTTTTTGGCACTATGAAAAATTTTACATTAATGTTTAAGATCATTAACAATACGTGCTCATAGTAATGTTAACTCCGCCAAACTTAACACTAATGTCTTACCTTTTAATTATAATTTTCCAAGAACTTAACGGTGGTTGTAAACGGGATCATAGTTCACGTTACAAACTTAGGTAAATATGATTAAGATATCATTCCGTTTCCTGAATTTATTACTCTATTCTATTTTTGTATATGTATATACTTTCATAGCTATCTGTTTCTCTATAATATTACATGTATTTTAAGTGTTAGGTCAGGTCACTTTTATAACCTGTGTCCCCACACTAGATTTTTCTGTCGTACTGAACCGAAAATGAGAAATGTGTTATTTACACAGATGGCGCTATAGGTAATATCAACTTAAAACTTTTAAAGGGCAAGAGGGTGACTCCTCGTTTGAAAGGTATTTGGCAGATCTATTCAAATTTACACCATTTGTTTTTATTAAGCTATGATTCAAAATATATAAATTTTTTAAAGCTTGTTATTTATAGCTTTGAATCACTCTATCATGCACTAATATCTCAATGACAACGACTTCCCTTAAAACGCGATAAAATTTTAATGTTTCTTATTTATGTATGACAATTTTTTTTCTTGTTTTTAGGTTTTTGTTGAAAAGTTGTAATAAATAGAAGTCGTGAAGTTGTAAATGAAGTTTTTTCACACGTAGTCCTCTCCCTTTTGCCATTTAAAATATTTAAATTGATGTAGCCTACAGCGCCATCTGTCAAAATTTTAAAATAAGATCTGATTATAAAGTTCGTATTTTTAGAGTGGTTTTGTTTTATTTTTGTTTCAATGTTTAATTCTTTTTTGTTTGAAAGATAACGGGGGGGGGGGGGAGACTTTCAACACGCAGTGTATTTTCTATGACATTTGTTACAATTAATTTCGTAAATTTCAGATCTTTATCTGCCTCTATTTTATCTTTGCCCAACAGACTTATTACAAATTACATGACTTGAACGCGACTTCTAAACCAACACTTTTAAAAGTTTTTAAAATAATAAAGAAGTTTCTTGAAACCTTTACTTTTTTAAGGTTGAAGTGTGGTGTATATAGCTTTTAACAAAAATGTCAATATTCAAAAACTGCTAAACTCAGTTTTAAAATATTTATAATTTTACTCCCTTTAACTTGATATAAGTCTAACAACTAACCAAATATGTAGTTGTTGTGTCTAATTTTGCAGCTTTATTTTTCTATTTTGCTGAAGTTCATTGAAATATATTAGACGTCCAAATCATGTAAGTACTAAACCTTCTAATTATAATATTAAGTAATGAGAAATATTTCTATACAATACTTCACTATAGATATATATTCTACATATATATTAGGCAAATAAATAGAAAAAGAAAGTTACATCATGGCACTATTACATAAAACTTGTATAAATGAAAAATACAAGATAGGCGACATAAATTCTCGGCCTGATATACAAAAAAGACACTTGGAACAATATAAGAATTTTTATTTTTCTGTGTAATCTCCCCTAACTTCAATACATTTATTACAACGATTAATTAATAATTCGATACCCTTGTAAAAATAATCTGAAGTTTTTCTGTCAAAATGTTCTATAACAGCAACCACTGTCGTCCTTAAAACTACGTCCCCTAAGGTCTTTTTTTAAATTAGAAAACAAAAACAAAAAACAAGGAGCCATATCCGGACAATACGGTGGATGTTTCAATCTCGAAAGCCGTATTCGCGGATGACAGCTTGTGAAATGGCGGCAGTATGGACGGGAGCATTGACGTTCAATAATCGCACACTTTTGTCAATTTTCCACGACGTTTTGCACGAATACTGTTCCTTAATTTATGCAATAAAGACGCGTAATATGTGCCGTTCACACTTGTATTGAGCTCTTTAAAGTCAATTGGCAAAATCCCTCACAATCCCATAATATTGTGTGGCCATCACCTTTTTCGTTGATTGAACGACGTTCGCCTTTCTGGGACTTCCATGGACTACCTTTGCGATAGAGGATCGTAAAACAGAATCATTGTTTCATCCCTTGTGCCAATGGACTCCACAATCAGTTTTGGCTCGTCTGCACACATGTTTAAAAACGACTGCGCACATTCGACTCGACGTTCACGTTGGAGAGCAGAATGAAGTCACGGTACACATCTAGCACTAATTTTATTCATACCCAAATGGTCATGGAGAATTCGGCGAACACTTGTTTCTGAAATGTTTGTTATCACTGCTAATTCCTTAACTTTCAAACGGCGATCTTCTAGCACTAATTATTCAATAATTGAAATTTGTTGAGGCGTTATCAGTTCAATTGGTCGACCCGATCGATCAGCATCTTCCAGGGATTCTTGTCCCAAACGGAAACATTTTGCCCACTTTTTTACAGTTGAATACGATGGAGATGAATCACCGTAAACGCTGTCTAAGCATTGTTTAATGTGATAAGGTGTATGCCCTTCTTTTGTTAAAAATGCAATGACAGACATTTTCGTGCGCTAGTCACGTTGGTTGACTGGTTACTAAAAACTACTGGGCTTCGAACTGTCATATTTACAGCCTACACCTCGCGTATGTGCATGCATGATGTGACGGAGTTTGAACACGTTTGAGTTTGTATAAGCCTGTCAGGCCGAGAATTTATGGCGCCTACTTCGTATATTACCATTGTTTTAGCAATTTCATACCTTATCGTATATACACGAAGATCTGGTATACTTCTTTGTATGAGATATTCCGTAATTCGAAACATTCTTAATTAGGCACACACATGTTGATCTGACGATAAGCGAAACTAGAACGTGTGTGTTTATAATTAAGGGTCCTCGCTAGTGGATCTGTCAACAATGGCAAAATAACAGATTTTAGAATCCAGATATTTTTGTTGATTTTAAAGATGGAGAAAACCTTTCAACGTCAACTTATGAAGAATTTAGTAATCTACCCGGCTGAAGAATCAAATTTAGAAAGAAAATATCGGATTACAGAAAATTAATTAATATGTCAAAATATTAAAAACCAGTTTCCTCAAAAATCCTTCGGAGGAGATTTGTTTGCTTGGGTTCACGTTGTAAATTGAATAGAAAGCTACCCGACTGTGCACTTATTTTTCGTTCAACTATTCTTTACTTTGTTAGAAATGAATATATAATGAATTAAAATTAGGCAACCCACATTACAATGAATTGTTATTCTGCTATAAATATTTCTCGCAGTTGCAAATGTGTAAAGAGTTGGTCATACATGAATTTTTATTCGCTTAGATATTGAGTTATTATTTCAAATATTTATTTATTTATGTTCCCTATGTGTAAAGGTACTCGGACATCCTTGGCTTATTAAATTATGTGCTATGCAACCAATATTACATTTCCCATTCACTAGCGAGGACCCTTAAGGATTTTTCGTATTACGGAACATCTCATACACATAAGTATTTCAAAACTTATGAACTATTAACGAACTAAAGTAAAAACAAACTTTCTGGAAGTAGTATTAATGCCAAAAGACATTTTTAATGAATTGTTTGTTTGTGAAATCAGCGACAAGCAAAGAATAAATTCATATATTCAAATATATTCATAATTATTCCAAATCCATTAGCTAACTAGTAAGACATACATTCTTAGAGATAATCAGTGAGGGGGCCGACACATATATGGCTTCTTTAAAAACAAATTAAACCAGTTCGTTTTTTGTTATAATCTGTCACTTTCATTAACTCTAAATGTATTTTAATCTACAAATTATGAGATAACATTCTTTACAGCGATAAGTTAGGATAACCAAACACTTATAAAATTCTCATAATATTACAAAATAAAATTGAAGCTGATATTCATGTTCCTCCCTCTATAAAGAGAGAAGTAGTGATTTATTTAACCTATATTAAAACAGAGTGTATGAATTCCACATAAAATTTACTGAGATTAAACGTAAATAGAATTAACCTTTATGCACAAAGGTAACCTTGGGTCGAGGGTTCGCATCTTACTGGTGGGTAAATTTTTAAAAATAAAAATTTATCTAATTTAAATAAAGAATTATAAGTGCAAAAGCAGAAGATTATAATAAGAAAATTTATCCTGATTATTAAAAATTTCAAAGCCAATATAATCGAATAAACACATTAATATTTATTTACTTATGAATTAAATTATAGTTTAATGTGACTTCCTTTTCCTTGGTAAATGTTTCTAAATCGAATATTTGAAATGAAGACCTTACTTCATACTTGAATATGTCCTTAAACGTTTGAACTTTCGAAATTAAATAGATGCCGCTCTGAAGAGAACATTGATTACGTAAACTAAGAGGACGAGAGCTTCTTCTGAAAAAGTAATATATTTTCTTTTCTTTGCAGCTTCCTCGAAATTAAGTAAGTCTCATTAGAAAGGATTCATATCAAATAAGTATATGCAGTAAATCTTGAAATTAAATTCAGTCATTGATGACGAAGTCTGCGTGCTGAATAATAATAAATGTAATAAGCATATATACATATATATATATATATATATATATATTGTACTAGTGGAGGGGATAATATATTTGCAAACACATATAATAAATAATAAACCCAAAATTATTCAAATCTTGTTAAGTGTGTTGCTAATAATATCTCCTCTCTTACCTAGTCATTCAAATATACTCAAATAATCTCAGGTTATAATATGATAATGATAATGTAACACTCAGTATATAATATTTTAAATTTCTGTACCAAATTTATTATCTCATATGCTATTATATATTTCTTTATTTCTTTTAACTATGCCCAAACACTACTCAGTTTTATTTTTAATCAATTTAATTTTCTATTATGATAATATTCTTAATGCATTTAGAAATAAATATTTATCTCCTAACTCTTTCAATAAGTAATTTAAAATTCATCACTTCTTTATGGTATTACTATTCTATAAATGAAACTAGTTTTTATTTTGACCACGCAGTACTAGCATTACATTTACTTTTATAAAGATGTCGCACTGATATTTGCCGTTTTAAACTGCTACATAAAAATAACAATTTACATGCTTCAAATAAGCCTGTTATATTTATTCTTTTGATGATGTGAATATTTCTGCTAATGAATTATCCCACTTATAGGATAACAATCGTACGGTATGTATACTTTTCCTCTCACAATTAACTTTATAAATGCTATTTTATTTTGTTTACTTGTAGGTCATTGACTTATCAAACTTCTATTTCCGATAGGAAAATGTCTAACACAATGTTTCTACTTTACCAAATAAAAGAAATATTTCACCACAAGAATCGTTTAATAACAATAAATAGTTAAATCTTGATTCGAAAATATATCCAATATAATTATACGACATGTACATAAATTGTTTAACCTGTCTAATTGTACCTGTACATTTATTGTTATATGAAGGATGTTCAGCAAATGTTATCTAATCGATAAGGTATGTACAAAATCTAATTCAATGTAACTTTTTCAATTTTGCATGCATTATACCACGCAATTTAATTATTTATAAATAACTTTCGTCTATAAAATATTAAACAAGTTTGAAGGTATGTTTTAGTACCAAGGTCATGTAATTTCATTTATATGTGCATATTCTGAAACTTCTTATTAAAATAGAGATTTAAACTTTTTACAATACGTACTTCTATTCTTGTTTTATACTATTAAGCAATTCTTAACAATATTCATGACTTTTACTCGATGTAAAATAAAATAAATTCAAATTTTTCCTTATATAAAAATTATACAACCTCTTATTAACATTCATCTTCTTTCTCTGGGTTATTCAAGTTATATTTTCCTTTTTCCTCACAGGTTCTGGTAATACGTTCGTAGATAACTACAGTGGATCTTCTTTATTTGAAAAAATACAACCTTCCTGGACTCGTTCTGTGCCTCGGATGATTCTCTGGATCTCTCCTAGTATGACTTCTTGTGTATCCTCGTTCTAATCCAGGATCTGGAACTTCTTCGGGTATATCTAACAGGATGTATCTTGTTGTGTCCTCGAAAATTACAGGATATCTTCTGGATTTTAATGCAGCTGTACTTTTATCTCGACTTAACACTGGAACTAAACCTCTTCGGAAATATATGGTTTACCGGATGCTTTTAACTAATTTAACATATAACTGGAACGACATCTGTGTTTCTAACTAGTAGGAACTTCTCGTTTTATACAATAAACTGGACTTTGATAACTGGAATCCCTCTTTGGTCTCACGAACACTGATGAATATAAAATTCCGCTCGGACTTGGTTAATATTTGGTAAGTATTATTTTAATATTTCTTTTCCTTCGTAAATATCTTCTTTTACCATCCAGGATATCTTTTAATTCGATAATAATAAAATTATTCTATAATTTTATGCTTCTCTATAATATATTTCTATTCTACCATCAAATAAATATTTTCTATGCTGAAAGAAACACTTTTCTCACCAACTTTCGCGGTTTTAGTGAATTTAAAGTATACTTTTCGGAATAAAATCGTGATTTTCCGAAAATTACACGCACCTTTCTTAAAAAATATTTTTCAATCCCGTTGTTTGTTTATCGTCACCAAGACAATATATCCGTTTTTTAATTTCATCCAATTAAATTCCTTTTCTCATAATTCTTGTTCAAAATGGTATTATGAAACTTTATTGATACGTTTCAGTGCTTTCCAAATTTCAGTAGACCTTCTATATTAAATCTCTAATAATTTATAATAATGAATTACTAAGACTTTGTACTTCAAAAAACATTACTAACAAAATTTTATGTAAATGTCAATTTTGACAGATCCGCTTATTCAAACTTTACCCGCGAAATTATTTACCAAGTTGTTTCCTTCATACTTCAACATTCAACACTATATTACTTTTCTTTACATTATTGTTAATTAGACAAGTTTTACAAGATAACAAACTACATTTTTACATAAATAATAATTTTTAAATCTCTATTTTCAGAATCCAATGAAAATTACTGCAACCAAGAACCTGGTCTACTACGACTCCTTCAAGTAATGTTTTCATAATTGACTGCACACATCTTTACTATAATAAATAACATTTTAAGTATACACAACTGTTCTTTTTTAGTTTAAATATTTTAATTTAACAGTCACAAAGAAAAATTAGTAAAATTAAATAATCCTTCAAACTTATTCAAAAACATACAGTGCCAATCACTCATATTATTACTCAGCACAATATATATATAGTATTTAAATAAGTATTATATTAATAATACTTTATATTTCTTGGCCTTTATTATATTCGTGTAGGTAAATTCTTGGTATTAGGCCTTTTTAGCGAAATGCAATAAAATACTAGGTTAATTTATCTAACACTATAATTGATTCAGAAATTAAACAAGTATTAAATTTAGGTTCAAAATTCTCAATTCCATATAACAAGAATTCAGATATTCCAATTCCTAATATTATTGCTAATATTGAATCTAATATAGATCATTTGGATGAACATAGTAAAACCAGTATTAGAGCTAAAACTTGTAATATTATTACAAACTTTAAAAATTCAAATTCTGTAACAAAATCCAATACTTTTGTTAGTAAACATAGTATTAATAAAACGAAAACTTTTATTAAAGAAAACAAGCAAATTACAATATTAAAGGCTGATAAAAGTAACACAACCGTTATAATGAACACTAATGATTATGAAAATAAAATGGAAACTATATTAAATAATAAAAGAACTTATACACAAATTAAAAACAATCCAACAACTATATTCCAAAAACTTAATAATGATCTAATTAATAAATGGGAACAAAAAAATCTTATTTCTTCCACAATTTTAAAATCTCTCAAAATACATAATGCATATCCTCCTAAAATTTATGGTTTACCAAAATTACTTAAAAAAGACATTCCCTTAAGGCCTATTGTCTCATGCATTCAATATCCTTTTTACAAATTATCAAAATATTTAGCTAATTGCATATCTAATATTACAGGTAAAAATAAATATTATATAAAAAATTCATTCAGTTTTAAAGAATTTATCGATAAAGTAGATTTAAACAAAGATCACAGATTAATTTCTCTTGATGTTACTTCAATGTACACAAATATTCCTATTGATTTAGCTAAAGACATTATTAAGAAACATTGGTGTAAATTAAAGGAATTCACTTATTTAGATCTTAATTCTTTCTTAGAAGGTTTAGATATTTCATTAACTTCAACATTCTTCCAATATAAGGATAAGTACTATAAACAAATATATGGATGTGCTATAGGTGCTCCAATATCAAGTGTTATAGCACAATTAGTAATGGAAGATCTTGAAGAAACAATGATATCAAAAATTAATTTTGAAATTCCATTTTATAAAAGATATGTTGATGACTGTATTCTAGCAATACCTGAAAACAAAATAGATCTAGTAGATACATTCTTTAATAGTTATCATAAAAAAATTCAATTTACAAAAGAAATAGAAATTGATAATAAAATCAACTTTTTAGATATGACTTTAATAAGAAAAGACAATAAAATTTTAACTAGTTGCTATTCTAAACCAACATCTTCAGGTAGATTAATGAATTTTAAATCATGTCAACCATTATCTTTTAAAAAAAGTGTTATCATAAATCTTACTGATAGGGCAATTAAGTTAACAAGCCCAAATTTTAGAAAAGAAGTTCTAGAAAACATTACCATAACTTTAGCAAATAATAATTATCCAATAAATTTAATTAAAAATATCAATAAAAAAAGAACTTATAAGTTTTACAACCAACAATAAAACAACAATCAAAATTTAAATAATAGTCAAATTAAATATTTATCTATCCCATATGTACCAAAATTATCAGAACAATTAACTAAAATGTTTAGTAAATTTAATATTAAAGTAGTACATAAAAATTATAATAATTTAAAGTTTATTAATACTAATATTAAATCTAAAACTCCTCTTTTAAAGAAAACCCACACTGTTTATAGTATTCCTTGTAATAATTGTAACAAAATTTACATTGGACAATATATGCAATATTTGGAGAAAGAATTAAATAAAGGTCATAAATATTGCAAAAATTCAACGGCTTTAAAAAAACATTGTCAACAATTTAAACATAATTTCAATTTTGATAACACTAAAATTCTAAATATTGAAATTAACAATAAATCTCGATCCAAATTAAGAAAAATGAATCAGTTTGTGTGAATGACCGAAGTGAAATTAATGCACTTTCAAAAATTTATTTGTCATTACTTACATAAACAAATATTTTCCCTCTATATTTTCAAAAATCAGTTCTTTTAGTGCTTATTTGATACTTGCATTGTAAAATTTTTGTAATGACATTATTATTAGAATATGTCAGCAATGTTAAATTGTTAATCTAGAAATCATATGCTGACATTTATAATTATATTTTGATGTATGTCAAGTCTTTTGAAAAAATTTTAAAAGAAACATTTTATTTATACAATTTTAACTGTTATACCTATTTTTACGTAAGTAATCTTGTTTAGTACTAATTTTTGAAGCATTATTGTAACTTATACTTATAATTTCAGTTTTCTGATGAAGACATTAATATTAAAAATGTCGAAACGTTAAAACCTAGTATTTTATTGCATTTCGTTAAAAAGGCCTAATACCAAGAATTTACCTACACGAGTATATATATATATATATATATATAGTTAGATTTTTAATTAATTTTGCTAAATATACTCGAATATAATCCTTACAAAAAATATAGTTATTATTGCAAATTAACATTTTTTTAGTGTATAAATTGAATGCTAACGTACTGCGAAAATGTATTCAAAATGTTTACGCATATCTATATAATATAGAGTTATTTGAATGTACAATATTCGTTTTTGTAATTCCAATTGACACAAAGAACTTTTTGAATTGCCTGCTTTTTCGTGATTAAGTAAAAATAACATTTTTGTATTTCGGTTTTATTGCTATTCTTCTTATTGTTATATAAATATATTATACGATACGCGTAAAACATATAGATAAATAATTATATAATATTAAAATTATATAATATGTACTACCAAAGTGAAATAGATATATTTCAAAATATACACAAATTGTTGTACGTTTTATATTCTATAATAAGTCTATTTACTAAGATTAATTAAAATTAAACTGTTGATAAGTTCAAGAATGTGAATTATGTCACGAGCATCTCAAGTATTACAGCACAAGTAACGGTGAAGTAACAAAATCTCAAAAACATAAATAAATTCATTTTCTAAGACGAACCAAATTAAACTGCCAAAAATTCAAACACTTTGTCTGCAGCAAATGCAGGTAAATAACTGCCAAGTTTCTAATTAATTTTTGAAGAAAATATTATGTATAAAACTTGCTGCTCGTAGGAATCTTACCAAAGTGATTTTTAGAAACATATAAAATAACAAAATGGATTATTACAAATATTAACGTAAATATAATTAAAGTTTAACAAAAATAATTATTTATTGTTTTGAAGATAAGTTACTAGTACACTGAACAAATACGTCGTTTATTAATTTCGTTTTTAAATAGATTGCTTTCTGGAATAAATTATAAGTTATGTGTTTCTTATTAAAGTAAAATTTAAACTTTTCATGTTTCTTATATTACATTATTGTTACAGTTTTAAACATAAATTAATAACTATTAAACTCTTTTTTTTATAAAAATAACAATTTAAGACTAATATGAACCTATTATATAAGAATGAAGCTAAACCTTTAGGCGACTTACAGACCACATTTTAATATATACACAATTACACCCGCACAGATGGGTGTGAATGTGTGCTTTTTTGTATTTATAAATTCAACTTTAAAAAATTCTATTCTCTATGTCACTATAATTTTTAGTTTGAACATGTGAAAATATAGCGTTTTTAAAACCTCCCATGCCATAAAATTGTCTACCTTTATTTTTACGAACTCGAACAAATCACATCCTATAATACGACCAGAGCAGTAACACAAAACGACCCCAATATATTGCCATGAGTGTAAATAAATAATATATTTTGTTAGAGCTATATTTAAATTACTATACTTGAAAAAGTATAGACCATTTAGCAACGATTAGCTATATCATAGTTATATAAAAAGCTTTATTGTAACAATTTCCCAATTCACTTTCATTCTGTTGCGAATGAAACTCGTTTTCTTAGCAAATCAAATTCGCCTTTTTGCAAGTCAAATTCGCCCGTTCGTGCATGAAGTGTATTCGTGATTTTATGCATCCTGTGTATTTTGATGAATGTAAACGCCTTTTGGTGCAAAACATGAATAAACCATTCAATCTTTGGCATGTAACAATAAGTTAGAAAAAGCGTTCAATGGTCTCGTAAAACTTCAATTTAAGGGAAAAGAATAAAAGCATAAATAAGTTACATACATTGTTCCACATGAACTAGGTGGCTATATGTATATACAGTGTGCACGCGGTCTACCTGGGGATGAATATACTAGACAAGCTGGACTATAAGTGGGAGAATAAGGGAATAGCCTCTGTTACTAACATTAGAGCTACGTTATAGCCGACAGCGCAGACATCGTTACTGCGTTAGTCCGTGAAAATTGTTACTGTTACTGCAAATAACAAATTCTTTAACCAAGAATAAAGTTATTTACTGTAATGCTTTAGAGAAGATGGAAATGATATTAAACAATAAAAAACACTATCTAGATAATTTATAAGTAGAAACTTGTTAAAGCATCAGATAATCGCACTTAATAATTTTAGTAACGGATTTCATCACAGCTTCCCAAATTGTGTGAGTAAATAAAAGAAATGATCATCAATTCTAAATATTTAAGAATAATAATTTTTTTCTTAAAATATCAAAGATAAGAAATATAGCTGATATAAAATTCAAAAACGTAACAATAGTAAAACTCTTATTAAAATAAAAAGTAAATATCCCTTGTATTATAAAATAGAAAAGAAACCAAACTGAAATTCTGAAAGTAAATATTAAATTTGTCGAACCGTGTTACGAATTGTATTTGCGCTAGGAATGGATCTTTCCGGATAACTCGAAAACAAAATTCAAATGAAATGCGCAAGTACAGCTGCTATCCTTGTTGCACTGATTAACTTGCTTTCCTTTCTTCCCCGAGAGTCGACAAAACGCGAGTCAGTCTAGCCTCAGCGAAAATGTACTCGAATCCCCTTTTTCCAACACTACACTCGAGCAAAAAGCAGTTTGTATATTGCGCTCTCGTACTAACTCATAGAAACTATCGGTGTCGTCGTTTTATCACACAGTAAAATGCTTCCGCACCTTGCAGGCAAGCACTTGGTATAAGTAAAAGCGCCAAATCAAGCATGTACATATATGTTTTTTTATTGTATTGATTTGTAGTCTACCTTCTTTAGACACTATCAGAAAGGATCCTTCGTCGTCCAATAAAGATGTCAAAATAACCTTGCCTACAGAACTTTGTGCTTTAACTTGCTTTTGTGGTGGTGAATTTTAATGTCATTTGCATCGACGATCACTGGAGATTGGCAGTCAGGGGTACCTTTGACTCCGTGATGATATCGCTATCACTGTGCCAAATGTCGAATTACCTTATTCATTTGAGTTCAATCCTGCAATGTACCCCTGACTGTCGGTTCCTAGCATAGAACAGGAGAGATAATAAATTGGTGGGGGAATAGGTATTATTTAGATCATTGAGAAAGAATAGGTAGGGAGACGACGCGACGTCACGTGATCAAACCAGGTACAGGTCCGCCATATTGATACTACGCTTACGTCAAACAGGTAGTGTTGGTAAAAAGTGGAGTGTTTGTAAAGTGCATCGTGTATTAGAGTTATATAATAAGTTAAATATTAAAAGACATTATGGTTTCTTGTGCTCTATGTTGCTGCAACAGAAGAGATGGCGTTGATAAGAAAAATTCGTCTGGAATAACATTTCATAGGTTTGTGTAGGCCTGACAGGTGTGGGATGACAAATTTTAATTTTGAGTAGTCCGCACTAGGTGAGGCAGCCATATTGGTCCCACACTTAGCCCCTCCCAATGCTCCCATTTTGAGAGTACAGCAAAGATGATTTAGAGTGTCTCCATAGTATTTTTCCTCAATGGTTCCTAGTGATGATTGCGTTAGGAATAATCATCACTCATTACGACGAATACGGTATTGACATAAGTGGTTATTCCATTGATATTATCAAGTGCATAGAAAAACGTGAAAAACTACCAAGGAACACCGAAATTGGGTAAAGACCATAGAAATCAGATACAATAATACAGTTATGGAAAGAATGGGAAGCACTTAAATAAAACAATCTCTGAATGTATAACCATATATTCCTTAATTGAAAAAAGTCCTTAGTTGTAAAAAGTGTTTTAGATATATGCACACACATTTGTCCGCCAACTGCCACTTTCTCTCTAAAGATATGAACAAATTACAAAGTACTAATTTATCTGTAGAGGTAGCTGCTTTTTTACATACGACTAGAATGAAAATGAAATTAAGATGAGAATCGTTTTGAGAGAGAAGCATTTGACCCAAAAATATATGCGCTTGAAGACTTTGAAATATAGAATATCTCATATACACAAAGTTACTACCACCATATATACGGATAAATACATGAAATGCTCTTGCGTACATTAATCTGAAAAGAGTCAAGTAGCTTAAAACCA
Source organism: Amphimallon solstitiale (assembly GCA_963170755.1). Lineage (NCBI taxonomy): Eukaryota > Metazoa > Arthropoda > Insecta > Coleoptera > Scarabaeidae > Amphimallon > Amphimallon solstitiale. Next base: position 205,531,462 of record OY720675.1, read on the forward strand.
GTTATTGGTTCTGTGAGTGGTGGCAAAATATTTTTCAAGTTAATTTCATGTTTGTCGAAAACTCGATGTATCTGCAGGTAAATTAGGACATTGTAAATTGGATCTGTAAGTGTATCTACAAAGTGGCATTTTGAAAACAAATATTTGCGCAGTTAAAGCTTTTTAAAGTAGAGAATAACTCATTATCACAACATGTACTAATACATCCTCTATATTTATAAGTATATAAAATGTCATTGTGTAGACATCGTTCGTCAGCAGTCAGGGGTGCATTGCTGGACAGGACTTAGATGAATAATGAATTGGAAATTTTCCAACAATTTTGAATTATATTATTATTATTATTATTATTATTATTATATGATGAAAGGAACAATTTCGTTTAAAATTCAGGTAATTATTTTGCAGAAAAACGTTCGGACAGGTCGATTAGTATTTTTGGTTTAGAATTTTTTGACATAAGAAAATTATATACAGGGTGTCTAAAGAAGAACGTATGTAGCAATTATTGGTTATTTTAAATGGAACAGCCTTTACATTATGCCATTTTTGAATTGTAGGGTTAATTCTAAACACATTAAGCACATTTTTGTGTAACATACCATATTCCCAAAATCAGCGTTTTCGGAATAATGAGTTTTGTGATAAATTAAAATACACATAGGTAATGAAATAAAATGTTTAAATTGAACAAGGACACCTTGAAAATTTTTTTAAAAGCGAACAAAAACATCCTGGTATTGTAAATTTTATCTTCAACAAAAACTCTACTTCAAATTAATCGATTTTCATGTATTTTATTTAATTTATCATATTTCAAACGTCATTTTCGTTTTTCTGCAAAATAATTACTTGAATTTTAAACGAATTTGTTCCTTTCATCATGAATCACAATTTATTACATACAAGAACTTATTATGTAAAATTACCTAATCAGATCAAAAAATTTTGGAATATATTCCGACACGCTTAATTAAATAATTTAATTAGACATATTCGAAAAATATCACTTGCCAGTTATGTCAATAGTTCTGGAAAAGTTAGTCTTTCTATCAATATCATACCTCAATATTAGTCTCGATTTATAGACGACTTTTCCGACATTACAGTGTATTGTTGATGCTACATTGGAAGCTTTTAATACTATTAATCAATGTGATATAGCAAATACTCCATGTAATCAAGTTTTTAGGGTTCCGCGCTTCATTTATTCCACTTTTATGTGGATTGCTGATAGAGGTTAGTGCTTGAAACTTCTTGTTCAAGATTGCGTAGGGTTGGCAGTGGCGTGCCGCCTGGCAGTATGCTAGGTCCTATATCCTATACCTAATGCGTATTTCGCGAATGCTATCTTGTGTTCTTCGTACATGTAGATATCATTCATTATGATAAGTATTAGCACTACTCCTTGATTTTAACAGCTCTTACTTTAGGAAGAAAAGGATGTCAATGAAAGTTAATGGTTTAAAATTGCGGTAAAATAAAAAACTACGAGCGCTGTTCTATGAACCCAAATATTCGTACAATTAAGGATGAAATGCGGCCGACTGCCTGAGCAACTGTTAAAGAAAGTCGTTCAACATTTATGTCAAATTTATAAGAGCATCGCTATTAGTTATCATCCAAATGAATTATTCTCATGATGAGTTAATAGATACGATTATCTAATCAGCTCTTATGAAGAGCTTCAACAATGAAAGAATAAGAGCAATTAGGCAAATTAAATTGAAGATAGCAGTATTGTTTCATGCACCTTTTAGTGGGGCGGCATTTTCAAATATGTCAGTAAACAACCTTTATTTTATTTCGTTGTTAATCAAAAGTGTAAAAAGTGAAGCAGTGCAACTGGACATTATAAAATTGAAATGCGATACTCTTCATTCTGTAAAATTATTACTTTTGGGATAGTTGGATTTAACCTTTAATTTGATTGACAGTTAACTAAGGAAATCGGGCCCCATTCCTGCCTTCCATTGGTTGAACGAATATTTGGGTGCATAGAACAACAGCGCTCGTAGTTTTTTAATTGACCGCTGATTGTTCCTATAGCGATTATCTCAGAAACTAGCTAATACGGCAGGCCTAAAAGGCCCGCTATCGCCTCTTATTCCGCTTACAGTTGAGGTACCGCTCCCCCTTATTCTTCTAAATTTATTGCGGATTTTGTCTTTATTGCGTTTCAGTTTTTGAAACACCATATAATTCCGATATATAGCGAATAACTAAATATAATTGTGTTTTAGATGTTCAATATTGCTTAGTTGTTTTTATACACCCCTGTATATAGTTTACAACTATGCAATATTTTATTCAGAATGCTTATAGGATGAAATGATTAATAATAGATTTAGTGATAATAGCAGTTTTTAAAATGAAAATGTTTAACGGCTGTCCATGAAATATAAGATGTATTTTATCGTTTAATGTTATATTGACATTTTTCACATACTTTTCCTGTGCCTCACAGACGGTAGTTTTCATTCTATTTATAATTTTTCTACTATTATTGGTTTTTGTGCCTTGACTTGCCGATGATTTATTTCACGTTTGCTAATTTATCTATAGTTTGTGGGTATAAAATTAGAATAATCTCGAAATCTGTGTTTTTTGCATCAGTTGGAAAATGTGGTTTGATAGTTTTTGTTAATAGTGTTTCAGTCTATATACATATGTCGATTCCATTGGTCTTTTTGGTTTAAATGAAAATTCATTACAATTAAAAAAAAACATTTTATTTTATGCAAACTTGTAGATAGCTTTATTAGAATTATGTTTTGTTGACGCGAATGTATACTTTTAAATAATTCATTTAATCATTGTTCTATAACAAATAATATTTATTTCATTGGCATTTTTTATAATGATTTCCATTCCTATACTTTTATAATTTGCAGTGTTTCTTTGTGGTAAATTGTATTACAACTGTCAGTTATGTATGATGCTTAATAATGTTGGTAAAGCCTTGTTCACACTGTACATAATTATTTTCTTTTGCATTGTACACCTACAATTTACGTAATATATAGATATAATATATGTATTATGGTAATATTGCTTACTTATTGTTATATTCGAAAATGCTGTAAAACATCCTTATAGAATTTCTATTTTCAATTATTGTAATTGACGATGACGCGGGAAGTTCATTTTCATCAATGATAATTAAACAATCTTTTTTGAATACGTATGATATTACTTCTCAATTTGCCTGGCACTGTAACAACATGATTAAGTGCTTGTTTAATCTGGTAGGAATATATTTTAGTTTCTTTTTTCTATTTACAATATCTTATAATATTTTGAAGTATTTTTACAACTTAATTCATGGACGAAATGACTCCAGTCATGTAATGATAATTGCTAAAAATGAGTAGAAAGTATTTATAAACAAATAAGGAATCGAATTTATAAATTTCTTACCTATACACTATTATCATTGGGCCAATTATTATAAATTGCAATATTTATTGTGCTGAATGTTTGTGAGCTAATGCTTCAATCTTTTCGAGCTTGAATTCGCCTTTTTCGCGTCCGCTTACAGCTTTTTACAGTTTCCTGTAAAACGCGATCACTCTCGTGGTGGTTTTTAGAATGTAAGTTTTTATAGACTTGTGGCACTCTCTGTATATACATATATTTTGTAAAGCCAATTGTATATTTCATTTAAAATTCCTCTAGAATTTTTGTTACACAATGAAGAGCGAGAAGGAGAATTTAATGTTAAATATAAGAATGATGTTAAAGTATCCGAAGAAACAATATGCTCAATAAGTGCATCATTTTCATTGAGACAATCGGGATAATACGCTACTGAAATAACAGTGGAAAAATTTAGTATATTAACAAAAAGTATGCCAATTGCTAGGAAACAATTTAATATAGGCATGCACAATATTAATAAAAAAGAACCTAATAATCAGTTTGACACTGAGATATTTTCACCCAAATTATTTGAAGTGGAACAGGGCTTTCATTATGAAATTTTAGTCAGCATAATTGAAATATTCGTCTGTCACATACCCAAAATTAGTTCGCACGTCAATTAAAAATGAAGGACTTGTATTGAAGAACATTTTAAATTTTCAATGAATTACATATATACTACTCGCCCGCTATCGCGGGCTCGTCATTTTAATTGACATGCTCAAATATACGTAGTATCTCCATAGTGTTTAACATGTTTACAACAAATTTTGTTTGGTAAATGGGCGTCGCTTTCAAACATTCTTATAGAATGCTAGTGAATGCTGATGAACTTCAAACATATAGCTCGCAAACATATGTATGTGAATGGGAAAAGTAAATTTAATTTATAAAATATATTACTTTCTTACTACCTTTTCGAAGTCCACTATCGTTAATAAAAGAGCAGAGTATATTTTATTTAAAATTATTCTCGATCTGTTTTTGACACAAATCGGTACACACTCAAGAGCGAGAAAGGTAATTTAATGTTAATCATAAGCCATGTTAAAGTATCCAAAGCCACAATGAGCTCAAAAAGCGCAACATTTTTATTAAAACAGTTTACAATACTATTTTGATGTAAAGTGTGACCCTTTTGAAATCCACTATCATTAATAAAGGAGTACAAAATAATAATAAAAGTAAAAAACCCAAGTTTTAAATTTAAGCCCTTTTGAAGCGCCTTTCCTGTAAACAGCGCTTTCTAGAATGTCCTTTTTTATAAATTTTTGAAGCACCCCTGTATATACATATATTTTGTTAAGCCAATAGGATATTTTATTTAAAATTCTTCTCGAACTGTTTTTGACATAAATGTGTACACATTCAAGAGCGAGAAAGCTAATTTAATGTTAAACATAAGTCGTGTTAAAGTATGCAAAGACACAATGAGATCAAAAAACGCAACATTTTTATTAAGACAGTGTACAATACTATTTTGATGTGAAAGTGTAAAAGCCTATCAACCTTTTTGAAATCCACTATCGTTAATAAAGGAGCACAAAGTAATAATAAAAGTAAAAAGCCCAAGTTTTAAATTTAAGCGCCTTTCCTGTAAAAAGCGATCACTGGCATGACGCTTTTTAGAATGTCAACTTTTATACACCTTTGGAGCACCCCTGTATATACATATATTTTGTTAAACCAGTAGGTCGTTTTATTTAAAATTCTTCTCGAACTGTTTTTAACACAAACCGGTACACACTCAAAAGCGAGAAAGCTAATTTAATGTTAAACATAAGTCGTGTTAAAGTATGCAAAGACACAATCAGATCAAAAAACGCAACATTTTCATTAAGACAGTGTACAATACTATTTTGATGTGAATGTGTAAAAGCCTATCAACCTTTTCGAAATCCAGTATCGTTAATAAAGGAGCACAAAATATAACAAAAGTAAAAATCCCCAGTTCTAAATTGAAGCGCTTTTCCTGTAAAAAGCGATCATTGGCATCACGCTTTTTAGAATGTCCACATTTATACACCTTTGATGCACCCCTGTATATACATATATTTTGTTAAATCAATAGTATATTTTATTTAAAATTCTTCTCGACCTGTTTTTTTACACAAACTGGTACACACTCAAGAGCGAGAAAGGTAATTTAATGTTAAACATAAGTCATGTTAAAATATCGAAAGAAACTATGAGCTCAGAGCGCAACATTTCCATTAAGACAGTTTACAGTACTATTTTGATGTAACAGTGAAAAAGCATGTCAACCTTTTTGAATTCTACTATCGTTAATGAAGAAACACAAAAGAATAATAAAAAATGAGGTGTGGCCACCACACGACTTTCTTATACGTATGAGCGTTTCAAACTATACAATTTTAAGAATCTTTTTATACAAAACTTATTCAAAATCCTATTCTAAGTACTTTCATTCTCTTGATCAATCGCTATAGAATGCATAGTTTGCAAGATATTCGAAAAAAGTGCTACTCGCTATGAGTAAAAGTGCCACTTCCGGTCCGAATTTTGAAATTTCATGTATACAACAAATATTGCAAATTCAACTCTAAATACTTTTGTACTCTTAATAAATATATATAGAATGCATAATTTACGACATATCTGCGGAAATCGCTATTCGGTAAGGGTAAATGTGGTACTTCCGGTCCGAATTTTGAAAATTTTTTTATACAAAAGATATTTAAAATTATACTCGTAATGTACCTGCCTAGAAAGCATGACTTGCGAGATATTCGCAAAAAACTGATTTTCTATAAGAGTAAAAGACCTACTTCCGGTTGGAATTTCGAAAAACTTTTTTAAGATAATTTGTCTCAAAATTAATTTTGATTACATTTCAATTCTTTATAAATTTGTTTAAACTTAGTAATTGACGAAATATTGGCAAAATTCGAATTCTTCACTGAAGTAAACTGCTACTTCCGGTCTACCGATTTTACTGAAAAACTAATCAGATCTCAAGAGGGAGATTATACACGTAAATACAAAATTTGGAATTGATATCTACAGGGGTTTGACCGCTATCGTGGTCACACGCACACACACACAGAGACAGACAGACATTTTTTAAAAACCACTTTTTCGGTATCAGGGCACTTCAAAATGTGGACATATGCAAAAATCTCGAGGTCGAAAATTTTCATCATCACAATACTTCCTTATACTACGTATAAGAAAGTAAAATGAACCTAAAATTGATTTTACTCAAAGATCCAAAAAAAGCCCAAGTTTTAAATTTTAGCCCTATTGAATGGCTTTTTTGGCGTTCGCTTACAGTTCCTTCACAGTTTCCTGTAAAAAACAATCACTGTCATGGCTTTTTAGAATGCCCGATTTTATTAACTTTTGAAGCACCCCTGTATCCCACCCATATATCTTGTGAAGCCAATTTATTTTATTTAAAATGATTATCGAACTGTTTTTTACACAAACCTGTACACACTCAAGAGCGAGAAAGGTAATTTAATGTTAAACATAATTCATGTTAAAGTTTTCAAAGAAACAATGAGCTGAAAGAGCACAACATTTTCATCAAGACAGTTTACAATACTATTTTGATGTGATAGTGGTAAAGCATGTCAACCTTTTCGAAGTCTACTCTCGTTGAGAAAAAAAGCACAAAATAATAATAAAAGTAAAAAGGCCAGGTTTTAAATTTAAGCCCTATTGAAGCGCCTTTCCTGTAAAAAAAGCTTTTTAGAATGTCCACTTTTATAAACTTTTGAGGCACCCCTGTATATACATATATTTTGTTAGGGCAATAGGATATTTTATTTAAAATTCTTCTCGAACTGTTTTTAACACAAACCTGTACACACTTAAGAGCGAGAAAGGCAATTTAATGTTAAACATATCATGTTAAAGTATCCAAAGAAACAATGAGCTTTCAAAAAGCGCAACATTTTCATTAAGACAGTTTACAATACTATTTTGATGTGAAAGTGTAGAAGCCTGTCAATCTTTTCGAAGTCTACTCTCGTTAATAAAGGAGCACGAAATAATAATAAAAGTAAAAGCCCAAATTTTAAATTGAAGCCCTATTAAAGCGCCTTTCGTGTAAAAAACGCTTTTTAGAATGTCCACTTTTATAAACTTTTGAAGCACTCCTGTATATACATATATTTTGTTAAGCCATTATTTAAAATTCTTCTCGAACTGTTTTTGACATAAACCGGTACACACTCAAGAGCAAGAAAGGTAATTTAATGTTAAACATAAGTCGTGTTAAAGTATCCAAAGACACAATGAGATCAAAAAGCGCAACATTTTTATTAAGACAGTGTACAATACTATGTTGATGTAAAGTGTGACCTTTTTGAAATCCACTATCGTTAATAAAGGAGCACAAAATAAAAGTAAAAGTAAAAAGCCGAAGTTTTAAATTGAAGCGCCTTTCCTGTAAAAAGCGAGTACTGGCATGACGCTTTTTAGAATGTCCGGTTTTATAAACTTTTAAAGCATCCCGGTATATACATATATTTTGTGAAGCCAATAGTATATCTTATTTAAAAATTTTCTCGAATTGTTTTTTACACAAACCGGTACACACTCAAGAGTGAGAAAGGTAATTTAATCTTAAACATAAGTCATGTTAAAATATCCAAAGAAACAATGAGCTCTCAAAAAGCGCAACATTTTCATTAAGACAGTTTATAATACTATTTTGATGTGAACGTGTAAAAGCCTGTCAATCTTTTCGAAGTCTACTCTCGTTAAGAAAAAAGCACAAAATAATAATAAAAGTAAGAAGCACTCCTGTATATACATATATTTTGTTAAGCCGATAGGAGGTTTTATTTAAAATTCTTCTCGAAGTGTTTTTAACACAAACCGGTACACACTCAAGAGCGAGAAAGATAATTTAATTTTAACCATAAGCTATGTTAAGGTATCCAAAAACACAATGAGATCAAAAAGCTCAACTTGTTCATTAAGGCAGTCTACAATACTATTTTGATGTGAAAGTGTAAAAGCCCGTCAACCTTTTCGAAATCCACTATCGTTAATAAAGGCGCAGGAAATAATAATAAAAGAAAAAAGCCCAAGTTTTAAATTTAAGCCCTAATAAAGCGCCTTTCCTGTAAAAGGCGATCACTGGAATGACGCTTTTTAGAATATCCACTTTTATAAACTTTTGAAACACCCCTGTATATACATATATTTTGTTAAGCCAATAGGATATTTTATTTAAAATTCTTCTCGAACTGTTTTTGACACAAACCGGTACACACTCAAGAGTGAAAAATGTAATTTAATAATAATCATAGTTCATGTTAAGGTATCCAAAGAAACAATGAGCTCAGAGCGCAACATTTCCTTTAAGACAGTTTACAGTATTATTTTGATGTAACAGTGAAAAAATCATGTCAACCTTTTTGAATTCTACTATCATTAATGAAGAAACACAAAGGAATAATAAAAACGAACTTAAAATTCATTTTACTCAAAAATCAAAAAAAAAGCCCAAGTTTTAAATTTTAGCCCTATTGATTGGCTTTTTTCGCGTCCGCTTACAGTTTCTTCACAGTTTCCTGCAAAAAGCAATCACTGTCATGGCTTTTTAGAATGTCCGTTTTTATTAACTTTTGAAGCACTCCTGTATATATACATATATCTTGTGAAGCGAATAGTATGTTTTATTTAAAATGCTTCTCGAACTGTTTTTTACACAAATCTGTACACACTCAAGAGCGAGAAAGGTAATGTAATGTTAAACGTAAGTCGTGTTAAAGTATGCAAATACACAATGAGATCAAGAAGCGCAAAATTTTTATTAAGACAGTGTACAATACTATTTTGATGTGAAAGTGTAAAAGCCTGTCAACCTTTTCGAAGTCTACTCTCGTTAAGAAAAAAGCACAAAATAATAATAAAAGTAAAAAGCCCAAGTTTTAAATTTAAGTCCTATTGAAGCGCCTGTCCTGTAAAAAGCAATCACTGTCATGGCTTTTTAGAATGTCCACCTTTATAAACTTTTGAAGCACCCCTACATATATTTTGTTAAGCCAATAGTATATTTTATTATCATATTTAAAATTCTTCTCGAACTGCTTTTTAGACAAACTGGTACACACTCAAGAGCGAGAAAGGTAATTTAATGTTAAACATAAGTCATGTTAAAGTATTGAAAGAAACAATGAGCGCAACATTTCCATTGAGACCGTGTACAATAAGATTCTGATGTTTGCGAATCTACTATCGTTAAGAAAAAATGAAGTATTAAATTTAAGCCCTGTTCAATCACGTTTCGAAGAATCGCCAAATTGAAGACGTAATAAGCGACCACAAACACCCCCGTATCTAAAATTCCACATTCATACGTCAATTTTCAAAAAAATCTTCCGCCATTTTCTTTTTTTTTGACATTTTGACTTTGGAATCGTGATCGGCGACCCCCAAAACCCCCGTATCTAAAATTTCACGTTCATACGTCAATTTTCAAAAAATCTTCCGCCATCTTGCTTTTTTTTGACATTTTAACTTTGGAATCGTGATCGGCGACCCCCAAAACTCCCGTATCTAAAATTTCACGTTCGTACGTCAATTTTCAAAAAAATCTTCCGCCATTTTGTTTTTTTTGACATTTTGACTTTGGAATCGTGATCGGCGACCCCCAAAACCCCCGTATCTAAAATTTCACGTTCATACGTCAATTTTCAAAAAATCTCCCGCCATTTTGTTTTTTTTTGACATTTTGACTTTGTAATCGTGATCGGCGACCCCCAAAACCCCCGTATCTAAAATTTCACGTTCCTACGTCGATTTTCAAAAAATCTTCCGCCATTTTGTTTTTTTTGACATTTTGACTTTGGAATCGTGATCGGCGACCCCCAAAACCCCTGTATCTAAAATTTCACGTTCATACGTTAATTTTCAAAAAATCTCCCGCCATTTTGTTTTTTTTGACATTTTGATTATGGATTCGTGATCGGTGACCTAAGACATCCCCGTATCTAAAATTTCACATTTATACGTCAATTTTCAAAAAATCCTTCGGCCATTTTGTTTTTTTTTGGACATTTCGACTTTGGATACGTGATCAATGACACCACAAAAACTCCCAAGTGCCGAATTTTACTTTAATCGGAAGAGAGAAATTTATTTCAGCTAGCTCCGCCCACTCTGCATGTATGCGTAATCGATTAAATAAAATTATTACATAAGGGCACATCGATGTTAAAAGCAATCCTTTTCTCCATTAAGGAAACGGGGCATACGCGTTCTGGAATTAACGTATTTTAATTCAAATCATTATTAAAATACTAATCGACCCCTGTATATAGATAAAAATATTAAATTAAGCGGGACCGTTATGTATTGTGTGGAGATATGGAGATGCCGAACATTCACCGGACCGTAATACATTGATCGGCAGTGCACATGAGAATCTGATTATATTTTTCGCCCGTCCGAAATACATTGATATTACTGCACATTGAATCGGCCATTTTTCTGACCAAATGCTTCTGCAAAAGAATTTGAAAGTGCTCGTGCCCTTGGTTGCGTGCGTCTGTCGACTCGAAATAAGCACGTAAAAGGTCCAGAGAAGGCCGTTCGTTAAGACCTCGGGTCTTGTTGGACCCTCGCGACCTTCAAAATTTCGAATTTCACGCTTAAAAGTGAATCTGTGGACTCAACTCAGTTTGATGTCAGTTTGACGTTTCCCGAGATTTTTATCGCTTGTCACGGGAATGGTCAAAACGTAAGCCATTTTTTCGTTACAAAATGGAATGCACGCTCCCCTTTAAAACCCCATATCTCTGCACACGCTCCACTTAGAAGGAAAAACTCGCCGGCGAGGAACCCTTTAGAGTCCACGTAACATGCACGCCAAAGGACAGCTTTCAATTCCGCGTATCCAGAGAGGAGTTCAACCTGGCGTTTTGTCGACTTTTTCTATTTTGATAGTTTCGAAAATGCTCGGTTAAGCTCTTTCAACTAAGGCGATTAACAACAGAGGTCTGTGCGCTATTATTATATATAACTAGCTCTAACGTCCGCTTACAGCGGGTCCTCCGCTTCCAGCGGGTCCTCCGCTTCCAGCAGGTCCGTCAATCTCTTTTAGTTTGAATCGCTTTAATCGCGTCCGCTTACAGCTTTTTCATAGTTTCTTGTAAAAAGCAATCACTGTCATGACGCCTTTTAGAATGTCCGATTATATTACCATTTGACGCACCCCTGTATATACATATATTTCGTGAAGCCAATAGTATATTTTATTTAAAATTCTTCTCGAACGGTTTTTTTACACAAACCGGTGCACACTCAAGAGGGAGAAAGGTAAATTAATGTTAAACATAAGTCATGTTAAAGTATTCAAAGAAATAATGAGCTTAAAGAGCACAACATTTTCATCGAAACAATTTAACAATACTATTTTGATGTGATAGTGGAAAAGCATGTAAACCTTTTCGAAGTCTACTCTCGCTTAAAAAAAAGCACAAAATAATAATAAAAGTAAAAAACTCAAGTTTTAATTTTTAGCCCTATTGAAGCGCCTTTCCTATAAAAATCGCTTTTTAGAATGTCCACTTTTATAAACTTTTGAAGCACCACCGTATATACATATATTTTGTTAAACCAATAGGATATTTTATTTAAAAATTTTTTCGAACTGTTTTTGACATAAACGGGTACACACTCAAGAGCGAGAAAGGTAATTTAATGTTAAACATAAGTCATGTTAAAGTATCCAATTATTATTATTTTAATATTATTATTTTGTTAAGCCAATACGATATTTTATTTAAAATTCTTCTCGAACTGTTTTTTACACAAACTGGTACACACTCAAGAGCGAGAAAGGTAATTTAATGTTAAACATAAGTCAAGTTAAAGTATCGAAACAAACAATGAGCTCAAAGAGCGCAATATTTTCATTGAGACAGTGTACAATACGATTCTGATGTTTTCGAATCTACTATCGTTAAGGAAAAATGAACTATTAAATTTAAGCCCTGTTCAATCACGTTTAGAAGAATCGCCAAATTGAAGACGTAATAAGCGACCGCAAACACCCCCGTATCCAAAATTTAACAAACATTCATCAATCTTCAAAAAACTCTTCCGCCATTTATAGACTTTTGAAGCACCCCTGTAAGCCAATTGGATATTTTATTTAAAATTCTCGAAGTGTTTTTAACACAAACTGGTACACACTCAAGAGCGAGAAAAGAAATTTAATTTAAAACATGTCATGTTAAAGTATCGAAAGATGCAATGAGCTCAAAGAGTCCGTTCTCGTTGTAATTTTTAATCATTAACAGGATTATTAAGAACTGTGTTTAATGAACGGACAGATTCTATGCTCCTTCCATAAATGTATTTTAGTCGTCTGCATCGAATATTTTGAAAAATCACATCTGGAAAGGAAATCTTTTCCAAACAGTATCATGTATAACCTAAAATAATTGTAATATAACCTAAAAGGAATCGTCTGTTAATTTGCGATAAAATAACTTAGAAACTGTGTGAAATGCAGCCAAATGAGAAGTGTCAATCTGACTTTCTTTCGGCGTTACCAACCTTTGAGTTTGTAATATCTCTCAAGTACATGAAAAATTTGCCTAGATTAGTTGAAATTGCTCTATATATATAATGCCTTGTTTATTAATAATAAATAAATAACAAATAATCTACGTAGTAACTTTAAGGAATATGATTTCAATACAATATCACACAAACTTAAATGAAATGGAATAAATATTGACTGTTCTTTTTGCAATGTATGTATGTATGCAAAAAATGTTGAGAGCTGCTCTCACGTAATTCGGAAATACGTTAATAAATGTTTTGAAAATTGACTTATTTTGAACATTTTGTTGAAATTCAGTGTGCATGCATTTAACTTAATTTGACAGGCCAAAAAAGAATACTTGACAGGAAGGTGATGTTATCATACTTACACCACACCCACAGTACCAACCCTAAATATAATGAAGCGAAATGAAAGCATTGTCTTTGAATAAAGAAAGTTTATTGGAAATTGCTTACGGTAGGAAAATGAGTATATATCCCTTAAGAAGATTGGATTGAATACTAAGAGTGGGATGCAATATAGCTGTGTTTGATTTATCTTTTTAACTGTAATTTCGAATTGAACCAATGACAGAACAATTATATTAAATTCTAATTTGTTTGTTATCACATTGAAGTAAGAAGCAGACTACAAATGTGGATGTAAATCGTGATTATATGTACGTTTAATTTTCACTGAATAAAGAGTATTAAGTATATAGTAATTGGCGTAGTTTATTATGTACGGACTGCTTTTTCCAACCTCGACTAACTCCAATCGTTGATTGAAGGAATACATTAAGATGCGCCACTACCCAGCACTGAGCGTACCCAAACTGGATCCGAGATCTATAGCGACTGCATCAGTCGTTTGGATCTCAGATTCGAAACAGTCCGAGACAACGGTGACACTCTATTTTACTACAGCGTTGCGCATCTTTATATATTCCTTCAATCAACGCTCCATTATTATAATAGTTTTAACACATTTATTTCTATACAATAATACATTTAATGAGCTTATTTTACTGTTTTGACTTTCAAAAATGGCGACCGATCCGTCCATAAATAACATGTTCAGCGTAAATCATCTGATCCGATCACTGAACAGTTGGGCAACTGTTGCGTCTATTGAATGCGACCATTTATAATTTTGCGTACAGACCTCTAACAATTTTTTTGTGATATTAACTTGTTTTTATAACGTAAGCAATACATTCAATAATTGAAAATATCTTTATTAAAAGTAATTTGATACAAAGATCGGTATTAAATATAACATGTAATGTTTTATGTAATGCATGTTCAAAATTTTTGGAGAATTGATAACATGTTGAATCATTTCTTGTTACACTGTTAACAACATTTGTAATAGCACAGAAATAGCCACTTGTAGTTCTATTAAGATATGTAGTGGAGTTCTAAAGATAGTAGGGTTGAGCGATAAACATCGATGTTCATTGAATATCGATATTTTAGGATCGATGTTCGATGTTTTTGCATCGATGTTTGCAATTTAGAATTATCGGTAAACTATCGATGTTAGAAGAAATATAGTGAACATTGAACTTTTAATCTTGACAAAATGTATTAGCACTGATCACAAAATAAAACAGCGTCCTCTGTTGACAAATATAAAATGTGTCCAAATTAACACCTCACATACAGGCTAAGACGATGTAAAATTGCTTTCATCCATCAGACGGATCGGGAACCGATCCCGCTCCAACCGTTTACTTCACAACAGTTGAGTGTTCGCTGGACAGGACCGCTCACCTTTATGTCATCGTCTGTCATCTGGTACTTTTCATTGCTGCCATATGTTAAAATTATAGAGATTAAACCGAATAATCAATTCAAAACAGTAAGTTTTGGCGTAGTTTTGAGTGGAAGGGCTGGTTTTTCCAACCCCGAATGAAATACTGGGTGAACGCCAATATTTTAATACATTTATTTCTGCACAATACCTTTAATTTGCTGTATCTTACTTTTCTAGTAACTTTTTTCAAAATTATGTATTAGGTTGGTCTTGGAATGCATCAATGGCGCATGCGTACTGAATACTCTCACTAAGTGAGCGTAGAATTTTTCCGTTCACAAAAATGGCGGCCGCACCTGAACATGTTCAGAGTGAGCGCTCGTTTACTGGACATGATCACTGAACAGTTGCGCAACTGTTGTGTCTGCTGAATGAAAGCATTGTCTACGAATAAAAGAAGTATTTAAATTTCACAGTGGTATATCATATAAATTTTAATATTTCATTTTAGGCTCTTTTAAATATTATTCAGTATAAATATTTAAATAATAAATAATTAAATACATAAATTTATAGTACTTTTAATGAGCAGAATAAGAATTAAATTATGTATGCACGCCGAATGAGTGAAGGAGGTAAACGTATTTTCATAGAAAAAGAAGGGAGATAGACATTACCGATGTTTACTTCTTCGGGGAATTCCCCAGTGCGTACAATCATACACGTATAGATGCAAGATGACACATCAGAAATATAAAACCATATCCATATGTATCTCGGCATTTGCCAGCGTAGTCAAAAAAAATGCAAGACTATAAAATCCCAAATAGAAATCGTTCTCTTAAAAGTTTTGATACACGTAAATGTATATATTTTTTAAGTATCAGACGATTGAAGTCATGTGGTTCTTTCATGCGTAATAATTATTGCACATTGTTTTTTATATACCTAGTTTTTTTTGAGTAGTTTCTAACGTTAACTACATATTATAAATGTATACAGAGAGATCGTAAATGGTTGACCGTGCCGTTTCCTAGTTACGGTGTAATTGCCGCATATATTAGAGATGAGAGCAGATATTGGTCACAGTGATTTTTCACAGTGATTTCGTAATCACTGTTTTCACCGTTTGCAAATTCATGGAATCACAGTGATTAATTTCGTATTAATATGTCGTATGAAACATATTTATGTCATTGAATATATTATTTAAATTGAAGTAAATCTTAGAATCGGAGACAGAAATATTTCTTTACGTGAAAAAGATATTCATTTGCCTCCATTGAAAAGAACCCTTTTCATCATAATAAATACGAAGCTGTACCGAAGCAATTATGATATTATTTTCAATGTTAGTTACCGGATAGGCGAAGTCGATTACGTTCGAACAAAGTTACTAAATTTATATTTTCATAATAATTAATAATCATTAATAATGTACTTTAAAATTATATAAAAAAAATATTAATAATTAAAGTTATATTTATTATCCATACACATTTTGTACATGTTTATGTGCATAGGTGATAATCTATATAATTAAAAACATTTCATCATGTTACTTCGTATATATTAATTTAAATAATTTTCAAGTCCTTTTGCAAGTTCACATGCTTTATATAAAACATAAAATAAATGCAAAATACCTACTGATATACCTAATATGCGTATATTAATATTTTATAACCGAACGGCGAAACATGGGCGAACCGTTTATTTTCACCGAGGTCGGAGAACGGTGATTGAAAGAGCTGTTTCAAATAAAGCGAACGGCGATAATAAACGGTGCAAATAAACGGCTCCTGCTTTCGCTGTGATTAAAAGAGCTGTTTAAAATCACCGTTAAGACCATCTCAGACAGAATATTGAAGTGACAGCCACTTTAACGAAGTTAGATGCAAACTAAATAATCATACTACACAAATGACCGTGTGGCAAACTCGTGCTAAAGTTGATATATCGATGAAGCGGCACGGTCAAGCATTTATGATTATGTATATGGGCCGCGTTTATTTTATTAATTTTTTTGAATAATGATATCTTTTATATCATTTTGGTAAGCACGTACATTGATTAAAATTTTTGTTAAACTGTCAAAAAATAAATCTATAAATAAAATTATCGATGTTTAAAAACATCGATATTTGATATTTGTGTTTACCCAGCGATGTTCCGTCCCTAAAAGATAGTGCTATTTAAATGAGAATAAATGAAACCAACAGTGTCAAGAAAGTATAGATATGTAATTTTAAAAAACAACTATCCTAAAAGATATATATTTATTTACAGTGATCTCGTGTCGTACAAAACATACATTTACAAAATATATAATTTTTTAAGCATTGTTCTAAAGTTTTTGTACATTTTTGTACCAAACTGTGTGGATTAAATTTTACTGTATTTATACAAGTTTCCTCAAATTGTTTTAAATAAACTATAAAATCACACCAAGTGATACCAGCAATAAGCATTTGTTATTGAATTTAATAAAAATTCGTTTAATGTAGATAAATTGTTTTCATCACATTTTTAAAAAAAACTTTTTCTAATGTTGAGGCTTTGTTTATGTTTGAATAATTTTTGCTGCTACCTCAGTTCACCATAATCTTCCTGTTCATTGTACACAATACCATCTGGAGTGGTCCCAAACAATGGCTTCTTCGGATGAATTATTAATTCTGGATTGTACATCTGATATTTTTATACAATCCTATACTTTTGGATTGCAACTTCCACTCATCTTCAATTCCATTTCTCACATAAGGCAAATGTAAAGTATTATTTGGTGTTAATATTTTTTTTTCTAACATCATTTATCAAGATACGTTTACATGGTTTTCCCAAATCTTAATGTCATACTTTTTTTTTCCTCTTTAGTCAACCGAATGTCGGAAAATGCTTGTCCCCTGGTCGCTTTCTCTATGCCAAAACATTCCTATAATGTCATTATTTTGAACTGTGTAAATGGGTGCAGTCTTCCTAAAATATTTTCTTACTGTCATTATATTCTAACTGAGGAAGTTTC
Organism: Amphimallon solstitiale; assembly: GCA_963170755.1. NCBI lineage: Eukaryota > Metazoa > Arthropoda > Insecta > Coleoptera > Scarabaeidae > Amphimallon > Amphimallon solstitiale. The sequence continues at coordinate 205,549,203 of OY720675.1, forward strand.
ATATGAGAATTTGTTGTCGTTATTGATGGTACAGATCATTCACATATCAAAATGTTTCCAACAAAAGAAAGTGTGCAGCGACTGACTGGAATTAAAAAAAATTTAGAGCAAAGAAATTTAATGCCAGTTCGGGTGGCTTTCTTAGTTGTGACGTAAGTTGGCAATGCCAGTTGCTTTTATCCACTTTAACATAATAAATAAGTCACAGGAACGTTCGGATTCACACCACCAATCTGGTTCTTTTGCATCAATATCTCCTTAAAACTTGTGTAAAATGCATTCCTTAGTCGATTCCTCAATGTCGACTATACTGGAGGCCCTTCTCGAGCTACATTAGATGGTTTGTAAAAATGGAAAGTAAACATTTTTCCCTGTGTTACATTCCACTTCTGAGGTTGTGAAGTGTTAGGTTAATTGGCATTCATGTTTTAACAGACTCTACGATAGCATTTTACAAAGACAAATAAGTTAGTTATTGCAAACGAAACTAACAAGCTTTCGATCTAATAATGGAACCTTCTTCTATCATCAATTAACCTAAAATAATAAACAATATTTGTTGGTTAGACGCCACTATTATCTGATGGAAACAAGTTTTGGGGCGTGTGAAATTTTTTTTTTATTCTAAATATAAATCGTGGAAGAAAGTGAATATTTTAATTAAACATAATGAAAACGAACAAATAGCATAATAGAATGTATCTACCTACCTTACCTATGTCATATCGACTTATTCATCCCCCATTATTTATATAGATATTTAATTGTAAATACATGTATTTAGGAATCTATATTCGGATATACATGTTGCCATGGTACATATTGATATCGAGTCATTTATGGCTCACTTCTATCGGTGCTATTTAATATTAATATTAATTAACGGTATAAGTACTTTAAAGGTTGGTGGGTATTAACATTCAGAACAAATATACATTTTGACAGAGGCAAATGCATCTCTGGATAGTAGCTATTCAACGAACGAAACCTGAAAACGTTTGAGACTCTAATTCTTTCTAAATGCTATGCACCATCATCATAATATGTAATTAAGGAGACGTTGGCGCTTTAATTTTTTCGACCCCGACCCCATAACGCCCGTATCTAAAATTTCACATTCATACGTCAATTTTCAAAAAAAACTTCCGCCAATTTGTTTTTTTTTGACATTTTGACTTTGAATTCGTGATCGGCGACCTGAGACACCCCCGTATCTAAAATTTCACATTCATACGTTAATTTTCAAAAAAACTTCCGCCATTTTGTTTTTTTTGACATTTTGACTATGGATTCGTAATCGGCGACCTGAGGCACCCCCGTATCTAAAATTTCACATTCATACGTCAATTTTCAAAAAAAACTTCCGCCATTTTGTTTTTTTTTGACATTTTGACTTTGGATTCGTGATCGGCGACCTGAGACACCCCCGTATCTAAAATTTCACATTCATACATCAATTTTCAAAAAAACTTCCGCCATTTTGTTTTTTTTTGACATTTTGACATTGGATGCGTGATCGGCGACCTGAGACATCCCCGTATCTAAATTTTCATATTCATACGTCAATTTTCAAAAAAACTTCCGCCATTTTGTTTTTTTTTGACATTTTGACTTGGGATTCGTGATCGGCGACCTAACACACCCACGTATCTAAAATTTCACATTCATACGTCAATTTTCAAAAAAATTTCCGCCATTTTGTTTTTTTTTGACATTTTGACTTTGGATTCGTAATCGGCGACCTGAGGCACCCCCGTATCTAAAATTTCACATTCATACGTCAATTTTCAAAAAACCTTCCGCCATTTTGTTTTTTTTTGACATTTTGACTTTGGATTCGTGATCGGCGTCCGCACACACCCCCGTATCTAAAATTTCACATTCATACGCCAATTTTCAAAAAATTCTTCCGCCATTTTGTTTTTTTTTGACATTTTGACTTTGGATTTGTGATCGGCGTCCGCACACACCCCCGTATCTAAAATTTCACATTCATACGTCAATTTTCAAAAAACTTCCGCCATTTTTTTTTTTTGACATTTTGACTTTGGATTCGTGATCGGCTACCTAAGACACCCCCGTATCTAAAATTTCACATCCATACGTCAATTTTCAAGAAACTCATCCACCATTTTTTTTTTTGACATTTTGACTATGGATTGGTGATCGGCGTCCGCACACACCCCCGTATCTAAAATTTTGCATTCATACGTCAATTTTCAAAAAAACTCTTCGTCCATTTTATTTTTTTTTGACATTTTGACTTTGGATTAGTGATCGGCGACATAAGACACCCCCGTATCTAAAATTTGACATTCCTACGTCAATTTTCAAAAAATCCTTCGGCCATTTTGTTTTTTCGACATTTGAATTAGTGACGGGCGACCGTAAAAACTCCCGAGTGCCCAATTTTGCTCTTAATGAAAATAGAGAGAAATTGATTTCATCCAACTTCGCCCACCGTGCACGTTTGCGTAATCGTTTAAATAAAATTATTTCGTAGTAGGAGCACATAAATATCGAAAGCAATCCTCCTCCTTTTCCCCTTTGAGGAAATACGCCTTCTGGAATTATCGTATTTTAATTCAAATCATTATTAAAATATTAATCGACAACCCCTGTCAAGATGAAAATATTAAATCAAGCGGGACCGTTACGTATTATGTGGACATGCCGAACGTTCGCCGGACCGTAATGTATTGACCGGCAGTGCACATGATAATCTGATAATATTTTTCGCCCGTCCGGAATGCATTGATATCGGTGCAGATTGAATCGGCCATTTTTCTGACCAAATCCCTGTGCAAAGGAACTTGGAATTACTCGTACCTTCGTCTAGGTACCTCTGTAAACTGGGAATGCGCAAGTGAACGTTTCCGAAATGTCACTTGTTTACGTTTCTGAATCTTGTTGTGCTCTCGAAACTTTCAAAATTTGGAATTTCAAGCTTAAAAGTGAAAATGTGAATGCGTATGAGACCGCCTGTCAGTTTGACGTTTGCCGGGATATTTCATCCATTTCGCTAAATTGTATCCGTCTGCAGACGGACTTTAAAGTGTTTGTGCCTTTGTATCTGTACTACTATAAACTCGGGAGAAGCAAGTAGAGGATCCAGAAAAGTCTGTACTTTTTGTCTCGGAGTTTACTTGTGCTCTCGAAACCTTCAAAATTTGGAATTTCAGGCCTAAAAGTGAAAGTTTGGATACATTTCGAATCTCCTGTCACTTTGACGTTTGTCGGGATTTTCAGTAAAAAGGCTCCAGAGTAATTTTTGTTTCCCACGTCCTCCTTATGGGGAAAATGTCGCGATGCAGCGTGATTTTCTGCACGTGCCAAAAATTTTCAAAAATTCCTTTCGGGCCTTTGCTCTCTCATCGGAGACGTGAAAAATAGCCTTAGGGACGGCGGACTGTCGTCCCCGCAGCGTGACACTTTTGTTCGCATCGCGGACGGGCCACGTTCTCAGAAAAGTGTCTCCCCAATTTGCCATTTTAACCCCGATCTTGCCTCCTCTACTAAATCCGTGAGAGCGGTAAAGGGTCCTGTGCGCTTTTAGTATGTATAACTAGCTCTAACGTCCGCTTACAGCGGGTCCTCCGCTTACAACGGGTCCTCCGCTTACAGCGGGTCCGTCAATCTCTTTTAGTTGGAATCGCTTTTTTTCGCGTCCGCTTACAGCTTTTTCATAGTTTCCTGTAAAAAGCAATCACTGTCATGAGGCCTTTTAGAATGTCCGATTTGATTAACTTTTGGCGCACCCCTGTATATACATATATTTCGTAAAGCCAATAGTATATTTTATTTAAAATTCTTCTCGAACGGTTTTTTACACAAACCGATATACACTCAAGAGCGAGAAAGGTAAATTAATGTTAAACATAAGTCATGTTAAAGTATCCAAAGAAACAATGAGCTCAAAGAGCACAACATTTTCATCGAGACAGTTTACAATACTATTTTGATGTGATAGTGGAAAAGCATTGTCAACCTTTTCGAAGTCTACTGTCGTTAAGAAACAAGCACAAAATAATAATAAAAGTAAGAAGCCCAAGTTTTAAATTTAAGCCCTATTGAAGCGCCTTTCCTGTAAAAAACGCTTTTTAGAATTTCCACTTTTATAAATTTTTGAAGCACCCCTGTGTATACATATATTTTGTTAAGCCAATAGGATATTTTATTTAAAATTCTTCTCGAACTGTTTTTGCCATAAATTGGTACACACTCAAGAGCGAGAAAGGTAATTTAATGTTAAACATAAGTCATCTTAAAGTATCCAAAGGCACAATGAGATTAAAAAGCGCAACATTTTTATTAAGACAGTGTACAATATTATTTTGATGTGAAAGTGTAAAAGCCTGTCAACTTTTTTGAAATCCACTATCGTTAATAAAGGAGCACAAAATAATAATAAAAGTAAAAAGCCCAAGTTTTAAATTAAAGCGCCTTTCCAGTAAAAAGCGATCACTGGCATGACGCTTTTTAGAATGTCCAGTTTTATACACAGTTGAAGCACCGCTGTATATAACTATATTTTGTGAAGACAATTGTATATTTTATTTAAAATTCTTCTCGAACTGTTTTTAACATAAACCGGTACACACTCAAGAGCGAGAAAAGTAATTTGATTTTAAACATAAGTCATATTAAGGTATCCAAACGCACAATGAAATCAAAAAGCCCAACATGTTCATTAAGACAGTTTACAATACCATCTTGATGTGAAAGTGTAAAGCCTGTCAACCTTTTCAAAATCCACTACCGTTAATATAGGAGCACGAAATAATAAAAAAAATAAAAAGCCCAAGTTTTAAATTTAAGCCCTATTGAAGCATCTTTCCTGTAAAAAAAGGCTTTTTAGAATGTCCACTTTTATAAACTTTTGAAACACCCCTGATACATATATTTTGTTAAGCCAATAGGATATTTTATTTAAAATTCTTCTCGAACTGTTTTTGCCATAAATTGGTACACACTCAAGAGCGAGAAAGGTAATTTAATGTTAAACATAAGTCATCTTAAAGTATCCAAAGATACAATGCGATCAAAAAGCGCAACATCTTTATTAAGACAGTGTACAATACTATTTTGATGTGAAAGTGTAAAAGCCTGTCACCTTTTTTGAAATCCACTATCGTTAATAAAGGAGCACAAAATAAGATTAAAAGGAAAAAGTCCAAGTTTTAAATTGAAGCGCCTTTCCAGTAAAAAGCGATCACTGGCATGATGCCTTTTAGAATGTCCAGTTTTATACACCTTTGAAGCACCCCTGTATATACATATATTTTGTGAAGACAATTGTATATTTTATTTAAAATTCTTCTCGAACTGTTTTTAACATAAACCGGTACACACTGAAGAGCGAGAAAAGTAATTTAATTTTAAACATAAGTCATATTAAGGTATCCAAAAGCACAATGAGATCAAAAAGCACATGTTCATTAAGACAGTTTGCAATACTATTTTGATGTGAAAGTGTAAAGCCTGTCAACCTTTTCAAAATCCACTATCGTTAATAAAGGAGCACGAAATAATAATAAAAGTAAAAAGCCCAAGTTTTAAATTTAAGCCCTATTGAAGCGCCTTTCCTGTAAAAAGAGGCTTTTTAGAATGTCTACTTTTATAAACTTTTGAAGCACCCCTGTATATACATATATTTTGTTAAGCCAATAGGATATTCTATTTAAAATTCTTCTCGAACTGTTTCTGACACAAACCGGTACACACTCAAGAGCGAGAGAGGTAACTTAATGTTAAAGTATCCAAAGACACAATAAGATCAAAAAGCTCAACATTTTTATTAAGACAGTTTACAATACTATTTTGATCCGAAAGTGTAAAATCCTGTCAACCTTTTCGAAATCCACTATCGTTAATAAAAGAGCACAAAACAATAATAAAAGTAGAAAGCCCAAGTTTTAAATGTAAGCCCTATTAAAGCGCCTTTTCTGTAAAAAGCGATCAATCTCATCATGACACTTTTTAGAATGTCCAGTTTTATAAACTTTTGAAGCACCCCTGTACATACATAAATTTTGTGAAGCCAATTTTATTTAAAATTCTTCTCGAATTGTTTTTTATACAAACCGATACACACTCAAGAGCGAGGAAGGTAATAAATATTTTCTAAATTATTGGTATCTCCTAACTCCAAAATTTGAAAATGTCAACCTGAAGAAATTCAAGCAAGGACGTGTAAACGGCAAAAGTTACTTTGGGTCTCATAACATTGCATTTATATACGTTCCTTATATTTTCTATTATTACATATGACCTGTAAAAAAAGTTATTTATTATACAAGGGAAAGAAGTATTAGATTTTAGCTCGAGATAATGACAAAATACCGAGAGCTAAAATCTAATGTTTTTTCCCGTGTATAATACACTATTTTTTTCTGTGACAGGAAAAACGACGATTTTATAATGATAAAAAAGACTAAGAAAATCAATCGATGTGACATTTGAAGTTTTAAATTGGTAGGCTGTTGTACTTATAGCAGCATTACACCTGCGTTGCTAAGGAAACCTGTAAAGTATTCAAATATTTGTCAATTTAATTTTGTGTTTGGTTTTAAAATTTGCGAACTTAGGTTGACTTTTAGTTATTTTGATTGGAAGGTGAAAAAGAAATGCAGTTCTTTCTCGGAGACGGTGCTATTGGCATACATAAGTAAATGCAACTTTTTGTATAATAAAATATATTAAAATTAAATGTCCGTGTTCTTGCATACCCGAAAAAAAAGTACTAATTTTTTTCCTAGGGAAAAAAATGAGTACTTTTTTTCTCGGCTTATAAAGTGACATTTTGTTACCTGTTAAGAAAGATAAAATGTCAAACTTTTCCAGTCACAGAAAAAAAGTTATAAAAATACAGTCGAGTCGTCTTGGCAACGGACTCGGCAAAAGTACGAACTAAAGACGACGATTCAATACCACTACAAATTTCGATTGGCCGGAACAATTTCAAAATGATAAATTTAAAGTAATTAATCAATATTTCAGGATGTATACCTTCCCATAGTAAAATACTATTACGTGAAAGCCAGTTACAAATTAAATATTATAAATAAAGGTATTAAATATTACTTTCCTACACCTATATTTTACATAACATTTGACTGTACTGTTTTAAAATGTTTAGATGACAATTATAACAAACGTCAACAAATAATTATAACAAATGTCAAAAGGTGTACAAATATTATTATTAGTTATGACAGTCCTGAAATGTATTTTGTAGAACAGTTTGTTGAAAAAGAAAAGACTTGCATCTGCGGTCATAAACTGTATTATCAATTATATTCTAACAGTATAAGATATTGCAATTTCAACTGCCATATTTCAGACAATTTAACTTGCACCAAATTTCTGTAGGATGAATAAGGCCAGAAACTTTGATTGAAAGATCATATCCCAACTGTTTACTAAAAACTATACGTTTTAACAGGTGCTTCGTCTAAATTTCCTAAATCAAAGAGGGTTGATTGAGAAAACCGTGTTTCCATAATTTTGACTTACAAAATGTTATGTTCTGGAGGAATCGGTGCGATCTTTGTAGTGCCAATTATAATTATTATTTTAAAATTTAAGTACACGTTAACGAACACACTATTCATCCGAACCCAATTAAATCGAGAGTACTTTATACAGTGTCTGCATAAGCACCTGCCAGCTTCTGTAGAATTTCTTCAATGTTTTCAATTTCACATGTAACTTGTAAATGAAGTTTTAATATGTTAATGGCATATCAGAGTGAGTCTAAAATATATTCATCTAAAATTATAAATTTTTACAAATACTTAGAATTTTTAGCAACTGAGATAAAGTCCCGGAAATGTAACAGAATTAAAAAGCTTCCAAAACACAAATATTTCCGTAGAGAGCTAAAAGTTACACATATTCAATATTATGTATTTCATGTATAGAAGAAGCAATACAATTACTAAATCACTAATAAAAATAATTATTATTTACAAATGCACAAGAAAACATAATCGCAGTCAATACTAATAAAAATCCAAATCTCCTAGGTTATGCGCACGTGTAAGTAATCCCAATTACTGTTTAATATTTTATCAGGTTTGGTAAAACACCGGTTAAAATATCTTCATGTAATAACGTTCTTAATCAATGATTAGCGCCAACCGGTTTTTGCAAAAACGTACTATCCCGTATTTTATTTAATGAGTACGCTAATCGGCATTTTAATCGGAATTGGAAAAAACCGGCCCTTAATTGAACTTAATCAACTAATACAGTGCAATAATATAAATAATTAAAAATACGTCTAAATTTGCCGTTGTAGTTAGGGCGTTTTAATGTGGAAGGTTACATTCAAATATTATGTCAACTTTAAAGAAACATGCGCCAATAATTTTGAGGACATTGAATTTGAGATATTGCAAAATTTTACCTGTCAAGTATCCTACCTACACATGCCATTTCGAGACTTATAAATACACCTTTTGACATAAATCATAATATCCTTTTGAAGTTTGTCATCCAAGCAACACAAATTTGTCTGCAATTACCGTTTCCCGTAGAACGCGATCACTGTCATGACGTTTTTTGGAAAGTCCGATTTTATAAACTTTTGAACCAGTCCTGTATATACATAAATATAGTGATACCAATCGTATATATTATTTAGAACTTTTCTTTACTTCGTTACACAAACCGTTACACAGGATAATTTAAAACATAAATCATGTTAAAGTTACCAAGGAAGAATGTGCTCAGATCCAAGCACTTTTCGACGAACCTTTCCGCCATATTACATTTGCCATGTTGTTTTTTTGACATTTTGACTTTGGATTCGTGATCGACGACCTGAGACATCCCCGTATCTAAAATTTCACATTCATACGTCAATTTTCAAAAAAACTTCCGCCATTTTGTTTTTTTTTGACATTTTGACTTTGGATTCGTGATCGGCGACCTAAGACACCCCCGTATCTAAAATTTCACATTCATACGTCAATTTTCAAAAAAACTTCCGCCATTTTGTTTTTTTTTGACATTTTGACTTTGGATTCGTAATCGGCGACCTAAGGCACCCCCGTATCTAAAATTTCACATTCATACGTCAATTTTCAAAATAACTTCCACCATTTTGTTTTTTTTTGACATTTTGACTTTGGATTCGTGATCGGCGACCTGAGACACCCCCGTATCTAAAATTTCACATTCATACGTCAATTTTCAAAAAAACTTCCGCCATTTTGTTTTTTTTTGACATTTTGACTTTGGATTCGTGATCGGCGACCTGAGACACCCCCGTATCTAAAATTTCTCATTCATACGTCAACTTTCAAAAAAACTTCCGCCATTTTGTTTTTTTTTGACATTTTGACTTTGGATTTGTGATCGGCATCCGCACACAGCGCCGTATCTAAAATTTCACATTCATACGTCAATTTTCAAAAAAATTCCGCCATTTTGTTTTTTTTTTGACATTTTGACTTTGGATTCAAGATCGGCGTTCGCAGACACCCCCGTATCTAAAATTTGACATTCGTACGTCAATTTTCAAAAAATCTTCTTCCATTTTGTTTTTTTTGACAGTTTGACTATGGATTGATTGGCAGACATACCCGTATTTAAAATTTCGCATTCATACTTCAATTTTCAAAAAATCTTCGGCCATTTTGTTTTTTTTTGACATTTTGTCTTTGGATTAGTGCTCGGCGACATAAGACACCCCCGTATATGAAATTTCACATTCGTACGTCAATTTAGAATTAGTGACGGGCGACCGTAAAAACTCCCAGTTTTACTTTTAATCAGAATAGATAGAAATAGATTTCAGCCAACTCCGCCCACCGTGCACGTTTGCGTAATCGTTTAAGTAAAATTATTTCGTAGGGGCACATAAATGTCGAAAGCCTTCCTTTTCCCCTTTGAGGAAATACGCGTTCTGAAATTATCGTACTTTAATTCAAATCATTATTAAAATATTAATCGACAACACCTGTATAGATGAAAATATTAAATCAAGCGGGACCGTTACGCACTATGCGGACATGCCGAACATTCACCGGACCGTAATGTATCGACCGACAGTGTACATGATAATCTGATTATATTTTTCGCCCGTCCGGAATGCATTGATATCAGTGCAAATTGAATCGGCCATTTTTCTGACCAAATACCTCTGCAAACGGATTTGGAATTACTCGTACCTTCGTCTAGGTACCTCTGTAAACTGGGAATGCGCAAGTGAACGTTTCCGAAATGTCACTTGTTTACGTTTCTGAATCTTGTTGTGTCCTCGAAACTTTCAAAATTTGGAATTTCAAGCTTAAAAGTGAAAATGTGAATGCGTATGAGACCGGCTGTCAGTTTGACGTTTGTCGGGATTTTTCATCCATTTCGCTAAATTGTATCCGTCTGCAGACGGACTTTAAAGTGTTTGTGCCTTTGTATCTGTACCACTATAAACTCGGGAGAAGCAAGTAGAGGATCCAGAAAAGTCTGTACTTTTTGTCTCGGAGTTTACTTGTGCTCTCGAAACCTTCAAAATTTGGAATTTCAGACCTAAAAGTGAAAGTTTGGATACGTTTCGAATCTCCTGTCACTTTGACGTTTGTCGGGATTATCAGTATAAAAGGCTCCAGAGGAATTTTTGTTTCCCACGTCCTCCTTATGGGGAAAATGTCGCGATGCAGCGTGATTTTCTGCACGTGCCAAAAATTTTCAAAAATTCCTTTCGGGCCTTTGCTCTCTCATCGGAGACGTGAAAAATAGCCTTAGGGACGGCGGACAGTCGTCCCCGCAGCCTGACACCTTTGTTCCCACCGCGGACGGGCCACGTTCTCAGAAAAGTGTCTCCCCAATTTGCCATTTTAACCCCGATCTTGCCTCCTCTACTAAATCCGTGAGAGCGGTAAAGGGTCCTGCTCGCTTTTAGTATATATAACTAGCTAATACGGCAGGCCTAGAAGGCCCGCTGCCGCCTCTTATTCCGCTTACAGTTGAGGTACCGCTCTCCCTTATTCTTCTAAATTTATTGCGGATTTTGTCTTTATTGCGATTCAGTTTTTGAAACACCATGTCATTCCGATATATAGCGAATAACTAAATATAATTGTGTTTTTGATGTTCAATATTGCTTAGTTGTTTTTATACACCCCTGTATATAGTTTACAACTCTGCAATATTTTATTCGGAATGCTTATCGGATGAAATGATTAATAATAGATTTAGTGAAAATAGCAGTTTTTAAATTTAAAACGTTTTACGGCTGTTCATGAAATAATATGTATTTTATCGTTTAAAGTTATATTGACATTTTTCACATACTTTTCCTGTGCCTTCACAGTCGGTAGTTTTCACTCTATTTTGAATTTTTCTACTATTATTGGTTTTTGTGCCTTGATTTGCCGATGATTTATTTCACGTTTGCCTAATTTATCTATAGTTTGAATTTTGTTTGTGGGTATAAAATTAGAATAATCTCGAAATCTGTTTTTTTTTTGAATTAGTTGGAAAATGTGGTTTGATAGTTTTTGTTAATAGTGTTTCAGTCTATATCCAGGGTAAGTCATCTAAACGGGTAAGGCCGATTATGCCTTTATGAGTAAAGATATTTCGAAACGGTTTTTTCTTTGTGATAGCTGTTCATTAGGAGCACATTTAAAAAATATTTTGTAAGATACATAGTGTCCCATAACTTGGTGGCTAACCATAGTTATAGTTTTTTAAATGGAACACCCTATATATTATTACATTCTTGAATTCCTCGTATAATTTTTAGTCAAAAAGTTATAAGATAGTATAGGCCTAAAGTGTAAAATTTTTGGCTTATTCCCATTTTTCTGAAAAATTCAATGTTTGTATAAAATTATATTTCTCGAAAACGACGTATAAGATGGACAAAATTTTTTGCAGTTTTGTTTAAAATAAGAGGTCCTAATAGAAGCATGTTTTATTTTTTTACAGTTACTCACTGCATGTGCAGGAAACTGGATTAAAATTAGATGACACGTTTTTGTATGACAATTTGAATTGTCAAAGTGACGTTTCAAAATGTTAATTAATCAATAATTGACATTCTGGACAACCTAATAAAAAAAAATCCCGCCTGCTATAATTTAGAATTTAAATGATCGCGGGGTACTTACAAAATTGTATCAAAAAAAGACCTATTGTCTTTTTTTGATACAATTTTGTAAGTAATTGTCACTTTTAAAGTATTAACGTCTTACATGTTTTTGATGTGAAATTTAATAAGAAACTCAAAAATGAAATAATATACAGGCTGTTCCATTTGAAAAAATTTACTTTCATACAAAAACGTGTCATCTAATTTTAATCCAGTTTCCTGCACATGCAGTTAGTGACTGTAAAAAAATAACACATGCTTCTATTAGGACCTCTTATTGTAAACAATATTGCAGTGGAACAGTGGAAAAATGTATATTGCCAAAAAGCATGTCAATTGCTCAGAAACAATTTAAGATAGACATGCACAATATTAATAAAAGAGAACCTAATAATCAGTTTGACACTGAGATATTTTCACCCAAATTATTTGAAGTGGAACAGCGCTTTCATTATGAAATTTTGGTCAGCAGATTTGAAATATTCTTCTGTCATATACTCAAAATTAGTTCGCACGTCAATTAACAATGAAGGACTTGTATTGAACAACATTTTAAATTTTCACTGAATTACATCATTATTCGTAATGTTCTCTCTCTAACGATAAAAAGGATATTATGTATACTACTCGCCCGCTGTCGCGGGCTCGTCATTTTAATTGACATTTTCAAATATACATAGTATCTGCATAGTGCTAAAACATGTTTATAACAAATTTTGTTTGGTAAATGGGCTTCGCTTTCAAACATTCTTATAGAATGCTAATGAATGCTGATGAACTTCAAACATATAACTCGCAAACATATGTATGTGAATGGGTAAGGTAAATTTAATTTATAAAATATATTACTTTCTTACTACCTTTTCGAAGTCCAGTTTTGTTAATAAAAGAGTACAAAATAATAATAAAAGTAAAAAGCCCAAGTTTTAAATTTAAGCCCTATTGAAACGCCTTTCCTGTAAAAAGCGATCACTCTCATGACGCCTTTTAGAATGTCCAGTTTTATAAACTTTTCTTTTGACGCACCCCTGTACATATATAAATTCTGTTATGCCAATCGTATACATTATTTAGAACTTTTCTTTCCTTTTTAAACAAATCGTTACACTGAACACTGAAGAGCGAGAAAGACAATTAAATGTTACGAAACATAAATCACGTTAAAGTTTACGAAGGAAGGATGTGCTCAGATCGAAGCACTTTTCGTAGAACCTTTCCGCCATATTGTGTTCTAAAATTTTTATTTCGGATTCGTGATCAGCGACCTGAAAAACCGCCATTTGCTAGATTTCACCAAGATTAAGGATATTTTGAAGAATCTTTCCGCCATATTAGATCCGCCATTATGTTTTTTTGACATTTTGAATATGGATTCGTGATCAGCAACTCCAAAAATGCCCGTATCCAAAATTTCACATTCATACGTCAATTTTCAAAAAACTCGTCCGCCATTTTGTTTTTTTGACATTTTGACTTTGGATTCGTGGTCGGTGACCTAAGACACCCCCGTATCTAAAATTTCATATTCATACGTCAATTTTCAAAAAATTCTTCCGCCATTTTGTTTTTTATGACATTTTGATTTTGGATTTGTGATCGGCGACATAAGACACCCCCGTATCTAAAATTTCACATTCATACGTCAATTTTCAAAAAACTTCCGCCATTTTGTTTTTTTTTGACATTTTGACTATGGATTCGTGATCGGCGACATAAGACACCCCCGTATCTAAAATTTCACATTCATATGTCCATTTTCAAAAAACTTACGCCATTTTGTTTTTTTTTTACATTTTGATTTTGGATTTGTGATCAGCGACCTCAACCATCCCCGTATCTAAAATTTCACATTCATAGGTCAATTTTCAAAAAATTCTTCCGCCATTTTGGTTTTTTGACATTTTGACATTGGATTTGTGATCGACAACCTCAACAACCCCCGTATCTAAAATTTCACATTCATACGTCAATTTTCAGAAAATCCTTCGGCTATTATATATTTTTTTGACATTTGGATTAGGGCGGAGCTAACTGAAATCAATTTCTCTCTCTTCTGATTAAAAGTAAAATTAGGCACTTGGGGGTTTTTACGGTCGCCCCGTAAAAACTCCCAAGTGCCTAATTTTACTTTTAATCAGAAGAGAAAGAAATTGATTTCAGCTAGCTCCGCCCACTGCGCACGTTTGCGTAATCGTTTATATAAAATTATTTCGTAGGGGCACATAAATCTTGAATGCAATATTTTTTCCCGTAAGGAAATTTATTATTTTAAATCTAATTTATAATAAATAAAAAAAAGTCATGCTGTATATGAGAATGATTCGTCGGTCGACCGGGTAATTATGTCGAGAAATGCATCATAGATCTCCGATGAATTGTATATGAAATAAATACACAATATTGTATTCGAAAATAAAAAATTATTGCTTCGCCCGGGCTTTGAACCCGGTCGATCTACGGCGTCGTATTCAATTGCTTCGATTTCGTCATTAGGCCACCAAGATAATTGTAAATGACTTGTTAAGTTGCCGTATTTATATGTAGGTTTGCCTTATGGTAGAACCTGAATTATTTTTTTTAATTCCAGGGAAAATAAACGTGTAATCGTCAAAAGAAAATTAAAAGTCGTATTAATTGCGTCCCGATAATTAATTTAGTGTCTTCTCCTTGTCCAAAAAATAAATATATTATGTATATTAATTTGGCACGAATCTCATCTGACATTAATAAAAAAAAGATGGCCGCAAACGCTAGTCGTATTTGCAACATTTTTCCACCATGCCCCGGGTGCATCAAGAGTTTCAATCACTCGTCCTATCGATATCGAATGTCGATGGAGTCGCAATAGGAATGGGAATGGTCTAGAAATATCTGTACTTTCCGATAATGAATCTTGTTGTGTCCTTGAAACCTTCAGAATTCGGAATTTGACGCTTAAAAGTCACACTTGCAAAATTCTCGATGTACCTGTCAGATTTCCGAAAAGTCAATTATGTTTCCAGTCCTGTTTTTTTGGTTACGTATGCGTCACGTCATGAGTCAGTACTTAAAATTTAACAAATTAATATCTCGGCAATGCCGTCGAGTTAAATTTCGAAATCCGGTTTGTGGTGAGCACGAATTTTTCCCGATTTTGATGATGCACGCGGCAAGCACGACGGTGGTCCAGATTTTTAGGAGATACGTGAACCGTACCGTCACCTACCGAAAAAAATACCCTCAACTTCGAGGGCCCGTATTTTCCGTCAGAGTCGAAAGGAAAAGCTGAAATTTTGCAGACATATCGGTTGGAGTGTCGGCTTTCCCGCTAAATCAATTCGGGACCTCTACGTTTGCCCAGTTTCCCGTACGAACCGTAAATATGCGGCAATGTTACGTAAATAAGTCCATCTCGTGTTATTTCATGCGATTTTTAAAGGAAGGCCGCTCGCTATTAGTAAGGAGAATTAAGAAAGATGGCTATTGGACATTGTTAAAAATGAAAGAGAATAAAAAAAGGAACAAAATGCCACAATAAAATACCGGGCGTTCCATTAAAAAAAAAATTTGGTATGTGTAAATTTCGGAAAGTAGGCTTTGAAGAAACATAGTTTTCTGTGGTGTTCTCGAGTACAAATTAAACCAAATAATGCAGAATTTTCTTGACTACAGGCACCACCAAAGTTAATGTTTTTACTTTTAAAAACAATGTGAAAATGAGTTTTTTTCTGAACACGTGTTTTGGTCAAATATTTTCAAACAAAATTAATAACTTAAAAACTATTGGCTCAATTTTGAAAATGACGAAACAGTTGAATAGACAATTTAAAGTAGCACTAGAAAATCCAAAAATATATAGGATGAGTCGTTAAAAAAAATTAAATTCCGTGCATTCCGTGAAACGGAATATGTGAGCAATCGAAGAAGCGGCTACTAATGACTCACCCTGTATGTACATATAGACAAAGTTTCAATTAACATAATATGAATTTTGACTTTCATGTTCATGATTATTTTACAATAATATATCTTTGATAAAACTGCTAACTCAAATGTTCTCGTACTTGTGATTGAAAAGGACACTTTCTTCTTAAATCATTTCTTCATATAACTTTAATTATATTATTATCTCTTTACACTATACGTACATGTGGCATTTTTCACAGCAAGCTTTTCGTGTAACAACTCCAATGTGCGACGTATTATGTAAATTTTCAATTCTCTTTTATAACCAAACTTGTATAATGAGCATGTGTAAAATTGACATCTTAAATAAACATTAATAATTGTGAATATGTTTTTAATATTGCTACTTCTTTTTATTATGTGTCAACTCTTGGTATTGACTATATGTATCACATATGTGACCAAAAACTAACATTTATTACCCATGTGTAATGTAAATATTGACAAAAATAACATTAAAATCGCTAGCAAATAAATGTGTTGTTATTGTTTTATAATGCGGTTCTGTTGGTACATTTATAATATTGGGGGATTGATTTATGCTCACTTGTAATTTCTGAATATTCCTTTTTATTTGGTTTTTGTTGTTTTGTTATTAACATTAGAGTTTTTATATATCATAATTTAGTAAGCGGGAAATAATGGAAGATTCATCACCTGCTTGAATTCTTTCTCAGTTCCATCGTTTCCGTTAACTGACTATGTTGTACATTAATAACGTGGATTGCAATAAATTTTATTCTTATTATATTGTTATAAGTGTTTTGAATAATTCTTCTACTGCACTAGTACAAAATTAAAATTAAGTAGTTGTTTATATACATGGCTTCGAAATATACTAGAAAAAAGAAAATCTCGCATTGCTGTTTCTATTTGAAATAGTTATATTTATTAGTACTATCAAATATATGTTGGAAAGAAGATATTTTCTATATTAAAAGAGGTCAGTAACAAATGGGAACTAATATTTCTTTCTAATATCAGTCACGTATGTACGTGATTGAACGCGATCCAAGAACTTTTATAATACACACGTTCGGCGTTCTTGTCACTGTCAAATAAACAAGTCTTGTAGAACGGCAGAACAGAATATCAAACACGCGTCTCTATGAGTTGTATTCCCTTTGATTTTTCTCCCCTTTATTTCACCGAATATGTAGGTCTAATAAAATTTCCTGTCGTACAATCTCGCACAACGTTATACATGTTTTGCTTTTTTTGCACCGTGTTTAATAGAGGTTTCATCATACTATCGCCAGAACTTGGAAACTCAAAACGTTTATAAGCGAAAAGGGAATTTGAAAATTCTCGTTTGCCTAGAAATAAATCTTGGTTTCTTAAACAAATGCACCATATGCCAATTCTGAGTAAAATCAATAAAGCTTGACAAACAAATATAGTTGAGAATATAATAGGGAATTATATCCCTGACTCTCAACATATTTTATACGATACGATAGGCAGTTATTTACTAGATTGCACCAAATACCAAATCTATCCAAATTATATAAAAATGGGCGATTTTATACTGTCTAGAAGTTTTTTTTTAATCTGTGCATATTGTATTATCCTGACATGTTTTATCAATTTAATTCGAGACTAAATTGTGAAGAGAACAAAAACTTGTACTTCATAGTAATTAAAAACCCCATCATGGTTTGTTGAATATTAACTACAAGTACGATTAAATATTACAAAACATGCAATTATTGATGTGGATGGATAATTTTTAATTTCTTTTTTGTCTCAAGGTTTAAAGGCTGTTGTTACTTTCAACAAAATATTAATGTCAATAATTAACTTTGTTGTGATGAATAGTTACTGCTCGGTATGGAATTTAAAAGCGTAACTTTTTATTTTATTTCAAAGTGTAATTATTTAGGAGAAATACTATTTCGGTATTCATTTAGAACTTAAATAATCTACTATATTTTCTTTGTATTAGATTATATTTGTTATTACTTTTACCTAATTACTAGCTCAATTCAGCGTGGATATTATATGATGATTCCCCAATTTCAAAATTCTATCAGCTTTGTTAACTCTGGATAAATGATGAATTAGCAATGCATAGATTTATCCCGCCAGAATGCTGGTATTGTCATTAATCATATTATCTTCTTATGAATAAATATTCATTTGATGTGGTTGAATCGTTTTGGCAACCGACAGAGCCAAAAGACAAAATAAACACGACGCACAGTGGGACAGAAAGCCCTGAAAGTTGGCATGAATTCAACGGCTTAAGCAAGAACGCTGAATGTTGGTACATTGATTCTTAACGACAAAACTAGCATCCACATAAAATTTCATAAGTATATTAGTCATACGCCTGAAGTTATTGCACCTCCTCTGATTTTCTTAAAGAAGTCACGCATATAAATTTTCGCGTGATGGAGCTTTTATTGGCATCTAATCACAGACCTCATATTTTTTATTTTAAAATAATATATATATATAATTTTAAAAATAATTTCAGTACTGTCTTCGACGTCAACTTGACCAGATAGTGATTTTAAGAGCTCTAATACCTCTTTCGGTAGAGCTTGCAGATTTTTCTTTGGATTTTCTCTTTTGTCCGCCACCACATGATCTGAGCTTAGCAGAAGCATACTAAAAGTGTCATATTTTTTTCTCTGCCGCAGTTTATTGAGTTGTGTTCCCTAAACCTTTTGAAGTCCTTGTTCCGTGCTTCTTAGAAGTTTGTGATTGTCCTGTTGCCTTAAGACTCATTTGTGCGGTATAACTTAAAACAGCAATAGAAGTGGATTCCCTAAGTAACTTTGTGTTTAGCCGCTTAGTTCGTTCTACACCAGTTTCGAAAGGAACTTGAAGGCGACCTGTACGTTGCCGTTGGCGTTTCTCTGAAGGAAACGATATTGATGTATTCAGCCAATCTTCATTCTGTAAAAGAAAAGTTTCCTTCATTCTAGAGGCCTTCGTCCAACGTGCTCTACACTGTGAGAAGAAGTAAGCTAAAGTTTTATTTAAAACTTTTGCATTCTCTTCCCGACAAATAGTTCGAATTTTCATTTCTTCTCGCAAAAACTTGAACCTGTCTTCATTTGAGGTCATTTCTGTAAATAAAAATTAATAAATAGTTACATATCTTAAATTGTGTTAGCCTTCGCAAAATACAATATCTGCAAAAAATTTAAATATTCTCGAAATGTGCAAAAATATGCAAGAAATGTTAATGTATGAATAATATATAGAGTCCAATTATTATTATAAAACTAAAACTAAAACGTGATCTAAGTTGATACATAACTATTTTCATGCATACTTTTTGCAAATATGTACAACTCAGTATACATTTACATAAGCCATTATTTATAACATTTTATATAATCTAAATGATTTTTATGGCTATAAATGTTTGTGAGCTATAAATACATACCTGATATTGAAGGCTCCATAGCAAAAAAACTCAAATATTATAAAAAGTTTTACTAGAATAAATTCAAAAACACAGAGCAAATATAACACAATTACGTAGACGTCCACATTCTTAAGCAGTTAGCGAGAACTAGAGCTGTACCGTTGAGTACAGGTACATTTAAAATACCCCTAATCCTGCTTTCTAATAATGCATAAGATTGTGGTAATTAAGAAAATAATTGTATGGAGGGTAAAGACGACATTTCATGGTTTGATATTTGGCCAGGTAGAAACCCTGTTTGCCCCACTGTGCGACGCTTTGATGCTTCTACAAATTTCCATCGACCGGAACAACTTCTGAAAAATAAAATTAAATTAATTAATTAATATTGCAGAATATACTGTTTTCCTAAGTAAAACACTATTACATGAAAGCAAGCTACAATTTGAATATTATAAATAAAGTTATTAAATATCACTTTTTACGCCTATATTTTATTTAATACTTGGCTGTTGTGTATAGTGGGCAAGCATTGTTGACAAATCTATATTTCTTAGATGACAATTATAACGAACGTCAAAAGGTGTATGAATATAATTATTTATGACAGCCCTGAAATGTCTTTTGCTGGAATTTAACCAACAAAACAAAAGCCATTTCATGGCATTTGTTATGGTAAACTCGCTTTGGCACGACATGCGCCAATAATTTAAAATGGCGTCAAATTTGAGATGTTGCAAAACTTCATCTGTAATATATACTTGACAGATAAAGTTTTGCAACATCTCAAGTTTTATGACATTTTAATCTATTTGCGTATATCGGTTGCAAAGCAATTATACTAAAATCCTAATATGTATTTATTAAAACCAACTATATTTGAAGAATTACTGTAAATGTAAATTTATTTATTCAAAAATTAGTTAGTAATTTTGAATTATTTGAATGTGCTCTAAATACATATTCGTTTTCTAACACTTAATTAACTTGTTAAGCAGAAATATCAAAGTTCACTTATATTTTATTATCACATTGACAAAGATTAATTACAAACTGTCAAAGGGCGATAAGTTCTAATAATTTTCAGCTGTTCCCTGTTATATATATAAGAAAAGCTCTCGAATTAGAATTAAAAGTTGGCAATTTTGTTAAGCCTATTCGCTTAATTATTCAGTTTAGTTTATCGCCCTTTCGGCACTTTTAATGTCGCCCTCTTGAACGTAATTGCTCTTTTAACAAATTCGTACGAAGTGGTGGAGGAGCCGGAGTTCAATTGATTGTCCCGAAAACGTAGTAATTCGACGCAATTCTAAGTTTAATCAAGTTATCTGTGTCCTTTCATTTCAAAATTCGACTCCATTGTTTTAGAGCCTCTCCCTCCTTAGCCTTGGTTACTATTCTCACTAATTACACAATCAGACTTATCTATTATGCCCCGGGCGCGTTATCCATAACAAATGAACCGGCACATCTAATCCAAGCTCGAGTTTGTTGTAATCCTACAATTATGGATACGATATGCATATTGAAGCATGTGCAATGCGCATACTGCATGATGTATATTCATATAACTTATTATTAGCGGGAGGATTGTTCAAGTTTTTATTACTGTTTGGCATGGAAAAGCTTTTAGCTATTATAGGTGGTGACTGAAATATTTGTCTCCAATCAACTGATATTCGATATACGTATATGTGTATATGTCTACCAATTATATACAGTGTGACCAGTGAAGTCAGCATCATATGGGATTTTTTTTTATTAATAGATTTATTGTAAATCTGAGTTTGGCATCAATTTATGCTTCGATCAAGATGAAAATTAACCAAAAAAATAATAGTCACGTGATTCGCATTATGTGTCAAATTTAATTTTTTTTCCAAAAAAAATTCAAAAGTGGGGTTATTTCTCAAAATATCGAAAAAAGTTATTAGAAAGAGTTTTTCTAAAAACAATTTTTAGTCCATATGCAAAATTTCAGTTGCATAAGATAATTTAGATTTTTTGCCAATTTTTTGTAAATTGCACCACTGTTGCCAAATAAGACAACGCAACCTACATAAAATTTCTTAGTTTTAACAATGCTTTATTCTAGACACATTTTTTTTAAGGCAGCGCCATATTCAATGTGTGTTTTTCTACAAAATCCAAATAGGGCTATTAAAATTTGGTCACATGTCATGCAAAGTTTATTTGTTTTTGACCCTGTATAAGGTAACTTCATAAAATAACTATTTTTGAAAATGTAATTTGTGTCTAAAAGTAATACACACTAATATTATTACAGACAAGTACACAGCGTCACAAGTAAAGTCTGCATTAAGTGGAAAATAAATTTTCGTTTAACTTTACGTAAGTTTAACTAGTTTCAATGATTTAATTTAAAACCCCTTTATTAAAATTTGTTATGGAGCTATGTTATAAAAAGTGAAAATAGTCTTTTATTATTTAAGTTCAGTTTCCAAAAAATTAACTAGTTTGGTACCTTACGATGATGCACCAAACACAAGTTGGCCGCAAAACAAATGATAAAAAAGGTCAACAAGCCCTTGCTTTATTAATGACAGTCAAATCGCTTTCTGTTTGCCATAGTGGCTTTTAATTAATATTGCAATAATAAATTATTATTAAATAAAAAATTTTTAACTGTACAGGAAAGAATTGAAATTGTATTAATATGTGGTGAAAACACAAGTCATCGTGTAGCGGCCAACATTTTTAATGAAAGGCATCCAGGCAAAAATGTGCAACAATCTACTGTGAGTAGGATTATGGCGAAATTTAAATCAACTGGATCGGTGGAAAGTTCATTTAAAAAACCTCACAATCCTATAAAATATAGTGAAGAAGCCCAATTGAATGTTTGCCTAGATATTGTGGAACATGGTCAAACTAGTATTAGACATGTTTCTCGCAGAACTGACGTTCAAAGAGAGAGTGTAAGGAATATTTTGCACAAAAATAAATTTAAGCCGTATAAACCTAAATTTATAAATACTCTTAAGGAACAAGATATTGACATACGTTTGGGATTCTCTCTTTGGTACCAGGGGGTAAAAGAAGAAAATGTGTCCTTTCCGTTTCACGTTTTATGGACCGACGAGGCCACTTTCACTTCAAACGGCGTTGTTAGCTCTCAAAATTGTAGACGGTGGGCTCAAGAAAATCCAAATTTTATAATAGAATGCAAGGACCAGTATTCCTTTAAAACTAATGTGTGGTGCAGTATTTTAAACGATCAAGTTGTTGGGCCTTATTTTTTTAGAGGCAATTTAAATTCTGAAAAATACCTACGCTTCCTTAACACCGAGGTCATTGAAGTTTTGGACAATATGCCTATTGAAATAAGGCATAATTTGTGGTACCAGTGTGACGGTGCTCCCATCCATACTACAAGACGGGTTCAAGAACGCCTTCTGGAAATATTTAGGAGCAAAGTAATTGGGCGTAATATGGAGCAATACTGGCCGGCTAGGTATCCGGATTTAACCCCACTTGATTTTTTCTTGTGGGGTTACCTAAAACAAAAAGTTTATAAAGAAACACCTTTCCGTAATGTTGATCATTTGGAAACGGTGATTCGAAACTGTATTTTAGAAATAAGACCCCTTAGTATCAGAAACTCCATTAAAGATGTATCAAGAAGAACAATTGTTTGTATTGAACGCAATGGGAGGCACACAGAAATGTGATTTTAATTTTTAGGTTTTTCAAATTATGTTTAATTTAATATTCAAATACCAAAAATACATATTGTTATTAATTGAAAAGGTGGAATTTTAAATGCGTTTCATTTTTATAATGTATTATGATTATTTTATTAGAAAATTTGACTTTTCAATTAAACTATTTTCTTAATATTAATGTGTATTACTTTTAGATACAAACTACATTTTCAAAAATAGTTATTTTATGAAGTTACCTTATACAGGGTCAAAAACAAATAAACTTTGCATCACATGTGACCAAATTTTAATAGCCCTATTTGGATTTTGTAGAAAAACACACATTGAATATGGCGCTGCCTTAAAGAAAATGTGTCTGGAATAAAGCATTGTTAAAACTAAGAAGTGTTATGTAGGTTGCGTTATCTTATTTCGCAATAGTGGTGCAATTTACAAAAAAATTGGCAAAAAATCTAAATTATCTTATGCAGCTGAAATTTTGCATATGAGCTAAAAATTGTTTTTAGAAAAACTTTTTCTAATAACTTTTTTCGATATTTTGAGAAATAACCCCACTTTTGTATTTCTTTTGGAAAGAAATTTAAATTTGACAGATAATGCGAATCACGTGACTATTATTTTGTTGGTTAATTTTCATCTTGATCGAAGCAGAAATTGATGCCAAACTCAAATTTAGAATAAATCTATTAATAAAAAAAATCCCATATGATGCGGACTTCACTGGTCACACTGTATATGTATCAAATTATATTTTAGTGTATCCTGTCTTTACAATCCATCTTGTAATATCTTCATAACTGGTAAACTATTTATAGTTTTATAGTGATTTCGAAGTATTTGTGCATTAGTCATTGTTTACTAACTATCTAAAACATTTATATGTAGGAAATGTAATGTGCTGTAATATGAAAGTTAGACAGATGTAGATCGACTGTGCGTTACTTTTTACTTTCTTATACGTAGTATAAGGAAGTATTGTGATGATGAAAATTTTCGACCTCGAGATTTTTGCAGATGTCCACGTTTTGAGGTCCCCCGATACCAAAAAAGTGGTTTTTAAAAAATGTCTGTGTGTGTGTCTGTCTGTCTGTCTGTCTGTCTGTCTGTGTGTGACCACGATAGCGGTCAAACCGCTGGAGATATCAATTCCAAATTTTGTATTTACGTCTATAATCTCCCTCTTGAGATCTGATTAGTTTTTCAGTAAAATCGGTAGACCGGAAGTAGCAGTTTACTTCAGTGAAAAAAATCGAATTTTGCCAATATTTCGTCAAATACTAAGTTTATACAAATTTATAAAGAATTCATATGTACTTATAATTAAAATTGAGAACAATTTTATTTAAAAAGTTTTTCGAAATTCATACCGGAAGTAGGTCTTTTACTCTTATCGAAAATCGGTTTTTTGCGAATATTTCGCAAGTCAAGCTTTTTAGGCAGGTACGTTACGTGTATAAAAGTATTTAAAACATAGTTTTCAATATCTTTTGTGTAAAAGGATTTCAAAATTCGGACCGGAAGTAACACTTTTACTCTTACCGTATAGCGATTTTTGGCAAATATGTCGTAAATCATGCATTCTATATATATTTACTAAGAGTACAAAAGTATTTAGAGTTATATTTGCAATATTTTCTGTATACATGAAATTTCAAAATTCGAATCGGAAGTAGCACTTTTAGTCTTAGCGGGTAGCACTTTTTTTCGAATATCTTGCAAAGTATGCATTATATAGCGATTTATTAAGAGAATAAAAGTACTTAGAATAGGATTTTGAATAAGTTTTGTATAAAAAAATTCTTAAGATTGTATAGTTTGAAACGCTCATACGTATAAGAAAGTCGTGTGGTGGCCACACCTCATTTTTTAACTTAGATATGATAAAGAAAAAATTAAAGTGAATCTCTCTGTTTTCGGATTATAACCGGATATTGAACGTTATATTTTCATAAATTTAGTATTTCACGCATAATTAACTTGTTAGATTCTAATTCCTATCAATACTATTATTATTATATTTAAGAAATGAAAATATGGTTCCATTTCTTAAATATAGCCTACTATGGTACGCTATGACTCTATGAAACAGAACTGCTTAAACTCTGTTTATTAATGTATACATACATCTATAGTCAATATTTTGAGAGCAATATTTATTGTTTTTTTTTGAGCTTAGATCCGAAAGAACATTTTTTGGTTTGCTCTTTATGACATGATTGTAGTGACTGAAAGCTAGTTGTATGATTCGGTAGGTACTTAGCTCTGAATTACTACCTCCTTCTTTTAGCGTCATTCGATCTGATAGACGTTTCTTTGGTAAATCGCTCTGTGGATGGTGGTGTATTTATTGCATTTCGTGATGCATATTGTCGTGGATACAAGCGTGATATCTTCCCTTGTTCCCCTAATTGATGTTGTTGCTTGCAAGCGCGATAATTTGGCGAATGATAGCTATGTCTTTGCCATTTATATACCACCGAATCTGTGTCAACAGGATTTTGAATTGTTTTGTGAATCACTAGAAGTCTTCCTTCATGATTAGCCGTCTATTTTAATTGGCGACTTCAATCTACCTCATTTCACAGACCACACATTTTCCTGTTCTAAATCTGCCACTTTCAGTCTTTTATGTAATTCTCTCCAATTTAAGCAAGAAGTAAGGAATTGTGATAATCGTCAGCTGGATTTGGTCCTTTCCAATGTTGAATACAATATTGGTGTTGAACTAGGTGATTCCCCGTCTGTGCCAGTGGATTCTTATCATCCGCCATTAAGCCTTACAATTTGTTTTACATTCGTTTTCGTCCGTACATTCGAATTTACCTTCTAACTGTAATAAAAGATTTAATTTTCGTATAGATAACTTTGAAAAGTTGATATGACATCAAACATTACCTGAAATCGAAATCTTTAACTATATGCGAAGGAAAGGTGATACCTCGCATATTCCCAGCACTTTAACTATTGATAACACACAAATCGAGACACCACAAGATATTGTGAACGCATTTGCTGATATTTTTTCTTCAATATATCAACCTAGTTCTTCGTTTTGTGTTGGGGATTCTCTTCTTATCAAGTGTTGATGAGGATGAGCTAATTAACATAACGTCAACTTTTCCTGATGATCTTGCGGCGGGTGATGATTTAATTTCTAGTCTACTAATTCGTGATGCAAGATGTGCCTTAACGAAACCCTTGACCTTGATAATGAATCTCTCCATCAAAACTGCTAACTTTTCTTGTCGATGGCGCCGTGCAAGAATGTGTCCAATTTTTAAGAAGGGTGATAAGACCAGGGTAGAAAATTATCGACCAATATATGTTTTATCTCTGCAACTTTGCCAAAGAATTTGAAAGCTTAATTTATTTTGTGATATGCTTTAATACTAAATCATTGATTTCTCCACATCAACACGGTTTCATGCGCGGTCTATCAACAACAACTAATCTGATATCTCTAACTCAAGCAATCTCATGAATTGGACAATCAAGGTCAAATTGATGTGGTTTATACGGATTTCAGCCATGCTTTTGATGTGATAGATCATGGTTTAGTACATGAAAAGCTTTCTGCGTTGGGATTTAGTGTGTCTTTTCTTAAACTTTTACACTCCTATTTGCAGATGGAATTATGTTTTTTACTTAGTTCTGTCCCGCTTCTGGTGTTTCGCTTGCATCATGGTTTGTTGAATGCTTAAACTTTTACACTCCTATTTGACAATCAGATGCAATTTTGTTTTTTACAGTGGTTTCAGATCTCGTGAGTTCTGTCTCTCTTCCGGTGTCCAGGACAACTACTTTTTAATTTATTTCTTAACGATTTGCTTGGATGCTCGTCGTGTTCTGTACTTGCGTGTGCCGATGGCCTCAAAATCTACAATCCTATAAAGTCTGTGGGTGATGTTTTCTGCCATCAACATGACTTACATCCTTTGTCAAACTGGTGTTCATGGTACAACTTGCATTTAAATATAAGTAAATGCTATTTTATATCATTTATACGTAAGATAGACCATAATCATAATTCGACTTACGTCATAGATGGTGTTTTGTTGGAAAGTGTAGACACTTTCCGGGATCTTGTAGTCCTTTTCTATAGCAGATTAAGTTTTTCCAGCCATATAAATCATGTTTTTGCATCAGCCTTAAGATCTTTGGATTTTTTTATTCGTTCATCTAGGTTCTTTAGCAAATCATTAGTTTTGAAGACGTTATATTTTACTTTTGCGGTCAGTAGGATGGAGTACGCTTCATAAGTGTTCTCTCCGTAATATATTTATTTACAGCACTCCATTGAAAAAGTTCAGCGGCGATTTTTGAAATATCTCTCGTTCAGGATTACCGGGATGTATCTTCTGCCAGGTGTTGACTACTCATTGCTAATAGAGACTCATGACCCTTTGAAACACCGACGCGATATCTATGGAGCGCGATTTATAAGAAAGCTGTGCAACGGATGGATAGATTGCCCAGATCTCCTTTCCTCTCTGAACTTTCTCACTTCCAGATTATCCTCTCGCTCCTCTTCCACTTTCCTAATTCCCTTTGCGATAACGGATTTACTGCAGGGGTCTCCGTTTGTCAAGATGTGTCGCTTTCTTTCACTACGACGACATTTTCTGCACCAATGGCTAATTATATTGATTTTTAATTTTGCTAAATGACGTGTATGTACCGTTGTCCTTTAAATGTAAAGTGTTGGACAAGTAAAGTTATTATTATTATTATTATTAACTCTACACTATAAAATTGCACTAGGATGAAGACACATTTCGATTTTCTTTGAGGGTTCATTGTCACGAAACAAACAACTAGGTGGCACTTACCCTATATTTCAATTAGATAGCCTATAGAGTGAGGACGCGCGGGTTGGAATAAATTCATTTAAAATTTTTGGTTTTGTTTTATGGAAAAACGCTCGGATAGGTCGACTTTTATTTTTAGCTGCGGTTTTTCTGATGGTAAATTGATGTACAAAGGCTGGTCCAAAAATAAGTTACGACCATCAATTTTTTTTTCAAATGGAAACATGTTTTTTATTTAATTTGTTAATTCTTCATCGAATTCTAAGTATGTTTCATGTACCATGTCCTATACCCAAACTCAACAGTTATCGAGAAATTTACAATTGAACATATTAATAACTGCAGTTATTGATCACTGTTGAGTTTGGGTATAGGACATGGTACATGAAACATACTTAGAATTCGATGCAGAATTAAAAAATTAAATAAAAAATATATATTTCCATTTGAAAAAAAAAAATTGATGGTCGTAACTTATTTTTGGACCAGCCTTTGTACATCAATTTACCATCAAAAAAACCGCAGATAAAAATAAAAATCGACCTATCCGAGCGTTTTTCCATAAAACAAAACCAAAAACTTTAAATGATTTTATTCCAACCCGCGCGTCCTCACTGTATAATTAAAATGGTGACACTGATGAGATTAATTTTGATAGGTTGACGCAAATATTACCCACATAATGGCATCTTATATCAATCCAGATTTAATAATACTGATTTATTTATTATTTACCATTTGACAGATACCCACAGGGTACCCACATAATGGCCCTATTTGGTTTCTGTTGATTTCCTATCTCGTGTCACTCTTTATAAAGGCACTCAAATTTCAATATGATTGTCTTTAAATTTCACATTTAGTATGAGAAACATTATTAACAATAAACAGTCGGCTGCGTAGTTTAGTATTAACAGCGTTTCAAAGAAATCAATTTAGTGAGAAAATGAACATTTGCGTGAGATAATTTTTTACGATTTTGATTGTGGTCTAACTCAACAATAATGCATCGATCAACTTCATTCTGTTTTTGGTGTTGAAGCACCATCCAACTCTGACTTATGACTGGTTCGCAGAATTTAAACGTGGACTTATTAGTGTCACTGACGAATTTCTTGAACATCGTCCATCAACTGCTATTGTTCCGGCAAACATCAATGCTGTACGAGGAATGATCGAAGTGGATCGACATGTGACATATCGAGAGATAAAAGCATCCTTGGGCATTAAGCATTTAGTAGTAAAGAAACTTTGCAGTCGTTGGATTCCACACAATTTAAGCTCAAAATGTGACTTTTGCGTGCAAATATATGCTTCAAAAATTCAATAGTGGTGCTTCTGCAATGTATACAGTATCGTAAGAGGTAACAAAACCTGGATATATCTATACGACTCAGAAAAGAAACAACAATCGCTTATTTTGGTGTTCCAAAGTGAACCAAAATCAACAAAAGTTGTTCGTTCACAAAGCGCTCCAAAAAAGGTTATTGCTTTCTTCTTCCTTAAAGCTGGGCCTGTTGCTACCGTTGCTTTTGAGAATCGAAAAACAGTAAATGCTGATTGGTATACAACAATTTGTTTGCTTGAAATCTTCGACGACGGCCGCCAACTCGACACTCAAAGCATCCGCTCGGTGTGGATTTGTGCATCTTTACAACCTGCAGCCGGGGACTACAGACGAAGAGGTAATAAATCATATTGAGATGCAGAATATTTTAAATGTGCAATGTGAGTCTATCAGGTCCAAATACCCCGATAAATATGCATCGTTCAAGCTGACGGTCCCTTTCGAAAAATTAGAAGCAATTAAAAATCCGGAGCTGTGGCCAACCGGTACAAAAATTAACCGTTTTTTCTTCCATGTGGGACGACCGACAATGAAAACGTAAATAAAACACTGGTACACAATCAAGATAATGTAAGAATAATACAAAACAGTGCGGGCGACAAAACAGTGTATTTCTCACTGTTGCATCAAAATATACAAATATGCGAAACAAAATTGATGACTTGATATTTATAGAAAGCCTGGATGCACCTACGCATGTTATAGCATTAACTGAACACTGGCTAAAGTTTAATGAATATCCAATTGTGGATGGTTATTGCATGGCTTCTTGCTTTGTTAGAACATCTGGTCCGCATGGTGGTTCTTGTATATTAGTTCGGTCTGACTATGAATATATTGAACTTGAGTCTCTGAAAAGCAGAAGCAGGGAATTAGTAGTGGAATGCACTGCTATTACAATGACTGATCTAAAAATTATAATTATTAACATTTATCGGCCTCCCTCTGGCAGCATGGAGGAATTTATGCAAATATTGGATGATATTCTACAGGAAGCTTGTTCTGAAATTAAATGCTCTATATTGCTGAGTGGTGATTTTAATATAGATTTGAATAGGCGAGACGCTGTCTCGGAAAATTTTTTGGACAAGCTGAGAACTTACGGTTTGAATCAAACAATACATGGTCCCACGAGAATAACCGAAAGGTAGCAGTCACTTTTTGATAATATATTTACAAACCTTGTGGACTACAACAGTGATATAATTGTTTCTGCGCTGTCCGACCATCGTGCAGTAAGAGTTTCCTTCGAGACACAGGGTGATGTAAATGAGGAGAGTATAAAACTGGAGAAACAACAACTGACACACCATATGCTTGAATTAATTAAGCAGGAACTACGGGGGATAGACTGGACCCCAATTGTGAGTAAAATTGATATCAATGAGTGTTATGATTCGTTTGCATAGATCCTGGAAAACATCATGGACAAATTCATAAATAAAAAAATAATAAATGTTTCAAAAAAAAATAATAAATGTTTCAAATAAGACTAATAAGAAATGGCTCACTAATGAAATTAGAAATATGAGCGCTATAAAGAGACAATTGTATGAAGGTGTATTAGGCAGATGTTTTCATGGGAGGTCATCAATCAACTCCAGGGATAATCAAATAAGAAATCTTTCAATTTAGATGATTTCATTGATAACTATGAAAATGAAAAGGATATACTAACATCAATTAATAACTATTTTATAGATTTCCCAAGAAACGTCAAAAAAGATGACGAAAGTTTATTAAGCCATGTGAAGCATGTTCCGGAATCCTTTGTATTATACTTGACTGATCGAGAAGAGGTAATTAGTGCTATATACAAATTGAAGGATACAAGGGCGAGTGGTGTGGATGGGGTTCCGGTTTCTCTGCTGAAGCACTGTGGGGAATGTCTGGCGGTTCCGATCACACATATTATAAATATCACCTTTGGATTTGGGGGCTTTCCTGAGCGTCTGAAATCCACAATAGTAAGACCTATTTACAAAAAAGGAGATAAAACTGACTTTAACAGCTACAGACCCATTGCGCTTACAAGCAATATATCTAAAATCATAGAGTCTCTCTTATATAACAGAATGGTTCAGTTCTTGATGAAGCATAATACTTTCTGTAGCAATCAGAATGGGTTTTTAAAGACAAGGTCTACAACTCGTGCTACATTTCAGTTGATGGAAGAAATTCTGGCAGGATTAAATAACAAAGAAGTAACAGCTTGTGCTTTGGTGGATTTGACCAAGGCTTTTGATAGTGTGCACCTTCATATACTTTTGCAGAAGCTTGAATGCATGGGCTTTAGGGGTGTGACTTTGGACCTATTGAGATCTTACCTCACTGGTAGGAGGCAGTGTGTGGCTGCCCGTGCGGCGTCTGGGAGACAGATTGTCTCGCCTTATCGTTCTATCATGTATGGAGTCCCGCAGGGTTCCATCCTTGGACCACTTCTATTTTTACTATATGTGAACGATCTACCTGAAATCATGGAGGGCCTGACGGTACTATATGCGGATGACACCTCGTGTATTGTGCGCGCACAAACTTGTGAGAGAGTCAAACTCAGTATGGAACAAAACTTCCAGTTAATGGATGAGTGGTTTGAGATGAATAACCTAAAACTTAACTCTGGAAAAACGAATATTCTAACTTTTAATGTACATCCGGAAGATCTGGTCATTGAGCACAAGGATGAGTCACTTCCATGTGTCGATAGTGCGCGTTTTTTGGGCGTGGTGGTGGACTCTCGGCTGTCTTGGACACCTCATATTGACGGTCTCGCGAAGACATTGAGTGGCTATTGCTACAGTTTGAGGGTTGTGGCTCGGAGTGTTGATGCTGAAACCTCCTTAAGTGTATACTATGCATGCGTACAGTCAAGACTACGGTATGGTGTTATCTTTTGGGGAAATTCACTGGATGTGGAAAGAATCTTTAAACTACAAAAGGCCTGTGTGAGAGCTGTTTTCCAATTAAGATCTAGAGACTCATGTAAATTAGTGTTCAAGGACTATAATATACTTACTCTCCCTTCGCTGTACATATTGGAGTCTGTTACTTTTGTTAAAAATCATTACGAAGAACTCTTTAAGGAATACGAATTTGAACATGGTCACAGTACTCGGGGTAAGGCCTCTTTGCATTTGCTTCCTCCACACACTCGCTTGGCGGGGATACAGAAACAAACCATCTGGCAATGCATTAAATTATACAACTGCTTACCACAAACTCTGAAAGTCTTACCGCCACAAAAATTTAAAGCGACATTAAAGAAATTTTTGACGAGTAAGGCCTTTTACTCAACTAATGATTTTTTTAACTCTGATTATGTATCATGATGTTATTTATTTATTGTTTGTTTGTTTGACTCTAAATGTTTTCTAAACTTTGTGCATATACTATGTTTATATTGTAATTGATGTGTTCTATGCTCAGCAATATGGAATAAACTATATATTATTATTATTATTATTATTATTATTATTAAATCAGAAAAAACAACCTATATCGGAGCATCATCCTTCACCACGATAACGCGAGCTCCCCACACAGCACATTAAACAGCAAAGAGAATAACTTTGAAGTAAAGACTTATTGTCCGTATTCACTTGACTCATCACTTCTTCCTGTTCCTGTGAGCTGTTTTCGACACATGATCAGGTCTGGTTTCTTCTAATGCGAAAGTTCTTAAAACTTAATAAACAACTATTTTCTTTGTTTTTTCGGAAATTCTTAGGGTGCCCAGCGAAAATAGTATGACCTTAAACAATTTCATTCATATGGTACTTATAATTTAGTTTTGAGATAGTAGGTTGATTGTTTCCCACAGAATTCTATATTCTTAGTAATTCTGTACACTCTGCATAATTTGTCAGATAATTGCAAAAAAGCTGCTTTTTAATAAGAGTAAAAGTGTTAATCTCGGTCCGAAACGTGAATCTTCTTATGGTAAAGCGATCCTAAGCTGACGTCTTTTGAAAAATGTTGTTTAGAAAGTCATTGCCTAAGCATAAGACACATAAGGTTTATCATATCTTTTGACATTTAGAAAGTACAATATTATTGTAGAGAAGACATCATGCACCCTCTGACTTTTCAGATTTTTCCAAAATGGGTATTGAAACGATCATTAATACTTGAGTATATGAGCGCTAGTAGTGGTCAGAGGGCTATTGTGGTAGTAGGTTTGCTATATTAGTTGTTCCAGAAATATTAAAAGTTATAAATTACATTAATAATATGCACTAACTTCATAAGTTATATGAGTGCTAGCGCTATTTTTTTAAAATAATGCGTGGCCGCATGCACTTAGAATTACTATGCAGTTTGTGATGCTAGTATTGATCGGCTGCATAGTATTATGGCAGATATTAATATAATTCAAATTTACATCTAGTTTTCGTTTAAAAAAGTAAACAAATTGAATATTATTGAAAAAAAATAGCTTGTAATGTAATTGTGTTAGATAATTTATTTTTAAAACTTAAGAAAAATTAAATAGAACAAAAAGTTGTAACATATACAGTATAAATATCAAGTCCATCAAATATCAGTAACTAAGGGTAAACTGACTGGGCTCGCTATAGGCTAATCATATTGCAAATATTCAGTTCGTGATTTTAAAATGTACCTACTCCTTGGAATTAAAAATATAGCTAAATACGTACTGTCTGTCCGCTTTTTCTTTTACCATTTTCGATTTGAATTTTATACTTATGATTGAAATCGGTACTCCTTAGTCAAGTTGCATACTAAATTAATGAGAAAGACTTTTAGCATTTATTGAATTTATTAGTAAACTGTTAAAATTAATAGTGTAACATAACCTTAACAAATGTTGATTGCAATATGCAATATACGAAATATATAATTTAAATTAAATTACATTTTATACATTTACAAGTTACAGTTATTTATAAATTGAATGCTCAAAGTAATTAATACTCATCCTTTCGACTTTCTAATGTAATATAAGGTAATGGGTATCTGTAATTGACACAGGCATCGCGCTTTGAAAATCTTCATATTGTTAAATGGGCAACTTCGAAAAGGCTACCTTCATTTAATCTACCGCTAATGTCGTGCTAAATATTCAATTTAAAACATAATGATCGCTTTATAATCACATGATCTTACAATTGTAACTACAATATGATAAAACAGCATTAATAGCATTAATATCAAATTTATATATTGTTAAAATTGATTAGTTTATGTCAACAATGTTGAAAATCATTGCTAGAAAGCCCTTTAAGTTGCGCTTATGGATTCTAATGTCAAATTTGACAATTAATTTGAATTCACACAGGGGTTGAAGTTGTAAAATATAAAAATCGCTAAAATGTAAATATTGGCGGAGTAAATCAATTACAGGCTCATTATTTACTCAATAAGTAAAACAAGAAGAATGAGTGTGCTTGAAACCACACAGCTGAAGTGTAAACTTCATCAAGGCGAGGTGAATAATACGAAATAGACGCGTATAATATTTCAGTAACGTATTAAATAAAACGTATTCGCACACTTATTACATTTACACATGTACACACGCGTATAATATTTAGTAACGTATTATACGACTGATGCGTCATGCTCTCCCATGTAACGGTCGCCGAACGAGTATAGCAGTTACGTATGTATATGTATAAATAGACGATATGAATAATCGATTACGTGTTCCGCGTTGGTCTGATGCAACGAGCCGGCGTCCTACATTGGTCATACCCGTTCGGCTCGGGTTCTAATCTGCTCGGGGACATGAATTTATTTATTCATTTAAATTTCAATTTAATTGAAATTAAATACCTCTATATGATAGATTTATCTTGTTCCCTTACCCGACTTTACCCGAACGAGCGTTACACATATCCGAGCGTTACATATCCGAGCGTTGCAGGTCAGTCTTGTTCACTGCATACAATCAGCGCAACGCACCTAAAGAAGTTTACACTTCAAAAGTGTTTTTCTACTCCCATACTTTAATTGTATTATTAGATATGCTGAACCTGTACTTTAATGATGTTCATTACGATACAGATTTTCATTATGATACAAGTTTATGTCCAATAGGAATACAGAGTTTTCATTACGATACAAGTTTATATCCAATAGGAATGCGACATTCCAATATTCAAACAATATTCAATATGGCGACTGTATACCTGACAGATATAAAAATTAATTAAATGTGACAGTTCTCTGCAATTTACAAGTAAGTGTTAACATTTGCGCTTTTTTGAAAATATAAAAGGTAAAAATGAGGGATAATGACAGTCAAATGTAATATTTGACTCCACCAGAAATTATGGAACAGGCCTTAGAAGCCACGAACAATTTATTACCAGCTAAAATCGCAAAGATGTACAGAAAATTTTACGCTCAGTTTATGAAATGGTATGGTCAAAAAATACTGTTTTATTATGTGGTCGTAGAAAAAATAGTGTGTGCAACTCGCATTTAATGGCTATTAAGACACTCGTATTCAACACAATACTCGGCTTCGCCTCGTATTGTAATTTTCTTACTCGTGTCTTAATAGCTATCATTAAATACTCATTGCATAATATACTATTACCTGATTCAAAATAAAACATTTTTTGTTACTTGATACTCTTGAAACATCTTACGGGCTACTAGCATTTGTACTATACTTTTCTATAAATGTAAATAGGTCATCTGAAGGGTAACTCTGGACCCATGTAATATATATCTAAGAACAAGTAATTATGTGTACGTATTGCAAAAATGCTCAAAATACTCGAATCTGTATTTTATAGATTTGTTATCAGAATGGTAAAGTGATAAAGAAAAAAGAGTCGACCCAATATACTTTCTTAGTGGGTTTAATTATTTATGACGATTTTGGAATATGAAAGCTATTTATATACAATATGAGAAGATAATTACAAATTTAACAATAAAAAGTTTGACATCCATCTGCCTGGAAATTTTAAGTTGATTAAATTTATTAACTTACACGAACTCGAAATGATTACATTTTTTTGAATTTTTTGAATTACATTTTCAATTATGCGGATCTATACAAAATATTATCACTTATTAAGTTGCTTGCTACAAGTTCTGCAATAGACAATAAAGATATCTATGCGCCCCTTATTGCTATTGCCATAACAGAACAAACAGAAAAATAAGAACCTAAACCAAGCTTCTATAAATAAATTAATATCCGAGATGTAGAAAATAATAATGAAGGATCATAAAGTAAACGTGTGCATACCAGATAAAGCTATTCTATTCAAGCCCTTATATGTGTTAGTAAATTACATTAGGTGCAACAAATTCTCGATAAGGTAATTCTCCTGAATGTAACACTTGTAAGTGTATATTTTATGAGAGAATGCAATTTTTGAGGTCATCATTCTGTAATGCAGCAGCACAGCAACGCCGGTATCGGCGCAACTTGTTTATTTCTCAACTCTAAAAATTGTGCTTATACTTACTTGAAATGGAGAAATCTCCCGTTTATCTCCGCAATAAAATTTCAAGTCGTACGGATGTGCACAACATAAATGTCGGTTCTAAGTACTTTCCGTCCTATCGTAAAAGTTGGAATTATTTAGGCACGCAGTAGTAACTTTGCTGGTATATGTAAAGCGCTAACAGTGAAAACTTTTGTTATTGTTGGTAATTATCCTTTACTGTGCAAAAGAAGTTATAATAATTATTAAGTTATTTTATACGAAATTAGAAAGTATATTCCTGCAGCTACAGGATTTAGTATAGTTTCATTAAATCTTTCCCAAGGGTTTATAAATCTACGATTTTCTTAACTATTTTAATAACTAACTTTTCCACATTCAAATAGTTTTTGTAGAATAGGAGTTTTAAGGTACTAGAAGATAAATCGTCATATACGTAGATTTTCTAGAATTATCATGTACTAGTAATAAGTACAATACCGAAGAAATTGCAATTTTGATGGTCCTATCATTTTAGATAAATATTATGGTAATAATAATAATAATGATATATTCTTTATTCATTAAATTCATCATATCTTTAAAGTGCACGTGTATTTAAAATTAATTAAAAACAGTTTTAAAATGATGAATTAATAATACAGATTTCTGTATATAAATGTAGAAATAGTAAATTTTTAATTATGGTTTTGTATAAGTATTCCCTATATTTCGTGGCGTGTTACTATGCACTCAGCACAAGTACAAAATCACCGGTTACGTCTATCTGTTATAAATGTTATTTTAAACGATTTGCCAACTATCTTTGGAGTTGATATTTATTTATTATCAATTTTTTAGATTCTGTAGATGGGTCGATGGGAAATATCTTATCACCAGGCTTTCACAAGTAATGTTTTTTAAATTAACAAAATTTGAAAAAAAAATGATTCTCACATTAAGTATTGTTTTATGTTAGTAAAAAAAAACTTACTCATTTATTGCAAATGATTTCAGATTTATCGGCATGTGTAAAACTGTCATTTTGTATTAAAAAAAATAACACAAATACTTACGAAAGAAAATGAAAATTTAGTTTAATTTGAAATAATTTTTATTGGACATCCGCAGATCAATTACGACTGATATAGCTTCAAACGTGTTTAAATAATTGATGTACTGACACAAATACAATTCCACATAAAAATAAAGACGAATCAAATCGAACTTACTAAAAGCATTCAATCTTATAATTAATTGATTAATTTAAACTATAAATAGTTCGTTTATAAGAAGAAATTCTATTAGAAGGTACATTATTATAGTTACTGTTAATTGGCCGTAATTATTTGCTTTTACTGAATTTTTAGTCTACTAATATGATATAACTTTATATATGTTGGAAATGAAACGTAGGAGATATTGGTCCTCGCTTGAAGATTGGACGGTATCCTTTGCAAAGAAACCGTTATCGGAAATTCATTAATCCTTAATGAATTTTACAATAGAAATTTAATCAATTCAATTCAGTTTTATAGTCATAGATTTCTTAAAAATGCGGGTAACAGTTGTGCCTAATATCTATTCAAAAACTTAATAACAATAATTTAATAATATTTAAAATAAACCACTACTACTATGACATACTCGAGTGGGTAATAACTCATGGATAATCATATATATAAAATAGTATAAATAACAAAACATTCACAATAATAAAACACCAATAAACATATAAGTACAGTTTAAAATTTCTATAATACTAAGAGTATCTTCTGTTGCCGATAAGTGAAAGATCCTTAAGTCAATAAGCATAATCTAGATAAACCCATCAAAAGGCACATGGTTTGGTTATACAGTTTCTGAGATATTCACAAAAGCAACAAATTTTTAAATGGAATATATAATTATATTTCCACATATTTTGAAAGAGAGTTAAATTCTAAACAAAAAGTAAGTAATACACTATCGTCCTACATTTAAAAATAACGAATAAAAAGCACTTAAACTCTTTGATTATCATTACTTTAATATATGTAAGTAGTATTAAAGTAATGATAATCAAAGAGTTTAAGTGCATTTTATTCGCTTATTTTTAAATTTAGAACGATAGTGTATTACTTACTTTTTGTTTAGAATTTAACTCTCTTTCAAAATATGTCGAAATATAATTATATATTCCATTTAAAAATTTGTTGCTTTTGTGAATATCTCAGAAACAAGCTCTTCAATTGTTTCTCTGTTTCGACTAACTTAATCAGCAAAAAAAGGTCCTACTAGTTTGCTAATTTAAGCGACTTCGTAGCTTCAATAATAACAAAGTTAGCAATGGTGAACACTTAACTTTAGACACCTTGTATATCTACTTATCTGCGTTAGGAAGTTTTGTACTATGTATAAATATATTTCAACATGTTTAAATATTCGTAAACTAATAATTATGTTTGTTGTGTATCTCTACCTATAATCAAATTCAAGCCAAATATATATACAAAATACAAACGTGAAGTAAAAAGAAATATTATAATAGAAGAATCTATATTGTTTTAATTTTATCCAGAGAAATGTAATGTAAGTCTTAACAAAACAATTGTCTGTAAATATTTAAGTAATGCATTTTTCTTTGTATTACAGATTACATTTGATAAAGACAATACATATTTTGTCAAAATGGTAGAATGTGATTTATTCTATTTTAATAAAATGGACATTAGTTAACCACAAGATCGCTACACTGAAGAATCAGTTTTTAAATTGATTACATATGTACTTTAGAAATGATACAACCCTATAACAGAATATTTCCAAAATCACCGCGTTATATTACTTCATTACTTACAAACACTGAAATATACAATCACGTATTACGTGTTTTTATTATTTTTGTTCTAATTTACTACAAGCACCTTTTCAGTTTGGCATAAAAAAGTAACTTTTCAACATGTTTACACTTGTCATAGCTACCCTTCTTAGAAACAGAAAAGCGATGGATTCGTGCACCCTGAGGGAAATAGCATTCATATAGTTCATCCTTTCGAGTTTTTGCTGTGTTCTCGGGATTTCTTGTTATTCCTGCACTTACAGGGCTATGCTGTTACGGAAATAGTATAGGAATGTATTCAGAAATATGAACGGATCTTTTTGCGCATTTTTATCTTTTTTTTTATACAACGCCTGAATGGGATACGTGGTTATTCTGCCAAATGCAATATTCAAATATTCGTTATTTTGGGATTTATTTCGGTGGTTCTCAAAATGATATTTTCCCGAATTTCCAAATCCGACATATGTAACACATTCCAAAATACATTTTCATATCATTCAGTAATATTTTCTCTCATCTTTTCTTGTATGGAAGGCTTCTGACGAGAGTTATTGTTGGATAATGTCTTCCAATAAAGTATATTGGAATAGAAGTTTATGTACACATTATACAACAACGTTCCAAACAAAAATACTAATAATAATTTAGCTGACAATACACACATATAGGTGTTTCCAATATATAGTTAAAATACAGTGTGCTTAAAAATTATTGTAAGAACAAGAAAAATAAATAATTTGATTGTTTAGGACCATAGCATCGAAAATTATGTACGACAATAATTTAAGAGTAGGTGGGGTATTATTTTCGAATCGGTCTCTTAAGAGGATATTTAAATTTTCATTATAGCCTGACGTTTAGTTTGACATATACAGGGTGAGTCATTAGTAGCCGCTTCTTCGATTGCTCTTTTGTGTTTTAAATAAAAGAAAAAACAATTAGTGGAAGATCCAAGGAACAAAATGGCTCAATAAAATACTGGGTGTTCCATTTAAAAAAAATAAGTTTTTTGTATGTGAAAATTTCAAAAAGTAGGCTTTGAAAAGACAAAGTTTTTTGAGGTATTGTCAAGTGCAACTTTACCAAATGATGCAGAATTTTCTTGGCTACAAGCAGCACCAAAGTTAATATTTTTACTTTTAAAAACAATGTGTAAATGATTTTTTTCTGAACACGTGTTTTGGTTAAATATTTTCAAAAAGAAATTAGGAACTCAAAAACTATTAAATATATAAAAAGAAAAACAGTTGAACAGCAGTACAAGAAAATCCAAAAATATATAGGGTGAGTCATTTAAAAAAAATAAGTTCCGTGCATTTCCGGTGAAACCGGAAGTGCGTCAGAATTTAAAGTATTTTTACAATATGCGCCACAGAAAACCATGGATCTTCCACTAATTGTTTTTTCTTTTACTTAAATCACAAATGAGCAATCGAAGAAGGGGCTACTAATGACTCACCCTGTAATGTTGCTGGAAAAGTTGTAAAATGATAAAATCTCTATATGTAGAAATACAGTACTTGCTTTTTTAAGAAGAAGTTTATAAATCTCAATTCACAAAAAAAACTTACGACCTTATATTTTAATAATCGATGTTTTGAATATTCCGTTGACGTTTGTTGACATATTGTGAATAAATTTCTTTTAATAAATGCAAGGTTAATGTTGATATATATATGATTTCTATTTGCTTTTGTATATAACAAATACTTAGTGATCTTCTTGTAAATATATGTATTAAATTTGTGTAATTGAATTTCTGTTTTATTTATGTGTAAATAAAAGATTGACATAATAAGATTTCTTTTACCCTTAATGTTGGTAGATTATTTGTATAAGATAAATATTAAAGTATTAAAATGAAAAAACATGCTAATATATACCGAACCATAGTTTTCTCTCCACTGTAAACCGACTACCCGAATTTGAGCATTACTGTTGTTAAGATTCACGTTCACCAGATAAATTAAAACACTTGATTTTATCATCACACACACTTTATTTTAAATTTAATGTCTAATCAGTTGTCAAATAGAGACAGTGAACGTGGGCGAATACCAACTGTAGATTTTAATAAGAGGACATTACCTACAGATGTTAAATATCCCTATGTTTAGTTATCCATTGATAGATGGAGCACTGGGCCATTCATTTTGGCAATTAGTATTGTAAATATTGTTTAATAAATATTTAACAATTTAAAAAAGGTAACACGTTATACTGTCAACAACGTGCTGAGTATAAATCTTTCGCACGCATTTTTTCGCATAAAAGTAGTTCTTCATTTTATTTTGCTTTGTGTAGTTTTGTTCTGTTTTTCCACATTTACCTTGTTTAGTGTTAGATATCTGACTATGGTGTTTTCTCAATTGAAAAAATGAGATATATTGCAAGCATAGATCATGTCCAGTAAAAATTCAAAAAGGCCTAGCAAACATTTGGCTGAAAGATATCCTTTACGACAGCAGCCAGATCGACGTTACTTTCGAAAAATATGCAGTCAGTTTATACGACATGATTGCTTATTTAAAAAAAGAGATAACTAAGAAAAATAACATTCTCAATAAAGAAGTAAAAACCACGGTGTTAGCATATATTTAAGCTCATCGTGAATCACTATTAGGGATGCTACGCTAGAATTGGGTTTAAGTTGTTCATCAATCCAAAGAATTTTGAAAAAAACATAAGTATATCCCATATAAGTTCGAACCTCACAAACATTAATACCCGGAAACTTAGCCAGTAGATTAACCTTCTGTCAATGGTTCGTAAATTTCTGCAAGGACAATTTAAACGGAGCACAATGTATTTTATGGGGCGATGAAACGAATTTTTCAAATACAGGCATGTTTAATAGAAGAACAGTTACAACTGGTTCCAAGAAAATTTACTAATAGTGCGTCCATATGCTGCACAAGTTCGGTTTGGTTTTAATGTTTGGTGTGGATTAATAGGTTCGATAGTCAATGGTCCAGTGTTCCATGACGGTACGTTATCAGGAGAAAGATATATGGAATTTCTTCGTAATGTTCTGGCGGATTTCCTTGAAAAAGCCAATGATATGATTTT
Organism: Amphimallon solstitiale; assembly: GCA_963170755.1. NCBI lineage: Eukaryota > Metazoa > Arthropoda > Insecta > Coleoptera > Scarabaeidae > Amphimallon > Amphimallon solstitiale. The sequence goes on from OY720675.1 coordinate 205,591,774, forward strand.
ATACTCTCAACAGGACATTGCTCCTGCACACAAATGTCACCTAGGGCAAAACTATCTCAATGCGACCATTGCCATTGGGTTGGTACCATTCGATGGCCAGTACAGTCCCCGGACCCCTCGCCTTTAGACTTCTTTCTTTGAGATATTTAAAAAAGAGGGTGTACAAAAAGCGGTACAACACCGTACACGCATTGCAGAACAAGCTCAGAATTAATAATAACGGAGATAGCAAGGGTGCGCACTTAATTTGTATAACTTCCTTATTATCCGTTTTAAGATATATAGGGTATTCTATTTAAAAAATAAAAAATTCAATGTTTCTCGAAAATGCGTTATTCAATTGTTTATTCATAAACTGCATATTAATCAACATTAAAAACACTACTACTTTTCTGATTTAATCTACTTTCTAGAATTAATAATAACGGAGTTAGCAATGGTGTGCACTTAATTTGAATAAGCCTGTATACTTGCTTTGATTTGCTTCGGATAAAAGATTGTTAGTTTTTAGTACGCACTTATCATGTGTAACAAATGTTTATGTTCACTGTACTGCAAATAGAATATTATAATTCTTTGGGTAATGGAGTCTATTATTATTATAAATATTACGTGTTTTATTTTTACCAAAAGTAATATTTCCTTTAATAGTAGTTTATACAACGAGTCAATAATGACAGTTATTATTCCCGAGAGCTGAATTTACTCCCGAGCCGCGTAAGCGGCGAGGGAGTAACTCAGCTCGAGGGAATAATAGTCATTATTGCGAGTTAGTATACACTACTTTATCGACGACTAACTGAAAATTACTAAAAAAAATCAAAATAAGTAAACGAAAATGTCAGATTACTATATCAATATGACGTTTGATGGTTAGGCAGTCAGTAAAATGGCCGGACTTGTCTATCGTTACTATGACAACGTTAGGAACGTTATGTTCTTATTGGCGGAATGCAGTGAATAATGGTAACGTTATGGCCCATTACATGTTCTTATTGGCGGAATGCAGTGAATAATGGTAACGTTATGGCCCATTATTCACTGGTCGCATTTCATTATTCCCTACGGGTATTATGAGTGTTATTATTAGCCAATATTGATTAATATAATACATACTTTATTGTTTAGTCGTCGATAAAAGACATTATCACCGTTGATTCCTCCTTTTTTGAAGGAATATAAATGCTGATTGTTTAAATATTAAATAAAACACTGATAATATGTCACTATCTTTAATTTATCTAACACTTAACATGTAAATTGTTGAAGCCTAACACAACTGCTTCGTGTGGATGTTTGTTTAGAACTTAATATATTTTATCGTTATTTTATCAAAGATTTTTCCCTTCCCCCAGTTAAAATACTTTCTTTTCATGAATAGGAGGGGAAATTCTTTACCAAGAAAAATGACTAAACACATGGGGTTGGAAATTACAATATAATATTCGAGTGAAACGTAAATACCAAGTAGTAAAATAATGGTTATATGGCTCTAATTATTTTATTGCGGTCGCGTCGAAAGAGACGCCAACTATTGTATCTTTATAATGATTGGCAATAAATTAGATATGTACATACATTTCTTCACAATAGAAGAGAAATTTGGGTTTTTTCTGACTAAACTTGTGGTTTTAGAACACATATACATATACAGTGTGAGTTAACAATATTTGAAATTAACGTATTGTACATAAATATATAAAACAATTGTCTTTCTTATACAATATTATTTATCGTCCTGAACAATCACTTTATTTGCTCTATATACGAATATTAGTTAGGTGCGTCTAATTGCTAAGAAGCGACCAATAGCGGTCATATACTTAATATGTGTATCATAACGGTAGCGCAGACTTGTCGGACTTCACGTATCTTCCTCTAGGGAAATACACTCTAACTTTATACACATACATAATTAACAAGTTCCTAAATAAATCATTCATGAGAAGGACTATTTATAAGTTAAGCAAGATAATGATTTATTTGAATGATTCTGTGTGCTTTAATATACTACCAATTTAATTATTAAATTGACTTATGTCCAACAATATTTCCAACTTACTTATATTTTAGTAAGTTTTATGTTTAGAAGTCATCTTTACGTCCAGCTGTTAAATTAAGTATTTATAAGGAGACACGCATTAAAATGATTATTTTATTTTAATGAGGAAGAACCCCATCTGAAATGTATAATATTAAATCACATTAAACCATTATATTATAAAATTCTATTCAAAGAAGCATTTTAGTTAAGTAGTTATAAAATGTGTAAAATATGTAATAAATATAATTATATTTCAATGTAAACACAAACTTTGAAGTTGTAGTATAATCAACCTGTATATTGATAATATAACTGTTGTTGCTGCTCACAACAGGTGTAGAAAGTGTATATAAAATATCTAGAATGCAATTACTTGATAACGAGATGTGATTGGTCGACGAAAAAAGAGCAATGGGTGTTAAGAAACTTCTTTTCACTAAGAGAACCGACAAAAAATATATTGGTTTTATGAAGAAAGTAAAGTTAAAAATATAAATAATATTAAAAATACAACAATTTTAAAATTCAAGATGAACGACCAGAATATAATTTCTCGCACTAATGTAAATTCTTCATTATTCATCCACCTGATGAAGTCGCTGTGCGACGAAACAACGTTGTAGTGGTTTACTATAACTAAAGTTTTGAAACTTTAAAATCAGAGTTTTATTTTTATTATTATTTATCATGGAGTTTCAGCAGGGATTCAATTAATTTTTTCATTCTAATAATAATAATATTATTTTATTGTCCAACAGCCAAGAACGTTTACAAGAAATTATACAATAATAACAAACAAACAACAACGTACATGTGAGCCAATAGTAAGTAACAAGAAAATACAGAGAAATAAATATACACATATCTATATCTACATGAGCAAATAATAAATAGGGGGCGGACATGACCGAGTTAAACTACGACGGACTTACAACGGAGCAAAGAAATAATGTAAACAACACACCTTTACTGAATAGCACTAAATCATATGGTGAACTGCAACATCTGTTTACGCTCGAGAAGAGCTCAAGAATGACAGCAAAAAATGGCCATAAAATAAGGAATGTATGAGTAAAATTCTTTCTACATCGACGTAGATAGCCTGAGGGGTTTTTAAAATGTATTATATTTACCTTATAATTCGCAAGAGAAATAATGTAAATATGTATATACTTACTGTTATTTAGTTTCAATAACATACGCGTATATTTTTAGTTATCATTTATTTAGATCTAGAACGTTGTTTATGTTGCTTTTTCTGATATGAAAATGAAGTGTCAGTGATTCCGAAATTTATTACAAAGTCTGTAAAATATCGTTACAGAATGCCAAAATATCGCACGTTCGTCACTTAGCTTTGCTAAAACATACACAGAAATAGTGTTTATGCAGAGAATTTCGACGTTTACAAAATTTCGTTAAATGTTTAAATGACGATGCTCGAAGTAGTTCTGAGTGCAAGGAGCTAACACAAATCTCAAATTTAAAAAATCAGTTGTTATTCCTACAGGACCACTTTGGAAATTTGCCTAAACTGATCACATATTTTGAAAATCGAATCTCAAATTAAAGAATGGATTAACCACATTAGATGTGGCTATTAATAATTTTAAGTGACTTCGGATGTGGCCTTCGGCAAAAGTTAGACGCAGTTTTTAATAGAAATCTAGATTTAACAACATTCCGGCAATTGTGTATGCTAAATACGCTGAAATAAAAGAATATTTCCAGTACGCACATATAACCAGTTGCGATGTAGAAAGGACGGTTTCTATCTACAAGGATGTACTTAATTCAAAGAGAAAAAGCCTTACAGAAGAGAAAATGAACAAATAATAAGGTATTTTGTATTTTATAGATCACCAGCCACTTGTTATCCAATTATATAAATAAAATTAAAACCTCTTTAAAAATACAACATTTCTATAGTGCGCCCATGGGCGATGAGTCATGACTCGCTCGTGTCCGCGCCCTAATAATAACAAAAGAAGAAATATCAAACTAAAAAACATGGAATCGGATAATTCCCATTGAAGCTACGAGCCATATGTGTTAGAGGGGCTTTTAATAAAATATTAGTTTTGCATCTAGCCATACGAGCAGTTTCACCCGACCGCGCATTGTAGGCAGGTATTGAGAAATGCATCTGTACAAGAAAATAAGGAGAGCTGTAACGCTCTCTCCGTAGTGCTAAGGAAACCATACCATATCGTTCCATCCATTTTATATGATACATATTTCAAAAAATGCTCCTGCACACGCTTAATCGCTAGCTGCAGGTAAGTATAAATGGGATACCATACAACTGATGCATACTCAAGTTGACTTGTAACAGGTCTATTGCAATAGTGTGTTTTGTCTACGGCATGGATCTAACCAAGAATCCCAGAAACCTGGGCCTATAGAATTGACGTGTTCTGAGAACGATAATTCATTATCGAAAAGAACGTTCAGATCTCTGACTGCATTCTATCTTATTAGAGGAATATTATTGACGTGCTATCTGTATAACACGAGATTACGTATCTTGGCATATTGAGAAGTTTTGGAAATAATTACGTTTTGGTTATGCCGTACTTATCCTTACCTACACGAAGTCAAAATTAACCTGAAAATAGAAACAATGTTATAAATTAGAAGTATATCTTATTCAATTAAGAAAATTAACTTAACCTGAAGCTGAAACGTCTCCCTGATTATCCTGATTCCCAGGTCGATCATAAATTTCAAGCCAGCCATATCTTCCCGAGACGGATAGTGAATTTTTGGTAAAGTACTGCATTTTACGAACCCATCTAATTTGCATTTTACCACATTCTGTTTAAAGAAAGTAACATTTAATGCTTTCAAATATAAAGGTTTTATTTATAAATATAAATTATATAGAATCGATTGAATACATTTCCATTGAAAAATATAACCTTAGAAAGGTTAGTGATGCCTGAAGTAATAAATTTGCAGTATTAACAAAATAGATGATAACTGAGATTGATGTTTTCGGGAGGTGATACACGTTTTATTTACATACTTTCAGTAAGTTTTTCTATCCAATATGAAAATATAAAACGTTTAAGTTCTATGTTTTTTCTTGTGTGAGAATAATTTAACGTAAAATTCAAGATACACTTTAAAAACTGTGTAGCGATTTACTGTTGTTTTAAAATTTTAAGGAATGTTGAAATATAAATTTTATTAGGCATATTTTTATCTTATTATGTAATATCACAGATAATAGCGTTGTTTGAGAAATGTGTTATAACATGGATCAATAGAGACTGTTTTTTAAACAATAAAATTATATGAACTTCAAGTAGCAATTTCTTATCTTTAATTAAAAGAAGAAAGGAATTCGTAATTTTCTAAATAATGAACTCAAGCCCTAGTATGAGAAACGTTATGAATCTACCGACCCATTACACATTTCATTAAATAAGGACTTGACTTATTTTGTGAAAACAAATAAAGACTACATTGCATTAAGATATTTTACAATTATAAAACATCTAATTTGTTGTTTTAAATTTTAAACTGACAATAGATTAAATATATATAATTATGGGTCATATCTAATATCTTCAGCAGATGTAAAGATATAATATTAAGACAGCAAAAGAGAATTTTTATTTGGATTTATTTATTGAGAAGAGATCCAATCAATATTTTGTTTTGGTTGTAAAAGGTGAACAAAGCCAAATCGAGGTTGTTATATAATACAGTATTTGTTACTGGCTGTTTATATTAATAATTAGGGCGCGGACACGAACGGTTGATGACTCATCGCCCATGGGCGCACTACTGAAGTATTGTACTTTTAAAGAGGTTTTAATTTTATTTATATAATAGGATAACAAGTGACTGGTGATCTATAAAATACAAAATACTTTATTATTTGTTCATTTTCTCTTCTGTAAGATTTGTTCTCCTTGAATTAAATACATCCTTGTAGATAGAAAACGTCCTTTCTACATCGTAACTTGTTATAGGTGCGTACTGGAAATATTTTTTTATTTCAGCGTATTTAGCAGTTAGATTTTGTGTCATTGTCCCAATACACAATTGCTGCAATGTTATTAAATTTGGATTTCTATTAAGAATTGCGTCTAATTTTTGCCGAAGGCCACATCCGAAGTCACTTGGAATATTTTTGAAATTATTAATAGTCCACATCTAATATGGTTAATCAATCTTTTAATTTGAGATTTCGATTTTCAAAATATGTGATTAGTTTAGGCAGATTTCCAAAGTGTTCCTGAAGGAATACAACTGATGTTTTATATTTGGGATTTGTGTTAGTTCCTTGAGCTCAGAAATACTTCGAGCATCGTCATTTAAACATGTATCGAAATTTTGTAAACTATGGAAATTCTCTGCATAAAAACTATTAGCTTCCAACCATGTCGCCCATCTAGTTATTACTGGCGACGGAGGCAGTGACAAAGATGGAAGTTTTTCCCTGTAAAGAGCTACTCTCGAAGGTGCTTTTCTGAAAACTTTTTTAAAAGCCTGTGCTACACAAGTAATATGCTGCAGGTAAGGATATGTTCCCTTTATTAGTAGGTCTGTTTTTAATATATATGCGGCACTGTCACTAACAAATAAATGTATTTTTGCCCTCTACCTGTGGCCCGAATGAAGCATTTTGTGCAAATTCTCGTCAATGGTGTTAGCAACTGTTTCCCCATCAACTGTATTTATAACTTTACATGCTATTACATATGCGTTATATGGAATAGTTGGATGTAGTACACCAGCTACAACATTTACCACACAGCGTCCTAATATATCGACAGTTTCGTCGGCACTTATCCATAGGTACTGATTTGAAAGATGTCTTCTAATGCCTTCTACTGTTGTCGTGAAGCACTTAGAAACATAATATTTGCGTAATGTAGATTCATCAGGAACATTCCGACCAGTATAATTGGAAAAATTATTTTGAAAGTGGGATTGTTAAGTTCCTTTAAGGGGATATTAGTTCTTAGTTAAAATTGTCAGCTTCCAACGGGTCCAATTTCTGTGTGTTTTAGCGATGCTAAGTGACGTTGTATGTGGCCCTTTTGGGCATTCTGTAACGATATTTTACGGACTATGCAATAAATTTCGGAATCACTGACAATGGAGGACATAGAATCAGTATGACCCTTAATCCAACTTGCCATTGTTTTACGATGCCATTCTCGACGTTCTTCCATATCATAGTAACATAAACAATGTTCTAGATCTAAGTAAATGATAACTAAAAATGTATGCGTATGTTATTGAAACTTAACAAAATCCAATGCACACTTACGTCGATATAAATGGAAGAAGTAGATTCAATGAACCGGTATTAAACAGGAACTTACAAATTACAAAAATTATGAAGTACGTAATTAACAGTCATAACAATGAAAAAACGAAACTAACGTAAGTATGAATAGGTATACACATATATAACTCTATTTATTTTACGAAATAAAAGGTAAATATAATAAATCTTAAACACTCGTCACCCTTCTACCTACGTCGATGAAGAAAGGATTTTACTCATAAATTCCTTTTTTGATGGGCATTTTTTGTTTTCCTTTTCGGTAACTTTCAAGGAAACAACAGATGTTGTAGTTCACCATATGAATAATGCTATTCAGAAATAATGTAAGCAACACACAGTTGTTTACATTATTTCTTTGCTCTGTTGTAACTCCGTTGTAGTTTAAACCTGGGACGTCCGCCCCTATAACTTTCGTTGAATCGTACATAGAATATTGTACGTATACTAAATTACAATGCTAATTAGAAACCTATATTTTCTGCATTGTATTTTTAAATACAGTCTTTCAATTCACGCTAGCTGCAAGGTATATGTATTAAAACAGTAGCGGAATTGTTTAAACAGATACATTCCCTTTTCCAAGTTAAATATCATGTTTCAAAAGCCACTAACAACGCTTTGTTTACATTACGTTGAATGTGCACTGGATATGATTCCACGGGTACATGCAGCTACTGCCGTCATGGTACGTATAATAAAATTCTTTACATTCTCCCGAAAGCTGGAATTTTTAAGCTGCACAGGCTATAAAATATTTTGGGAATTGTACTTCTTGACCATCATAATAATTACATTCACGCAGCCGTAATAACGCCCCTCAAAAAATTTATTGGCTTCATAAAAGTAGAAACACAGAGTCATAGTCTAGAAAGAGTGATAATCGTATTTTATTCCAGAGAAGTGTTTTTCTTGTTTTAAAGCAAACTCCTGGCAACAACAGAAATTTGTGTTACAGGAAAAATGTGAAAATTTCGTTATTAAGCAGTTGATTTTATGGAAGTAAACATATTGATTTTCGTGGAACACATTTGCTTTTAAATTTTCTGTCAGCCTCATTTACCGAATTTACAAACACAGGATCCTTTGTGAGTTGTGTTATTTGTGGACCGTCAAATATTCCGGCTTTCATTTTGTACGTTTTCAATTGAGGCATTTTCTTTCTATATATATGCAAAGCATGGTGCGTTCTTTTCAAGAAGGCTTAAAAACTGCATCAGAAGGCCCTAGTCTCATACGAAGGGGAGAAAAAGTGCTTTTCTCTCGTCCTATGACATTCTTTCGCCAATATCCATATTTTATCTCTCTGGTCACTCTTTTCTAACCAAGTGATGTGTTTTGTCTCTGCTATCCCAGAGGCGTAAGAAGCAAGAATACTTGGTGTGGCCACTTTGCTGCCCAAAGAGAGTTTTTAAGTCCACACAAATCACGCATTGATGTTCATGACAATTTATCTTCTTCAAATCCACAGCTATGGTGTTATATCCGTCTTTCATTTTCGTTGAATGAGCAATTGGTATTGTATCATATTTCTCCCCATTATATAGAACTCATTTCGCTTTGTTCTGTCAATAAATAGGGACCAATAATCTGGAAAATATTCAGGATGACCATTTTTTCGAGAAGTCTCTAATTTTGTGACAAAATGCAAGATTGTCCTCTTGAAAGAATAGGAGTAAAAGCAAGAATAGTTGGTGTGGCCACTTTATTGCCCAAAAAACTAGTTAACTGTTTTTTAACCCCGCACAAATCACCCATTGGTATTGAACCATATTTCTTCCCATTGTCTACAAGGACACATTTCAAAGTTTACTTTGAGCTGCTCAGAAATAGGCGCCGATCATGTCCTTTTCTCTTGCACGGTAAAAGGTCATTTTGGTTTCATGTCTTTCATCCTGGAATCCAGTAATTCAGAAGCTTCTTTTGACAGTGTAGGTCATTAAACTCATCCTTGTTAAAAGGATGAGAAATTGATGACCTCTCTTCATTATTACTTTCATCTTCATTAATATCAGAAGCGTCATCAGAGGGACAATACTAGCTCTGGTAGCTAGTGAAAAACGTTGGGATCGGTATTTCCTCTAGGTGAAGGTCCAGGCCTCTTGTAGAGACTAAATCAGGATGTCAAGTTGCTAAGGTTTTTCAATTGATTCAAGTAATATTTACTAGGCAGAAATAACAGTCATCAAAGTGGTTTTAAGTTTTATTTCGTCATGAGATTTGTAAAATCCTGACATTATCAACAAACTAACAAAACGTAGAATGTCTTCTGTATACACCCATTTTTATAAATCTGGATTATTTAATTTGATCTTGTGCATTACTCCATTGATCAACGTGGTTTACACTATTATTTATAAACAATAAGCGAAAACTATGTAGTGCTAATTGCGTTTAAGCTTCGCTTAGCATATCTTGTCATTCTTTTGCCGGTCATTCCTTTCGTTGGATATAGATTTGCGTCAGGTGCAGTTTTGGTGGCGTATTCTGATTGTACTTCAGTCAAATCGCTTTCTTCGTTACCATTTGCATTGACAGCAACATCTTCGTTACTTTCATAATCACTGCCACATTCTTCAAACAATTGTAGTGAAATATCTTACGCGCCTTCATCAGTTACGCGAAACGAACTCCCAGCAATGATTACTGAACAAATGAACAAGAAAGGAAGAGATTTAGCCATAAGGAAAATAGCAAGATAATCGAAAAAAACTGAAGAGATATTATAAAATATTATATTCAATAACCAGGGTCACTAGTAACCCCAATGGTATTTCGTGTATTTTGTGTATTTAGCAAAATTATGCAAGCTACAAAAATTATGTTCCGATCAAGCTTAAAAAACAACATCTTAGAAATTTTATAAAGAATTTGAAGTAGGAAGATTTCAATAGAAAAATACTTTCACAGTACGCATTAGGTCCACAACTAGACCACAGTATAATGCGAGTTACGAAATATCAAATGATATAAATACCACTAATTATAATTTTCTGCTTTTGCTCTGATAATTATTTAATTAGGTAAATTTCATTTTAAAAATATACCCACAGGTGAGATTCGAACCAACGACATCTCGATCGCTAGTCAGGTGCGTAGCAGATGGATATATTGTCGGCAGCCCGATGTATATACTAAAGCCGAAAATTGTAATTAGAATTTTCAACAATGCGAAAAAACTTATTTCAAAATTATTTAAAATTTAGTACATACGTCGGAGTGCCAACAATGTATTCCTCTGTTACCTGATGAGATTCAGTACGATTTAAAAGAATCGAAGTCGCACCTGACTTGTGATTGGGATGTCTTTGCTTCGAATCTCAACCAAGTGTGTAAATTTTTAAAATTAAATCTACATAATTCAATAATCTGCAGTGCAAAAGCAGAAATTGTAATTAGAATTTTCAAGACTGAGAAAAAAGTAATTTTAAAATTGTGTTAAATTTAATAATATAAATACTAATCAAAATAAATATATTTGCGTAAATATCTCCTTACAATACTTAGTAGTGTGATACCGCCGGTCCTACTCCCACCGCCGGGCGGTGGAGGTCAAAGGTCAAAGGTTAAAGGTCAAAGGTCAAGGGTCAAAGGTCAAGGGTCAAGGGTCAAGGGTCAAGGGTCAAGGGTCAAAGGTCAAAGGTCAAAGGTCAAAGGTCAAGGGTCAAGGGTCAAAGGTCAAAGGTCAAAGGTCAAAGGTCAAAGGTCAAAGGTCAAAGGTCAAAGGTCAAAGGTCAAGGGGTCAAAGGTCAAGGGTCAAAGGTCAAGGGGTTAAAGGTCAAGGGGTCAAAGGTCACCGGAGGTGGAGGTCAAAGGTCATCGGATGCGGAGGTGGCGCCCTCTAACGCTCACTAACCCAACTAAGTGGCGCCCTCTGACGGACACTAACCCAACTAAGTGGCGCCCTCTAACGCTCACTAACCCAACTAAGTGGCGCCCTCTGACGGCCACTAACCCAACTAAGTGGCGCCCTCTAACGCTCACTAACCCAACTAAGTGGCGCCTCTGACGGCCACTAACCCAACTAAGTGGCGCCCTCTAACGGTCATTTGCCAAACTAAAAATTGCATCTATCATCATTACCAACCCAACTAAAGTAGCGCCCTCTGACGATCATTTGCCAAACTAAAAAATTGCATCTCTCATCATTACCAACCCAACTAAAATGGCGCCCTCTGACGATCATTTGCCAAACTAAAAAATTGCATCTCTCATCATTACCAACACAACTAAAATGGCGCCCTCTGACGATCATTTGCCAAACTAAAAAATTGCATCTCTCATCATTACCAACCCAACTAAAATAGCGCTCTCTGACATTCACTAACCCAACTAATGTGACATCAGGCAAAATGGCCGACCATCAAGATGGTCAATAAAAATATAAACTTTGCTTCTAGAGAATTCCTGAATAAATTACACAACTTGCTATCGCGCTTCTCAATGTATTTCTAGCAGGTCTAAACATGTTTTCCAGCGGAAACCGCAACGTCTGCATGCTTCTGTGATAGCTGCAGGCTTGAAATGTATTTCTATATCTTATAAAATGAAAAAAGAAACAATGTATTTTTTAAGAAAAAACAATTTATTATTATAAATTAACAATATGACCAAGTTTCATAACTTCAAAGTCATAGTGAAGTGAATTATAACAAATATGTAGCACTTCCATCATAAGGAAAGCGTTAAACGAATTACAATGATCAACAAGCAATTCTGATACATTTGTATATAAATCTCCAGTTAATGTTATACAAGCGGTTAAGATCATCTTATAAAATGCTATAAAATCGCTGTTTACTAAAAATTCTAATTTACTCTTAATGAGCGGTTGTAAATTAAACAAATTGCTATAGGTATCCGAAGACAATACCAGCTGTTGATTACGACTACTTAATACAATGACAGTAGTATTCCTAAATGTTGACGTTCGAATTTGATGATTCGGACTGCAACCATCTGTCTTACAAAATTCCTCCCAGTCGTCCAATGTGAAGAATACACAGCTTGCAGGCGATCGAATCTGGATGATGGGCACGAATCCAGCCGCTGGACTAAGACCGATATTCACCCATTTCGAACCGCATTTGTTGAGGAAGTATGATGACTGCCCAATTAACTGTTTTTCCTTAACGATATTCTCATCTATCATTTTAAGCGAATCACCAATAAATTCATTATAAGTTTCTGAAAAAGAATTAAAAAAAATATAGATATAAGTTTATGTATATAATAATTTTGTGTTCTTACTAGCTTCCATTTTAATCTTAGTGTGTTAAAATATGTGCGAACTCGAATGCAAACAAACTAATACTGATTTAGTGAGAGAAAATTACAGTGAGAACCATTGACGCCCTCTGACGGTTACCAAGCAAAGTAAATATTAAATATATAAGAGAAGAATTTCGAATATAATATCAGCAGTATCAATTGTAAAGCGGTGTAACACATTTTATATAGATAGTGATAATCAAGTACCTATAATGACAGTGAAACCATACAACGTGGAGAAGTATGAAAACTTTTTAGCAGTTAATGACATCGAAATACCTATTGGAGTTGGGAATTGGCTATTATCCTCGGAATTGAATCAAAGTGATTGTTTATTCATAGCAGCATTTGCATATCAGAACGATCAATATTTCGATATTGATCAATTAATCCACGTCTTAGAATATTGTAACCCCAATATAACCCAACTAAAAAAGTGTTGTATTTATTGTGAATATGAATATCTACGTGAACCTGATTTTGAACTTCGTGATGAAATTTGTGTGTTTGATATAGAAACGTCGAATGTGCTAACTTTAAATAAGAATATACCGGAGATGTTAATGACTTGGTATCCTTAATATGATCATCCAGAATTGGATTATAATGAAGAACTCGTCGTGAATGGTGGTGGATATGTTATATACGCTCATCAGAAGTGTTTCGCAAGTAGCTAACATGTACAGATCTGTATAATCTTGTCTGTACTTGTTTGGAAATACATCAGTCGACAATGTACGTTGAACGCAGGCATAGTGCGCTAAGATTGAAGAAAGTAGTATTAAACAATAGAATTAAGAGGTTTATATCCGAATTAGAAAAAATTAAAACTGATATCGAAATATATAAATTAGTTGTAAACATCGGCAAAATAAATATATAAAAAATGGATAATATTGAAAAATAGAGATGATCGGGCAATCAGACAAATCGATAAACATTTTGGATTATTGGATGAGGTGGATAAGACGATGATTAAAAATATTCCACTGTTTATCCTCCAAAATAAGGTGAAAAGCTGAATCTCTAAAGCAACACTGGCATTACATTCCTCAGGAGATGCGAGCAAGTCTAAGAGAGTATTTACCCTATGGCTCTCATTATAATCAACCTTGGCAAGACAATCATCTGGATGGTTGGACCCCAGCTCGAAGAAATTGTTATTTATGTAACTTTATAGAATAAATATACATATATGTAATGTACAATATAGTATACAATATTTTAAATAAAAGAACAAACAAAATTATTGTTTTTATTTATAGATAGTCATATAAATATATATACATATTTTAGAGGTTGAATGAATATACGATTCTACATATGTTCTATACATATTTATTAGGTATATTATATACATTTCCAAATCAAAATTTATGGCTGACCGAGAAAATAAATTACATATACACTCAAACACTCAGTGATGTAGTAATCATTTTTGAGTATACAGATTGTTTCAAAGGTAAGATGGCGGATACAATATGGTCACAACCAGATTATGTAACAATTAATATTTGTTTTATACATATTTATTAATCAAATATCTTATACACCATTACATTTCAAAATTTATGGCATTATAATGTAAGTATAATACTTCAAGCCTATATAAGACATTTAAGAATTTATCATGACAAGAGATTTAATATTTTAATGTAAAGCACCTTACAATGAAAGCAGACTTGTAGCATACTTTTATGAAATCGAATAAAATCAGTACTCTTGGGCACACTTAACTTTTTCATTATCTAAGACTGGAGATCTCTATTTGACATAAATTTTAAAATACATGTTCACGTATCATGGATTTTTTTTTAAATAGTCATATAAATATATATACATATTTTAGAGGTTGAATGAATATACGATTCTACATATGTTTTATACATATTTATTAAGCATATATTATTATATTACATCTCCAAATCAAAATTTATGAGTGATACATAAAACGAAAATAAATACATATAAACTCAAGTACTGAGTGACGTAGTAACAAAATTTTAATATACAGGGTGTTTCAAAAGTAAGAGGCGGATACATACAGAATGTTTCAAAGGTAAGGGGTGGGTGGATACATACAAGGTTTTCAAGTACACCGAGTTTTTATTACCAGTTTTAAAATTCACAGGGTTTTTATCATCGGTTTTAAAATACCAGGGTTCTCAGAAATTAATTGTTCATATCTTTGTAGATGTTAAATTCATCGCTATATTAGTAGTATTATACTTGTATGTATGATTATAACATTATTCATTATATATATAAATATATATTTGTGACGAATAGAAAGAGTTAAATAGATAATGCGAGCTATTTCTTCAATTATTTTGTTAGAAAGCGCATTTTTTTATATTGTCGTCAGAAATATCTTTGAAAGCATTACCTCGATATAATTTAAAAAAATTCCACAGCACTAATTAGACGACTTGAGGTAATTGTATAGTTAGAAAGCGCATTTTTAAAGGTGACGTCATACTGATGTCATGTAGTTTGACCAGGAATTTAATATCCTTTAAGTTATATATTATATAATCTATAATATTTTTACTTAATATTGTAAGAACATTAAATAAAAAAATTGAGGTTGCAGTTGGATTAGTAAACAATGGGCGTGGTCAAGATCTCTTTATTGCATGTAAATATCAATAAAGTAAATTTATAGTTGACGTCAGAGCTAGTATAATTTTTATATATGTATATAATACCTTGATATAATTAAAAAAATCCGCTCATACATAAATTCCTTATTGATCAATACATTTTAACGAACATAAAATTACATTGAAGTTCAGAAGTATTTCCATATGATAATATTAATGCAGACTTCAATAAGAAACAATGAACGATTCTGTTTTAAATGTATACACAATTTCAACGTTCATATTACTATAAAAATGATGTGGAACCGTGTCTTTCACCTATAAATTATGAACATTTAGCACCGATTGTTATTATAGACTCCAGTCATCAAAGTGAGTTGGTGAAGAACGAAGCAGTTGATATTCGATTAGACTTCAGTAAACGTGACAGAAAAAACTACAACATTTTGTATGATTTTACACGATCGGATTGTTAAATATAACCCATTAACAAGTGTTGTAAAATTATTCTAAAGAGAGAAAATGTTTATAATAGATATTCAGGGATATCAGTATGAAGATAGCGAATATTTCATTAAAGAAATCGCAATCTACGATTTAACTACGCATCACGTTAACCATACTTTCGTTCAAATGCCTAACAAGTTGTCATGGTTTTGTCCAACAATTAAAAAACATATGGAATGGTTATGTAATAATATACATGGATTACATTGGGATAACATGGACAAACAACAATCAATATCGATGAATCATATAGAAAACTACATTCAGAGTATCGTTGGTGATGCTATCATAATGGTAAAAGGATTGAATAAGAAGAACATTTTGGAAAATTTTCTGTCCAATACAATTATCGATATGGAGAGATTCACTTGTCCAAATCTAAGTACTTTAAGACAAAATGAATGGAGTCGACATTGTAATTTCCATAAGAACAATAATTTAAAATGTGCAAAAGAAAATGTATATTTGTTATATCACTGGTTTATAAAATAATAAAACACAATATTTATTTAAAACCTTTAACCTATTTACATTATATTCTATAACTGTGCAATGTCTTGACTAACATTAATAATAATCTTCTTGTAATCATTACAAAAGCCGAACTTATACATTATTAAGCGCGAAAACCTACCTTTTCCTGTTACCTATAAATGTATAAAGTTTACATTACTAATTACTTAATATTGTGACGAATAGAAAGAGTTAATTAGATATGTGAGCTATTTCAATTATCTTGTTAGAAAGTATATTAACAAGCTGACGTCAAGTATTTGTAGGCGTTAATGATTGTACAACAGTGTTATTTATTACATGTCTTACAATATTAATTGTTTTATGAAACAGTTGATTCAATTTTATATCTATCAACGTCACAACCGCATATTTTTATTTAAAGACTTGTCTATACAAGTAAAATTGTTAAATATCATGTATTAAGTCTCCTAATAGATTATTTCGAGAAAACATACATTAACAAGCTTTTAGAAAAACTCTCTAATTATGTAGCCAAAAATATTTTACCTCAATCCATAAAATATGACATTTTTGTTTCAGTTTATATGATCAGTAACACGATGGTTGGTATATCTTCTTATAATGTAAATGTTTCTTTATGCAATTAGGGATTTACTTTTTTTCATTGTACCATATTTCAAGTTAATATCTATTATATTTTCTGTATTATTACATAATACGGAATTTGAAATTAGACAGCGAACAACATTAACAAATAATGAAAAGCGAACATTTTGATTAACACGCAAAAGAGATTTAATAATTTATTGCCATATACTACGAAAATAATATTTTTTACTTAATATTGTAAAAATATTAAATAAACAAAAAAAATTGAGTTGAAGTTCGATTAGTAAACAATGGGTGTAACCAAGATATCTTTATTACATGCAAATATCAATAAAGCTAATGATATAAATCTAGAATAGATGATGTAGGATATTTTCACATACATAGTTAACAATATGTAAAGTATATATTATCAAATGTTGACATCAGAACTCTAGAGTATAATTGATATATTAGTCAGATAAATTGTGAAAGTATATAGAAAGAATGATAATCATTCTTCATAATACCTCAACTAAATTTTAAAATGTATCTGATCCTCATCCCAGCAAGTCGAACATAATTTAGCATTTTCTCGATGTATTATCATCTAAAATTACAAAAACATTCAAATATAACAACATGAACCGTTATACATATGTAGAAAGAAACCAACCTTGTCATAGTTATACCAACAGTATTATTTATTCCTAGTCTTACTGTGCTAATTATTCTGAATTCAATCAATCGGAATGTTGTTTTCTGAAACAGTCCAATAAAAAACTAAAAAAATCACTAATTTCTTTAAATAATAAAACTGAATCATGGAGATATATTTAAACCATAAGCAGAATTAATCATTCATATCTTTGTAAATATTAAAATCAGAATTATTATACACTAGTTGACAAAAATTTCCATTCATTAATATATAAATGAAAGCGTATATCAAGAAATTCCAAAAATTTTAATGATCGAGTTAATAGGTATCGTCTAATAATTTCTCTCAATGTATACCAGTATAACGCTTGTTCTGTATATGTTTCTTCTTTACATATATAATATATGTATATATTTGTTTTAATTTTTATACAATATTCTTACAATATTAAATAAAATATAATATTTGTACAATCCTGAGATATATAAAATATATATAATTAGTTATAATTGTATAAAAGAACAACAATAATAACAACTTTTTCCTAATGCTTTGCAGAACGGAACTATTTATTCGAGTAATTTGATTAAATTTCTTTATAATATTTATCTATATACTATTGCGGCGGTGCTTGATACATTATTTTTTTCGGCAAGACTCTAAAAAGAAATCCCACGGTGTGAGATCACAATATTATGTTTATTATTCAAACTAATTAAAAGATTTTTAAATACTTCTCGTAATATATTCATTTCTCACCCATTCTAGCAGAGGTTTATAACTCAAGTAACTCAAAGCTGTATCATCATTGACTAAGCTGATAAAGAAGGGCAGGATTATTTTGAATTGGATCAATAATTCTTCATCTACTTATGGTGGATCAAAACACCAACTTTTGTGCATATAGAGGAACTTCTACACAAAAATCAGCGAGTGTATAAATAAGAAATCAAATGTTTTTGATTTTTATATACAGGGTGAGTCATTAGTAGCCGCTCTTTTGTGTTTTAAATAAAAGAAAAAACAATTAGTGGAAGATTCATGATTGTTTGGGGAGTATATTATCAAAATACTTTAGCCCTAACACACTTCCGGTTTCACCGGAAATACACTCAACACAAGAACAACAATGTTTATTCTTAGACATATATCTTCAACTATACATTTCCTACCACTTAATGTAAAAACGTATCAAATAATTTCTAAAATTTTAACGATCATTGTTTTCAACTACATATTTTTCAGCACTTAGAGAGCACAATCAAGGGATTTATAAAATCTTAATAACCAAGCTAATAGACATCACCTAAAAATTTCTATTCATTAATATATATAATATATTATATAATAGAAAATTTTTTTAGTCGATGTCTATAAACTCGGTCATTAAGATTTTATAAATCCATTGATTGTGCTCTCTAAGTGCGGAAAAATATGTAGTTGAAAAACAATGATCGTTAAAATTTTAGAAATTATTTGATACGTTTTTACATTAAGTGGTAGGAAATGTATAGTTGAAGATATATGTCTAAGAATAAACATTGTTGTTCTTGTGTTGAGTGTATTTCCGGTGAAACCGGAAGTGTGTTAGGGCTAAAGTATTTTGATAATATACTCCCCAAACAATCATGAATCTTCCACTAATTGTTTTTTCTTTTATTTAAAACACAAAAGAGCGGCTACTAATGACTCACCCTGTATATAAAAATCAAAAACATTTGATTTCTTATTTATACACTCGCTGATTTTTGTGTAGAAGTTCCTCTATATGCACAAAAGTTGGTGTTTTGATCCACCATAAGTAGATGAAGAATTATTGATCCAATTCA
Organism: Amphimallon solstitiale; assembly: GCA_963170755.1. NCBI lineage: Eukaryota > Metazoa > Arthropoda > Insecta > Coleoptera > Scarabaeidae > Amphimallon > Amphimallon solstitiale. Next base: position 205,611,062 of record OY720675.1, read on the forward strand.
AAATAATCCTGCCCTTCTTTATCAGCTTAGTCAATGATGATACAGCTTTGAGTTACTTGAGTTATAAACCTCTGCTAGAATGGGTGAGAAATGAATATATTACGAGAAGTATTTAAAAATCTTTTAATTAGTTTGAATAATAAACATAATATTGTGATCTCACACCGTGGGATTTCTTTTTAGAGTCTTGCCGAAAAAAATAATGTATCAAGCACCGCCGCAATAGTATATAGATAAATATTATAAAGAAATTTAATCAAATTACTCGAATAAATAGTTCCGTTCTGCAAAGCATTAGGAAAAAGTTGTTATTATTGTTGTTCTTTTATACAATTATAACTAATTATATATATTTTATATATCTCAGGATTGTACAAATATTATATTTTATTTAATATTGTAAGAATATTGTATAAAAATTAAAACAAATATATACATATATTATATATGTAAAGAAGAAACATATACAGAACAAGCGTTATACTGGTATACATTGAGAGAAATTATTAGACGATACCTATTAACTCGATCATTAAAATTTTTGGAATTTCTTGATATACGCTTTCATTTATATATTAATGAATGGAAATTTTTGTCAACTAGTGTATAATAATTCTGATTTTAATATTTACAAAGATATGAATGATTAATTCTGCTTATGGTTTAAATATATCTCCATGATTCAGTTTTATTATTTAAAGAAATTAGTGATTTTTTTAGTTTTTTATTGGACTGTTTCAGAAAACAACATTCCGATTGATTGAATTCAGAATAATTAGCACAGTAAGACTAGGAATAAATAATACTGTTGGTATAACTATGACAAGGTTGGTTTCTTTCTACATATGTATAACGGTTCATGTTGTTATATTTGAATGTTTTTGTAATTTTAGATGATAATACATCGAGAAAATGCTAAATTATGTTCGACTTGCTGGGATGAGGATCAGATACATTTTAAAATTTAGTTGAGGTATTATGAAGAATGATTATCATTCTTTCTATATACTTTCACAATTTATCTGACTAATATATCAATTATACTCTAGAGTTCTGATGTCAACATTTGATAATATATACTTTACATATTGTTAACTATGTATGTGAAAATATCCTACATCATCTATTCTAGATTTATATCATTAGCTTTATTGATATTTGCATGTAATAAAGATATCTTGGTTACACCCATTGTTTACTAATCGAACTTCAACTCAATTTTTTTTGTTTATTTAATATTTTTACAATATTAAGTAAAAAATATTATTTTCGTAGTATATGGCAATAAATTATTAAATCTCTTTTGCGTGTTAATCAAAATGTTCGCTTTTCATTATTTGTTAATGTTGTTCGCTGTCTAATTTCAAATTCCGTATTATGTAATAATACAGAAAATATAATAGATATTAACTTGAAATATGGTACAATGAAAAAAAGTAAATCCCTAATTGCATAAAGAAACATTTACATTATAAGAAGATATACCAACCATCGTGTTACTGATCATATAAACTGAAACAAAAATGTCATATTTTATGGATTGAGGTAAAATATTTTTGGCTACATAATTAGAGAGTTTTTCTAAAAGCTTGTTAATGTATGTTTTCTCGAAATAATCTATTAGGAGACTTAATACATGATATTTAACAATTTTACTTGTATAGACAAGTCTTTAAATAAAAATATGCGGTTGTGACGTTGATAGATATAAAATTGAATCAACTGTTTCATAAAACAATTAATATTGTAAGACATGTAATAAATAACACTGTTGTACAATCATTAACGCCTACAAATACTTGACGTCAGCTTGTTAATATACTTTCTAACAAGATAATTGAAATAGCTCACATATCTAATTAACTCTTTCTATTCGTCACAATATTAAGTAATTAGTAATGTAAACTTTATACATTTATAGGTAACAGGAAAAGGTAGGTTTTCGCGCTTAATAATGTATAAGTTCGGCTTTTGTAATGATTACAAGAAGATTATTATTAATGTTAGTCAAGACATTGCACAGTTATAGAATATAATGTAAATAGGTTAAAGGTTTTAAATAAATATTGTGTTTTATTATTTTATAAACCAGTGATATAACAAATATACATTTTCTTTTGCACATTTTAAATTATTGTTCTTATGGAAATTACAATGTCGACTCCATTCATTTTGTCTTAAAGTACTTAGATTTGGACAAGTGAATCTCTCCATATCGATAATTGTATTGGACAGAAAATTTTCCAAAATGTTCTTCTTATTCAATCCTTTTACCATTATGATAGCATCACCAACGATACTCTGAATGTAGTTTTCTATATGATTCATCGATATTGATTGTTGTTTGTCCATGTTATCCCAATGTAATCCATGTATATTATTACATAACCATTCCATATGTTTTTTAATTGTTGGACAAAACCATGACAACTTGTTAGGCATTTGAACGAAAGTATGGTTAACGTGATGCGTAGTTAAATCGTAGATTGCGATTTCTTTAATGAAATATTCGCTATCTTCATACTGATATCCCTGAATATCTATTATAAACATTTTCTCTCTTTAGAATAATTTTACAACACTTGTTAATGGGTTATATTTAACAATCCGATCGTGTAAAATCATACAAAATGTTGTAGTTTTTTCTGTCACGTTTACTGAAGTCTAATCGAATATCAACTGCTTCGTTCTTCACCAACTCACTTTGATGACTGGAGTCTATAATAACAATCGGTGCTAAATGTTCATAATTTATAGGTGAAAGACACGGTTCCACATCATTTTTATAGTAATATGAACGTTGAAATTGTGTATACATTTAAAACAGAATCGTTCATTGTTTCTTATTGAAGTCTGCATTAATATTATCATATGGAAATACTTCTGAACTTCAATGTAATTTTATGTTCGTTAAAATGTATTGATCAATAAGGAATTTATGTATGAGCGGATTTTTTTAATTATATCAAGGTATTATATACATATATAAAAATTATACTAGCTCTGACGTCAACTATAAATTTACTTTATTGATATTTACATGCAATAAAGAGATCTTGACCACGCCCATTGTTTACTAATCCAACTGCAACCTCAATTTTTTTATTTAATGTTCTTACAATATTAAGTAAAAATATTATAGATTATATAATATATAACTTAAAGGATATTAAATTCCTGGTCAAACTACATGACATCAGTATGACGTCACCTTTAAAAATGCGCTTTCTAACTATACAATTACCTCAAGTCGTCTAATTAGTGCTGTGGAATTTTTTTAAATTATATCGAGGTAATGCTTTCAAAGATATTTCTGACGACAATATAAAAAAATGCGCTTTCTAACAAAATAATTGAAGAAATAGCTCGCATTATCTATTTAACTCTTTCTATTCGTCACAAATATATATTTATATATATAATGAATAATGTTATAATCATACATACAAGTATAATACTACTAATATAGCGATGAATTTAACATCTACAAAGATATGAACAATTAATTTCTGAGAACCCTGGTATTTTAAAACCGATGATAAAAACCCTGTGAATTTTAAAACTGGTAATAAAAACTCGGTGTACTTGAAAACCTTGTATGTATCCACCCACCCCTTACCTTTGAAACATTCTGTATGTATCCGCCTCTTACTTTTGAAACACCCTGTATATTAAAATTTTGTTACTACGTCACTCAGTACTTGAGTTTATATGTATTTATTTTCGTTTTATGTATCACTCATAAATTTTGATTTGGAGATGTAATATAATAATATATGCTTAATAAATATGTATAAAACATATGTAGAATCGTATATTCATTCAACCTCTAAAATATGTATATATATTTATATGACTATTTAAAAAAAAATCCATGATACGTGAACATGTATTTTAAAATTTATGTCAAATAGAGATCTCCAGTCTTAGATAATGAAAAAGTTAAGTGTGCCCAAGAGTACTGATTTTATTCGATTTCATAAAAGTATGCTACAAGTCTGCTTTCATTGTAAGGTGCTTTACATTAAAATATTAAATCTCTTGTCATGATAAATTCTTAAATGTCTTATATAGGCTTGAAGTATTATACTTACATTATAATGCCATAAATTTTGAAATGTAATGGTGTATAAGATATTTGATTAATAAATATGTATAAAACAAATATTAATTGTTACATAATCTGGTTGTGACCATATTGTATCCGCCATCTTACCTTTGAAACAATCTGTATACTCAAAAATGATTACTACATCACTGAGTGTTTGAGTGTATATGTAATTTATTTTCTCGGTCAGCCATAAATTTTGATTTGGAAATGTATATAATATACCTAATAAATATGTATAGAACATATGTAGAATCGTATATTCATTCAACCTCTAAAATATGTATATATATTTATATGACTATCTATAAATAAAAACAATAATTTTGTTTGTTCTTTTATTTAAAATATTGTATACTATATTGTACATTACATATATGTATATTTATTCTATAAAGTTACATAAATAACAATTTCTTCGAGCTGGGGTCCAACCATCCAGATGATTGTCTTGCCAAGGTTGATTATAATGAGAGCCATAGGGTAAATACTCTCTTAGACTTGCTCGCATCTCCTGAGGAATGTAATGCCAGTGTTGCTTTAGAGATTCAGCTTTTCACCTTATTTTGGAGGATAAACAGTGGAATATTTTTAATCATCGTCTTATCCACCTCATCCAATAATCCAAAATGTTTATCGATTTGTCTGATTGCCCGATCATCTCTATTTTTCAATATTATCCATTTTTTATATATTTATTTTGCCGATGTTTACAACTAATTTATATATTTCGATATCAGTTTTAATTTTTTCTAATTCGGATATAAACCTCTTAATTCTATTGTTTAATACTACTTTCTTCAATCTTAGCGCACTATGCCTGCGTTCAACGTACATTGTCGACTGATGTATTTCCAAACAAGTACAGACAAGATTATACAGATCTGTACATGTTAGCTACTTGCGAAACACTTCTGATGAGCGTATATAACATATCCACCACCATTCACGACGAGTTCTTCATTATAATCCAATTCTGGATGATCATATTAAGGATACCAAGTCATTAACATCTCCGGTATATTCTTATTTAAAGTTAGCACATTCGACGTTTCTATATCAAACACACAAATTTCATCACGAAGTTCAAAATCAGGTTCACGTAGATATTCATATTCACAATAAATACAACACTTTTTTAGTTGGGTTATATTGGGGTTACAATATTCTAAGACGTGGATTAATTGATCAATATCGAAATATTGATCGTTCTGATATGCAAATGCTGCTATGAATAAACAATCACTTTGATTCAATTCCGAGGATAATAGCCAATTCCCAACTCCAATAGGTATTTCGATGTCATTAACTGCTAAAAAGTTTTCATACTTCTCCACGTTGTATGGTTTCACTGTCATTATAGGTACTTGATTATCACTATCTATATAAAATGTGTTACACCGCTTTACAATTGATACTGCTGATATTATATTCGAAATTCTTCTCTTATATATTTAATATTTACTTTGCTTGGTAACCGTCAGAGGGCGTCAATGGTTCTCACTGTAATTTTCTCTCACTAAATCAGTATTAGTTTGTTTGCATTCGAGTTCGCACATATTTTAACACACTAAGATTAAAATGGAAGCTAGTAAGAACACAAAATTATTATATACATAAACTTATATCTATATTTTTTTTAATTCTTTTTCAGAAACTTATAATGAATTTATTGGTGATTCGCTTAAAATGATAGATGAGAATATCGTTAAGGAAAAACAGTTAATTGGGCAGTCATCATACTTCCTCAACAAATGCGGTTCGAAATGGGTGAATATCGGTCTTAGTCCAGCGGCTGGATTCGTGCCCATCATCCAGATTCGATCGCCTGCAAGCTGTGTATTCTTCACATTGGACGACTGGGAGGAATTTTGTAAGACAGATGGTTGCAGTCCGAATCATCAAATTCGAACGTCAACATTTAGGAATACTACTGTCATTGTATTAAGTAGTCGTAATCAACAGCTGGTATTGTCTTCGGATACCTATAGCAATTTGTTTAATTTACAACCGCTCATTAAGAGTAAATTAGAATTTTTAGTAAACAGCGATTTTATAGCATTTTATAAGATGATCTTAACCGCTTGTATAACATTAACTGGAGATTTATATACAAATGTATCAGAATTGCTTGTTGATCATTGTAATTCGTTTAACGCTTTCCTTATGATGGAAGTGCTACATATTTGTTATAATTCACTTCACTATGACTTTGAAGTTATGAAACTTGGTCATATTGTTAATTTATAATAATAAATTGTTTTTTCTTAAAAAATACATTGTTTCTTTTTTCATTTTATAAGATATAGAAATACATTTCAAGCCTGCAGCTATCACAGAAGCATGCAGACGTTGCGGTTTCCGCTGGAAAACATGTTTAGACCTGCTAGAAATACATTGAGAAGCGCGATAGCAAGTTGTGTAATTTATTCAGGAATTCTCTAGAAGCAAAGTTTATATTTTTATTGACCATCTTGATGGTCGGCCATTTTGCCTGATGTCACATTAGTTGGGTTAGTGAATGTCAGAGAGCGCTATTTTAGTTGGGTTGGTAATGATGAGAGATGCAATTTTTTAGTTTGGCAAATGATCGTCAGAGGGCGCCATTTTAGTTGTGTTGGTAATGATGAGAGATGCAATTTTTTAGTTTGGCAAATGATCGTCAGAGGGCGCCATTTTAGTTGGGTTGGTAATGATGAGAGATGCAATTTTTTAGTTTGGCAAATGATCGTCAGAGGGCGCTACTTTAGTTGGGTTGGTAATGATGATAGATGCAATTTTTAGTTTGGCAAATGACCGTTAGAGGGCGCCACTTAGTTGGGTTAGTGGCCGTCAGAGGCGCCACTTAGTTGGGTTAGTGAGCGTTAGAGGGCGCCACTTAGTTGGGTTAGTGGCCGTCAGAGGGCGCCACTTAGTTGGGTTAGTGAGCGTTAGAGGGCGCCACTTAGTTGGGTTAGTGTCCGTCAGAGGGCGCCACTTAGTTGGGTTAGTGAGCGTTAGAGGGCGCCACCTCCGCATCCGATGACCTTTGACCTCCACCTCCGGTGACCTTTGACCCCTTGACCTTTAACCCCTTGACCCTTGACCTTTGACCCTTGACCTTTGACCTTTGACCTTTGACCCTTGGCCCTTGGCCCTTGGCCCTTGACCTTTGACCTTTGACCTTTGACCCTTGACCTTTGACCTTTGACCCTTGACCTTTGACCTTTGACCTCCACCGCCCGGCGGTGGGAGTAGGACCGGCGGTATCACACTACTATACTTTAATGTAAGCATAAAATTTATCTGCATACACAGTAGACATATATAGTATAGGACATGTCACAGTGTCAATTACAATGTAAAATATCACAAACATCAAAAAGAAAAGAAAGAGTATAAAACACAAATCAGTATATACACTATCAAAAAATACATAGAATAACAAAATATGTTAATCCCTACTAACATCTAAAATTCAGCTAGTGACTAGTAAAATATATTTCTGCAACAAGAACCGTTTGTCAGATTTCCTAAAAACATTTTCACTTCCCGACTTAAAAAGCTCTAGCATCTTATTGTATGCCTTTATAGCCAAATATTGAAGATTTCTCTCGTAACGCGATAATCTGTGTTTAGGTACATCAAGCACCGACTCATTACATGTGTTGTACGTATGGTAGCTACCCAATTTTACTTTCTTATACGAAGCAAAATGAGGTGTGGCCACCACACGACTTTCGTATACGTATGAAAGTGTTACTTCCGGTCCGAATTTTGAAATTTCATTTATACAAAAAATATTCCAAATCCAACTCTAAATACTTTTGTACTCTTCATAAATATACATAGAATGCAAAAGATATTGGAAATTAAGTTCTAAATACTTTTATATTCGTAGCGTACCTGTCTAAAAAGCATGACTTGCAAAATATTTGCAAGAAACTGATTCGATAAGAGTAAAAGACCTACTTCCGGTAGGAATTTCGAAAAACCTTTTTAATAAAATTGTACACAATTTCAATTTTAAGTACATATGAATTCTTTATAAATTTGTTTAAACTTAGTAATTCACGAAATATTAGCAAAATTCGATTTTTTCACTGAAGTAAACTACTACTTCCGGTCTGCTGATTTTGCTCAAAATCTAATCAGTTCTCAAGAGGGAGATTATATTCGTAAATAGAAAATTCGGAATTGATATCTGTAGCGGTTTGACCGCTATCGTGGTCATACACACAGAGACACACAGACACACAGACAGACAGACACACAGATATTTTTTAAAAACCACTTTTCCAGGGGACTTCAAAACGTGAAAATTTTCATCATCACAATACTTCCTTATACTACGTATAAGAAAGTAATAAGGAAGTATTGTGATGACAAAAATTTTCGACCTCGAGATTTTTGCAGATGTCCACGTTTTGAAGTCCCCTGATACCGAAAAAGTGGTTTTTAAAAAATGTCTGTGTCTGTGTCTGTGTGTGTGTGACCACGATAGCGGTCAAACCGCTGTAAATATCAATTCCAAATTTTGTATTTAAGTGTATAATCTCCCTCTTGAGATCTGATTAATTTTTCAGTAAAATCGGTAGACCGGAAGTAGTAATTTACTTCAGTAAAGAAATCAAATTTTGCAAATATTTCGTCAACTACTAAGTTTAACCAAATTTATAAAGAATTCATATGTACTTAAAATTAAAATTGAGAACAATCTTATTTAAAATGTTTTTCGAAATTCCTACCAGAAGTAGATGTTTTACTCTTATCGAAAATCAGTTTTTTGCGAATATTTCGCAAGTCATGCTTTTTATACAAGTACGTGACGAATATAAAAGTAATTAAAACGTAATTTTCAATATCTTTTGTACAAAAAAAATTTCGAAATTCAGACCGGAAGTACTACTTTTACTCATATCGAATAGCGATTTTTTGCAAATATGTCGTAAGTTATGCATTCTATATGTATTTATCAAGAATACAAAAGTATTTAGAATTGGATTTGCAATATTTTTTATATAAATGAAATTTCAAAATTCGGACCGGAAGTAGCACTTTTACTCTTAGCGAGTAACACTTTTTTGATATCTTGCGAAGTATGCATTCTATAGAGATTTATTAAGAGAATAGAAGTACTTAGAATAGGATTGTGAATAATTTTTGTATAAAAAAATTCTTAAAATCCTATAATCTGAAACGCTCATACGTATAAGAAAGTCGTGTGGTGGCCACACCTCATTTTTTTCATAGTATCGTTGTTATCCCTAGCATAAAACAATAATTACATTATATAAATACATAGCAGCGACAATATCCCCATAGCATCAAGATAATCTCTATCACTTGTTCTATAGCTCAGTCCACTCAACGCTCGTATTTCACGTTTTTCTACCTTAAAAACTCGATCATATTCTGGAAAAGATACCCACGCCATAGGTGCCTAAGATAACACCGAATAAAAGTGGATATGATAAAATGGAAACAGACACCAAAACGTACCTCAACTCTGACCCTTTTGGAAACAAAACACGTGGGTTACAGTTTCTTGCGTAAACACCCTCCACTTACAAGCAGTCAATCGTAAGACCTAGGAATTTAATGCTATCGACCTGAGCAATACTCTTTTGTTATCATTCATACTAAATCATTATCCAACATAAAATTCCTTATGACAGTCATTGTGTGTTCGGTAGTTCTTAACACACCCGGTTTTGTCGTCGTAGCTATAATTAATTGGCAAGATTGGAAGAAAACACAGAACTGTATAATTAATTGTTTAATTAAACGAACGAAGTATAGTATACATCTCAATAACATCTCCACATTCGGAAATTAACATTACTTCTCTATATGCATGGGCGTGTATGCTGCATCAAACTCTCACCTCGACTGCTTCACACTAACTGCCTGACCCTTATCTCTCTTCACCTACAAGCAACCCTATGTTGTATAATGTCGTATGCACATCCATATACGTATGTACACAGTCCCTTACATACGCATATACACAGTCCCTTACAATACAGGGTTATGATAAAGTAACGCACAAAATTCATAAAACGTACAATGTTCATTTTTGAAAAAAATGCAAAAACACGTCAAACAGTTTATTTTATTCCGCGTCTTTTAACATAAGTCAAAAAAATAAAACGTCAAATTTGTCAAAGTTATGACGTCATCAATATTTTTTTTAAATATGAAGCTTGGTTTTTTTTTACTTTATTTGATAAAGCTTGTTTTTCTGCATTATAAAGAAATAATTGAAGTAGGGGTCACATAAGAAAAAACTGAGAGAATTAATAAAAAACAAAATAAACTAGTTTTTGAATTTATGAAAAGAAACTAAATATTAAAAGAATTAAAACTTAAAGTTACCTAGTAATAAAACAACTGTTTGTCAGTGTCAGTCTTATAATTAGTGTCATACCAATTTTATTATGATGGCTCCATTAACGGAAAGAGAAAGGATAGGAATTCTAATGATGGTAGGTTACGGCGATAGCCTTCGAAGTCATGAAGAAGCATGTGTTTTATTTAACGAAACACATTTTGAAAGACCTCCAATTGCTAGAAGCACAGTAAGCAGAATTGTTACAAAATTTAATGAAACAGGAAGCGTAAGTGATGCTCCAAAATCTGGAAGACCGGGAATAAGCGACGATGCAAAGTTAGATATTTTGCTGTCATTAGAAGGCAACCCTCACGCAACTACAGCAGAAATTGCCTTACAACAAGATGTTAGTCAGCGTTTGTAGTAAAGTTTTTAAAAAAAGAAAAACTGCACCCATACAAAGTTCAACTTGTTCACGAACTCTCAGAAGATGATCCGGACAGACGTTTGGAATTTTGTGAAATCTTCATAAGGCATTGTGACGAAAATCCAAATTTGCTTAACAGTGTAGTATTTTCAGACGAGGCAACGTTTTATTTAAGTGGTACAGTAAATCGACACAATTGTCGCTACTGGGCTCGGGAAAATCCCAACTGGATTCAGACAAAACACACCCAGCGCCCCCAAAAAATTAATGTATGGGTAGGAATCGTCAGGGGAAAATTTATTGGTCCTTATTTCTTTCGTGGGAATTTAACAGCTGAGCGATATTTGGAACATCTTCGTATGGCAGTGCTTCCAGATCTAATTGCGGCATTTCCGGATCCAAATAATAGGGAAAACTTGGATCCCAGTTTGGTTCCAACAAGATGGTGCACCACCACATTATGGTCTTAATGTTCAAAGGTTTCTGGATAACCAGTTTGAAGGAAGGTGGATTGGAAGACGTGGACCAATGGAGTGACCACCCAGGTCACCTGATCTCACCCCCTTGATTTCTTTCTGTGGGGACATTTAAAAAGTCGGGTCTACGTTAACCGACCAGACAATTTAGAAGACTTAATGGAACGAATTAGACATGAAATAACTCGTATAACTCCGCAGATGATCGAAGACTCTGTAAATCAGGTCTACCATCGTCTTGGCCTATGTCAGATTGTGAACGGAACACAGTCTGAACAATTCCTGTAAGAAATCGTTTTGGTTTAATGGACTGTTTAGTTAATTTAAATGTTATTACTATAATAAAGTTTATTTTGTTTTTTATTAATTCTCTCAGTTTTTTCTTATGTGACCCCTACTTCAATTATTTCTTTATAATGCAGAAAAACAAACTTTATCAAATAAAGTAAAAAAAAACAAGCTTCATATTTAAAAAAAATATTGATGACGTCATAACTTTGACAAATTTGACGTTTTATTTTTTTGACTTATGTTAAAAGACGCGGAATAAAATAAACTGTTTGACGTGTTTTTTCATTTTTTTCAAAAATGAACATTGTACGTTTTATGAATTTTGTGCGCTTTATCATAACCCTGTATAGATGCTCGTAGAAAATTAATTCCATATAGAAAAATAACAAATCCATATTTTCTAGCATGTATTTATTGTTACCACAACAATATTGTTTTTTCATAACATGATTTTCTTTACAATAAGTCCTTCTTTACATTTACAACTAACCCTCCGTTTTATTTCCAAAATAATAAAATTCTTCTGCATAACAACACACAAAAATCATGTTCTATCAATTATTAAACCATAATTATCTGAATTATGTCGATTAATTAAACTACACAAACCACATATTCCTATCCAGCCGGCAGTATTTGATAAAAAAAGCCTCTGTAGAAACCTTGGCAATAGACCAATTAATATTAATTCATACTTCAGTTAAATCTACCTGATCAATAATGAATTTTCAAGAAAAATAAGTAAAATAGCAAAAATGGAAATACGCCTAAATGTAAACTAATTTCCTTTGACGTCATTAACGTATTTACCAGTACACCACTCTAAGAGGTATTAGACTTTATTAAATTTGAACTCTGTAAAAATTACTGGAATCCTATCATTAAATTAGAAATTTAATAACTTTCAGAAAATTCTATCGCACAAAACTACTTACAGTTTAAGAACAAGTTTTATAAACAAACAGAAAGTTTAGCAATAAGAAACTCGTTAAGCTATTTACTGGCATAAATATTTATGAATAGCTTCGAAAAGATTGTTACAGTATATGCTTCATGCAAACACTGGAAATATTTCTTGAAGTATGTAGACAATATTTTAGTTTGTTTTAATGGCACTCACAGGCTGTCAAACAGACTATAGAATTATCTCAATTCAATCCATCACAATATTAGATCCGCACTATTGTAGAAGCAAAAGAAAATAAAGCTAAACATTTTTTAGAATTACCTTTTTTTTTTGTTTACCATAAACACAGATACTAGGATACAGGCACACGCTTATAAACACATTACATATAAATTATCAGCATATACAGCTATGATACACAGATTAGTATTAACCAATCGTTGAATAAAGGAAATTTGGAATTAGATAATGACTTCATCATTGAAACTAGAAAATGATTAAAGACATTCTTTCTTAAAAAGAATAAAACTTATATTAACACAACTATTCAACCACCTACGTCGGAGATTCATCCATCAAAATAACTAAATCTATTTTAAAAAAATACAACAAATTTATATCATGTAAAGCTGACAACTCTGTAGAGAAAACCATTAGAAATAATAATGATAAAAAAATAATAGATTAAAATCAGATATCTGTTTGTTAACTTGTCAAGAGTGATAAAATTGTATGTGAGACAAACAGGTAAAAGTTTTGATACCCGGATTAAGCACGCGAAAAAGTTACATATATAAAAGAACTCTACATTAGCTTCGCATGATTTATGTAGATTATATTCACATATTTAACAGAGTATAGAGAATTTAAAATCCACATCTACAAGGGGAATGTAGAAAATTTAATATTTTAGATGGTTTAGAAATTAATAAATTGAATACACTAGGATTAGCTTTAAATAAACAATTTGAAAAATATCGATTTATGATATGATTTTATGGAATATAAAAATGTTATTTTTTAATTTGTCGAAGAGAAAACTCGAGTACAAAATGCTTACGTCAATTACAACCAGGAAGACAGAAATTGCACATGATGTAGGTGAAGACAAGACTGTGCTTATAATAAATTTACCTCATGCCCAGTGCATAAAGTAATTGTATGATTTGCAGTAGTAACAATTTCTTTTAAACGCTGAAAAATCAAAATGAAGATTATATTTACATTTTGCACTTGGTTTGGAAGACAAATGAGCGAATTATTATGGACTATAATTTAAACGGGCATTATTAAAAATAAATGCAGCTTACAGTTGTGCATTATTTAAATGTTACTAATCCATTTTTAAATATCAGATCCTTTGAAAACTTGAACTTGCAGTAAAAAAGAATTTTGCAATTCATTTTAAGTGAATGCACCTCAGTGAACATATTTTAACACTAAAAAATCTATGCGGATGTTCTTGTCCAGAAATATAATGCACCTCCAAATATAAACCAAATAAAAAAAATTCTGGCTAAATTAAGAAAAACCATTTACGGTCCACCAACAATATCTCTTGGTGAACTGGAAAGTTGGCTTCTTAAGAAAAGTGCTGTTCCCAATGAACGAAGCAAAGCTTTTATCGTAAAATATTTCACAACCGATGAGGACGACGGTGTTTTTAGATTCATGGCAACCAGTAAAATTCTTTTAGAAAATGGAGTAATAAAGAATATAATTATCCACGCAGATGCAACATATAAATTGTTTTAGCAGGGGTTTCCTGTTTTCTTAATAGGAACAACTGACCGCGATGAAAAATTTCATTTACTGGGAATCGCAGAATGCACCAGTGAACGAACTGCCGATTTTCAATTTATTTTTCAGAGTTTGAAGGAGGCAATTTTTGATTTGCTTCATTTTGAAATGAATACTAAAGTTTTGGTGGCCGATGCTGCCGTCAGTATACGCAATGGGTTTCAAAATGTGTTTGGAAATTGTACTGTGCGTATGTGTTGGGCACATATGAGAAGTAATGTACAAAAGAAAGTTCAAAGTCTAACTGAGAAGTCAAACTGGAACAACATTTTGGCTGACGTAGATAAAATTCAAGTAGGTGAAGATGAAGTAGCATTTGAAACTGCCTACAATCTTTTCTTAGAAAAATGGTTAGATGGGGCGAGATTCATCGAGTACTTCCAAGAAGAATGGTACAATAAAATTCAAAATTGGTTTGAGGGAGCATGTTTAGGAACTCCTAATACAAACAACGCTCTCGAATCAACAAACCGTGTTCTTAAAGACGAGTACACTTTGCGAGAAAGACTTCCACTTTCCAGATTTTGCCTCCTTGTAGTGGTGATAATGGAATCACTTACAAGATTCAGTTACGATAGATTTACATACTTGGACCACATTGTATCAATGGGCACGACTAAACAAAAAAGTTTAATGTATTGATGAAGATAATGGTACTTTAAGAAAGTATGTTATTCCTGCTGCCGAAAACCTGGAAATAAGCAAGGAGATTTTGAAGTCCGATTATATTATTTGCAGTCTAAAGAATTGGATGAATATATTAGGAAGAAATATTCTTATTATAAATTGTTCTTGCGTGTGGACGAGATCAGTTGGAAAGATGGACGGTGCACATGTGCATACTTTTTAAAGAATTATATTTGCAAACATCTGCTAGGTAAGATAAAAAATAAAAAATACAATATTTTAACTGGTATAAAATTTTAGGAATAGCTCTTCGTTTTAAGTATGTTGAAGCCCCTCCTGAGGCTAAGAATGTGCGATTAGACACCAAAAGAAAACGTGGTCGACCTACGAAAGCTAGAATTAAAGCGTTAATTGTGCAGTGAATGCATTACCTATTCATAATTTATCAGTATGTATTTTCATTTATTTCAGTGCCTATTTTGTAACAAATAATGCCCAGAAGTTAAACAATAACATTTAATTTTTAATGCTCTAAAATAAATGTTTTTACGCTTAATATTTACTAATGTATTTCTGCAAATTAAAAAAAATAATGCTCTACAGAAGTTTCTAAATGCTCAGTAGCGCTAGAAAAAAATAATTGGTTAATGCGCATAAGTTCATTTTATAATGCACGCTTAATTCCGACCCATTATTAATCGACACCGGACTTTGGAAGCTTGATATGTTTAGATGTTTAGAGTCAGATTCATGAACCTTGATTTGAATTTCACTAAATTTATCTTAAGCTAACTGTTAAAACGTTCTGCTTTTTATTTCCTCATACGTAGTAATAATGACAAATTTTCACCTCGAAAAACTATCGAATAGTGGGTTTTGAAAAATCTCTCTCTCTCTCCCTCTCTTTTTCTTATATTAAGAGTCTGAAAGTATTTAGTGCTAAGTTATGAATAAGTTTTATAAAAAAAGAAATTTCAATTCTGACCGGAACTAACACTCTTACTTTTATTTATTTTATTTTTATTTTATACCACAAAATCACAATTGGAAAATTCCATATTGCAATGATCTTCTCTACAAAAAGTAAATTCACTTAAAACTATATTAACAATAATGAGAAACATGTTAATACATCACTCTAAATTTAAACCCTAGAACTAGAACAAGGAACTTTAGAGGTCGCGCACCACACGCGTAGGTGTTTACGTTCTCAATCAACAGCTATAGATCCCGAAACCGCAGATCTAGTAGAACTGAAGAAGACCCTTCTTGACGCTCCAAACAACTCGATATCTTTGAAGTAGTTATTATATAATTTACATATTTTATTAATTGGCGATATGTAGTTAGCGCCAGTATGGAAGGTTAGGGCGGGCCTAATGCTATAAAAGTGTATATGCAGTCTAAATAATGATAATAATTTAGCATTATCGAAAATGTTATTAACAACCTTAAATATTATGTATAACATGGCCACCTTTCGCCGGTGTCGTAATAGTGTCAGGCAAAACTCTCTTACAATTGATTCGTAAGATTCAAAAGGTGGATTACACTTATATTGTTTAAAGTACAAGAACTTTAAAAACTTATTTGGACTTCCTCAATCATTTCATTATCTACTCCTGTTAACGGCGCCCAAACCGACGAACAAAATTGAGTTTTGCTTGAACAAGATAGTTGTAAAGCATATACAGGGTGAGTCATTAGGAGCCGCATCTTTGATTGCTCTTTTGTGTTTTAAATAAAAGGAAAAACACTTAGAGGAAGATTTATGGTTGCTTGTGGTGGATATTGTAAAAATACCTTAAGCTCTGACGCAATTCCGGTTTCACCGGAAATACAAGAAACTTAATTTTTTTTAATGACTCACAAATACATTTTTGGATTTTCTAGTACTGCTTTAAAATATATTTTCAACTGTTTTCTCTTTTTCAAAATTGAGCCAATAGTTTTTGAGTTATTAATTCTTTTTGAATATATTTGACCAAAACACGTGTTCAGAAAAAAATCATTTTCGCATTGCTTTTAAAAGTAAAAACATTAACTTTAGTGATACTTGTAGCCAAGAAAATTCTGCATTACTTGGTATAAGTTGCATTCGACAACACCTCAAAAAACTTTCTCAAAGCCTATTTTCTGAAATTTTCACATACCAAAAACTTATTTTTTTTAAATGGAACACCCAGTAGTTTATTGAGGCATTTTGTTCCTTTTTTTATTCTCTTTCATTTTTGTTAACAATGTCCTGTACTACCTTTTGTAATTTCTGAGATAATCACTATAGGAGCAATTAGCAGTCAATTAAAAAACTACAAGCGCTGTTCTTCTATGCATCAAAATATTCGTTTAACCAATGGAAGGCATCAATGGGACCCGACTTCCGTAGTCAACTGTCAAACAAAATAAATGTTAAATCCAACTATCGCAAAAGTAACAATTTTACAGAATGAAGATCATCGCATTTCAATTCTTTAATTCCGGCTATGTCCGGTTGCAGGATTTCATTTTTTACACTGTTGGTTAACAACGAAATAAAATAAAGATAATGTTTACAGATATATTTGAGAATGTCTTTAAAAAGTTTTGAAAATCCATCCGTAGAAAGCGAAGATACACTCCTCCATTAACATTTTCATCAAAGAAATAAAGTCCAATTATGTAACTACCCACTATTCCTCCCTACACACTTAATGACCAACGATTTTGAAAGTTGCAGGTGTGATAAAGTGAGGATTTTTATGTATTATAATAACGAACATTTTGACGATGAACGTATTTACTTTAATAGAAAGTAACTTCGTCGGTAAACAACAAAAAATTGAGAAATAAAATAATTTATCTGTGCCCATTGACTAAAATGTAAGCGATTCTGAAAATTTCTTCCATCTAACCCTGTGTACGAATACGCTATGGATGAATTACATATTTCCTAATTATTCTGGATTCTCAAATTTGACTTACATCTAACTGACGACTAATTTTCGTAGTACTAGTATAGGGATGTTCGACTACACTCGCAAGTACCACACTGAGAGAAATAAAATGTTCAGTCAACCAATTAATAATACAATACTCAATAGTTTTCGGTGTTGAGTCAACTAGAAATTGGTTGACTGAACATTTATTTCTCTCAGTGCATAAACGTCAATTATTGATTTTCCGCTCTTTTTTTCACATTCAATACTCAAGCCGTTCCTTTACCCTTTCGAGGGTTTCTGGTTTCGGTTGACTTCTACCAGGGATCGCTGTGCATAAAGTCTGGATGCTAGCTAAGTTTCTTTCAGATTCATCCAAAACATCAATCATATCTATTAACTCTTCATAAGAATAATTCATTTGGACGATAACTAATAGCGATGCTTTTATAAATTTAACATAAATGTTTACCGACTTTCTTTAACAGTTCACTCAGACAGTCGGCCGCATTCCAGCCTTTATTGGACGAATATTTGTGTGCATAGAACAGCGCTCGTAGTTCTTTATTTGAGTGCTAATTGCTCCTATAATGATTATCTCAGAAACTACAAAAGATAGGTGTAGGATATTGTTATGAGAAACGAATAAAAAGAGGGAACAAAGTGCCATAATAAAATACCGGGTGTGTGTTCCTTTAAAAAAACACATAGGTACCAAAAAAGTTTTTGGTACCTATGTGAAAATTTCAGGAAGTAGGCTTTGAAGAAACAAAGTTTTTTGAGATATTGTCGAGTGCAACTTATACGAAATGATGCAGAATTGTCTTGGCTACAAGCACAGGTATCATGTTTTTTTTTTACTTTTAAAAACAATGAAAAAATATTTTTTTTCTGAACACGTATTTTTGTCATAATGCTCGAAAAAAAATAATAACTCAAAAACTAATGGCTCAATTTTGAAATAGAAAAATAGCCAAATAGACTATTTAGACGGATATTAGAAAATCCAAAAATAGTGAGTCATTTAAAAAAATTAAATTTCATGAATTTCCGTTGAAACCTGAAGTGCGCCAGAGCTTACAGTATTTTTAGAATATGCTCCCAAGTAAATAATCGTGAACCTTCCACTAATTGTTTTTTATTTCATTTAAAACGCAAAAGAGCAATCAAAGAAGCGGCTACTAATGACTCACCCTGTATATAATGAGAACGCATGTCGTTAAAATCCCCACAATTCCGTCTGAAAAATCCCAAATTACGATACTAGTTACTAGCGATACTCTGGATGTGATGTGTAAATCTGAAAGCCAAATCAAACCAGACACCTAGATCTCTGATCAAAGATTTTCGTTCCAGAGGCACACCCCGAAGATCATAATCGTGTATGGATCCTTTTTTGTTCTTCGAAATTGTCATGATCGCACATTTATTTAAATTCAGGTGCAATCTGTTATTGAGACACCACACAGATACATTATCTAGATCGCGCTGCGGCTTGTCATGGTTCGTCCGCGACTTTATCTCCCTATACCGTTTTTTTTACTCTTATCTAATAACAGTTCTTAAGCAAATATATCGCAAGTTATGCACTCTACATACATTTATCAGTATAGAAGTATGTAGAGAGCTTTTACTTTCATTGTATAACCACTAGTTAAAAAGTAGATAATAATGTGCCGGTGAATGGAATATGTAATATATTACTGGTTTCCTGTGGCCGATGTAAAAAGAATATACATTTCGAATGCAACATTCAGTTGCAATCTATTCCAAGAAGCGATACTGTTCATGGTGTAGGTGTTTTGTTTGACAGTTAATTATTATTTACACAACTTGTTACACTATTTTGTATATATTGTTTAGTATCGACACTGCCGTGAAATTTTACGTTACTTTATCACGTAGTAAGCTTAAGTATGTTATTTTTTTTTTCATTGGTTGACTTCGCAGATATTTCTTGGTGAAACATTTTGTAATAACTTAATTAATTATTCGAAAATAAACGCTTGGCTCAGTTTCACAACTTCTTTATTAGATACACTAACAATTGTTTCGGCTATGAGGCCATTATCAAAGAGTTATCTAGAACTAAACTTATTCTACTTAAGGGTTAACTTATATACCTGTGTTCATTATGGGTGGGAGGATATGGATAATTGATATTTAAAATTACATCGATATAGGGGGTATTTACAAATTCTAATTGTGTGTTTGTGATAACTCGATTTTGTTTTTGGGCTTTTTTAATGGCAGATGTATTAATACACGTGTAACAGAACATATTAGAGATACAAAATATAGTGTTAAACACACTGGATTTGCAGAACATTGTATAAAGAACAACCACGTACCAGATGTAAATAGCTGTAACCTCATTCATAATGTAGTAAAAAGTAAAAAGTTAAATATGTTAGAGATTTTTGAAATTAAAAAAGCCCAAAAACAAAATCGAGTTATCACAAACACACAATTAGAATTTGTAAATACCCCCTATATCGATGTAATTTTAAATATCAATTATCCATATCCTCCCACCCATAATGAACACAGGTATATAAGTTAACCCTTAAGTAAAATAAGTTTAGTTCTCGATAACTCTTTGATAATGGCCTCATAGCCGAAACAATTGTTAGTGTATCTAATAAAGAAGTTGTGAAACTGAGCCAAGCGTTTATTTTCGAATAATTAATTAAGTTAAGTATGTTAGATTCATAAGGTTTCCATTCTATACTTCTCAATACACTATTATGAAACCCAATCGTAGATTTTTAAAATACTTAACCTATAAAAACATTGTTAAATATCCTAACCGTAGTTGAGTTTTATTTAGTTTACTGAATCCGATCAATTTGAAGATCTTTGAATCAAGGCTTGAGAAAAGTAATGCCAGATTTTTGAAAAATATATTTCAAACAACAACAGACTTTATTGACCTATCTCAGTATCTTATGTTCACTTAAATAATTAAAAGCATTATTTGTCACATTATTATTATCATAAAAATATTATATTATCAAGAAATATTCAGAATGTATACCCCTATACCACCTTATATTTCCTCGAAAAATGATTTTTTCTTGCACGTTTAATTAAGTATACTCAGCAATTTTACGTTTTACGTAAATTGTTTGCGAATTTTTTCAGGAAATTTTGGTATTATATTTATTCTTAATTTTTTAATAGAATACTGGGAAAGTTATTTTTAACTGAAATCAAACTTTCGCTGTTCCAAAACATTGATGTGGGAAAGTAGAAATCCTTAAGAACTTTTCTCAATGGATATATAAAAATAGCTCCTGCTGTAACTTTTAATAAAAACGCACTTTCCATATACTCCTATCAGTTTTCATAAGTCGTTAGTTTGTGAATATTATTTCCCATTACTGCATTAAACTTAATTTAAAAACATTACACTTCAAAGAGCAACTCATTCACATAATTATCTATGAAATTTAAACTTCTAGAGTAGTGCTTATACAAGTACAATGAATCCATACAAAACTTTACGTAAATTTTGCTAATAACGACACGACGTATAGAATACCCTAGAAATGGGTAGCTTCCTCTGGAATATTAACAATCTCTCCTCATTACTGTAATAATTGAGAGAGTTCCTTTGTATTGCATATAGAAATGTATATACGTAGATGAACCGGTTCAGTTATTCAATAATTTATCGATAACGACCATAATAGGGTTACATTTTAATCATTTTCATTATATTAAATTCTCCCAAATAAATTAACTTCTTAATGCTATAACATTTACGCAAATAACTAAGCTCTCAGAAGCTAATTTGCTTTTGTAATACGAAACGAGAAATTATTTGAATGTTATTCTGCATCAGTAATATAACAGAAATATACGAGGGGAGTTTTTATATTATCTAGAGGCACGAACTGAAGAAATCATCAAAAAAGTTGGTTGACTGCCGAGTAAAATTTTCAGTTACGGCTAGAGAAATTAGAATAACAGAAACGAGTGCTTTTAAAATTCTACGCAAAAATTTAGGAATGAGCAACGTGTCGGCACGATGGATTCCCAAGCTGCTCAGTCCCGAGCAAGAATTGTGTAGATGACAAATTTGTGAAGAGAATTTGACTCGTTTATTTTAAGACTTCTTAAACAGAATTGTAACTGTTCCCCCAAGAGTCCATGCAATGGATTCAGAAGAACTCTCTCCCGTTCAAGAAAGCAAAAAAAATTCTGTTGAAAATTAATGGCCACTGTTTTCTGGGACATGGAGAAGATTCTGTTAATTTAGTATATGCCAAAAGGAACTACAGTAACGGGAAATGTCTAACAAGACATAATTACGAAATTGAATATGGTTATACGCAAGAAAATCCACAGTTTGGCTCAGAAAATTCTGCTTTTGCACGACAACTGCAGGGTACATCAGGTACGAATTGTTAATCAATGAATGTGGCTTTAAGGAATTACAACATCCACCCAACAGTCCAGATCTCGTCCCCTGTGACTATTATATTTTTCTAAAATTCAAAAAACACTTGACAGAACACTCGATTTTTATAAAAGGATGACGTGGAAAACATATAGGAGTATTTTGCGGAATTACCAAAATAATTCTCTTTCGAAGGCATAGCATTATTATAGAAGCATTAGAATAGGTGTGTTTTGTTCGTTTTCTGACTTGTTTCCTCCATAGCTAGGTATATAAAAAACGCTCCACGTACATATACATTTTTGTATGCATTCATATAATCACTTACTGCCTCGTTAAGCATAGAAGCCGTATCTACATTTTTCATAATTCCAGCTTATGACCAAAAGTTACAGAACTCATGCCTACGATATATATTTGAGATCAGGAAATATGAACATATTTCTCATAGATTAATGATGTTAGCTGGTTGAATATGAGGAGTAGGCGGCAACTCTTCAACATAGAATAGAAAAAAATAAGAAAAATGCTGATAATATTTCAGATAGACGTTATTCATCAAAGTATTCGTCTCAACAGGTTTTTTCTTTAGAAGATGAAAAAATGTTAAATGATTACATAACAACAAGCAGTAAAATGCATTATGGTTTAACACTTACGCAAATAAGAAGCTTAGCCTATCAATATGCCAAAACATTGGGAATAAAGTTTCCTATAAGTTGGGATGAAATAAAAAGTGTAGGCATCGATTGGGTTCTAAGTTTTAGAAGAAGATAGAAAAAGTTAAGCTTAAGAAAACCTGAAAATACAAGTGCGGCCCGATCTCTTGGTTTTAATAGAACAGCCGTCAGTGAATTTTATAAGAATTATGAACAGGTACTGGAACGATATAAATTCACACCAGACAGAATTTTCAATTTTGGCGAGACTGGAATAACTGTTCTCAACACACCGAAAGTATTAGTAGATAAGACACAAAAACAAGTTGGTCAACTAGTATCTGCTGAAACAGGAGAGTTGGTGACATTTGGGGGAATAATTTCAGCGACTGGAAATTCTCTACCTCCAATTTTTGTCAATATTTGTGTTTCCTAGAGTTCATTACAAAGACCACTTTATTCATGGAGCTCCAGAGGAAAGCCTAGGTCTAGCTAACAGAAGTGGGTGGATTAATTCAGATACTTTTTTTGGAAGTTTTGAAACACTTGCTCTAAATCAAATCCTATTTTGCTCTTATGGGATAATCATGAGACCCATATCACTATAGGAGCAGTAAATTATGCACGTGATAATGGAATTGTTTATTTATCATTTCCATCGCACCCCTCTCATAAGTTGCAGCCTATTTATGTTGAGGTCTATGGTCCCTTTAAGGGAAAGCTACAAATCGCCTTCAATGATTGGCATGTGAACAATCCTGGTTAAACTTCATCAATCCATGGCATTCCAAAACTTGCGAAAATAGCCTACTTTGAAGCTTTTACAGCTAAAAATATTACAAGTGGATTTAGTAGACCTGGAATTTGGCCGTTCAATAAATTGGCTTTTGGAGACTCGGACTTTTTACCTTGTGATGTTTACATTAACAATCAAAATGAAGATCAAGGGACTAGTATGAGGAACAAGAAAGCCAAGAAATTCTAGAAACTGATCCTTCAAATGTAGATATCGAGATGACAAACATACTGTCACCACGAAAAACACCAGAGCCTAAAAATCTTATAACTCCTTAAACTATTAGACTTTACCCAAAACATAGCAAAACAAGAAAAAGTGGGAAAAAAGGAAGGCAGCCGGGGAAATCTAGAATTTACATTAACTCACCTGAAGAAAATAGACTTGAACAGTTACACAATGTAAAAGAACAAAAGAGGCTCAAAAAAGAACAGAAAGAGAATAAAGGATATGAAATCAGCTAAACTACTTTTAGAATGCGGCCTTAAAAAAAGACACCAAAAAGAAATTGATCGAATCAGATTCCACGAGCATTTCCGATGAATGTGAATTCATGGATTTTTCTTCAGATGAAATTTCTCTTGATGAAGATGTAGTGGCAGAAGAACCTAACATTGCTTTACCAAATTTTGAAACAATAGCTGATGGAGATTTTTTATTAATAAAATTTGCAAAGAAAAAGTCTACGGTTTATTACGTAGATCAAGTTATAGAACATTATAAGTCAGTCAGAATATAAAGTGACATTATTGAGGAAGAAACCAACCTCATGGAACTTTGTTTTTCCAGTTGTAGAGGATGTTGCGTCTGTTGACATCTCAGATGTAATTATGAAGTTACTTCAACCTTGTATTACTAAAGGAACGAGCAGAACTGCTTCAATGTTTAATTTTGTAGTTAATTTAACTTCCTACAATGTTTGTTAATTCGACTTTTGTTTTTTAATAAAGTTTAATAAAAAATAATAAAATGTTATAAACAATTTTCCCTTTTTTTTTGTATTATATCAATCTACCCCATGATGTATTTATCTGCCCCACCTACCATATCATTCTGCCCCTATAGTGGGGTTACATTGATGCAATTGAAGTGTTGTTAAAAATTTTTTTTATTAAACAGTAGGTTAATATTACAGCTGTAGTATGACAAAATAGTATACAATAATAACCAATCTCTTGAATGGATGGTAAAAATTTAGTATATTACAAAAAAAAAATTCTAAACGTCCCTTTTCTTTTAATATTTACAATAGCTACAATAATGTGGACTGGGTGTTGTCGCTATTAGATCTCGTGTGATGGACATAGTCTTTCAGAGTCAGTTTTGAGTGTGCCGGGGTGTAATGTGGCGCTGATGTGTTATTTGCTGTCCATTATATTTTTGTATGGCTGAGCGTACATAATATGAGCAACTGAATATACTTTTGTGTAAAACTAGTATTTAGGTCGGTTAGGCATTAAGTTTAAGTTTATATACTATATTTATTATTTTATAAATATTGCGAGGTCAGTTAGAGCAGAGAAAATTTTCTGGAACTCGACCTAAGATTGAAGGTTGTGTTAGTTATTGGCTATTCTTTGGGTTAATTTCTCTGTTTTTTATTGTTATAATTGTGTTATATTCTGCGTTATTGTGGTGTCACAACTGGTAATAAAGACATTATTATTATTATTGAATTTTTAGACTCAAATTTACTTCTTTTGTTTTAAGTGAAAACAATAATTAATATAACTATATTATTGTGCTTTATTGACATAGCAATAATTAAAGAAATGCCTTATTCACTTGTTGAATTGTGTCGCACCTAATTCTAAAGTGACAATTATAATGACCGTATAGAAATCTCTCGAGATCATATTTATAATGTGTTCAATTAAGCTCGAAATCAGAACCTGAATTGTCCCCGGCGTGAGACGAACACACTCGAAACGATAGAATTACTCTCAATGAAAAACTGCTGATTGGATCAATTTCGCAACTTTTGAAATTTCATTCCATTGTGCTGGGTCAATAAGCGCAAGTAGTAACTTGCTTTTTCATTCCTTTTGTAACACGTATCCAGTTGTATTATATCTTTCGAATCATGTAATTTATGAGGTGTGTTCGTCTTCATAAGCGCGTTCGTATCCGAGTTGATGTGTTTCCAGAACTTACTGATATTGTTTAGATATTGATCGAGTTAAATCATGAAATATCCGCGTCCATGCATATAGTTTTCATAACTTCTATAATATTCTTGTTTGTTCTGTATTAAATTTGCATACTGCTGCGATATTAATAAATAAAATTATATTTAAATAATTCACGCATACATTACAATAAATACGAAAAGTTTCTCCCTCTATTCAACTAGCTCAGTCATTAATTCTTTCTATATAGAGACCTTTATTGAGTTCGGCTGTTTGCCGATTGATGTCTAATTGTTTTGATTTAAATAATTTAAGTTATTCTAAAGCTTTCTTTATAATCGCAGGAGTAAGTTCGTACCCTTCTTTCAATTTTCCCACATACAATCATTTCTCTAACACTAACTTTTAAAGTGAATTAATCAAAATAAATTATTATCACATGTATTATATACAGATATGCGCGTGAGTATATCATATTATCGTTTCATTCAACAATATTAATTTATAAATGTTTGTTATATATTATTTTAAAAATACTTTCCTTCTCGTTATAGCACTTCTATTCTGTCATATAAATGGAATCTTACTACATTAAAATTAAACTTTAATATTTCAAATATCATTTAAATTACAATATGACCTAAGGAAAAATATATAGCATTTAATTGACCCGGTTAGACAGTAGCTGACAGGTTCACATATTTTACCCGGTTGTTTAAAACATTTCTGAACGTAATTTGGGACCATGTAGAGTAACGTAACATAAACATAATCATACAATGTAACAAAGTAATTCTTGGAGAATAAGCTCTCACAGTATTAAATCACTGAAGTTGAAATGGTACAGCCCATTTCACTTTATTATTAATTTTATAAAATTTTATTGTTTTTTTAAGGATTTAATTAAGTATATTTTTTTAATAATATTTTGAAGGGAAATAATATTTAAAATCAATGAATGTGTTATTGTATTATTAAGTATATAGTAGTCATAGGTTTTGTATATATTTATGAGTAAAAAAAGATGACGCCGAAAGTTTATATTAACGTGATGAAACACTCCAATAGCAATATACAATCCCGCGGCTAAATGAAAGTGTATGTGCGTGTAAATGTGAAGGGGAACTCCTGAACTTTGTGGAAAGCGGGGAACCTCAGACATTCTGATATAAAGGGGAAATACGTGTGAGAAAAGGGAGAGTCGACAGCAAGATATATTAAATATCGTATCAAAAGGCTAACACCAAACATTAGACTACGCATAAGCGTCATTGTTACTATAACTTCAATATTAATTTACTATCGAGAAATCGTAGTAAAGTAGTGGTTAAATTTGCACCTAAGAAGTAATTGTGCAACGGGTTATATTGTTAAAATAAAGATTGTATTTCGAGTAGCAGAACAAGCAGATGTTGCCGTTGAAAACATCCTAGAAAAAAAGAAGATTTCGTCGATAATAAGCAGCCCGAAGTTCCTGCTGTAAACAGTATAAAAAGAAGATGAATAAGGAGAATTTAGATAAGGTATTATTTAAATGATTATTGATTAATGACTGTAATGTTTTATGTAATAAAGGAGGAGAGATTGTAACAATAAAAATTCAAACAGAAAGTAATTAAATAAATATCGTCTAACAAATCGAATGTGCATTTTATGTAATAAATTCTGGCGTTTATAGCTTACGATTGAATAGAACGAAGGACCTACAGGAATGTTTGTGTTAATTTAAGAATTATTAAAAAAATTCTAATTCAAATGTACTAGAATTGGTTTTTAAATATATGTTACTTTTTGTGTTGTTTGTAAAATTATAGATACAGGATTCATTGATTTTAATAAGAATTATTAAAATCTTTAAATGGTTTTTTTTTTTTGTACAGGAACCCCCTTTTACTTTACTTTACTTAATCATTTCAATTTGAGTTGAGCTGGCAAAACAAATAATTTCACATTTTATTTCTAAAGTTTAACTTTAAATTAAATATCTTAATTTAGAGATAGGGGTTTCTCTACATTGTGTCACCCAACTTTGGGATGGTACCTTTACAAAGTATACATGGTGTAGGTGTGCATTGATACATTTAATCATATACGAAATTTTTCGTGTATGTATACTTCACTGTTTTAATTGTGTGAGAGCTTATTCTCCAAGAATTACTTTGTAACATTGTATTGGAATAGGTACGCCACCTTTAGGCGTGTTTATTGAATGCATGTATATCTAGAGTTGCCCGATTAGTAGTTGTACTACGGAGGGTAACATTACCTTGAGTTGTCTCGCTTGTGTAACAGATGCCGCTGGGAATCTCTCATGGCATTTGGTACGTAACTTGACGATATATGCAGGTAATATAAGTTTGTCAGGCATTGTGAACAGCACGTTCGTACACTGATGAGACCTACGTAAGGTCGAAACAGTTGTTGTTCGCAATGCCAGCTTGGTGTAGATGTGCATTCATACATTTATTCATATACGAAATTCTTCGTGCATGGCGTCCGATCTTACTCATTATGAGCGTTTAATAGAAAAGATTATATGGTATAAGAGGAGATACTCTCGTTTTTATTAAATCATGGTTACAAGATCAATTTGTTGAAACAAAAAATAATACAAACGAAAATATCGTCTCGGTACTTAAATATAAATCCATTGAAGTACCACAGAGAATTATTTTGGATCTACTACTTATATTCTTGTATACGTAGATTAAAAAATATTGTGATGATTAAAGAATTCAACCTCGTGACTTACAGACGTCAACTTTTTATAGTCGTCTGATAGTAAAAGCCTGCTTTTGGAATAATGTCTGCGTCTTTATATTTAGGAAAACTCCGGAATTTACTGTATGTATTAACACAATATAATTTGTAACAAACGCAAATATACTTAACCATATGTAACAAATAATCCAAATTAGGAATTCATTATAGATGCTATATAAGTAAAATAAAAAGGAAACTTTATATTTGTTAGATAATATGAACAGGAATTTTTACTTAAATACAATATAACAAATATATTTCGCACATTTTGATGTTGATTTACCTGTGAACTACTATTTTCGAGTTTAAATTCAAGTTTGAAATTGATATTACCATTGCATCCCTAATATTTTAATTGTTATCTTTATTGTCAGTTTGCATGTATACTTACTTTACAAAATGAAGAATTTCTACAGTTATGACGCAGATATTTTTCGAAATAATTAATTATTAACACAAACCTCTGTTTCAAAAATGTTTAGTGTTGACACAACATATATTTCACCACACTGTGGCTTTATCAGGTAATGAAAAGATATAAATTCAACTTCTATAACAATGGAACTTGTAAATACGAATATAATAACACAGTTTTAAATTTAGTACCCCTACTAAATTTAAAACTGTGTTATTATATCTGCTCTCCCCAGAGCTATTTAGATCGAACTAATCGTTTAATATTATACATATTTTACTACATTTATTTATTTCAAAATTTTCTAGCATGTTAAGTTTCTTACTTTTTTTTATTGCACCAAGTTTTATCGCCACCGCCAAAATTGAGGGTATTTATATATAAAAAAAGAATCAAATATGGTGTACGGTTCGGTTGAAATACACTACATACTTAATAAAAAAAACTCTGCAAAATGTTTAAAATGTGTCGGTGACAACCAGAAAAACAAAACTTTAATAAAAATGTTCTTTTTTTTAAATTATTTTATTATTATGTTTAACACATATTCATATACATTAAAATCAAAAATTTGGCTTGGTTTTTCTTAAATTTGATGTTTAGTGGAAAGCATGTAAATTTCATTTAAGATCCCCGCATTTAACACCACCAGATTTTCTTTTTTTTTTTTGACACGATCATACATATGGGTTACAGTGATATGCGAGGATGTATTGTTCATGTTTTCAGCAATTAAATGCTTTAAATGTTGCTGCGACAGTGCAAAATAATTATAAAATACGTCTACTTTCTTGCTAGCACGAGAGGGAAGCCATTTCGAATCTCTGATGTAATGATTCTTTTCCATAACTTGTTACAATTAATTAATGTTAATTTTTACTTCTTTTTTAAGCTTAACCGACCTAATACGACCTACACACGCGTGGCTTGCATGCCATTTCAAAATATTACAACATGCAATAAATCCGAGATTGAGAGCTCGTCTGCATAACCTTTGTCACCTAAATTTATAGCCTCCATCTAGAAACAATGTCCATCGCCTTAAACGTCAATGTTTAAAAAATTGAAAGTAAATAATTTATTAATAAAAGAATATTATTAATCACGGGAAATAATTCAAAATATTATTGGGTAAATGGTCTTAAATTAGTATGAGGAATGTGAGTCTTGTAGGTATTTTTTTAACCAAACTATTTTGTGTCGATTAGTGCGGGCAGGCTATAAATTATAATTTAGAGCTTTCCACTAATCTTAAACTTTAGGAAAAACTAAGCTAAATTTTTGATTTTAATTTAGATGAATATGTGTATTATAATAATGAAAATAAGTCGATTACAAAAATAAAAAATTTTTGTAATGATTTTTTTTTTGGCTGCCACTTACACGTTTAAACATCTTGCAGAGTTCTTTATTAAGAATATAGTTTACAGCTCGCAGACTGAGACCTGACCGATGATATGCCCTTCCCACAAGATGCGCAGTGAATTCCTATAATATTAGGGTAAGCACGAGTAGCTGGTCATTTCCTTTTTCCGAATACTTTCTCTGTCTCGCACTGACCTATAAGACTCCGCCCATCGGCCAAGACTCAGTCTGTCTACTGTACATATCAATCTAACTTTACGCAAAATTTATTTTTTTATCTTTATAAATAAGATTCATGTTGGTTGTGGTGGTAAAACTTGGGTCACAAGGTATGTCAAATTTTAAAAAGTGTGTTAAATTTATGATTTGATTCTAGGGAGTGGTTAGAAAAGGTCGAGTCTGTTTCTTATTTATTATAATTTCTATCATATTCCCTGATACTGCCTTCAAAAGTCCTCCGCATCTGTCCGACGTCCGACATTTTGCAATCTTGAAAAGATAAATTCTGATTTAATTTTTTTTTGTTTTCCTTTTTATTGTTAAGTGTTCTCAGTATAAGTAGAATTGTTAGTTTTGAATAAACAAATTCGTTATTAGCTTTCCTGATAATAGTCCCTACTCTTTGTTTGAAATGTTTTGTATGTATGTGACAAGATTGTAATTATTAGATGTTTTAGTTTTGGTAAATTAGGAAGAGTGCTTTTACCTCTATAGTAGAATTACCGAACAGATGCAGTAGCAACATTGTATTTTTGTAATAACTTAAACGGGCAAATGCGCTGTTGCTACTGCATCGGTTCGGTAATTCTACAGTCACCATTTACCATGTCTATAGAATACCAATTATTGACAGCTCTAGTGAAAATCCTCTGCTTTTCTAATTCAAAGTTATTTTTACTCACTCAAATGCTATATCGCTATGAGGTACATTTAAAAATAATTAGATTTCTATGGTCATAGAGGTATGATAAATAATTTAAAAGTAAATTAAAATGAGATTACGAAAAAAGTGCATTGCATGTTATGTAAATACTTACATATGGAGCAGAAACTATCAGTATTACGATATTCTCTTCCAGCCTGACATACACTATACCTTATCAGTCGTTTACTTTTCATTGCACATGACCGTAGTCAGTTAGAAATTGATTAGATATAATTCTTTCGAATCGTATCTAGTTCCTATTGGCGTTTCATTTCAAGACAAGTTATACTATTATGCGTTATATAACTTGTATGTGTTTGTATGTTTTATCAGGCACGTGCTAATAATTCCATATGTTTATTCCATGCAAATACAGTTTTCCATTGAATTAATGATCTTCAGAAGTTATTTAACAGTTATGAAATGAAGTATCTTGTTTCCGTTGGAAAATTTGCTTATTAGATAATTTTTCAGTCTGGGAATTCTTCCTCTAGAATTTTCCGAGTTCTATTGCATTTATTTTCTATATTTCTGTTGTGAATGTGACACTTGTTCGTATGAAAATCAATTTTATTTTTTTTTTAACTTGAATGTTGTATGCACATTAGGACAGAATTTATAAAAGTAAATGAATTAAATATAATTATATTCTATATAATATTTAAACAGATTATACGTGTCAGGTTTATTTTTTTCTTAGAATTCTATCGAAACTCACCAGAAATCGTAGAAATTATCAGAAATCAGAACTGAAGAATCGGTAGAGTTAGGGTTAGAAACGCTAAATGTGTAAAGGTATAAGAAAATTGGTGCTTACGAAGTTTTAAAAATTGCCTTACAGTAAATTGTCTATTATCAATTTTATTTCCAATGACATTGCATAAATAAACAATAAAAAAGTCTGCTTTATTATTTTATTATTCATTTGTCAAACTATATATGTTTGACAAAGATTTTTGATAAGAAAATATACAAATACATATATAATGTCGGGAAGTTCTAACATTTTTTATAACAAATTATTTAACATACTTATTTTACCACAAATTTATATCGATGAATCATAACAATTTTCTGCAATAGATTTAAATGTTTGCAATAAAAAGAATACTTATCTCCTACAAATAATGACAATGGTATCTATTTCATGTTAGTTTTTATTGACTATTTTGACGATTGATAAGTACATAGAAATGATGGTAAGTACAAAAATTTAGCATAATTAATATGGAAATACTGCATTAAGACAAGCTACACTTAAAGTTTTATTATAAAAGTTCGACAGTTATCTGTTGAATTTTTTGCCTATCTTCATATCATATCCATAATTCCAACCATTATAATTTTGAAATTAGTGCCGAAATTGAGAAGAAATAAAATAAAATGAAGTGTTAAACGAGGTCATGGGTTCATAGGACAAACAAAGATGCGAGAAAGTGGGTACGAGATTAGAACATCGGATAACCGAAACCGCAATAAATTTCTCCCACGCCACTGACAAACTGGGGAAGTTGCCTACAAGTCTCCCGGTTTCATGTGCAGCAAGCAGGAGAGTGGATCGGTGCCCGGAATAAGTCTTTGTGCTGGAACAAAAGGTCCTCCAATCCTTGAATCTCATGGACAACTGAATTCGTATAAAATCTTACCATTTAACCTATTCCGGTTTTTTCCTTACTTTCTATGTTCCATTTATTCGTGATGGCGGTCTGAAAAGAAAGATGCTAATCGAGCAAGACAACGTCGCCTGTTTCTTTTTTCTTACTGGACTTCCTTCATGCCCAGTATTAGAATTTTACGTGAAAAAAATATATTTATAGCTAGAATCCTTATATTTCTTATTCTATGACATCAAAGATAGTACGTGTTTAGTGTATTAAAAGAAATTAGATACTGTATAGTAGATTGATCGTAATAGGAAAATATTCGTGAAAGGAATAGTAACAAAGATTGTATACATTTCTATTAGTTTTTTATATCTCGTATATATTCACACATTTTTACCGTACCACCTCGTTTTAATAAAGTATGTGAATCAGTTATGAACATTCTCCTAACAGTTTTACATAGACTTCTTATAAGTGGTATCTCATTAAATTAGTTAAAATTTTAATTTAAACACAGAAACCAAACTGTTGTATTAGCCAACAGTCAGTCATATGTCAAAATCTAAGAGTATCCCAAATTTCATACCTAGGCCCCCTATTGTTTCCAATGTATATCACTGACCTGCCCTCTAGTTTAATTGGAAGTTATAAAAAAATTGTTTTGCCCTCCTACGATACTAAAATAACTATATGTAAATAACATTGATATTTTCATAAAAATCAATTAGTGAATTGTCAACTAGAAAAAACATATTTCTGTATAAAGACAATTGAAGATTGTTTTACCAGAGAGATAATAGTATTAAGCCTAAACTTTCATAAATTATTTTTTAAATATGTAGCTTCTGTTTTCAGCTATAAAAAGTACATATTATTTATTGCTGTTATTTAGTCAGAGAACCATGTCTCTTAAAGTTTCATGCTTTGCATAGCTCTTAATTGGAACAATTTTGATTTAGAGCGACAGTCAAATATTAAAAAAAAACATTTTGAAATACAAAAAACCAGTTTTTGGATGGTGTTTACGAGGATTATACATCGAACTTTGCAAAGGTGTGCCACAGGCACCTATCTTGTGCCCTACTCTATTCTTAATATATTTTACCGGGAGATAATATATTTAAAATGACTTGAAATACAATTAAATAAGAATATAAGGTTTGAAATCCGGTGGATGTAGTGTGTGATAATGCGATTGAAAAATATATAAAGTTATCTGTTGTTGTTGACTCCATGAGAAGGAGTGTTTCTAATAAAATGAGGCCTTTCTGACAGAAGTTAGAAGTTATGATCTGCTTCCCTATTTGTTATTTTGTTACAAAACAAGGCATCA
Organism: Amphimallon solstitiale; assembly: GCA_963170755.1. Classification (NCBI taxonomy): domain Eukaryota; kingdom Metazoa; phylum Arthropoda; class Insecta; order Coleoptera; family Scarabaeidae; genus Amphimallon; species Amphimallon solstitiale. Next base: position 205,645,320 of record OY720675.1, read on the forward strand.
AACATGAAGTAATTAGAATGTTATAAAGTTGAAATTTCATATTTGATAACGAGTGTGAAACATTAATAAAGACGGGAAAATTTAGAAATAATTAGATAAAATCAAACCATGAATAAGACGTAAAGAGATACAAAGAACTAATAGTAGAAATCAACAAAAATTCAGAATAAAAAAAGGAAAAATGGAATGGACGAGAAAACAATGGAAATGGGGGGAAATAACAAACATAGTAAAAAATGTTCAATATGGTGCAATATCAAATAAATACAAAACAAACGTCAACCAACATTTAGAGACAGGAATGTAAAGAACTCATCAAAGAGCTACTGACCGACAGTATGAAAAATAGAAAAAAGAAGATGCACCGAAGGTAAATGAAGTGAACAAGAACTCAAGCCAAATAAAATTTAGCACACCCACAATAGAATTCAAGGCAATAATAATGAATCTGATATCAAACAAATCGAGAGGAGCAGATGGATTAAATAATAAAATATTAAGGCAGGAAGGTAAAAAACGACACACTAAGCACAAATGCCAAATGAGTGGAAAATAGGAATAATACTATCTATAATAATATCAATAATAATGTGGCTAAACATATATAGAAAATTATCACTACATTAACTAATAATCGCCTAAAAATATATGCAGAAAGAGCGATAGGAGACTTCCAACAGGACTTCAGGACTGTCTACCATCGACTGTTTCTATATTTTAAACCAAACGCTTAAAAACTGCAATAAGTATGATTTTACTTTATATTTATAAACTCCCGACAAGCATTTGATTCCTAAACATAGAAGTAATAGTAAAGAATGCAGAGGACATAAAAATACCCAAAAGGGCTTATTTGATCTATGAAAATCACATTAACTCATTCACAAATAAGAATTAGAACATCAAACTGTTTTGAAATAAACAAAGGAGAAAGACAAGAGGATGCACTTTCAACAATCCTATTTAATATAGCTTTAGAAAGAAAAATCAAATTAGCGAGGAATACTAGAAGCTTGAAAGAGACACTCAGAAATATCGTACAAAACGACGACAGATAGAGGTCTACATATTAACGAAAAGAAAACGAAGTATGTTATGGTGCGCAATGAAAGACACCTTTAAATATCTAATCACAGTAATTGATATAATAATATGTCCACCAAAACAACATCGCATGCAGGAAATAAAAAGTATGGTAGTAGTAGAGGAAGCTACTGAAAAGCAGAAACATCAGATGTGATATAAAAATAAAAATATGTTAACTGCGTAGACTAATGAACTACAAAATCGACCATCTAATAGCAGACCAGACCCTAGACAAACAATACACAACATTGATTGGTAGAAACAAACGAGTAAGACAACAAGATAAAAACAACAAATAACATAGGACCTGAACAAAGTAGGAATAACAAACTGGAGAGTAAAAAACGAATAGAAAAGAAATGACAATCATGAAGTAGAAGCTTCTAGAAAATATAACAAAATAAGAAGACTTTTAATATATATATAGGGTGTTTCGGAATTGCACGGCATTATTGTAGGTACTTGTTCTACAGCATAAACTAAACAAAAAAGTCCATATAAACATATGTCTCAAATTAATTTATTACTAAGATATTGGAGCATAAAGATATTTATTTAACAATACAACATCCAAAAGAACTGTTTAAAGTAGCCACTGTTTTGTTGAATGAAGCATTCAGCACGACAAATTCATTCTTCTTTGGCACTTCGTATAGCATCAGGCCGTTAGATCGGGAGATCGGGATTCATCAGAGTTTAGTAACCGCATCGTGGAAGACGCAGCAACTAACAAGAATCGTCCTGATGCTATACAATGTGCTAAAGAAGCATGAATTTGTCGTGCTGAATGCTGCATTCAACAAAACGGTGGCCACTCTAAACAGTTCTTTTGGATGTTGTATTGTTAAATAAATATCTTTATGCTCCAATATCTTAGTTATAAATTAATTTGAGACATATGTTTATATGTACTTTTTTGTTTACTGTATGCTGGAGAACAAGTACCTACAATAGTGCCGTGCAATTCCGAAACACCCTGTATATATATATATATCGTAGTCGACAAATTTTAATTTCGGTTTAAAGCAATACCACCTATCTATCCCATGCAGAAGATGGCCTTATAATATGCAGCGATGCCTGCTTGCCAACAGTGGTGGGAGAACCGACGTAATGTCAGGGGATCCTCACATTTGATAGCGAACGATTTCCGAGTGTACTTGGCAGCCTCGCTATATGTTTATCTTTACTTTAGTTCGTCCTTGCTCTTTTCCTCTTTCTACTTTCGTATCAGAAATTAAAATTTGTCGACTACGGTATATATATATATGTATTGAAAAAATGAATATTTTCTTGGTAGTAGTGGCAATAATATAATGAGAAAAAGTAATAACAATATGACATTTAGAAATACATTGACAATATAGAATGTAAAATCAATATGTATGAATGAAAATGTAAACAAATAAGCATAGGACAGTCAGTATTACTTATGCAGTATCATCAAAAGGTTTAGGTCTACCATAAGCTGTTCAATTAATGTAATTACACAAATAATAAGGGCGCAACTATGTAATTAAAAATTACGAGTAGAGCTGTTAATATTATGACAATATATATTGTAAAATTGGTCATGTACATGTATAAATGGAAATGTAAGCAAATAAGCATAGGACAACCAAAAATTTTATAGGCGAACCAATCTAAATGAAAGTCAACACTTTTCCATATTGAGCAAGCCAATTTCTGATAATTTAAGAGAAACTCTAGCTCTGCAATGAACTAGCTTTTAAGGTTGTTTGTATTATCCTTTAAAGTTCCAGATTCCTAATGCAACTCTGTTGGACCAATCTATCTTCATTAATGCACAAATACAAACTATTATATTCCGGTAGTCTTTTCAAAACATTATCAAAGACACTGAAACAGCTTTTGTTCATTGATTTCCAAATTATGGCGACAAGTAATACTATCAAATTTATCTAAATTATATTTGATTATGACAACGCTTGTGTGCAGTTACGTATCGTCAGTATAAAAGCAAAATATGTCGTTAAAGTAGTCAAAAAGAAAAAGCTGCGAAGTATAAATGGCAGATAGCAATGGACCTAGAATAGGCCCTTCAGCAATACGAGATTTAAGTAGATATAAACAGCAAAGTTATTATTCAACACCGTTTTTTTTTTGTGACTATAAGTAAATGAAACAAGATTATCATCGAATCAGATACAATGTAAAACCGAGAGCAATATCTGATGATTAGATCTATCAAACTCAATGGAAAAATCAGGCAGAATGTCATTAGTAATAATACATAACGCGGTGACAGAACTAAACCCAGAAATAATGGAAGAATATAAAGCCTTCATATATAAAAACTTAATGGTCCACCACTGTCCACAAAATCATTGGGCATGCTATTCTTGGTATGAGATGAGCAGATGAACTACCTTCGATATCGAAAACAAATTACGAACATTCTTCATGTATGTCTAAGAATTAATGAGAACGAATTTTTTACGCTATATGTGGCAACGACTGCAGCCGACTGGAGTCGACTACATGTGAGTGGAGTGGCTAGGAACGCAACCAGAATAGGAGCGGGCCACTAGGTCTAGTGTTAGTGGCATGAGACGAGGTATTTACCGCTAAGTTCCAATACATTAAATTACATGTAAAATGCAGGCAAATATCGAGCAGCGATATGCAATTAAATTTTGAGTTAAACTAGAAAGAACTGCTTCAGATACACTGCAAATGTTAAGAACAGCATAAGGAGATGTTGCGTTGTCGTCAGCACAAGTTTTCAGGTGGCACAAAGCTTTCAAAAATAGCCGCGAAATCATTGAAGATTACCATCGCTCCTGATGGCCTTTCACGTCGAAAACCGATGAAATCGCGGCTAAGGTTCATTCTGCGTATTACGAGGCAGACGGTTGTCACTCAGGTTGATGGCACATGAGATCGGCATGAGTAAGGATACTCTTCATCAAATTGTGACAAAGGAAATGGGCATGCGGAAAATTTGTGCAATGCTGGTGCCCAAGAACTTGACTGATGAACAAAAGAAAAATCGCTCCTCCATTAACCAACAACTGTTCGATCGCTCAACAGCCGAACCCAGCTTCATGCACAGAGTGATAACAGGTGAGGCATCACGGGTATTTGATTGGTGATCCAGAAACAAAGCAACAAATCGCGGAGTGGCACACACCTGCATCACCGCGGTCGAAGAAAGCTCGCATGAGCAAATCCTGAATCAAGCCCATGTTTATCATCTTTTTTGAATTGTGTGGAACTGTCCACAAAGAATTCGTACCGCCTGGGCAAACGACAAATCAAACCCTTTATGGAGAGGTCCTTGAACGTTTGCGGAAAAGAGTTTTTAGTGTGTGACTTGACATCGCCAGCTCGTAGAGCATGCATCATGATAATGATCCCAATCACAGCTCATTGTCGGTTGAATAATTTGTGGCAGAGAAAAACATTCCAGTACAGTCCAAATATGGCTCCATATGTTTTTTTTTCTTTTTCCATCGCATAAGCGACAATTGAAAGGTTTCCAAAGAGTCACGACTTAGATTCTAAACAGCCTAACGGAAAAAGACTTTCATAAGTGTTACCAGGAATGTAAAACACACTGGAGACGCTGTGTGCATTCCCAAGGTGTATACTTTGAAGGGGACAATATAAATTTATAGATACATTCAATAAAACACTTTAAAACTGATCATTCTCATTAATTCTGAGGCATACCTTGTATGAATAAAACAAGGTATTACTTAAATATTAATTTTGTCACTTTAGAATAAATTTGAAGAAATATTATTACTAATGGAAAGCACTTACTCCTCCAAAACTTCAGGTCTAATATTATTAGAAAAATAATGTGTGGCTCCTCATTTGTTTTATGCAATAGAAGAAAAATATATTAATATATTAAAATAATTCATTTATATTTAAAAAATATTTATCAGTACAATATGTAACTATATTTAATGGAACGGTACATAATATATATCCAAAGGAATACCATTACAAAAAGTTGTGTGTCAACAAATTATTGATAATTGGATAATGCACAAAATTGGTGCAGTATTTATTGTATTGTCTACGTCGATTGGACAGTTACCAATTTTTACGAGCCACCTACTTTTTTGTATTGAGGCCGATAACTGAAATTGTTCGCTGTTATCGTCACTGTAATAATTGTTTGCGGTAAATTTAGGTGTTGTATGTGACAAAAGCATAGAAAGCGAAGAACCATGTTTTGGGGTATAATCTAGTTGCGTCAATATTTTTACCAAATTTGCTATTCCATTGATCACAGTAAAATAAAAATATTGTTTTATCAATTCTCTATTCTTAACTTCCACTAATATTAAACAAGAAAAGTAAAGTGATTTTTATTTAAAAAAATATGAAATACCTAATTTTCGAATACATAATCAAATATAAAAAAAGTATGAAGTGGAATATTTTCTCAATCTGAAAGGGTTACTCGAAGATTCTCATTTTTCGCAATTAATATTTCTGGTATTAATACTAATCAGTGTTAGCGGGGTAACTAATTATATTTAAAATAAAAGGTAAACCAACTTTGAAACCGGAGAAAAAATAAAAAATGCAGTTTTAGATATGGTAAAGACAAATCTGTTTAATTGAAAGTAATTTTATATTTTGAAAAATCTAATCTTGTAAATTTTCTTTTTGAAATATAGTTTGTTAGCTCGATAATAATAAACGTATGGAGGCAGAATACTTTTCAGTTGAGATATTGTATTACATATTCGACTTTGAATTTGACTTTGCAATTATAATTTATTAATTATGATTGAAAATAGCTACAGGTGACTGGGTAAATCGCCAATAAGGGATTATCTGAAATTCAATAGCAAAAATACAATAGTTTCCGCATAGGTTTCCGCTCGTTACCGGTTCCCTAAATTATTATTCTATCCGCTTCCGGGTGCGTTCACTGTACTGCAAAACATGGTTCGTTAATTTGGAATATCAAGCAATCAATTCCAGTATCTTGCGAACAATACGAGACTGTAAAAAGTAAAATTTAACGACGACGCTCTGATCTGGAACTGAAATAAAAAAGACTGGTATTTTGTATTCATTGTTCTCTGAACAGTGTGCTATATGGTATTACATTGATCAGTACTAACCCGAAGATTTGGTAAAAAAAGTATTATTTTATAGAATGTGCTAAGGAATTACTGTCACTTAATTAAGAGATATTATCATAGAAAACGTCTTTTGTAGTCTATGATCCATAATCATATATTAAACTATTAAATAAGTTTGTAAATCGAAAATGAAAAATCTTCACTATAAGTATATATATACAGCGTTAGTAAAAAGTCCCGGAACGGTCGAATAACTTTGTTATTTGATAATTATGATTTCTGAAATTTGGTATGGGGGTATAGTTAATATAAATGCATTTTATGCGATACAGTTAATATTTCTTTCACTTCCGGTTTAATCGGCAATACGTCCAACTTTTTTTTTTTTAATGGAACGCCCAGATTTTTTAACACTTTTGAATGCAAAATAAAAAACTACGTTCAGGAAGTATTAAGATGTTTATTTTTATTCACAAGAAAACAGTTAAAAAATTAAAAACGTGTCCTATTACAGAAAAATCAAGATACCTGTCTATTCAGGTTGCGATTACAATAATTGTTCAAAATGCTCTCCATTTACAATTTGACAAAAATGTAAACGGTCAGTAAAATTTCTTATTGAATTTTGTATTTGTTCTAGAGTGATGCGATTGGCTTCTTGAACTATTCTCTCTTCCAATTGTTCAATATTATGGGGACGATTTTTGTACACTTGACATTTCAAGTGACCCCAAAAGAAAAAATCTAATGGCGAGAGATCTGGCGAACGTGCTGGCCATTCGATTGCTCCTCTACGTCCGATCCAACGTCCCGTTCATTCAAATAATCGCGGACATTATGGGCAAAATGGGGGGGAGCTCCATCTAGTTGAAACCAAAAATGTGCATTAGGGTGATCACCTATGTTTGCATTTGGAAAGAGGGCCGCAAGAGCTGGAACAACCTCATTTCGCAATAAATTTAAGTAGACGTTGCCAGTTAAATTTCCTCTTATAAAAAAAAAATGGTCCTATGATGTTGTTTCCAACAAGACCAGCCCAGACATTCACCTTTTGAGGACGCTGTGTATGGACTTCTTCAATCCAATGCGGATTTTCAATTGACCAGTAGCGACAATTATGTCTGTTCACAGTGCCGTTGAGACAAAACGTTGCCTCATCTGAAAAAATGATGTGATCTAAAACATTAGGCTGCTGCTCGATCAATTCCGTCATTGTTTCGCAAAATTGTAGTCTACGATCTGGATCATCTTCAGTTAACTCATGGACGGGATACATTTTATAGGCTTTCATTCTTGCTGATTTAAGAATATTATGAGCAGATTTTTGAGAGATCTCATGAATTTGACCTAATTCTGTTGTGGACATGTGATGATTTTCTTCCACTCTAAGTAACACATTCAAACTAGTTTCTTCATCTGTTGCTGTTAATGGACGTCCCCTTCTAGGTAAATCCTTCACCTGACGAAAGACTTCAAACTTTTGAATTGTTCGGCATACCGTACTTTTACTAATGTGACGATCCGGATAAACAGTATTAAACAAAATACGAACCTCTTCAAAAGAACGTTGACGATCACCGTACCCACGCATCATTAATATCTCAATTCGTTCTGATTCAGTAAGTTTTACTGCCATTTTCAAATGTGTCAATGTCTAAAATAAGTAAATTTATAGCGATGCAAAAGTTTAAACGCCTTTCAAATTGTCAAATGTGACGGCAAAAAGAATACAAACACTAAACAACAACTTTTTTCAAAGGTACCTTGATTTTTCTGTATTAGGACACTTTTTTAATTTTTTAACTGTTTTCTTGTGAATAAATAAAATATGTTTATTCTTAATACTTCCTGAACGTAGTTTTTTATTTTGCATTCAAAAGTGTTAAAAAAATCTGGGCGTTCCATTTAAAAAAAAAAGTTGGACGTATTGCCGATTAAACCGGAAGTGAAAAAAATATTAACTGTATTGCATAAAATGCATTTATATTAACTATACCCCCATACCAAATTTCAGAAATCATAATTTTCAAATAACAAAGTTATTCGGCCGTTCCGGGACTTTTTACTAACGCTGTATATGATGATTCATACTTATCTTGCCAATATCGAAATAATAACCTTTAATTTTATATTCATATGCTATTGAAATTGAATAGTTATGTTGATAATATTTGCCAAAAATTCTAAAAATCATGGCGCTTATGGGATGATTTCAATGTAGACTTTAATAATTTTATTGAATTCAAGCAGGGGCAGAAATTTCGAAACATAGAATTTCTCTATAATTCAAGTGGCGGCTGGACAAACCAATTAAATACAGTCATTATCGATCTGAAGATGAATATTTTTGTGATGAATATACATAGAGTCCATACCATAAATTAAACACAAAATGATATAAATATTTATTATTCATAACATTCAATGTGTCTATACCCGACTAAATTGAGACATAAAATTAAATAAAATAAATAACTTAAATAAAAAAATTAAAATTGTTTCGAATGATCTTTAAATTATATTTAAAAAAAACGGCTTTTCTTGAACGGATTATATTTACCTTTTTAACGAATTATGAGCACTTTGGTTATATTCCGTACGTATAAATCATTATCTCAAATTCTACATTGTATTTTTCTCTGCAAAAGAATAATTTTTAATGAATTTTATTTTTTTAATAATAGCACAATCAGTTTTGAATATTTTGTGCTTATTTAGCGAACATTTATGTAATTTTATGTCAGTTGGATGTTTAAAGGCGATTATACACAACAAAAAAAAACATTGTAAGATCGCAGTTTCCATTTTTACTGAGAGAAGTGTCAGTATCAAGATAAGGACTTCAGAATTTTGATAGTCTAGAATTAACACCCGAAATTATTACTCATGGCTAAATTAAACGTAGTAGCTTTTACACTATGTTTGTGTAAAACTGATTTTACATATAATAGTCTTCATTTTAAAACTACGTAACTCCATATGAGGACAAATTTTGTAGGAGGAAGGTAAAACTGGTTTTATTCAATCTTTTCAGAAAATTGTATATGTTACCGTAAATACCCGAAATCCGTTTTTACGCGAACTTACTAGTAAGAATGCGAAGTAACTACGAGCATTTGTAATTTCGCGTTCTGACTAGGAAAGACACGAATTAAAATTTTAATTCGGCTATTTACTGCAGGTCTCAGTTAGAACCCGTTCTAACTACACGTATAATAGTAACTAACCGAAATCCACATCTCGGGCATACTTATGAAGTTATACCAAATACGATCTTTCTTCTCTTTCTTATAATAAAACACAATTTGTTTCAAGATTATTTAATGCGTTGCGAAGTAAACTGACTTTATTATTACATGGGCTATTATAGTGACATTTTGAATTGTATGCGTGTAGTTAGAACGGGTTCTAACTGAAAGCTACAGTAAATAGCCGAATTAAAATTTCAATTCGTGTCTTTCCTAGTCAGAACGAGAAATTACAAATGCTCATAGTTACTTCGCATTCTTACTAGTAAGTTCGCGTAAAAACGGATTTCGGGTATTTACGGTAACATATACAATATTGATATCTTCTACCTTAATTTGTATTCAGAAAGAATTTTAATTAGTAAAAATATAAGTAACTAGGTGCCATCATTATAAAATTGTGTCTATACCTATTCCTCTTAAAACTAGATATAGACAAAAATATATTTAGGAATTTTGAAAATCAAGCCTCCAATATCGAATCGACTTACAGTTCACACTAATATTCGTATTGTGAAATGGCTTTTAAAACTTCGTAACTCCATATGACGACGAATTTTGCAGGAGGAAGGTAAAACTGGTTTTATTCAATCTTTTCAGAAAATTGAATACAATATTGATATTTTCTACCTTAATTTGTATTCAGAAAGAATTTTAATTAGTAAAAATATAAGTAACTAGGTGCTATCATTATAAAATTGTGTCTATTCCTCTTAAAACTAGATATGTATAGACAAAAATATATTTACGAATTTTGAAAATTAAGCTTCCAATATCGAATCCACTTACAGTTCACACTAATATTTGTATTGTGAAATGGCTAAATAAAAGGCAAAATGTAACTGGTGTATTAATATGTCCAGAAAAAGAAAATGTTCCAAAACTAGCTTTTTTAAGTGAAAATAACAATTCGAATTTACTATAATAATATAATACAATGTAAGAATTCAAAACGCATTAAAAATAAATTGAAATACCTACGTCGTGAATATTCTGCCGAACTACTGTACATAATAACATTGTAAAATTTTCATAGAAAAACTAGTTTTTTAATATATTTATTTTCAAACTCGAAACGTGAGAGAGACCGCCATAAAGTAGGTGATATTTTAGTTTCTTCTGAATAAGCATAACTAGTCATAAACTGACATTTTATTATTAATAATTTTTTTTTATATGTGACGCACTTTGTGGTATGCTCTGAATATGTCTTGATTAGCTAATTACATAGGTACGTACACCAAGACGACTAAATGAAACAATTTCTAATCAATTTTTGTGAAGATGTAGATTTCTTAAATGTGTTGGACATTTATCAATTCCTTAGTCAATTTATTGACCACATGTTGTTTATTGACTGAAAATTGATGATAACTCCATACACTTGTCAAGTCGAGTTTGTCAACTTCATTGCCAACAAGCTGTTGTTTTACAACATGTTCTGTATTTTTCTTTAATTTGATCAACTTCTTAGTGCTTTCTAGTAAAATTTGTGTAATACAGTTCTTCTACCAACAATGTGCAATGTACAAACATTTTATTTTAGAATTCTTGACTTGGTGTTGTATATTAAAGTTATCATAAATTTAATTCAAGTTCACATATTATTTTGTGTTCATTGGGTTTACTTCTACAAATGCGGTATTTGAAAACAATCAACCTTTTCTGAGTTATTTTTCAACCATTACTATTGTGCTATTATTTTACCAAAAAAATTGGTCGTGATATGGATAAAGGCCTTCAAGGTTATCTCATGCATAGAACTTCCATTCACTTAGTAATCATAGTCACATAAGTAATAATTACTATTACTCCAACATATTATGGGAATAATATTGTAACGAGTTTTCTGTGTACGTTCTGTTAATTCAATTCAATTCAATTAAGTTCAATTCAAATTTATTTAGAATTTAAAAACAATTACAATTATTAATCAATAAAGTAAACAAAAAGAATACAAAACTATAGTATATATATAAAAATGTACATAATATTCAGTAAATACACAACAACTGCAGGTTCTGTATTAAAACTAAAACGTAAAAATTTTTCTGAAGTGTAAAACGCGTCCCCCATAAGAATTTTTTAAATAAACTTATAAAACTTTCGATCATCAAGGCTTCTTATGGACCCCGGAAGGTGGTTGTAGAATCTGATTTTGTGGTAATTCGTTCCTGTTTTGACCTTCTCCAGGTGCTGCGTTGGTAGCACCATGTTATTCTGATTTCTTGTTGGGTAGGGATTGATATCAGAGTGCCCATGGTAATTGTTTTGGGATCTATGGACGTAAAGAAGACAGGAGAGTATATATAAAAAGGGCAAGGTTAATATTTGGTGCTGTTTAAAAATATCTCAACAACTGTCTCTGTATATAGCTCCGGTTATCGCTCTTACTGCCTTTTTCTACTGTAAGAATATCGTCAAAACCGCCCCAGACGAACCCCACACTATTATCCCATACGAACCTCTCTAGTGGTAGTGAGCATAATACACGGTTCTTGCAGCATGGTAATTCGATACCTGCCTGGTTCTTCGTATGAGATACATATATGGCTGATCATGCTGATGACAAACGATTGTGCAACACTTGCACATGGGAATCCCATTTAAGATTGTTATTCATTTCTGTTCCCAGAAACCCAACTACTTGTGTACAAGTGTTTGATTGATTCCAGATGATTGGTTTTACTTTTGTTGATTTTTAAGTTATTGCTGCGAAACCATTCTTGCTCTTCACCCGTGGCGTTTTCTGTTTTCTTCCATACCCCTTCCGTGGTCTTTGCTGAAATCAGAAACGAGGTATCGTCTGCAAATTGATTAACCCTTCCCGTCCCGATGTTGTTCGAAAGGTCATTTACATAAATTATAAACAGTGCTGGTCCTAGTACTGACTCTTGCGGAACTCTTGTACTTACTGTTCCTACTTCCGATACATTTCCATTCCACGCGACCACCTGTTCCCTGTTGCATAAGTAGGACTCCATAAATCGCAAAGGTGGTCGCCTCACTCCATACCAGAATAGTCTTTCCAGAAGAGTGTTGACAGATAAGGTGCCGAACGCCTTACTCAGTTGAAAGTAGAAAGAATCACGTCCTCACCACAATTTAAACTCGCTGCAATCTGGTCCATCATGTTTACTAGAGCCGTCACCGTCGATCTATCAGTGCGATATACGTTCTGCTATGACACAAGGAGGTTCTTTGTTTCGAAATAATTTACTAAGCGTTTTTTCATTGCAGTTTCAAATGCATTTGATATTGTTGGTAATATAGCAATCGGTCTGTAGTTGCTTGGATCGTCTTTTTGCCTTTTTTGTAAATCTGTGCTATTCTAGCAACTCTCCGCCGGAAAAGTGCCCTTTACGAAACTGGTATTTATAAGGCTGGCTATTGAAGCTGCTATTGCCGGAAGTACCCTCCTTAACATATCCACCGACATCCCATAAATATCAGCTGTACTTTTATTTTTTAGTCCCTCAACAATTGCAAATGCTTCTTCTTCCGTCACTGGTCCCATTGTATTTTTAATCATATATCCTGCTTTCCGCAGGTGCGTAATAGCTATTTGTGCTGGACCTGTTACTGCGTTTATTGTTCTATCTCTTATCTCTGAAAAAAAACGTATTGAACTCATTGGAGTTGATCATTGTACCTGTGGTCGAGCGTTTTGATTGGCCAAGTCGAAATTCAAAAAATAACACGCTAACTAATATCGATGTTATACTAAATAAGAGGTGATTATTATGGGGATTTTTACGCCTATAAGCAGCCTTGTTCGCTGTCTCCTGGGAGTCCATCTAAACACAGTATAGGTCGCTTACTGTTAAAATGCGTAGGTTTTTCAATCTCATCTGTGAAAGTAAATTAATACGGTAGTGATTTATTACTTTTGTGCTTAATTAATCCCAACACCTTTTTAAAGAAAGAAGAGCGTACGTCTTGCTCTACGGATAACTTCTGTCGGAAAAGAAAAACGGTAGGTCCAATAGCTTTCTTATTAATTAATAGGTACGAAACTTTTGTTATATACATCAAAGAAAAATCAACAGGGTTCAATGCCATTTGGTTTATTTACATACGTTTAAAATAAATTATAAATTTAAAATAAACCACTTGGAGAAGTAAATAGGTACATATATAAATAAAGAATTTGCTTTTACATTTAGACACATAGTTTCAACTGACATTTATCGTATTAAATAAAATCAGATATCATCCTACATTTTATTATTTATGGTCTAAGTTTAACCCTAACATCATAATATAAAGTAAAAAAAGAATACAGAAATTTTAATATGAATGTCGACAGTTATTTACTATGAATAATTATTCTACTACAGTGCCAGAGTTTATATAAATTTATGACAACTTTGATCAATGTATACACATACGTAGTCTCGGTAAAATGACTACGCGAAGTTTTAATGCTGATTTTTAAGAAAGAGATGATTCTATAAACGCAGAAATTAACTGACTATACAAAAAATAAAATATATGAATTAATGACAATGTGACAATGATCTCATGTGTGCACAGACCTTTTGCTTGAGGGCACGGGAATTATCTATCCAATGACGAGTGCGTTTTCATAGATAATTAAAAGAAAATGTGAGATAGTTTCCGCGATGACAAATGATTTTCGCAAAGAGCAGTCGGCGGGTTTACGGAATTAATTATAAGAAATTAATTCCGTAAACCCGCCGGTTGTGCACGTTATTATAATATTTACGGAAATAGGAAACAGGATTTTCTCGTTGGTGAATAGTGTCAAAACAAATGACAATTTTATATATAAAATTTTCTACTATTACTTTGCATAAATAATTATTTATAATGCTTTAAAATAGTATTTTTACCAAAATGCACGTGACAGCAAAGAAATATGTTAAGGTCACGTATATCATCGCAAAGCCATTATCATTTTAAATGATAATTAACATATTTACACATGATATATTAATTTTTAATTGATGAGACTGCGTTTGTATAAAAATATCGAATCTTTTAAGCTAAGAATCAATGTTATTGCTTAATATATATTATTACGTTATTTTTGTACTGTAAACAACGAAAGTGGGTTACAATGGAATATGTTTAAGTTTATCGATTTGAAAGTAACATTTTCAACAAAATATTCGTGTAAATATATATTTTTAAAAAATTCGCCGTCAAACGAAATGTGCCGTATCATTCCCCATTCCATTTGTATAAAAGATTTTATTTGGAATGGAACAATTTCTTTTAAGTGACAAAATAGATACATATTAAGCAAATTTAGCGCGTGTAATAGTTTGTATCATGATTCAAGGGCTATCAAGACCAACCCACGGCCTATCGCGCAGTGCTAAAACGTGCCGGGATCGCATCCTGGTTAAACCACATACATACGTGTTTGTTACTCGGGCGACAGATTTGTTATATATTGAGCTTATGCTGTAAAACAAATTTTCAAAATTATTGTGCGCGTAAAAAATAAAAATTATAATGCCCCAAAACATAAATATGGGCTTTTCATTGTTATGTGACAATTACGTCACGTATATCCCATGTAATAAACGAATAAAAAATTATTTATTATACTGGAAGTTTATGCAGGTAAAGAAGCATAAGGCATAAAATATTTGTAATTCGAAGCTTTTGTAATTATAATTTGTTCAACGAAGATAGAACTATGCACTCTTCCTAACTAAATAGGGTTTGCGTTGACTTTAGTTTTGATAATATTGAGATTAATATTTCACAGCTTATTTTCGATTTGAATGTTATTATTTATAACAATAATTATTTTGCAAATTATATTTTTTTACACTATATTCTTATATAGTCATCCATAATATATACTGTATGACAAAAGAAAGGAATCACTCTGTAAACGTTTTTATATCTTAGCCAAATTTTGTACAGATATTTAGGGTGTTGAAAGTAACAAGCGAATAAAGTTTCATTGCAGAAATAGCACTTGTTATAATGAAAATTCAATAATGAATACATTTTGCTATTCGCCTATAGGAATCGTAACGTAACTGCTGCTACATGAGGACGGGCATTGTCTTGCTGGAATGTGGCATTATTTAGGCCTCGTATTTATGGTAAAGCAATTCGTTCCAGAATTTCTTTAATGTACATTTGAGCATATAAGTGGCCTCGAAGGAATACTAAAGGAGTCCTACTTCCTATGCTAATCCAGCCCATACCATCGATCCTCTAGTAAGAGCTGTCTCACGTTCTACAGCAGAATTCAAAAACTGTCTTTCACCTCTTCGACGCCTAACTCGTCTACGACCATCATGGGCCCACAAACAAAAGCGAGATTCGTCAGAAAAGACGATACTGTTCCACTCTTCAGCCCAATGTGCCCGTACATTACACCATTCTAATCTAAACATACGTCGATATATTGTACGCTGTTATTCTGCGGTTTATCTCATTTTCTATAGATTTTGAGGTACTACACCAATCTCTAACGGCAAGCAATTTTAGCCTCCTATCCTCTCGTTCTGTGGTTCCTCAAGGTCGTCCAGAATCTCTTCTACGATGTTGTCTCCCTTCTTCAGACCAATCTCTCCAACAACGAATAATTGTTGCAACTTTTCTTTGCATCCGCCTGGCGATTTCACGAAATGCAATACCTGTCTCATGTAGTCCAATAATGCGACCCCTTTCAAAATCGCTTAGCTGGCGATAATTGAGTTGTCGTCGAACTCTTGGCATTTCAATACACTAAATGACAGATATAGACTGTAACAAATGAGAAAACACAATTAAACCGATTAATAATGAGCAGAACAAAATCGAATTTTTTCGTTGAAGATCGGCAAAAAACGTCATAATAGTATATTAAAATACAAGTTTCATAAGACACGATTTTTGCGCACGCGTTCAAGTTTAGAAAACGAGCCGCTAGGCGAGTTTTCTAAAGAACAAGTGCGCAAAATGTCTTATGAAACGTGTATTTTATACTATTTTTTCTATTTCGGTTATTAAAAGTTCAAAAAAGTTTAAAATAAGGGACATGTTTTGTTCGAATATTTTAGAAATTTTGCTTTTTTGAAGTTGGTTACTCTGATTTTTAAGTAGAACGTTTTAAATATTTGAATATCGGTGGTGCTATATGTAATTGTGTTTAAAATTCAGACTGATTTATACAATAAATTATTTCAAATTATCAACAAAAAGGACGAAATAAATAACTGTACGCCCCCAGAGATTCGCAAAATAGGAGAAGACAATTTACAACATCTTTCGTCCACAAAACCTCTACATATTTATCAAAACAAACTTTTATAACAATTGTACTATTCAACATGGTAAGTAAATGTCAATAGTAGCATCCGAAAACTTATCATCCAACTCTGCTTAACAATTTATATTGCTAATTAGTAAGTGAAATGTTAACATGTGTGCTTTTTATTCTTTGTACAATTTTATTGCACTTTTTTGTTACTTTAAAGGCTTATATTTTGACATTTAAATACGATTTGGTTCCATTTTTTTTATTACCAACTTCAAAAAAATAAAATTAGCGTACGATAAAGTAATACTTTATGCAACCAAAACGAGTGTCGTAAAGTGAACTTTATAGCACCGGAATAGAAAAATGTTATTGTTTTATTATCTGTTCATTATATCATTTATTACTTTCAACACCATAAACGTCTGTACAAATTTAATCAAAACATAATTACGTTTGCATGGTGATTCGTTTTTTTTTGTCATACAGTATATATAATTATTTACGGAATATATAAAAATTGAACAAGGTGATTTTTTTTCTAACCAGTGGTTAGCGAAAGTATATCTTGCCAATACAGCTTTTCCTATGTTTGGGAATTCTTGTTGTGAATGATCTTAATGTTTGGTATATGTATACTTTATTACATTCACAAGTGAGCTTATAGACTCCTGAGCTTGTGAATGTAATCTATATATATTAATACGTGAAGAAAAACTTTTGTACACCTTTTCAAACAAATTGCGCCCACGGAGGAGTATGTGATTTGGCATAGTTAAAGTTCATATGAAGAAGGAGTACAGAAAGGTAAAATTTCTATATAAGTGTTACAAATAAGTACATTAAGTTAAGAAAATGAAAACGTCTACTAGGCAACCACTAGTATACATAGGCTAAACAGGAAGAACATTTACAATAAGGATTGCCGAAGACAGTATAAGCTATATTGATAAAAAAAAAAGTGAGTTTTACTTTCGGTAACCACTATATAGAAGAAAACCACAAGTTCATTGAAAACTTTGACATTTTACACGTTCAAACAAGAGCGAAAAACGTGATCTCTTGGAAGCAAGGAGAATAAATAGATACAATAAATAAGGGTTAACTCTAAATGAACAAATAGATGTATGTGACTCTCCACTTTTTCTTGTAAAATTTGTAATTATACTTAAGTAGGAACCAATTAATGTTAGCTTTAGTATTTCACCACTTGATGAAGCTGCAATGTAGGGAAACAATATTGTAGTAGTTATTATAAATGAAATTGTGAAACACTCAAACCCAGTGTTGTTATTTGTGACTATGGAGTTTCAACATGCATCACCCGCGTCAGTTATTTATTTGAAATATATAAAACCGATATAAGTGGTAGTTAAGTAAAATGTAAATTTGGTAAAAAAAATATTATTGCTTATATTGAATCAAAAGTATCAATTTGATTTACACGGTGAAAAATCATGAAGTAACTGTTAGATTAAAATTAACAAAGTGTAGAATTACACGTTCTTGAAATTAATGGTCACATCAATATAGATCTATAGAAAATTGAAAGCAAAATTAATTAACAAATTCTTTCATTAATAGCAATGTGTATCATATTACTACATTTTCATCTTGCATCTTCCTGTCGATACTATATATTATATAGACAATTAAGTTCAACTAATACTCATTTACCTGAATATTCAAGAAATTATATGCTTTTACTTTTTTCTAAAGTTATACATTTTTTATTAATATCATAAAATAACTTAGACATTTTGAGCTACATATTTTCATTACAATGGAGTGGCAGCTTCATTCTGTACAATCTCGGGATCAATGGTGCAGATCCTTTAGCTCGAAAATATTTATTGTGTTTATGTAAATAGTAGCGTAATGATGTGTCCATCTCATTAGGTAACACATATGGGACGCACACGTTCTCTAAAAATTCATATCAGCACAAAAAGAGAGAGTTGATTTATATTTCTGTCATGACACTACCTAATGGCCATCACCGACGATATATCTCTCAGAATCAAGAAAAGGGAGACAATTACTGATACTCTTGCTTGTTACCTAACATTAAAGAGAGAAACGTGTGCGATGAGGGCGCAACAAATAAATTCTGATTTTAGATAATTTAAGGCTAGTACAGAAATATGCCTTTATTATACGTACATGCCAGAAAAATAAGAATTATATACGTTTGCCGAACGCGTAATCTCTCATCTGAAAGAGAAATATTATGTCTGCAAGGATAAATTCCGCACTCCAGATAGCTCCTCAGTTTAGTCTATTTTCGTCAAGATTAATGCATTGGGCTTTTAACTATTTCGAATATTTCATTTTATTAATATGATATTTTTCTAAAGAATATTTATGTTTTGCTGTCATAAATTGTCAACTCGTAATTAATATATACTTATTCTGTATAAGCTGGTTTTTATAGATTGACAATGACTACTGGTTACTTTTATAAATTGACTACTTTAACAAAATAAAAGAATGTCTTTCTTTAACTTTTTCCGGATTAAAATTGGAAAATTAAAGGACACATTTTACAATTTCCTTGTATGTTTCATTTCTGATCCTACTTCAATTTAGTTATACGTAATATGTCCTTAATACACCGTGTAACAAACACATATGGCGTCAATAAATCACTTGCACTTTAATGATAATGATATTCATAATTTCGGCGTTGAAACCGTATCGCCATCTCTTTTTCAGCTACGCATGCTTCGTCCGTTATCCTAAAGAACATATTCAGGAATATTTCTGCTTCAGCCATTACATAAAATACACTAAATTACAGAAGTAGCAGCTCTGAAGATATATCTTAGGATGGAGGACAAAACGTTAACATCAGAAAAATAGATGACAACATATTCTGGAATCATGAACTACTTAACTAAAAGCATGGAAGCCTACGATTTAAATAGTAATTACATTTCCGTATTACCGTGAGACCCAACAAGTGAGTATAGTCAATATATACATATTTCCAAAGTTGTCATATCTGTCCATTAATAAAATTAAAATATATTTATTTCCTACCATTTTTGCATAAAAGTAGATTGCAAAATCTATTTAATAGCTAAAATTGCAACTGTTTCGATCATCGCCTAACACTTTCTGGGCATGTTTTCTACCAGATTTGTAGCAATATTGTTGGTGAGTGACCATTATATTTTACGGATGAACATAGAGAGCCACCTCAAACTATGTACACACTTCCCAACTAGTAAGACCTTCATGGTTCTCTAAATATTTTTGATAGAGTTGGCATCAGGAGAGGGCCACTGGCATTTTTGCCTGCCCAAACTTTACAGAGTCGGCTGCATGTTTCATGTCACTATTTTCTGGTGACATCCAATCGTTGTTATTAGGTCCAAATATAATCATGGCAGATTTAAGAAGGGAATGTCAGTAAATGTTGACCATTTCTTCGATTTCAACTTCTGCGTAAAAGTCTCTTAAACAGCATGTTTTTGAAAGCATCCCCGCACACTGACTTTTGCAGTGTCTTTTACAATTCACTGACTGAAACTTTTTACGGCAATAGACCATGCATGCCATGAAATTCGCTTCATGACGTTCGACCAATCGCGATCGATATTTTGGATCGCTAGGTCCAAACATTTCTGAGCATGTGTTTTGTAGAGATCAGGTTTGCTTTGTTCAACCGCTACCAGATGGTGTTAAAACTGATGATAATCCTTAGTTAATTCATTTAATTTTTACATTGCTCTCGCCCAATTGCGTAGAGTCAGGGTACGCTGGAACAGCTGTACAATTGCTTTGGTCTGCTTATTTTTCGTCGCTATCTTTTCTAATTAGGGAAAGTCGTCCATTATTTTGACTGTATATACTGCTTACACATTTTATAACGACCGACTTTTCAAAAAATTCCACGTACGAAAATAATGGCCAGTTCAGATTCATGCAGGGAAAACCTGTCTCAAATTGCTTAGCATACGTAGCACTCATCCTGGATATGACTTTTCTTTTCTACGTCCTAAGCTTCACTGGAATGAAATAGTTACAGCAACGGAGCCTGTCTTTTCTACGATCGCACTGAAAGGAAGAAAAGCATTTTTCTCTAGGAAGAAGCCCGATATCTTTTTTGATGAACCGACTGATCCAGTAAGACTTTAGTCATCCGTTATAGTAGGTTAGTGAGTGACATTGCTTAATTATTGTTGATAATTGAATGAAATAGTAAGGACCAGTAACTTCATTTTTCAAAAGGCAGTATACGCAAGTACACTGCCTTTTGTTTTTGTGACCTGAGTAAGGCTTTTGATTATGTTTCGCATGGTATTCTCTTGTAAAAGCTGGGGAAGTATGGATTTGACGATGGAAGTGTTTCCATTATAGGAAGTTATCTGTCAGACAGGTATCAGCAAGTAAGGGTTGGAGCATGT
The DNA here is from genome assembly GCA_963170755.1 of Amphimallon solstitiale. Classification (NCBI taxonomy): domain Eukaryota; kingdom Metazoa; phylum Arthropoda; class Insecta; order Coleoptera; family Scarabaeidae; genus Amphimallon; species Amphimallon solstitiale. The sequence goes on from OY720675.1 coordinate 205,666,372, forward strand.
TGTCGGAGAGGCTAGAATTGGACATGGGGGTGCCCCAGGGCTCCGTTCTTGGGCCACAGCCTTTTCTGGTCTACATCAACGACCTTCCAACCTGCGATCGACAATCTCACTTTACGCTCTTCGTCGATGACACCACTATTTCCAGGGTGGATAGGGGCTATTTTGAGGCTCGCGAGAGTGTGGACGGGGCACAGTCTTTGGCTGGACAGTGGTTTAGATGGAATAAACTGTTTCTTAGCAGCAATAAAACACAAAAAATTATTTTTTCGACAAAGGATGTCCCGGAGGGGAGGAATGAAAAGAATGTGGTTTTCCTCGGGATGTGTCTGGACCCGGGTATCCGCTGGGTGGCTCACACCGAGGCACTGTGCGGTAGGCTCAGTTCAGGTGCTTTCCTTCTGAGGGGCTTGGCGGGTAATGTGTCTGGGTCTGTGCTGAGGAGTGCCTATTCTGCCCTGTGCCATTCACATATTATGTATGCTGTTTTACTTTGGGGTTATTCTGCTGGAGCTATGAGAGTATTCCGTATACAAAGAAGGGCAGTCAGAATAATTTCGGGTCTGTGATACCAGACTGACTGTCGGCAGACTTTTGTGGATCAGGGGATCTTGACCTTGCCCTCTGTGTTCATTCTTGAGAATCTTGGCTACGTAAAGAATCACATGGACGAATACCCCTCACACAGTGACTTGCATCCATATGACACCAGACATGACGGGGACCTAGCTGCTGGATATTGGCGCCTGGAAAGATGTCGAAGTGGTCCGGGTTATTGGGCGGTTAAATTTTTTAACAAAGTGTCACCTCATCTGAGGACTCAACCTCTAAGAAGTTTTAAAAATATATTAAAAGAGTTTCTCCTTAGTAGGGCTTTTTATAGCATGGAGGAATTTTTAACGTGTAATGATGTACCGTAGCTGAATGTGTGCTATTGTCTAAATTTTGAACATTAATTATTCTTATTATTGTTGTTGTTTTTTGACTTGTGTAAGTATAACATTATACATGGCACCAATAAATGAAAGTGTCCCTGCAATTTGTCTATGTGTGAATAGATTGCTGTTCGAATCGAAGTGATGCGAGTCAAATATTCCCACATTTAAGTTATGCAGTATAATATTGAGTATATTAACCCATAATTAGTCCTTTACACCCCATTAGAAATCCTTATTTCTTTATAACTACTATATTTTTATATTATCAACCTAGATATGGAAAAAAACATTTTAAAGAAAGGTAATATACATTATTTCCCAACATATGATTCAAAAACGGCCATAGATTTAGTCAAAAGTTATTCCAGTAAGGCTATGTCCAATTTTCACACAGAGACAAAAGCAGTTTTCGACTGTATTTCGGAAACGCGCAAACATTTTCTTTTATTTGTTATTTTCTTGCAAGATGAATTAACATTTTAAAAGTAATCAAATAGCATGTGCCGTCACTAAAAATAAGATATGTGAGTCTACAGAGTATCTTAAAAAAGATATGATTTTAAATGTGCTTATAATAATGAGAATACGTTTAATAAATGTTAATACTCCTTGTTTGAATAGATTTAGTTTCTATCGATTAAAAGTTCAGAAATGTTATAAGAAATACGGGAGTACAAGTACGTCTCAACTTTCTGTCTAAATATAAGAACACTTGCTTAAAGGCTAAAACTCTTCTAAATGGACGAGCTCCTTATATATAGATTTGCGATTTTAATACGCCACTTTATTAACCATTAGCTAATGTATAGGAGAAGCGGAAGATTACAAAAAGAATGAATACAAAACGGAAATTACTCTTTAATTAAGTTCATAACTTACTATAGATTTTCACAATTCTCAACTGTTAGAATTTCTTAGACAGCGCAAGTAATTATAATATTTGTTATTGTATTACAATTTCATCTTCTTCGTGATTAAAGACGTAATGTAACTAATATCTTAAGATAAAAGTCATGAGCGTGAATAATGTGAAAGCAGGTTTCGATAATATAACCTTTTCCATCAAGTATATACTTCGCAGACTTGCCCCTATCGTCTGCTAATTAATGTTAAACACGAACCAAAGATCTTATCATGTTTCTTACAGAAAATACTAATAGAATTTAACACATGTAACACTTGGGCAAATGTGCTTATATTTGAACACATCCGATTAGATAAACAGCTATTAAAATTTTGTTTGTCATGTTATGACAATAATACGTGGTTATTTAAAAGAAAATCAAACTATTTCACGACAAGATATTAGGATTCTTATGCATTCTCATATAACGAGTAACTGACCATTTGAAAGAGGTGATTTCTAAGCTAGGAATCGCTGCCAGACTAGTTTTGTTCGTATGTCGGTTCCATAGCACCTCTCAATTGTTTGTTTATTTTTTATCACGTTGCAGCTATTTTTTCAATGGCGAGTCGAAATCAAACAGGCCACTTCAAAAAAAAACAGTGTTTGTGTTAAGGAAAAGCTATGTAGTTAAGAACTTTTATTATATTTTATGTTATTGTTTCTTGCTTTATATATGAATGTTTTTCTCTATTTTTATGTATTATCATATTATTGTAATGTATGTTTTATATTTTTGCTTTTATTTATATTATCATATTTAATGTATTTCTTACTCACAAATTTATTTATTAGGATATTGTGAGAATACTGATGCGGAGGTGTCTTCGGGCGTATACAGTCTCATCGGCCGAGTTTATTGTCTGCCGGCCCGGCTACACGACTGTTCACCGAAGGACATGCGAGAAATAGGTTCAAAAATCTGTCTTTGACTTTTGATATAGATACTGAATTTAATCCGTCTCCAGTCCTTTATAAGATACATTCGTTTTATCAGTTACGTGATTATGTTAAATAACATAAAGCAATTACAAGTAAAACCAAACATTTCTGTTGAATAAAACTTACCTTCTCTTATATAATTTGGTTTAGATCAATATATTTGACTTATTTCTGAACAGGAATGTGTGCTGATTAGTTTTTAATGAGGTCGTTTAAGAAAATATTTCCTTCAGAATAATAATAGTCAGCGTCTCTAATCCTCTTATAAGTAAATTCGAAAACACTTTCTGACAATATTTAGCTTGTATTCTTTTACGTCAGATAATCGTAGGTTATAAAATTCAAACTGCAAAATACTTATGTGCCAGTAAAATTTCAGACACTATTAACAGCAAGGTCATTTAATTATGTGAAATAAAAGATCTTCGCTTAGTTTCTTATACATAATCTTTCTCTTTGCAAATCATTTGCAAATAATCTTGCATCAGTTCACGTTCAACTTAACCACAGACTCGCATCTCTATCTGGTTACTATCACAAATTACTAGTTTTTTATAAAAAGCTTTTTGATTTTATTTTATCCTGTACAGTATGTAAAAAAATTGTATTACTTTTGTAGTCTCTCAACTATTTTATAGTCCTTTATAAATATAAATTGGGATACACTATCGAAACATTCAATTTTTACTTCAATCTCATCTAGTACCCTATTTGTGATTGTACTATAATTATTGGTTAATCTTAATTTAACTTTTACAGATTGTTTATTAAATTATAAGAAATAAAAGTACTACTTTACGATTGTATTTATTTTTGAACATTGTTTAGTGAATTTTTACCATAATTTCACCACGGAAGAATAAATTTACAACTTACAAAGGATTCTCTGTCACTAATTAATTTATAAAAAGATAAAATATTAATACAAAGGTCAAGTTTGTCAGTAGTACCATAACAAGACTACATATCGATTTTAAGATATAGGTATCTAGAATATTATATGTTTTCAGATCAATGGCACTTCACAAAATTTATAACTTGTCATTCACAGGCTACTAGAGACTATATAGATGTGAGTTTATATACGGCTGTGTATTTATCATATTTTACCATAGAAGAGTAAATAACGCATAAACAGATACGTTATAATTCACATGTCTCAAATGTCGACGAAAAGGTATACATCATCATAATCGATTGAGTTCTTTTATAATGTCAATAAATTTCCCTTAAGTAAAACTGTTTCAAAAAAATTCAAAGCTGTACATTAATACATATGCTATGGTTTAAAACAATTTTATAATGAATGTGAGTTATAAACATTATAACGCTTGCACTTTTCTATTGGCTATTTAAATTTAGTTTGTACGAATGAAATTGGGATATCTGAGTTGCATGTTAATATAATTAGCGAGGAAAATATGTTACCTTTGATAATTTAACTGAAAATGTGTAGTCAATACCAGCAAAAATTTCAAAAGTTTAGGATAATTTGCTTATAATTAATTATGTACTAGGTACTATTAATGAAGAATGCCAGAGATGACAAAATGGAAAATTATAACAAACTCATCAAAAATAATTCAAAATCCATAGATATTAGTGGGAACGCTACCAAATACTTTCGGTAGTAACAATCAATTTTTCGGATTATATATAGGAGTCGATAGTCGTAAAACTATCGAGAGTCGAAATTAGTTTGAGCATACATCATCTTCTTCTCTTTAGTTATGTTAAATGCCTTCTTACCTTATTTATTAGTCTTCAACAGCAATGGCTCCAAAATGAAACCGTTTGATACATGTGTAGTTTTATGGACCGGTCTCGAAGGAAGAGTTCCCCACTATACCAGTTGGTGACGAACTTTAAGATAAGACTTTATTAAATTATGTGCTACTCTCTTAAAACCATATCACCTCCAGTTACTCAACAACGTCGCATAACCCCCCCCCCCGCCCCCGCCCCCTTTATCCGAAGCATCTGTTACAGACTCTATATTTTGACAATAGCACTCACCTAATTTAATTGACAGTCATTTCTAGTCATTTGAGAGTTGCATATCAGTGCGTATCTACGAGAAAAGAATAAAACAGGAGAGAGTCTCCTTAAAAATAATATTTGTCTGAAGTGGTAACTCAATATGGCCGCCGCAATGCATAGGCGTGCATAAATATTTTGTATAGGGTATAAGTACACTTCGTAAATTCTCGAAAATCATTTAAAATAGGTTTGATCACGTGACGTCGTCTCCCTACCTATTCTTTCTTTATGGTTTAAATAATACCTATTCCCCCACCAGTTTATTATCTCTCCTGTTCTACATATCATAAATTTGTCATAAATAAATGTCATCATATATTGCATAGTGTACATATGGCTCTACTTGGTGGTCCGGGGAATTAAAAAACAGAGTATCACAATGATATGGCTATAATTGTGTTACTCTTTTTAAGTAAATTCCTATTGGCACGGATTTTAGGTCATGAATGAGGTAACTTGACTGCTATAAAATTAAACTATAATATATGTATGCATTTGTGCTTTTATTCAAGACTAACCAATAGCACAAATGACTAAAGCTGTAGATAGTTGACGCATGTGCATGCGGTTCAAACCGAAAACTTGAGGGCCTCTGGTGTTTGAAGAAAGAATTACGTAATTTAGAGGCAAATTCAAACGGACGTTAGTGATCACTTTTGCATAATTTATGAAAATCAACAGCCTCTGTATTACAGCAAGAAACATTTTTTGTTCGTTAATACATGATACTTGCACATGTAAAATTGGATTACATTATAAAATGCCTAGAATTAGTTAATAAATGATATACATGAAAGATAAACTGTATATAATCAACGATACAAAAGAATTTAGGTACGTTAATTATTAACAATAACAATGCTTGATTTTCGGAGTGCAGATGGCAAACACGTTTTAGTCTATATACTAATGAATAATTCAGTGCGTACAAACTTTTGTTCTACATGACATAATGAAACTCCACTGGGGTCCATCTATTGATTGAAGGAGTAAAGTACCCAGTTACAAATCCTGGTTTAGCCTCGTACTATTTCTCCTCTTCTACTAATGTACCTCACAACTATACCTTATTCCAAAAAGAGAGAGACGAAATTCTGAACAGACCCCCAGTCCAAATTACATCCTGCAACTGATGAAATCAATTTTAGGCGGTAAAACTAAATTTAAATGTCAGTCTGAAATATGAAATCTGTACCAAAGTAAATTGTATATAGATTCTTCAGAGATAAACCCACAGTTAAGGCAACAGAATGGTAAATGTAGTAATCACAACAGATGACAGAAAATAAATTTGTCTAGAAAGCAAATAATGTTGAGGATTTCAAAACATTTGACAATTGATAGCAAAAAGCGAATGTAGTATAGCGTTTCGTCTCTCTTTTTAGAGCAAGGTAAGTATAATGTAAATTGCGATTAGAAAACACTAAAAATAAAAATAATAACTAGCACTAACGAATCACTACTACGATATTTTTTTAACTGTAGACAAACGTACGAGTGGATGTCAGTAATGATAACAATAATTACACTTACTAATCATTTTATACCATGATTTTCACTAAATATAAACTAAAAGAAAAGAAAATTCATAAATTACTGGTACTTTATTATATCCTGTGATAAATAAGCTTATTCTTTTTGTCTACATGACATAACAAACCTCCACTGGCTCCATCTATTGATTGAAGAAGTAAAGTACCCAAGTACCAAATCCCAGTTCAGCCTCGTTGCATTTAAGTGAATTGCTATGAGTGTAAATGGTCGGTGACATATAAGTTGTCAAGAATAAGTGTTTCTACGAACAAATATGATCGACTGTAGCCATATGTAGGAATATGTAGATACTTATTCATTTTATCGCGTTCACTACTATCTAGTTGCAGTATTTCCGTATCTCGTAAATTTGACGTCATCTTGGACAATTCTATTATATCTCTCAGATTATAATTAATTTTTGTATTTTCTAAGTAAGGTATATCCAAATGAATATAGCAAATATATAACGCTACTGGTCAAGCGAAATCAATTTATAAACTTCGCGCACCTATCTCTCTATATTATTAAACACTTTTATGCTAAATTTACATATCTCTAACCACAAAGCATAAGTTCTGAGAACTTTGAAAGTTACACGCTACCTACATTACCCGAATTTTGTTTTATCTACGAAACCAAACTGTATATTATGTATGTACATATGTACATAATTACAAGTATAATCTCTACTGTTTGGACTCGAGATTGGTGATTTAATTAAACGGGGGTTCATGCATACAGGTTAGTACGCTAAGATTTATATGTCAGTGAGGAAATATGGATATTTGAATTCGACAAAAGTAATTACTCGTTTGCTATAGGTGAGAATATGTTGGAAGACATTGTTAAATATTTAAGATCGTGGTTTCGGAATAGTCTTCTTCGACACCGAACATTCCTGAAAGCGAAAGTTTAATAACTAGAGAACCTATGTAAATTATTTTCCTTTGCATGTTGTGGGTACATATGTCTCATATATTAACTCTGGATGTTGACATTGTATACCCTGTGTAATCCCTCTTCATAGCAATGTATGTACTATGAATTAACTGATTACGAGTAATATTCACAATAACCGGACATTATGAATAATGATCAAAAACATTCGTTGCTGAAGTAAATTAAATCTTCTACCTCGGGATTCGCCAATGGTACTACGGATTTTACTTTCTTATACGTTGTATAAGGAAGTATTGTGATGATGAAAATTTTCGACCTCGAGATTTTTGCAGATGTCCACGTTTTGAAGTCCCCTGATACCGAAAAAGTGGTTTTTAAGAAATATCAGTGTGTCTGTGTGTCTGTGTGTGACCACGATAGCGGTCAAACCGCTGTAGATATCAATGCCAAATTTTGTATTTACGTGTATAATCTCCCTCTTGAGATCTGATTAGTTTTCTAGTAAAATCGGTAGACCGGAAGTAGCAGTTTACTTCGGTAAAAATTCGAATTTTGCCGATATTTCGTCAACTACTAAGTTTAAACAAATTTATAGAGAATTCATATGTACTTAAAATTAAAATTGAGAACAATTTTATTTAAAAAGTTTTTCGAAATTCCTACCGGAAGTAGGTCTTTTACTCGTATCGAAAATCAGTTTCTTGCGAATTTTTCGCAAACCATGCTTTTTAGACAGGTATGTTACGGGTATAAAAGTATTTAAAATATAATTTTCAATACCTTTTGCATGCAAAAAATTTCAAATTTCAGACAGGAAGTACCACTTTTACTCTTATCGAATAGCGATTTTTTGCAAATATGTCGTAAGTTATGCATTCTATATATATATATATCAAGAGTACAAAAGTATTCAGTTCTAGGTTTGCAATGTTTTTTGTATATATGAAATTTCATAATTCGGACCGGAAGTAACACTTTTACTCTTAGGGAGTAGCACTTTTTTTCGAATATCTTGCAAAGTATGTATTCTATAGCGGTTTATTAAGAGAATAGAAGTACTTAGAATAGGATTTTGAATAATTTTTGTGTAATAAAATTCTTAAAATTGTATAGTTTGAAACGCTACGTATAAGAAAGTCGTGTGGTGGCCACACCTCATTTTTTTTAAATGCGATTGATTTGAAGTTGATGAATTCTGCCCGTCACTGGTATGGTTACTACACAACTAAATAGGAAAAAGTATTTACTTAGGTTACATCTACTCCAATAGATTTTCATCGTATAACTATTTTATGTCATGATCTAGTTACTCTATTATTTTACTTGGCTATGGCTTATTCTCATGGCAGAAAACTTATTCTTTGATGTGATCAGCTTCCGTTTAACATATGTGAATGATATAGATAAATATTAATATGGCAAAATCCCATTTTCAGATCTACCATTTATTCGACAAAAATATTAGTAACAAGCGTTTGCGTTTTGAGTAAAATCAAAAGCATTTGGATTATTTATAACCACAGATGTCTACATAATTCAGATATCTTCTTTTACACTTGTTTTTAGCAGACTTGCTATGTCTATTATTTAATATAGTACTCAATCCAGCAAGTTAATTGGCTTTTTCGTTGCTTTTGATCCCTCGATGTCCCGGCACCCAGATTATTCTACCTAGTTTTGGTCCACCTTTGATATTGTCCTCAGTGCCGCTTGACTCACAGACAATATTTAAATCCGCCGTTGGACAATGGAATTCCTATTGTTTTCTACAGTATATTGGAGTATAGCCGAAAACACAGAGGCATACTGCCCCATTGCATAGTATTTACTCTGACCAGAAGAGTAGATTCTAGCCATAGTTCCAGTTGCGGTTTTCGATCCAATTCGAAATAATTTTACGCGTTGTGAATCTATGACGCCCAGAGGCACCGGCCGCTGTTCAAACTGCCTTGAGTAATAAATCGTAGGTTAGATATACTTTTGTTGCACCGATCGTGGTTTGGTAACACAGCAAATTATCTATCATTGGCTAGTAAATTTGACACTAAAGGTCGATTAAACTTTATATTAACCTCAAATTATCAAGTAAAGTTCTGCTTTACATTGATAATTCAAATCATTTTAAATTTTCTTAGATAATACTTAATTAGTATTATTTCCATTTTATTGAACATATTGCCGTGACCCCTATATTGGTTAGGCATTATAAAATAACTAGATAATTAAGTAATACAATAAGCAAATAATTGTTAGTAGTAAATACAATTATTGAAAAATGAATTATGAGTTGCATAACCGCAACGGCGTAACATTACGATGATAGGTATATGGTAACTGTAATTGTAATAAAATTTATATGAAAGGTATAAAAATAAACATGAAAATAACATTCATGTAATCTATATTTATAGAAACGAGGAGCACAAGATGCATTTTCAGTACACAAAGGTCGAACCAAATTTTTTGCATTATGTAAGAGTGGCACTAAATATATTAAGAAGTGAACCACTATTCAAGCTTAATAATGTATTAAAAATAAACAACAGAGAGAGAGTGATGATGAAAGATGGAACAGTGAAAAGAGTTAGTCATTAGAATGCTGTAAAATTGTATGAAAAGGGTGAAATTAGACATTTACGACATGAAAACATCTTTCATCATGAATAGACATAAGAAATAAAATAAGTTTATAAAAGATTGTTATCTGATAGACATTTTATAGTCACACTTAACAATACTATAAATACCTGACACTTATATCTAAGAATAATTTTAAAAAGGAATATGTAAAAAGGTGTTTTTATTCGACACGATATAATAAAGGAAAAACTTCAGAAATAGCAGGTTAAATCCGGTTTAATCCAAGGAAATTCCAGAAATAACGGGATAAAATTGGTTTAATCTGAATAAATCTACAAAGAAAAAACAATGTTTAATGTTGTTAACAGCTGCATACAAATTAACCTACACGAAGACGAGAGAAGGTGATTCGAAGACAGGAATAGAGTTGTCAATGTCCAGGTTCCTGACAAAGTAATTATAAAAGGAAGGATTCCATCTATATGCAATGTCTTTCCTGTTATTTCAAATGGAGATGTCTGCAAAAGAAAAATACGGATAGTGTTAAATAATAGAAAAGGAAAGTACTTAAATAATATGAAAGAGGCAACAAATTCATTTACAAGTACAATGAGGGATGGCGTTATTGGAAGAAGAATATACTTACTCAAGACAAGGAATCGCGAATATGCATAGACATTATTAATAATAAACAATTTGAGTGCGTGTATTTTTGTGCGATTTCGAACTATCAAAAACAATATAGGTATAGTTCAACCAGGAGAAAAACTTGAAGAAATCAAATATGAGCGGGACAATGCCAACACAAACATTAGTGCGTGAGTTGTGGCGTTGCAGACGGAGTATGGTTTTTTCTATGACCGAGAAGTGATAAAAAGCCGCCAACGACGGTGAAAGTGGAGAAGCTGCCGATCTTTTAAATTGTTCGAACGCAAAAAAATTTTGTTTCATGATTGCAGGCGTACAGATACACTGCATAAGATCATTTTTAGTTAAATGTATTAAGTAATTTTAATTTCAATAAGTAGTTTATTAGATTATATTTAATTCATTGTTATTTTGTTTAATTTTCATTATTTTATTTTTACTATCAAAATGGCAGATATAAATCAAGAGGAATTTGATGAAATGTATGAACATTATAAGTAAGTTTTCTTGAAATAAATTATGCTAAAGATGCTATGTGAAAATATTCATTTTTAACAAAGCGTTTAACATTGATAATGTTTAGAATAAAAATAGTATTTTCTTTGCTATAAGTAGATTAATTTAACAAATCATGGGAGTATTGTTAATGATGTAAAAAGGGCATTAATGGAACAGCGTGGGGATGTTTGCCAGTAATGTTAACTGTGCATTATTAACAAGTTATTAAATAAAATTTTAATAAAGATTTCAAACATATTCAAATACGTAAAGGTATGAGCATTTTTGATGGACAAATAGCCAATTTGTGGTATGTCCAACGTGTAAATATTTGCATATGACGATTGGTGACAGTCTTATCAAGGTGTTTTCTGCTTTGCGAGATTTTGTATCTCCAGAGGCATTTCGTGAAAATGAATGTCTTTGTTGAAGCTAAATTTAGCGTCGTAAAAGAAAATTTTTATTTCTTTGAAACTATACGATGTTAAAATTTGAATGTAGCAAGGAGTAATATTTATTTTGAATCTATATGATATATATAAAGCAATGTGTTTTGCGTCTTTATAAAGCAACGTGTTTTTCGTATTTATAAAATACACATTTTTTTTTTGTTTGTAATTGGAAAGTAAAAAGGACAATTTCTTTTTACAGCCACATGTGGCAAGAGAATTATTTTTCTGATATTGTTATAAAGCATTAAGTTGAATATAAATATTTTATGAGATTTAGTTTTTTATTAGTAACCTTATCCTATTTAATTTTAAATAAGAAATGTTGTCGGCAAATAAAGGAGAGATCACTGCTAGAACCGAGGGGGAAACCGCTGAGGGATTATGGTGTACACCCCGTAGGAATTCCAGGAATTATTTGGAATTATTGGAATTATGTGGAATTATTTGGGATTATATCGGATTACATGGGATTATTTGGAATTATATCGGATTACATGGAATTATTTGGAATTATGTGGGATTATGCGGGGTTACTTGGTAGAATTACGACGGATTTCACGGTCATTAGAAAGAATGTTTTTGTATCTATTGTCCTGTATAATCAACAATACTTTATGATATCGAATCATCCCTTCAAATTAAACGTCATGTCCATAGTTTAATCTGGTTTAATCACAGTAGTAAAAATCAAATTGAATTTTAACAGAAAGTGCCTTTGGTAGTTTTTCACTTCCACGAATGACGCCTTACGACTCATTACTTAATCATACGATATTTTGTGGGAAATTGCTGATCGTACACTATTTCGAACAGGTTTGAACCGAGATTTGAATGCGTGCTCGTTCCATTCGGCATTTTATTTATACAAGTCAGTGTAATGCGGTGTAATGTGATATTCTTGGATGTTATGCTGTTTATTTTTGCTGCCACTAAATTATTGCACAGATAATCTTGAGGATAATTTTCACAGCTGAAATCAAGTATGATTCTCACTTGAAATCTATTACCAAGTCTTACCAAGAGAGTAATTGTAATTTGTAAGAGCCCGTTCTTTTCTTTAGATGGAAGTTTCACAAACAGGGGCTGAGTGCTTCACCGAAGTTGAAAATAAGCTAAATATTTCCGTGCCTGTCTGCATAAAAAATCTTTTAAGGATCAATGGATTTACTAACGCACAATTACTTGCTCAAATCACAGATGATCTTGGAGACGGACAAATTTATGGCCGAGACAGTACCAACATTAATTCCCAAGGAGGAATACGAATCGTATTTGGGAATATTTTCGAAAAAAACAGAAAATTTCAAACTTATACAATGTCACGGAAAATTAATTACCATAATTTCCAGCCATTTCAAAAGAAACGTTCTACAACAATCTAAAACGCAAGATAAATCCCTTGCAACAAGTTGGTGCACTGAAACTTGCAGCTTGCGAGCGAAGATGTCGGCCGAGACCTCAGTTAATCTATAGTATAGTATACAGTAGAACCCAGATTATACGAACAATTTTCTTATATGTTAATCGTACTCCATATTATCCGCCCCTGATTCTTAATTTTATACGAATTTTTTAACAATATCGGTGTGAATATTGTCGAAGGTTATTTTTCTTTTCAATTAGTGTGCTATTCATATCGCTGTTACTCCATTTCTGTCTAGTGCATCGAGAGTATTACACATTCATAAGTTAGCTACGTGCTTGGTTACGAGGTTAGTAAAAATGCCAAATTTTAAAAAACCGTAGAATAATTATTATTTAGAAAAAGATGCCAAACCTTTCTCTAACAATCATTTATCGTTTTATATATATATATATATATATATATATATATATATATATATAAAACCGAGAACAATGCCAAAGTAAGAAATTTTCTTGAGATGATTGAAATAAAACGAAACAGCAATACAGTTAATGATAGGAATGAAATTGATGGTTTATCAAAAATCTATTTTCATATTTTATAACGTAAATATACTAATATATGTAATATATTTATAGTGTGCGTTTGGACAAAATTTCAAAATGACATTTATTTCTAAATTTGATTTTTGACAGTTTTTCAAAAAAAGATTGATTTAATGTTATTTCTAAATGCTATAACATTTACAAAATTAATAAGAAGTATATTTTATGGTATTGAAAATACCTTGTCAGGTATTATGAATACACAATAACATAAAACAATAAATTTTATAGGTAAGTTTCAAAAGCTTAGATGTGATACGTTCCTGTATTTAATTAAAATTTGTATTTTTCTTTACAGTTTTACTGATGAAGGCAGTAAAAAATTGTCGAAACGTTTAAAACTATGTATTATTGAGTTATTTAAGGTCGCTAACACCAAGAGAAAGATATATATTATATATATATATATATACCTATTTTGATTATTGGAGCACGATCCGATCCGTATTAACTCGGATAATACAAGTGCTACTCTACTTGTTGTTCTTGAAGATGAAGAAGTATTAAGAACGGATTTCAGAATAAAGTGTTGCTTTACTTTTAGAGACAAGTCGACAGGCAAGTATTACATTAGTGGGTGCATCAGGTTCACAATCGGTAGTTACCGACGAGATCGCTACAATCTCCCAGAAGAAACTTCTCATGTTTAACGTACTATAAGAAACTGGATTAAACATAAGTGCATCAACCATGAACAATGGTACTCTTTCAAAAAAAAAAATTCTGAAATCTTTTTCGAAAGCAAATATGGAATTCGAAATGAGTTATATTGTGTAATGAGATGCTACAGTAAAAGTTACTATAAAATTCAAAAATATGCGCAACAGCCAGGCCATTCTAAGAAATGGAATTTTGGAAATATTTATCTGGACATATACGAGTAAGTGCTTATTCTACACCTTATTCCGTATCTAAGACCACCGACACACTAAAATCAAAGTTAAGTCCATCTTTGACAAGTAATCCAAAGAAAAAAAGTGAGAATACAGATATTAAGTGAACATGCTGAAAAAGGTAATCCAGCTCATCAAGTGATAAGTTTGTCACAAAATTCAGAAGATAATAAGGCAGCAAATGATGGAAAAGCTTGCAAAGCAATAAATATTATTAGCAATACTCTCATTGTTCCTTCGTTCAATAATGATATCAAACAACAAAAACATCCTAGCAATATTGAAAGTTATATTACTAGCTCGATTGCTAGTGATAATTCTTTTGAAGAAACGAAATCAGGTAAACCAGAAGCCTCATGCTCGAAATGGAAATCGTCTAAATATCAAAGAAGTGAAAGAAGAAAAAGAGCGCGTGAAAGAAGTACTTCTTGTCAGGCGACCCAGACACTAATAACATCTTATTCTGAATTTTTGGATACAATAGTTGACATGACAAATGATATTGTCAAAAGACACAACGATGTCGGGACGGAATTAAATCTTGCTGTGGAGAAAGTAGCCATGACACAACTAGGCAACGCCGGTGATCATTTCACTAACTGCAGAGTTAAATTATTGAATATGCTGCTAGACCTTTCAGTTGCGAATTCGAGATGAAATCGAGGAGTAAATCGAAATACCTATGATCATACTATAAAAGAATTTGCTCTGTATTTGTATTATATAGGCGGTAAGCTCCTATACGAAACGTTGCAGCAAAACTTAAAAAATGTTTTTCCAGCAATTTCCTCATTAAATAGATATATTGTTGATAACTCCACTAAAACTGAAGAAGGAATTTTCGATTATGATGGACTGAGTCAATTTTTGGATGACAGACAACTACCTAAAGTTGTATGGATTTCCGAAGATGGAACTCGTTTAAATGGAAAAATTGAGTTAAGTTGCCATTGGTAAATGGGTTTCCTAGAACAGATGAGTTTCTAGCCACGTCGCCAAAAGCAATGAAAGAAAGTTTCTCAGGGGGAATTAAAGCACATTACGCTTACGTGATTATGGCGCAACCTTTATCACCAGTGGCACCAGCCTACTGCCTTGCAACTTGTTGTATTGACAATAGGTTTACTGCTAATGATGTTATGCAGCAATGGCAGGAAATTAGAGTAAATGCCGAAAAGCGGGGAATTGCTGTCCTAGGCTTTTCTTCCGATGGCGATACACGTCCCTAAAAGCTATGCAGCAATGCGCAATACTTCCCCCAGTAAAAAAAAAACTGCGAGTATAAATTAAACGACTGCTTCTCAACTTCTTATGTTCAGGATACGGTTCATATAGCAACAAAATTACGTACAAGATTCTTGAACAATAAAATCGAATTACGAATGGGTGACTATATTGTATGTCCTAGCTACTTGCAACAGTTGATTTCGACTGTTTCGAAGGAAAACATTTCCTTACAAAAGCTGACCTGCAACGAGAAGATAAAATGCATTTTCTTGCCGCTGAAAAAGTGTGCTCACCAGAAGTAGTCCGTCTGTTAGAAGGCATATCTGAAAGTGAAGCTACAAGTATCTATCTAAACCTTATGCATTTAGCCCTTTCATCATATTTAGATCCAAAAAATTAGTATTAAGCGCCGTCTTTACAACATTTGGTATGTTGTGTTTTTCTTAAGAATTCGGCAAAAATGGTTAATAAGTCATCCTAATTTTAAACTTGCAAATAATTTTATTACATCAAATTGTTATACATGTGCAGAGTTAAATGCTCACGCGCTTGTAAACATCATCTGTAACTTTCACGATAATCCTCAATTATCGAATGAGATATTTCTTCTTTACCTATTCAGCAGTAAACCATGTGAACAAATATTCAGAACTACGAGATCAATGACTTCCACCTTATCAACCGTAGTTAACTACTGTATGAAGGACATCATGCAACGCTTGCACAGAATTAAAGCGATCAATAGCATTCTACATGACTTCAAAGACATATTTACTTTTCCTAGGGAAGCAAAAAGGCGGATTTCGTCGGCTGATGTCCAGGTAGAGAGATCTTGGGAGACGACCACTGACTCTGCATTTAACTGCAAAACATTTTCAAATGAATGCATAAGAGTCTGAAAATGCGTTACGAGATGCCATCGAAAATAGCGATGACTGTTGAAAAAAACAGCTGGAATTTTCTGTCAGTTGTGATGGGAAAGTCCGAGATGGAAACTAATATTCCCGAGAATGTTCCAGATGATTGTGAAATGGCAAATGATGAAAATATTGTTACCTGCACAGAAGAGTCAAATAAAGTTTTTCAATTATTTTCAGCCCTGGGTGACTCGGAACACGACCAGGAACAGAGTACTACATCAGGTGATGAAAATACTACACTTGAATTTCAGAATGACCTCAATTTCAAAGATTTTTCGTCAAGAATTGAAAAAGAAGGTGGGATATCTTCGAAGAAAATTTATAAAACTGGGCTCTTTGTTACAGTAAAGGCCAATGGAAAACCTGTAGTCATAAAGAAGTCATCCTTATGTTGACTTCTAGACAATACAAAAGGTAGAGTCGGTACAGATCAACTGCGTCGATTTATAAACGTAAATAACAGTAAATCAGCAGAAATGATAATGCCGTCATTTTCGCAATCATATAAAGACAAGTCGCGACGAAAAACAATATTTAAAGCGCGATGTAATTCAAAAAGCAAGAAAGGTTTCTAATATATTACTGGAGAAGGCTCGAAAGAAAGTGAGGACGATGATTGGAATGATTTCAGTGTATCATATACTGATACTTCAGATACGGAGACATCTTCTGATGGTGGAGAAAATCGGGACAGGGAAAATAAATCCCATCACAGACCCATCACTCAGTGGTCTTATTAAGTGTAATTGAGTGGAATAAATTTTACGCTGTTTTTTATGATGAACGGTGGTATATAGGCCAAATTATCAATGGTACAATTTTTAAAATTAATTTTTTAACACGTGGAAGGAAGCAAGATAAAATATTTACCTGGCCAAAAATTAAACAAGACGTTGCTACGGTTGATCGCAAATATATTTTTTACGGTCCTGCTAAATTTGCCACCGAAATGGAACCTTTTCATTTAGATGAAATCGCATACGCCGAGATTTCTAAGAAATATTATAACAACTAATCTGAGATTAAATCCTGTGTTAAAGACTAATTATTATTATTTAATTCGATTTTTTTTATTTTTCATGAATATTTAAGTTTATGAATTTTACTTTTGCTGTGTTTATATGTTTTCCTTAAGTAGTGTACAAATAAAACAATTCTTTTTCGTAAGGCTGGTGTTATGTACCTATATTCAACCTTCGATTCAACCTTAATTTACCTTTAAAACGTGCACAAAATCCTCAGAATTCGTGGAACATATAAAGAAATAATTAGGGATTATTTGGGATTATTGGGATTACATGGAATTATTTGGAATTATTTGGAATTATTTGGAATTATTTGGAATTATTTGGAATTATTTGGAATTACTTGGAATTATTTGGAATTCTGTGGAATTATATTGGATTATGTGGGATTATTTACATATGGTGGGATTATGGTGTACACTTTTGGGTCAGCGGTTTCCCCCTCGGCTAGAACTTACAAAAATTATACAAATGTTAATAGGGATTGAATTTATAAATTTATTGAAGTAGTTTTTTTTACATGTCAACGCAATCTCTGCATTTGTTATATATTTTGCTGCTTTGTATTGACATTGTTTTGGTTCATTACTGCTGGTATAAGATTACCATATTTTAATTTGAAAACAAAGCTATAGCAATATGTAGTAGTAGTGACAGTGTATTTGGGTACCATGTCTTAATTTAATGTTATAAAAGAGTATAATTTGCAATATTTCACTGTAGATGTTGAATTTAACAACATCCCAACTGAAGCACAATGTTTACAACTAAAGTGTACCAATTTATATGCTAATAACAACATTTTGTTGTAAAAGTCTTATAAACTGGAAGAGCGTAGAGTATGAGAAAAAAGGTTATTGTTTTAATTTATGGACAGGAATGTATTGTTCGATATGAGATACATACTTACATTTCAAAAATGTTTGGATATCATAATTTATATTTATATTCTAAAAATAAACTACCCACATCTATTTTGTATAAATATATGGAAATTCTTGCTATAAATATTAGTCATAAACGATTAATGTATACGAGTTGTATTCGACATGTAGGGACCATTGATTAGAAGAAGCATTTATTATCCGTTTTAACTTCTTACAAACTTACTTAACTTTTTGATATAATCGCCGTTCACTTTTAGTAACGTTGCAGTAGCTTTTTCAAGCCCTCTGCATGGAAGTATTTTGCTTGGGAAGTGAACCAGTTGGCATCGTCTTGTCACCCGTAACAGTGCGTGAGAAGAAACTATCGCTTAGTTGGCGATAGCTTTCCTAAAACGCACGTCAGCTGGACATTCTGTGCTCTTTGTGTTGGTTAATAAGTACGCATTTCGTGATATCCGTCACAATCAACAAGCACATTTCTGCTGCTACTTATAAAATCCTGGCACCATTGTTAACTCTTCCTGCATTAATTACTAGAGACTCATAAACATAGATAAATTTCAGCAGCTGTAGAGAATTTTCCACTTCGCAATTGGCAGGAGCATCGATTTTTGTACCAGATTTGTTTGCTTTACCCGATAGTCGAATGAAAACAGTTCTTGGTAAACAATCAATAGATGGCGCTGCAGTTGTTCAAGTTTTGTTCTGAGCTGCAAAACTTTAAAAATAGGCCAACACTTCTTACTTTTCAAACATGTGTCGTAATAACAAGTAGGTACCATGAAATAAAATAATTTATAATCATGAAGAATTATATTTTCAAGTCCTCTTTAAAATTTATTGACAGATAACAGCATTAAATATAACGAACTTTAAAATATCAATCATCCGCAGTTTTAACTATAATTTAACCCATGTTAAATTCTTGTCGGTGCAAATCTTAAAATGAAGCTATGTAACAGATTAACGAACATGTGACGGCTTGCTTTATTACCTCAATGAAGTTACTAATATTCTATATATAAGATCGCCCTTACCACTTACAATCTCCCCTTCCGCATTGTTGGGGTTGCTTCTGCCGGGAAACTGAACTGTTTCAGGTTCCCTGGATTCAAAGTGATGGGAATTGTGTCACTCTATTTGAATCGACGACAACGGCAATAGGGTGTCCTTGATTGTTAAAAACAAGAAGATGGAAAATACGGTAAGGAATTTTGAGCAAAATACAACTAATAAAAATTAAGATTGGCATTACATGTGAGACCATGGAGGTAGAATATAACAGGAGGGAGCATGATTTTAAAAAAGCGGATTTAGCGCGTAAATGCGCAGAGCTATAAAGTGGTACTGCAAGTGCGACGCATAACGAGGCTAACCAGTGGCGTCGCGATAATTTTTTGAAGGGAAATAAAAAAATAAATTTTTAAAAATCTTCAACCAGAAAATGGTTTCAATTGAACAATATTTCTTCTTGAAAAACACAAGTTTTACTTTACAATTGTATTTATTGTCCTCTAAAATGTATTAACTTAGTGAGACTATTGCGAACATATTCACCTTTACATGAATTATTTTTACAACTGTATTTAATCCTTACATCTAAATAACAATTTACAACAGCTTTAATTAAAAATAAATTATGAAGATGTTGTGAGCTCACTAACAAATCTTTACAAACCAAAGAATCAAGAGTTTCCATGATAATTTTTATTTTATTTACTTTCATGGAACCGTCAAGTTGATTAGATTTATAAATTTTTTCGGTCTTAGAGCAAACGGTTATCAGGTCATTGCTGGGATACGATAAGCCGCCCCTATTTTTAAAATCTATAAAACTATTTATTAAATTCGATTTACAACCAAATAATGACCCAACACAAATTTCACATTTAAGCTTGTCGCCTAGCTTTTTTGCTACAAAACCAGCAATATAAATTACCACCTCCTGCGGAAACTGTGATAGTGCTGTGTTTGTGAAAAAATGTTCATCCAAAGTATCATTTGGATTATTCGAGGATGAACCAATATCATTATATATATAATTGTCAAAGTTTATAGCATCCTCTGGTTTTTTTCTAAAAGATGAAACGTGTAATATACCAACATGTTCAAGAGGAACACAATTCCCAAACCCATTATCATTAACTTCTGCATGTATGAGTAGTTTCTTGTAAGCAGTTTTGATCTGACGACAAGTGGGATTATCATTACTGCCTCCTTGTGCCCTAAGACAGAAAAAGAAAACTTCTAGATGGTCCTGACTGCATTTATAAGTTGGCAAAAATTTCAATAAAGGTGTGCTGCTTTCCAGGCTAATAAATCTATTATAAATATTCAAAATTGACTCTAAACAAATTAGAAATCCTAAGAATCCAGTTTTTCTATTGGACAACAAAACTAACTTGTTATCTAAAAATCGCAACTTTTCCACATAATTTTGAAAACTGTCCCTAAAAGAAATAATTTCAGAAATATTTCGACTATTAATTGGTTGTTTAAAACCGAATTCTTTTAAATTTCTTGAATTTAAAATATCAAACGCATCGTTTATAAAATTTATGAATCTAGCTGTAGGCCCGCAATCCTTAAAAGCATCCAACTTCAGGGTGTCTTTGCAAAACAACAATGCTTCTGCAACTGACCTACTTAACAACTGCGTTGCAAGTTTTACTTTCATTTTTTGTTTAAAAAAAAGTATATGTCGTTTTCTTAATTTATTTGCTAAATGAAGTCCTTCATCTTCTTGTAGATTATTCAATAACTCTACATATTTAAAATCTATGATTTCACCATTATCGTCAATCATTCTACGTTTTTCACCAAAAACATTTCTTATTAACTTGCACATATGAGCAGGATCTGGCATTATGGCTATTTCTTCCCCTATAATTGATGTTGAAAGATTATTTACATCAAGGCAGCACCCTAAGGACTTTGCCATTGTAAAATTTGTTGGACATCCATCAAAAGTGACATTTGTAATAATAACCCCACTGTCTTTTACCAAATTTATACACTGCAGGAGAAGGGAAGATTTTTGCTGAGAATTTAATCCGTTGATTAAAAAATATCCTAAAGGAAGTTTCCACCTATCATTTATGGCTACCAAAATAAATGTTAATGCTTCTTTCGCAAGCTGGTTTTCATCAGAATCTATTGTTGGGCCCAAATCAACATAGCCATAATAATGTTGACCATCAAACTCTACTTGTTGTCGAACAGCCATTTCATCAAAAACTAAAGAACACAAAATTGTTTTACCATTTTTGCGTTCAATCTCAACTTTCTGGGCTAGGATGTGAAATGCTTCTTTAGTAAATCCTGGTGAGCCATCAACAGAAGAATACCAACTACTCAGAGTTTTTTCATGTGGCAAAGTATCATTGAATTTGCTCCTAACATAACGGTAGGCCCTTGGGGAATAAAAATGAAGAGTAACAGCAAATTTTCTAATTTCTTGTCCAAATTTTGTAGGTAGTTTTTTGCCATCAATTTTTCGAGACAGCCTCTCAATAAATTCTTGATTTTCTCCATATTTTGTAAATGTCTCTGTTTTACATGAAGATCCATTCTCCTTTGAAATCTTCAAAACCGTCCTCTTCAGTTTCAATATTTTTTTATGCTGACGAACCAACCTTTTTTTCACAGCAACCAGTTCTCGTTGTTGCATTTTATTCTTTTTCTGCAAATCCCTAATTTGTTGTTTTAAACAAATAATTTCAGTCACATTTGTTGAGAAATGTTGCAATTTTTCATTCAATGACACAACTTCTTTAGCAAGCAAGTCATCATCAGCAAAAGAATCCTCCAACATTTCAGACACATTTGACATCTGTAATACATTGTATTGTTTAAAACTTAAGTGCACATATTTATCTAGTTTTTACAAACCGTAACATTGTCGGCAGGAACCAAATTGGGATTTAAATTTCTTTTCGGGGAGGTTTCAACCTTCATATTCACCTACAAACAATTTTAATGAATAATGTTAAATGCTGCTGAAATTATTGATACAAACCCTGTCATAATAATCAAAATAGATTGAAGGAATGGAATTTTTCTTCAAATCCTTTTTTTTGTTTTTCAAATTAACTTCAAAATTCTCTGCAGTGAAGTGGAGTGAACACAGAAAAATGTTATCGGACGATGGAATGTTTTCCACACCAAGTCCACAACATATAAATTCCATCCATAAATTTCTGGTATGTGAGTCCCTAGGTATTCTATATAAAACCACAATTAATAATTTAATTTATTAGTAAAGTGCATTTAGCCAGCACAAAAAAAATAACAATAACCTCAAATTTAAACTAAAAATACTCACCTATGGAATGTTATATTATCCGTTGAACTGTTTCCAGCTCTTTTAGTACGTTTGCAAGCTTTGCAACTAGGCATTGTTTTGGAGAAATAAGTTCTCTTAAAACGTGAAACAACAATAAACAAAGTAAACAAACACAAACGAGAGATCACAATTGAAATCACACCTACTGGAAAAATGACGCCAGAATGACGCCGCCACTGTTCCTAGATTTCCGACAAAACCAAATGTCACGCGCCGTTTGAAATGGGTCATAAAGTGGTACTAGGAACCGGTCGACTGATACCGCAAATTTAGCATTGGCAGCATAGCGCACGCTCCCTCCTGTTATATTCTACCTCCATGTGTGAGACTAAATATTCGGATTAGTTAAGTAGAAACAAAACAAAGCTTTAATTGCTTTATTTGATTCCAAAAGCAAGCACAGCCGAAATTGAACAGAAAAGCAGGTATCACTTCTTCCTATATATGTACTTAAATACTTTAATTACACGTAAATAACACTAATAAAGCAATCTGTGCAAGCCTGCATAAAGCTTACATTAAATATCATAAAAAACTGTTCCTTAATAGTCAAATACAAAATAACTGAACATATCAGTAGATTCAAAGTACCTAAATAATTAAATTAAGAATTATTTCTACAAGCTCAAAAACTAACTGCTGTAATCTACATGATGTAAAGAAGATCTCACTTATGGCAAATACGGAATTTTATGCTTTTGAGTGTATTTTATATACCCGGAGTCCCAGCATAGCGGTAAAGTCCATTATTGGTATCTAATAATGTAGATTGCGAATAATTTTTAATACAAACATTGTAGATAATCATAAGCTCTACAATTTAAAGATATTTTCAGTTATACAGAGTGTTCGACAACGAGGAACCAACACAAACTTATGTTTTCTTAAATGGAATGCTATGAATTTTTTTACATTTTATGATAGCCCTTGAAAAGCTGATTAAACTGAGAAGGGGTTTCACAGGCAAAAATGCTCAGAGCAGTTTTTGTGTGGATGACCTACAGAGTGATTTACAAAATGACGAAGCAAAGTTAGCGTATGTCAATGGCCTTTTGATAAGGATATGCGAAGTCGCAGATAATGATAACGAACTGCATACTCATCATCATGGCCGTGGGACATGATGGCGTTCCTGTTGAACTGCTAAAATCTTGTGCTTCTGAACTAGCCGAACCTATAAGTTTCCTCATAAATTATACATTAGAAACAGGCAGTTTCCCAAATATGCTTAAATGGTCAACGGTTACCTTAATACATAAGAAGGACAATAAAAATGACATAGGAAACTACCGACCTATATCGATACTTTCAAACATATCAAATATATATGAGAAGGTGATTTACAAGAGAATATACAAGTTTGCTGAGAGACACAATATATTACACACAATGCAAAATGGTTTTGTGCAGGGTAGATCCACCATACGAGCTATTTACCAGGCTATGATGGAATAAATGACCATGGATATGCGGTGGGAATCTTCATGGGCCTTTCGAAAGCTTTCGACAGCGTAAATTACGGAAAGCTCTACAAGAAACTGCAATTTATGGGTATACGTGGAACGTGTTTGAAATTGATTAAATCCTATCTGACAGGTCGTAAACAAAGGATATCCTCTGTGGATGGAGAAGGCAACATCATCTATTCAGATTGGCGGGACATTGAACGTGGAATACCACAAGGCTCAATACTCGGCCCGCTCTTATTCCTTTTGTATGTTAACGAACTTCCTACTCTAGTGAAACACAGTACCATACTCTATGCGTAGACTTGCAAAGAGATATCCAACTAACTCTGTCCAGTTTTGAAGAATGGTTCAAAATAAACAGTATGTCACTTAATATGCAGAAAATATCAATTGTACTTTTCAGCCATTTTAAACAAATAATAGAAATAACATATAACAACACTATACTTACTGGGATGGAAAAAGCAACTTTCTTAGGGATGGAAATGGACTCACAGCTTAATTGGAAATCACACGTCTCCTGTTTGGCATCTAAGGTATCATCTTTCAACTATGCTCTACGAGTTGTGTCTCAATAGGTTGATGTGCAAGCCAGCCTATCGGCATATTATGCATGCGTTCATTCGAGGCTCCGATATGGCATCATCTTCTGGGGGAACTCGGTGGATGCATCACGAATTTTTGTCCTTCAAAATTCTTGCATACGGAGTATTTTCCGCCTGAAAAGGAACGCTTCATGTAGAGATACATTTAGAAACTTTTCTATACTTACCCTGCCGGGTATATATATATATATATATATATATATATATATATATAGAAACCAACTGTCGTATCCTTCTACTTATTTCAAATTGTACCCAGTCGTCGGTAATAGGATGTAAGAAGAAAAACAAACTCAAATTACAACGCTAACGTTTCGTACATTTAATCAATGCACTTTATCAAAGCTACAACATGATTAAAAACACATATAACACAGTCAGTAAAATTAAATTATATAACAGCTATTTATTTACCTTAGTAATTTATTGTAGAGATAAAAACATATGAAATGTAAATGATGTTTACGCTACTCACATAGTAATTTATATATGGTATTTAATACTTTATTCTTCGGACATTATGTTATACTCATTTATATGTTCTCTCGTTTGTTGAGAACATATAAATGAGTATAACATAATGTCCGAAGAATAAAGTATTAAATACCATATATAAATTACTATGTGAGTAGCGTAAACATCATTTACATTTCATATGTTTTTATCTCTACAATAAATTACTAAGGTAAATAAATAGCTGTTATATAATTTAATTTTACTGACTGTGTTATATGTGTTTTTAATCATGTTGTAGCTTTGATAAAGTGCATTGATTAAATGTACGAAACGTTAGCGTTGTAATTTGAGTTTGTTTTTCTTCTTACATCCTATTACCGACGACTGGGTACAATTTGATATATATATATATATATATATATATATGAGTGCGCCTGTTTCGCTAAGGAGAACTATGAACTTCTAATGAATTATAAAATCGAACATAGTTACAACACGCGCGGTCGCAAAAACTGTCAGCTAGTGTTGCCTCAGACTACTAGGACTTCAGTGTTAAAAGGTGCCACTTCACAAATGATTAAAGTGTACAATCATCTGCCTTTATCTCATAGAAATTTAACCCCGAAACTTTTTAAGCAGCAGTTCCATCGTATATTATCGGAGAATGTGATTTATACAATCAACGACTTTTATCATTTGAAATTTTAATATGTTTTAACATACTTTTATTGTATTGTTTATACACTCTTTTATATTTTTTTTGACGTGTTCTACGCATTTTATGCACTACACAGAATTAATAAATTTATTATTATTATTATTATTATAAGAACTTGTATTTGCCGATTTTCAATTGTTTTTGACATATGGCGATTTTTCCTTAAAATTTGTACAACATTTGAAAAGTTGCTATGAAATAACGACTGCCGATGAAATACTTCTTATGGGCTCATTTAGTAGAGATATCTTTTCAGTACGTGAAATTAATGTTTATTTCGACATATCTACGCATGTTCTTTAGAATTACATACCATTCGCTAAAGTTAATAATTCTACAAAATTTAAATGGAACACCCTGGATATTTATATGTCATTGAAAAGTACTTAAAATTTACTAATTAAAAATATGTACTTTTTTCTACCTGTGGGCGATATTGCAAAAATTATAGGATATCATATCTGATTAAAACCGATTACGACTTAAAAATATGAGTTGCCATGAAAAGTTTGGAAGTTCATGAATTAGCAACAGTATTAAAAAATGATTGTCTGCTGGCACAAAGATATACAACAAAAAATATTCAAACATGGGAGTGCTTTTCGAAAAATGTTAATAAGATTTGAAGAAACTGTCAGTATTCCGTGTTACTGCTGCAGTAGAAAACGCAGATGCACAAAAGGTAGTTTTGTTATGCGTTCAAGAAAATCCTTATTCAAGCGTGCATACACTTTCTAGAGTCCTTGATGTGAGCAAAAACTTTATTAAGGGAACCTTAATAAAGTTTTAAATCTATCTGTATTACATCAAGACTTCAGAGGAAAGTTTCTATAAATAGGGTTGCCTTCTATAATACGATGTTGCACAAAATAAATGACAACCTCAATGTTGTGTCTTAGATTTTGTTTTGTGATGAAGCTACTTTTAAGAGTAATGCTATTATAAATAGCATTTTTGCGCCACTATGAATCCGCAATTTTTGTTTTACCGTAAATGTATTTGTTTCCATATTTTATATATTTAAAATACTAAAAATTATGAACATACTATAAAACCAAACATCTTTTAATTTGTTGTAAGATAACTTAAACTTATAATTACTGTTATGCTTGAAAATAGTAGCTTGTATGTTCTTTAAGATATTGCGAAAGTTATAGAAGTTTTCAATAACATACATTTAAATACTTGTATTGACGATATGTTTTTCAACTTATAAATCTATACTGGTTCGGGCTGTTTTTATCGTGCATGCCAGTTAAAATGCATGTATTGAAACGAACGTTGTTGCCAATATGTACATATGTGGGCGACAAAAGTAGTGGGGAAGTCAGACGACAAGCCCGTGCCGATACGATCATTACGACCATAAGATTCCAATATAGTGGTATGTGTGCATTTGTAAGGGTTGTTATCTTCATTTTTAGCTATTATTCCCAATCGTAATATTTTTTAAAAGGTATCTTAAGTTAACATTATAAGAATTCCTTGAGATTTATTATTTTTATGATTGAATTTAATTTTGTTTTCATTCCCAGTTATATTTTATATTATTTGATTTTGGCTTGTTTTTCTAGTTTTTATTCAATATGTTCGTTTATACAAACGAGGAAAGAATACAAATTATTAAGTGGTACTACTCTGGTAGTACTGCTCTTTGGTAGTAGGGTGATTTATTTTTTCTTTCCAAAATAGACATGTGCCACAATACGAACAATAATGAGTATTGTTCATAAGTTTGAATCTACTGGGTGTGTGCAAAATTGTCGAAAATGTATAAATAGGGAACCCAGAATGCGCGTATTGAATGAAGGAAGAGAAGAACGGGAAATTTTAGTATGTAGCGCGGTTGAACATAATGAACCATGCTCATCGCGCCAAATTGCCGAACAAGTCAATATACCCGCGAGAACTGTAAGAAAAATTTTCAATAGGCAAGGATACCGTAGCTTCAAAATTCAAAACCGTCAAGAAATATTTCGTCACAATGAATCAAAACGCGTAGCATTTTGCGAAGAGGTAATGGATAAAGTCATTGCAGATAACAATTTTATTGCAAATATTTTGTTTACGGACGAATCATCTTTTTATTTACATGGACGTCATAATTCAATGGCTACAAGATATTGGTCTAAAGCAAACTCTCATCTCTATCTACCTTTGCGTACTCAGTATCCTCAAAAATTGAACGTGTGGGCCGGCATTTTGGGGAATCACATCATTGGTCCTTTTCTTATTCACGGCACCTTAACAGCAACTAAATATTTACAAATGCTACAAAATGAAATTATACCTGCTGTTCGTGCCCTTGATGTGAATTTTGACGATATTTGGTTTCAGCAGGATAACTGTCCTGCCCATACTACCCGTCTGGTTCAAATATTTTTGAGGGAAACATTTCATGAATGTTTAATATGTTCCGGAGGTACAATTGTTTGACCGCCTCGATCCCCTGATTTTTTTTTTTGCGGTATGTTAAAGAAACCCTGTATAGTCATCAACACAATCGATCACGTAATATTGGGGAACTACAACAGAAAATTATTGATTATGCAAATACCCCGAAAATGTTTTCGAATGTACGAAATAATTTTTATCATAGACTTGCATACTGTCAGGAGCAAAGAGGTGGATTATTTGAACATTTAATTAAATAACAAATTTTAATTTCGTTTTTCAAGAATTCTGTTTATTTTGGAAGCATATTTTAATTTCCTTTGTTTAGAATTATTTTTTTAATAAAATTAATAGAATCTACGGTTGGTTCTTGGTGCAACATTATGAATATTAAACGAATAAAACACTTGGTTATATTGTTTCACTTAAGGACAGATTTATTGTACTCTGACACGTGTTTCGACCTCTCGGTCATTAACGAAGAGTTTACAGACTTAAACTAAACTAAGAAAGTTACCAATACCTATTTATATGTGTGGGCTAGTGTCTTAAGTACAGTGTCAATAATGGGGGTGTTTATGAAGTCCAGTTGTGTGTTTGTGACATGTTTATTTGCTGTTGTAGCTTTTTTAATTTCTAGAATTTCTAATAAATCTAATTTCCTTCCTTTATACATAATAGTTATAAAGGAAGGAAATTAGATTTATTAGAAATTCTAGAAATTAAAAAAGCTACAACAGCAAATAAACATGTCACAAACACACAACTGGACTTCATAAACACCCCCATTATTGACACTGTACTTAAGACACTAGCCCACACATATAAATAGGTATTGGTAACTTTCTTAGTTTAGTTTAAGTCTGTAAACTCTTCGTTAATGACCGAGAGGTCGAAACACGTGTCAGAGTACAATAAATCTGTCCTTAAGTGAAACAATATAACCAAGTGTTTTATTCGTTTAATATTATTTTTTTAGTTTATCGTACTTATCCTGTTTCCCCATAAATTATATTTATTGATTTTTTACATTTTGTTTTCCAAGAATTTCCTTTCTTTTTTAATTTTTTTGTTTTGAAATTTATTGCCTTTAGAAGAATATTTTTATTCCTCCTACTTATTATTTTGGTAGTGTTATACATTTACTGTTTTTTAGAGCTTACATTTGATGACTACGTATAAGATTTTCTAAATAAGTATATCTTTCTTGCGGTCGTAGTTAATAATATTGTACATGTGCGTAGTTGTATAGTATATCACTAAAGGGCGGAATATATGCACGTCAATTCAGTTAAAATATGCGCATATATATGCATCGTTTTTCTCTGAAATATGCAACAATATGCATTTATTTGTCAAAATATGCAATTATATGCCTTGAATATAACATGGAAAAATGGAAATAAAGAAACGCCGACTCTTACAAAAATTATTTATTTTAAGTAAAATTAAAAGAAAAACATAATAGGTACAATTTTCAACCTGAAATAGTATAAAATGCATTTATAACGATATATTTTTCAAAATTTTCCAATAAAAATGTTTGCCTTCTGTCTGTAAAAATATGTTTGTACAAAGAAAAAGTTCTTTCAACATCTACCGATGTGATCTGGCAATATTTTAATTTGGGTAGTAAGTTATAAGGCCAAGGTATTACATCGTTGCATGGTTTACTATCAAAAATATTTTTGACTTCCATTAAATACTTAAAGCCTTCATTCTTTCCCACAATAACTTCGAGTTTCCTTCTTACTTGATTTCCTACATCACCGGGAACTTTTTTGCATTTGTCGGAAAAAGTTTCAACAATATGAATTGATTCTCTTAAACTTATATGCCTACTTTCTAACGAAGTTATTATATCTGGTACAAAACTAAAATTAACCTTAATAAAAACAAGTTCCTTAGCTAAATTTACATTTTTGAATAATGCTTGACTTTGCACTACACACTGCGAATTGTCTTCTAAATCTAAAACTATGTCTTTAATGGCTTCAAAATGGTCTGCGTAGAATATCGCGGCCTTAATCCATGTTCCCCATCGAGTAATTACGGGCTCTGGAGGTAAACAAACTCCTGGCAATTTCTCTCTATAGATCTGCACTCTTAGAGGTGCTTTCAAAAACACTTTCTTTACATTTGAAATTAATTTGTTCACCAAGGGATATGCTGTTCTAATAATTTCTGCAACTCTGTTTATCCCGGGTAAAAGACAAGTGACATGTACCATATTGGGATAAAATATTTTTAAGTTTTGGCCTACTTTAACCATATACGGCGCTGCGTCAGACAAAAACACTAAAAACTTCTCTACTGGAACTGGATTTGGTAAAAAAAAATTTGATAGAGACTGCTGAATAAATCGAGTTACGGTCTCATTATTTGTTTTGTCTAACTGTTTAGAAGATATTAAATATGGTTTCCCTGGCTCATTTTCTTGAAGCCCTCCAATCATAAGATGTGCGATATATCGACCACATGAGTCTGTGCTTTCATCAACAATAATATAAAAATGTTCATCGCCCAGTGTAACTTTAATTTCTCCCATTACGGTTTAGTATACTGTTTGCACATTCTTCTTTCTAAGTGTGGATTCGTCAGGGATGTTTTGATTACAATATTTTTGCAAAAAATCTCTGAATTGTGTATTTTGCAGTTTCTTCAAAGGTATATTTGCTGCGACTAAAGCTTTGCATAAGTCTTGATGAAACACCTCCTTTTCACTCTTTGGTTTGACATTTTGAAATGCGGTTTGCACACACTGCTGAACAGGCACTGATTTATTTTTCTGCAACTTAGCTTTATGCATAGCTGTTTTCAAGTGTTAATCAATTTGGAACTTCTTTTCACAAACAATGATTTTGGCACAAACTTTGCAAAACACTTTATCCCCACTAAACTCCAACTCAGGAAAATTTTTAATCCACGAAGCGGCTTTCGGCATTTTAGGCGTTTGAAATAAAATATTTTCGAAATCACTCTTTTCACACTGGAATCTATCGACAAACTAAACTATACAATATAAATATAAAAGAATAGATCACATCTGCTCTCCATTAGGCAAGCTGATTACTTGGAAATTCCTAAACACCCAATAAATGCCGGCAATAAACCATATAATAATAAAAACTATACAATATAAATATAAAAGAATAGACCACATCTGCTCTCCATTAGGCAAGCTGATTACTTGGAAATTCCTAAACAGGGTCGCACTTAATCTTTTCATAAAACGAAAAACATAAAGATATGCACACAAATTTTATTTTTGCCGAAATATGCAATTTTTTGTGAAATTTGTTAAAATATGCAAATATATGCACTTTGCATATATTCCGCCCTTTATATATCACTATTACGGAATACATTCATATTCTTTAGTCAATTCTCAAACAAGAGTAGTTACTGCAAAATTAAAGTACGTTGTCTATCACATCTGCTACGGCAAACCACTAATCTAAATCTCATCGATACACACACATGCAGCTTATGACATTCGCTGAAGGTCTACTTGTCGGCTCTCGTGTGTATATTTGTTAGGCGGGTACGGTTTGGCAACTCCTTTCGGGTTATCCACGGTAAACCGCATGAACGTTAAAACAGGCCGAATCTGTATATGACTTCTCCAATTTCAAAGTAATTTAAAATTTACTCTAAGTATGACTATAAACATTTTTTTGACACAGAGCCACTGCGATATTTTAATTATTGTTAATTCATTAACTCCCAACCTTTTAAGTACACGAGTTTTAAAATTTTAATAAAAATTACTTATTTGTAAAAAGAAAATATTAGAAGTAACACTTTTCGATCAATTTTAGTTATGCTATGTGTAATTAAGTCAAGGCAACTCATATTTTTAAATCGTAATCAGTGTTATTCAGATAATATCCTATAACTTTTGCAATATCGCTCACAGGCACTAGGAAGTACGTATTTTTAATTGGTAAATTTTAAGTACTTTTTAATGGCATATAAATATACAGGCTGTTCCATTTAATTTTTTAAGAATTTTTAACTTTAGCGGATGGTATGTAATTCTAAAGAACATGTGTAGATATGACGAAACAAACATTAATTTCACGTACTGAAAAGGCATCTCTACTAATTCAGCCCATAATAAATATTTCATCATCAGTCTTTATTTCATAGCAACTTTTCAAATGTTGTACAATTTTTAACGAAAAATCGCCATATCTCAGAAACAGTTGAAAGTCGACAAACACAAGTTGATGTCATTTTAATCAGTCCTTCAAGGTCTGTCACAAAATGTAAAAAAATGTATAGCATTCCATTTAAAAGAACATATGTTTGTGTTGGTTTGTCGTTGATGATTATCTATAATTTTTGTATTAAAAATTATTCGCTATCTACATTATTAGATACCAATAATGGACTTTACCGCTACGCTGGGACACCCGATATATACCAAACCACGTCGACACAGTAAATTCATCAAACCAAACTTTAAACGAAGAACTACGATGTAAGTTTATTCCACTAATGTGTGAATGGTTTTACTACCACATAAACGATTGCCTTTATCATCTAGGCGATGGGAAAATACGGATTTTAGGTGCCTGGTTGGATACTGGACACTGGAAAGCCAATTTAGCGTGGACAACAGAAATTTGAAAATTATTCACTGCACTCAAAAAGTCATTATAATCTTATATTTAACTCTAATCGATAGTACATAAAATCATTAATATTCACATAGGACACAACGGTAGCACTTATAAACTTAAAGTTTCTGAAAATTGATTTAAATCGAAAAATAGGTTCAAATACCTCAATTAAGGAAGGGCGTGAAATGCACGTAATAAACTTAATTACGGATGCTGGTGTAAATGATTATGAATGACGCGATTAAATAGATATATAACAACATATGATGTGTTAGATCCTAAGCTTAAAGATCCACAGATTATTATAGTAGGAGTGGAAAAAGAATATATTGACATGCAGCCAGAGGATATTATGTGCGCAATTGTTAATCAGAATGACTTAAAAATACTAGGAAGTGATATAAAGGAACAAGAAAATGGGTGTGCTTAAAACCACACAGCAGAAGTGTAAACTTCATCAAGGGGAGGTTAATAATACGAAATACAACTTTTTTTTCGTTCTATATTACATTTAAATAATCGTCCGCGAAGTTACCAATTCGCGAACGCAACACAGTTCGCGAAATACAATTTCGCGGCCGTTGCTATGGCAGCCGCCGTGAAAGTAAATACACATTTTGACACATGTTTAATCACACATTCTACGACTTATTTTGACAACTATCAAGGATTTGTAGTTTATTATATTCGTATCATTTCCATGGTAACGCATGTAAAGCAAGTAAACCACTTTAATTTAGCACCTTTAGAACTAAATTAAATTAAATTGTGTCTCAATTTAAATTAAATCGCTTGAAAAATTTAACGGTTGCCCAAAAAATTGTGTGTATATCTTGTCCGCGAAAAACTTTAACGTACTCGAGATTGTCTTGCCTCGGCCGCAAGCATTATTAAGAAGATTTTCGGACGCATCTATATATATAAATGGACGATATAAATACTGGCTTTCGACTCCCGCCCTTGGTCTAATGGTTAAGTGCTGGCCTCTCACCCAGGCGGTTCCGGTTCACATCTGCTCTGGGACATGAATTTATTTATTCATTTAAATTTCAATTTAATTGAAATTAAATACCTCTATATGATATATTTATTTATCTTGTTCCCTTAACCGACTTTACCCGAAGAGCGTTACATATCCGAGCGTTGCAGGTCAGTCTTGTTCATTGCCTACAATCAGCGCAACGCGCCTAAAGAAATCTACACTTTAAAAAGTAAAAATAAATAGGAAGTATCTCAGCAAACGGAAAATGAACTATGGTAACATAATAATTGATGTCAAATCGGATATATTTAGAAAAATGCTACAGAAAGAAAAAATTAATATTGGATGGAAGAAATGCGATATAGATGAATATGTAAATACAATAAGGTGTTATAATTGTGCAAGTTATAATCATTTTGCGAGGAATTGCACAGTAACTAAAGCATGCGGTAGGTGTGCAGGTGAACACTGTACAATTGATTGTGTTAATGGTGTTGGTGAGGAAGAGAAGTGTGTAAATTGTATGAGGTTGGTAGTAAAATTAAAAATTGATTTGGATGTTAACCATTGTGCATTTGGCAGAAACTGTCCTAGTTATCAACGAATTCTAGCAACAGAAGTCTAAAATTAAGTATATTTAGTGCAAGACTCATAATTATAATACATTCTAGAAAAATAAGTAATTTTTATATATAAATGTGTACAGACAAAAAACCGTTATAACAAGTTACCTATAGAAATTAAAAGTTGTGTATCTATAATTTAAAGTAGGTTAGTTAGTTAGGAAACGTTGCACAATTGGGATTTGTATTGAATTTATTGTATGTATTAATAGACAAATGCTGACATTGTGTAATATATGTAATGTAAATATATGAGTCCATAAGTCTGCTTACTGTTATTTTCTTTATTAGGTTAAATTGTTTCATGTAAACAACAAAGTATTGTTATGTCACAAAATGTAAAATAATAGCAATTGCTAAATAAACGTATATTATTATTATTATTATAACATTGACTATCGATTTTTTTTTTATCAAAGATCTTCAACAAGACAATTTTTATCCAGTTCCGCTGCATCTTTCTATCTACCAATGGCCACTAGCATAATAAATTAGAAGAATTATTAAGCTTGAAATATCTTAAAGTATTTTGGACAGATTAGGGTTGTTTTATAACCATTACGGCAATCACCGCTATCCAGCATCTGGCAACACACATTGTTGGTTCTTTGAGTCTAAACGACCAGCTTTCTGGGAGACGTTTTGAAAGTCATGACCAGAGTCAGTCACTTGATATCAAAATACCACGTTATTTTTATGCAAACCAATAATTATTTCGTACATCTTTACATAATATCTTCTTATTATCACGTTTTATGTTATACAATAAAATGAAAAATTAAGATTCCAATTATTTTTTGTAAAACGAAAATTAAAGCAATCAGACCGTTTTAATTGTGAAATTATTAGCTTTATTTTGCCCTACTTTTCGGACCGCCTTGAAATCTACTGCACCGAAACGCCTAGAATATAAAATTTAACGTTCCAGAAATAATCGATTCACGACGCAACAAAACCGCCACCGATAAAGGCTGGATTTCGCGTAGATCGAACTTTATCCGTTTAATTAATCCGCGCGCTTCCTTCCGCAAGAGCCGAGACTGCTTAATTGTGGCCTGTGCAGTCTCATTCGGAAAGAAGCCATAGAGGAAGAAATCTGGCCAAGTAAGTCAGATTTATGCGGAGGACCCCTGGTGCCAAGTTGACGGCGAAACTAAGAGAGCGTTTCTCGGAAAAACAGCAATAAAATCTTTTCCAATCCTCTATACTCTATACTATACATAGGCATAAGCTATTCAATAAAATTCACGATCCTTAAAATTATATTATGAGGGATAACACATTGAAGTACTGTCTCGAAAGTAATACTTTGCATTGTAGTATTAATAGAAGCAATAAGAGTATAACAAACTTTTGATCTTTCAAAGATATACATGGAATTTCGATGTATAATGTATTGTTCATCTTACCGACATTTGCTACTGTCAATATAAATGTTAAACGCACCATTTAAATCGGTATTTCTTTTTCAACTTGTGTACTGATTAATAGTGAGAGATGTGCGCAGATCTTTTGACAAACAACTTAGTATAGGTGAACCATTGTCCTAATAATACTAATAGACGGAGCTTTGAACTTGAAATAAACACGAAGTAGTGCAAACAACATTAGAAAGAGACAGTTTGTGATTCTTTTTACGAGATAAAAAGAATAGACTGACGTTCACCTTTAATCACGTGATCATTCATTAAATTCAATAGTGTCAGTTATTAGAACACAACTACTTCATATTTATTATAAAATCCTTAAAGGAAATAAGGAAGTGAGTTTGTTTTCTTACTCGTAATTTGAAAATACTTAATAAATTTTTGTAAAAATTAAGCATATGAAATAAAACACACCCACAAATAAATAATAAATTTTATTTCTATATATTTAGCAAAACAGTACGCGTTTATCCACAAACTGAACAATAAGCGCCTTTTCAAATTAATGAATCAGTTTAAATAATATTGAAAAATATCCAAAAAAATGTATCTGCAATTTCCAATGATCTTTTGACATAATTGCATCTACTTTGCAACAAAACATACCGATACAATTAAATGCAATGGATTGATGATGTTCCACCAAACTGTTTGACTGGAAAATATATTTAAAAATATAATTAACATAACTTTATTTGCAGAATTTTAATTATAAATTATGCCAGTTCTTCTAAAAGGGCGATAAAAATATATCCAAATATTAAAGACATATATTTTTAATACTTGTTTTCCAACATTTTTGAAAAACTACTAAAATAAACCCCCATAATCAACAAAGGTTAACTGTAAAACATAATAAAGAAATGTCCTACAAAATATAAACTTATATCACTAAATTCGAACTAATATAAAGAATAAAAGAAAATACATATAAGAAATTAATAATCCAAACTATGTAGCCGATTATGTTTTGACGGTTTTAACATATAGAGCCACGGTGAGTGCCCTGCGATTTCCTTTAATTTTAATTTTGTTGCTCGTGTTTGAGATTTTCCTGATTTTTACTTTCTTATACATATAAGGGAAGTATTGTGATGATGAAAATTTTCGACCTCGAGATTTTTGCAGATGTCCACGTTTTGAAGTCCCCTAACACCGAAAAGGTGGTTTTTAAAAAATTTCTCTCTCTGTGTGTCTGTCTGTCTCTCTCTCTGTGTGTGTGTGTGTGTGTGACCACGATAGCGGTGAAACCGCTATAGGTATCAATTCCAAATTTTATATTTACGAATATAATCTCCCTCTTGAGATCTAATTAGATTTTCAGTAAAATCGGCCGACCGGAAGTAGTAGTTTACTTCAGTGAAAAATCGAATTTTACCAATTATTCGCCAACTACTAAGTTTAAACAAATTTGTAAAGAATTCATATATACTCAAAATTAAATTTTAGAAGAATTCTATCAAAAAAGTTTTTCGAAATTCCTACCGGAAGTAGGTCTTTTACTCTTATCGAAAATCAGTTTTTTTGCGAATATTTCGCAAGTCATGCTTTTTAGACAGGTACGTTACGAGTATAAAAGTATTTAGAACTTAATTTTCAATATCTTTTGCATTAAAAAAATTTCAAAATTCGGACCGGAAGTAGCACTTTTACTCTTATGGTATAGCGATTTTTGCAAATACTTCGTAAATTATGCATTCTATATATATTTGTCAAGAGTACAAAAGCATTTAGAGTTGGATTTGGAATATTATTTGTATACACGAAAATTCAAAATTCGGACCGGAAGTAATACTTTTACTCTTAGCGAGTAGCATTTTTTTTGCAAATATCTCACAAAGTATGTATCCTGTAGAGATTTGTTAAGAGACTGGAAGTACTTAGAATAGGATTTTGAATAATTTTTGTATAAAATAATGTTTAAAATTGTATGATTTGAAACGCTCATAAGTATAAGAAAGTCGTGTGGTGGCCACACCTAATTTTTTTAATTGTTTCTTTTTTTCTGCAATATGTGTGTTTCAGTCCTTTCTTTGTTTTATTTTTATTTTGTATCGTTAAGGGGCATGTGCAGGATAACAGGGTATGTCTTACTTTTTCCTTTATGTATACATGCATATATGGCTGGCGTTGATTGATGTATTTATTAATACTATGATTATTAATGTTATATGTATACACGGTTGGCCTACGATTATCTTGCAACCGGCTTCCCGTACATAACACGAAAGGAGTTGCCAAACCGTACTTACCTAACAAAAATATACATACGAGAGCCGACAAGTAGACCTTCAGCGAATGTCATAACTGTGTGTAACGATGAGATCTAGATTAGTGGTTTGCCGTAGCAGATGTGATAAACAACGTACGTACTTTAATTTTGCCAGTACTCTTGTTTAAGAATTGACAAAAGAATATAAATGTATTCCGTAATAGTGATATACTATAGTTACGAACGTGTACAATATTATTACGACCGCAAGAAAAATCAAATAATGTAAAATATAAGTGCGAATGAAAACCAAATTAAATTCAATCATAAAAATAATAAATCTGAAGGATTTCTTGTGATATTAACTTAAGATACTTTTTTAAAATATCATGAATAGGAATAATACATAAAAACGAAGATAGCAACCGCTGCAAGAGGCACACATGCAGTATATTGGAATCTTATGATCGTAATGATAGTATCGGCCTGTCGTTTAGCGCCCCACTACTTTTCTCAATGTGGTTAAATATTGGCAACAACGTTCGTTTCAATACATGGACTTTTAGCTCGCATGCAAGCTAAGAACAGGCCGAACCTGTATACCGGTTGTGTTAAATACCATTAGGCATAGCAAGTCAATGTATACGTATATACGATGTATTCTCGCCGGCATTGGGGCGGCAGTAGGTACCGGGTCGGCATACATATACATGCGTATACATCGTACATACGTATGCATGAGAGTCCTTATGCCTAAGGCTATACTTGACACGAGCGATATATGTAAGAATATGTAGCACGAGAAGATTAATAAATGTATTTATTATTATTGACGTTAGTTAGTAGTAAGTTAGTAGGATATAACTCATGAGATTATTGCTATTAAAAGAAGCTATTTTTAAAAGCAGAATCAAATATTAAGTAAAAGAATTTACTTAATTTTTTCATAATAATAAATGATATTTACTAATCAGAGTATGCGAACACACGAACTGGTGTGTGAATTGTTCAGTACCGCACATTCTGAACTAATTCCGTTTAGTAAGGTAGCAAAACATGCATGCTACAAATTTCCTTAAAGAACATACCTATACCGAGGTCGTCATATTTTAATTTCTGATAGGAAAGTAGTAAGTGGAAAAGAGCGCGACGAATTAAACTAAAGATATAAGCGAGGCTGCCACACTGGACATTTGTAAGGCGTGGGGGTCCCCCGCCACTCCGTTGCTCTCCCTCCACTGTTAGCAAGCAGGCATCGCTGCATATGTATAAGATCATCTTCTGCATATCATAGAAGTGCAACCCGAAATTAAAATTTGACGCTTACGGTATAGACGTTCATACAATATTGCCAAAATAAAAGTCCATTCATATAAAGTACACATAGTACAGGAACTTGTTGAAAAGGATTTTGACAGACGACTTTAATTTGCGAATGTATTATGGAAGTTATTGCAGAAAACCATGATTTTACCAATTCATTTATGCTTTCGTATAAAGCTTCTTTTCATTTGCATCGATATATATTTCTGTGTGCGTCTATGTATGTACCTGTCTTTACAATACGTACTATACAAAGTGGGTGAGTATTGATTTAGGAAGCTTTAGAATTCTTATTAACTAACTTATAATTATAAATTTAATGATAGCCATATTATAATGGCTCATATTTCAAACAAAATACAACATCAGACGTAGCGTGAATTAAGTTTTATGGTTTCCTATTATCATAAATCCCGCATTACCACTTGAACAGTAGGTACAGTTGAAGGAGAATCACTTACAGTCAATTTAGTTTACAAGATTCGCTACCACGAAATGTGTCCGTGTAGTGGGGGTGTTAACGGATGAAGAAATTTTAAGGGAGCCTCTTAGAAATAGTAGGCGTCGACCTTGTGAAAGCTTTCCGTTTCTGATCGTTTTGTCTATCCGTGGATTCGCTTATGTCGTCATTCCTTAGAAAAGTTGTTTGTTTGCCTCTTTCTCAGTGTGTGTGTGTGTTTTTTCTGTTTCCACAAAGTTAGTGGGTGAAGTTCGTCTCTAGTTTATTTGTGTGTATTCAAATAAAAGTTTATTTACTCTTTGTCATTATGTCTTTGGAAATCTATTCACTTTTTGCCAGCGCGTACAGTCGTTGAGTAATTTTATTTATGTCAACATAAAAGAACCGACAAACACTAAATAGGAATGTCAACATATATCATTCTCTAAAGCCTGTACGCTTACAAATTATAGAAAATATAAAAAAATATATTTTTTGAGATGATTCCAATATATCTATTCATCCAAAATACAAGCTTTATAAATTTTAGAGCTAGGATTTCTTCTTCCGTTTGCATAAACAAAAAGATAAATTATAAATTTTCTTCAATTGTTAAAAAAATTGTTATTCGATTAGAGTTCCGAAATATTAGAAGAGATATAGTTTGTGTTTTACGTTCATTCCCGGTCAATTTCACTGTAGTTAATTTTGATTAATTTAAAGCTTATATATGTATACCGCATGTATAAAATCATATTGGGGATAGAATATATGTATACTAGGCACACCGGCAACAACGCCCAACAAGGTATGCTTTTGCGCATCTCTGGATGACGAGCATTTATCGAAAAAAAGTCACTTCACAACTCTGACAGAAGTCGCTGTCTGAACTCACTGACAGTAGTAACTGACAGAAAGCATTTTGCAAGACTCCCTTTAGCAACTAAAATTGTATCTGGAGATCGTGTCGAACAGCGTCGTTCTGTGTTTGTGAGAGGAGGGGTCAATGGTAACAATGCCTCGCTACACACCAGAAGAAAAACTACAAATTATTAAATGGTACTATAGTGGTCATTCTGCAAAGGATTGCATAAATTTATTTCCGCAAATATTTGCAGACAGACCCGTACCCTGTGAGCAAAGCATACCTATTACATATTTTGAATAGCTTTGAAAAACGTCTTTGTTTAAATAATTGCGCAAAATTTAATCCTAGAGAGGTAAATCCACTAAAAGCTGAAGAACGAGAAGAGCGGGATATAATGATTTGTGTAATTATACCTCATTTTTACCGTTTATATTTTCAAAAAAGCACAAATTTTAACTACTTACTTGTAAATTGCAGAGAACTGTTACATTTAATTAATTTTTATATCTGTCAGATATGCAGTCGCCATATTGAATATTGTTTGAATATTGGAATGTCGCATTCCTATAGGATATAAACTGTTATCGTAATGAAAAATCTGTATCCCTATTGGATATAAACTTGTATCATAATGAAAATCTGTATCGTAATGGACATCATTAAAGTACAGGTTCAGCATATCTAATAATACAATTAAAGTATGGGAGTAGAAAAAATAAAATATATAGTTCTATAATATAGCACAGGAAAGTATAAGTAATTTACAATTTTATGACATTTACCTAAAATTGACACGGACAAACGTCAATTATAATAGAAACAAAATTATCCAAGCGAAAGAAAGTAACACTAATTATTAAAAATAGTCAAATAAAATAAACTAAACTTTTACTTAAACACAACAAAATCTTTAAATGTGAGTGAATGACAACTTATGCAAACTCGGCCAATTTAAAGTCAATTGCATCCAAAATTAAAAAGATAAAAGCGGTAAAGTATAAGTAGCTAATTTAATAATCTACATATTTTATGGTAGTACTACACAGAGCCATCTGTTGAGGTTTTCAAGTACCAAAAACTATAGCTACTTTAAGTTACGCCCCCCTGATTACTTAACAGGGTTATGAAACCGAACCGGGTTTTTGAACCCCGGTTACTTTTTCGATTTTACGAACACGCTTGTTTTTACCCGATTGAATTACCGAACGTATTTGTGCTACCGTGTTGTAGCCCCAATATCCGGCTTTAATTTCCGAAAACGGCCTATGTTATCTCAGAGAATACATTTCTTATATTTATTTTGTTTTCATTTGAATTATTTACTTTGTTTATTATTAATCGAATTAAGGTTAGATATTATCCCACCATCTCAACAAAGAAGTGAAATTCTCTTACAACTTGAAACTTTTTATGCATTGCGAGTATAACCAAGCTCCATTCCGTTGGTATATTTTTAGTATTCAAAAAAAAATTCAAAATGTTCGAAAATTCTACATTCTGTTTAACGAGTTTTAATTCAAAACGAACTACATTTAAAAGAAACCGAAATTAACGGAAGTCTGTACTGAATTGTAATTCAGAACAAACCGTAGCTCAGTACAAATTGTAATGTACTGTTGTTTAAAGGGACTGTAGTTCAAGAGTTTAAAATGATCTGTAGTTCAGGAGTAACTACAGTTTAGAAGGATCTGTAGTTCAGGAGGACCTGAAATGGTTCTTAATTCAAAACGTTGTTGTAACAAATTCTGAAGCTAAAGAAATTGTGATATTTTAGTTCAAAAGAAATGTTAGCTCAAATATAACTGCCGTTTAAAAGAAACCGTAGTTCAAAAATAACTGTACTTCAAATGAAACAATGGTTAAAAAAAAAACTGTAGTCTAAAACGAACTATAACGCAAAAGAATAATCACTTGTTCGTTTACTGCAAGTAAATTGTTCCTTCAACTATTCGGTAATGAATTTTTAGAGTCATAAGTGCTGAAATGTATGTTTTTAAGTATTCTAGTTTTATCATAATCTGAGTGAATGAAAAAAAAAATATGAGAATTATTATTTAATGCTGGAAACAGCAAGGGACTCAATTTGAAGCCTTGAAGAACACCAGATGTAACTGGAATAAGTTTAGTAATAACAGCTTTTTATTAAAACATCTACGAGAAGTTCCTTTGATAGATAAAATAAATTGTAAATAAAAGAATCTAATTTAGCCCACCTATATTCGTCCATCTTTATTAAAAAAAAAATTAGATCGCTATTATATTCGAATTCAGATTATAATTACTTTTAGATTATAATTAACACAACTAAGCCAAATTAAATGAGCTCTTTGGAATAAAGTTCTAAAACAAAGTTAGTCCCTAATGACAACAAAAATTTTTTAAAAATCATATCTGAAAAATATATTAAGCAATAGGTAAGGTTATTGAGATATTTTCGCCTACATATAAGCTAATATTTTACGTCTTGTTGAATAAAGGAAATTTATCGGAATCGGATAATAAAAATATTTCACTTCATTCCTCTCATCTACGTAATCTGATACTGTAACATTTTCATAATATATTCACGAAGTTTAACACTAATTTTTTATATTCCGACTGCTGTGGGCTTGTAGAGAAGACGTTTTTGATTATATATGATAGGCCAATAACGAATACGTGACCTGAACTTGTTCTCCGGGCACAAAGCTCAAGACAAATATATTACCTTCCTACGGAATATAAAATTTCGGAAACTCATATTTTGTAAAGTTCGGAGGGAGAAAAAATATTATTTAGAATACATTTTCGCTCGCGAACACGTCGCAAAGTTTGTTTACGAGATAGTTTTTGAACGGCATAATGTGAAAGCTTCAAGCGCTAATCCTCAAAAACAGATCACTGGATCCCTATAAATATCGCTCCTTCAATATCTGGGGGCGAATACTGATTTCTCTCCGGAATTTAATTTGTAAATATACAGTTTTTTTTTATTAAATTCTGCACTTATCTAGATACGTATTCAGTTATGGTGAACTGATGGTTTTGAATCTCTCTATCTAAGAACAAAAACTTATTTTACAATTTTTTTACTTACTTTTACGCTGAGGTACTTACACTTGAATCATTTTTGTCTTTTTCATTATGTGCTGATTTGGTTATCCTACACAATTTTTTCTCGTTTTGAATTGATATTCGATATTTTTACCCCTTTTATAAAGCTACCAATAGATCAACTAGTACCAGCACATAGAAGTATATCTATCTAAGAATAAATGATTGCTGAGAACTAAAACCAACTGTACTATATCAAGTCCAGAATATTAAAGACAAATGTCAAAAGCAACTTTAAATATTACATAAAACTTGAGCAAAAACTGAATCGTTTGAGTGCTTCTCGAGAACTTTTGGCACGTTTTCGCCGCAATCAGAAGGACTTTGTACGCCGTTTCATTACCGTGAATAAAACCTGGATCCACCATTACACTCTGGAAACCAAAGAAGAATTCAGGCAATGGATAAAAAAGGTTCTCTGCTACTAAAGAAGACAAAAACGATTTTGTCAGCAGAAAAGGTTATGGAAACTGTTTTTTGGAATTCTCATGGTTTTATCATGGTCGACTACCTAGAAAAGGAGAAAACAATAAATGGGGAGTATTA
This sequence comes from Amphimallon solstitiale, assembly GCA_963170755.1. Taxonomy (NCBI): domain Eukaryota; kingdom Metazoa; phylum Arthropoda; class Insecta; order Coleoptera; family Scarabaeidae; genus Amphimallon; species Amphimallon solstitiale. The sequence continues at coordinate 205,710,858 of OY720675.1, forward strand.
TGTCTATTTGTTGCAACAATTAAGCGGCAAAATCAAAGAAAAACGCCCTCATTTGGCAGAGATAGCTTTTCCTTAAGGATAACGCAACACTATCTGCAATTGCAGTGGCAAATATTCATGAATTGCGATGTGAATTAGTGCCTCATTCACCCTATTCCCCAGATTTGGCTCCCAGCGATTATCATCTGCTTCCGAACCTGAAGCAACGGCTCGGCGATAAGAATTCTACCTATTTCGACTTGAATTTATCAACCTGCAATTCAGGCATTACTAATTTGGAATATAGTTGGAATAAGTGTCTTTATCGAACAGGAGACTATACTGAAAAATAAAATGTATTTGTCAAAAAAATGCGTTTTATTTGTTAGGCCATGTAGTTTCCAAACCACCTTGGTAGTTAAAATAAATGGAACGTAGTTTGCAGAGAGTATATCTCCATAAATCTGTTTCTATAAAATTATGTTGAAAAGACTAAACACAACTAATAAATTTATGTAATACCAATTTCTTTTTATGCCAGAAACTTCAAAGTACCCTCTCTAGCATCACTCTCGCTACTGTCACTATCATTCTTTGCATGAAATAATGAATCCATCCATTCAGTTCAGTTTCGCGAACCATTGCTGCCCTGTTTCCATGCAGAGAAATTAGAATTTTGCGTAAACTATACAACTTTGTTTCTTTGATTTTATATGCAAAACGCATCTGTAAAACTTCAACTTGGTCGAGGTGTTTACGACAAGCAATGTTTCAAATTTTTTGCTGTGTTCAGTTTTAAACACTCAAAACTGCATTTGTTCCAGTTTTTTTTTTTTTTATTGAAAGACCTCGTTACCTTTTAATATTAATTAAAGATTCTTAATATTTTATTTTGTGTCGCCAAATATGATGTTAGCTGCCAGGGTAAGAATAGGCAAGTACAGAAAATATTAAAACATTAATTGGATCATATCATATGGAGCTAATTTGTATAACCACAACATGTGGATTATGTGATTGATCTAGTTTTGGCTTTCGCAGTCGTCGCGAATTAATGAATACATTTTCTTTCGAAAGCAAGATATTTCTTTAAAAATCTAGTAGAGCCAATGATGCTTCCGTCGCCTCCATGTATGAATGGAAAAGGTGATCTTCAGAGGTAATTCACTTTACTCAAAAAGTACAACAAAAACAACAATTCATAGAATTGCATTTGAATTTGCTGATGACCAATATAAAAATAAATTGAGTTTGGAAATTCTTCCTATATTAACTTGTTAAACTGTGTCGCTTTCAATTTATACACTTTTAGTTTAATCCTTAATTGATTTTACTTTATTTCTTACTTAATCATTGTGATTAAAATTTTTGACCTTGAGATTTGTGCAGGTTATAAAGACCCCTGATAGAGAAAAAGTGGTGTTTCAAACATGCCTGTATGTATAACCACAATAGCGGCCAAATTGCCTACGCTATCAATATCAAACTTTATATTTGCGAGTATACTCCAAACTACTATATTCTTGAGACCCGAAGTAGAAGTTTACTTCGGCAAAAGTAAATTTACGTGTATGTCAACTACTATATTTAAACACATCTTTAAAGATACAAATGTACTCACAAGTAAATTTGACAAAAAGTTTATAAAAAAGGTTTTCAACATTTCTTCTTTGGATTAGATACGAGCAAATATGCTCTTTACAAAACGAACACTTTATTTTGTGAGGCCAACGATCACGAGTATACAACTATAAAAACAAATTATTTTATAGTTGTATATTGTCAAATTTAGTGTGGGGGATTAATTTTAATGTACCCAATCATCCCGTTGTACACGTTACTGCAAATGCGGGACTGCTCCTTGGTATTTAGATTATATGCTCGTATCTAGTCCTTCGGTGTTTTCATTCACAGAAATAATATAATATTCCTGAATTATTTATATACATACTAAAGAGTGCCTATATCTGACACAGCACAAACGGAAATTAAATGTTCCTTTAAAGACAAATTTTAAAATTGTTTTTTGTTTTAAAAGGTAATTGTTTTGCCTTTCCGTAGATTAAATTGTTTTTACACTATTAACCAAATGTCAACTATAAGAAACACAGATTCTAAATGAAAGTTTTTAAAAAAAAAATGTTTATTAAATTTTTTTTCTCTTTTTCACTTGAGTAAACTGTTCAGTATTATTTTTAATTGTAGGTAAACAGAATGCCACTAAATTTTAGAGTGATTAATATTACTATTTTGTTGATAATATAGGTCTGAAGAAGGACTAAATAAAGATCCGAAACGTGATAAGGAGAAATTGTGTTTTATTTTTAAAACAAATTCTGAAAACCCAAATTCTGTTTTATAAACAGTAGCATCTATATTTCTATATACCGGGTGTCTGTTTAAGCTCGGCCACCAGCCATATCTCGGCAACCGTTTATCGTACAACCTCGCGGAAAAAATCTTGATAGTAAAATGGATGACGGGAATTACAACAAAAATATTTTTAAGTTTCCAAAATGATCGCAAGGGGGCGCAATTCTCAAGATGAATTAAAAATTCGATAATCTTTCATTAAATTCTAGATTAAGATAGATTAAAAAATGTACTAGCAAAATTTTTAGACGTTTTTATACAACTTTCATTTGAAACTTTTTGATCTAACTCCCATACGAAGGGGAGAGTGGAGGGGGGCATGTCTGCGTACAAAAATAGGTATAACTTTGGTTTGCCCCAACAGATTTTAATGTTTCTGGGCTCATTAGATAAAGAATTTTACAAAGAATTGAAGAATATGTAGCACGAAATAACGTGGTTGTCAAAGAAAATAACAGGGGGCGCTGTTCTTAATGTATGTATATTTCTTGTTTTTTCTTTAAAATTTCAAATAGAACGGTATATTTTTAATATCGTAATATTGAAGCACATAAAAAACTGAAGAGAATTATGAAAACCGGAAGTTACTACCTTTTTTCTTGACGAAGATATAGTCATACGAAAACAATCCAAAAAAAATAAACAATTTTTAATATAAATTTATTTATTTATTGTGAGTAATAACTTTATTTTAATTTTAAGTGTCACTAGACAGTGTATAGTTCGCTTTCACTTGAATTTTCATCATAGTCTTCCATAAATGTATTTATTTCCATCTTCTCATCGATTTTTTAATTCTTGCATATGTTACATTAGATTTTCTTCTTAAATGTTTTCAAATTGTCTATCTATTTTGCCTTTTTATACATTGAAATAAAATAGTAATAATAGTAATAATAATAATAATATATCTTTATCACCCAACTGATATAGGTAGATCTAATTATAGGAAAACAGCAAAAGTAATTTCCATAACTCATGAACTAAGTAGACAATAACGAGAAAAAAAACAATATAATATAATGCATTAGTTATAATCAAATCATTTACTCATTTATTAACGAAAGGGTACTCAAATTGATATCTAAATCATCCCCGGCTGAAATGAAAGTAAATAAAAGAACCTATTATATACTGTAACGTTTTCGGGTTCCAATAAACAACTCGTGCAATTTATTTATTTAAAACAGTCTGTGTATTTACATCATTTCTAATTAATTACAATATAAAAATATATAACTAAAGTATCACACTTAAACTATTATTAATAAATAAAAATTAACACTTGTATCTATTTATTTCTATTACTAATATGTCCGTCCTGTATTTATGTAACACTTCTATTATATAACACGGCACTACTTATTTATTTCTATATATTTATTTCTACGCGCGTCGGCTACATCTTACGGACTTTCTTAATCCCGAATTAATTCTTCGGCTACCACTATTTATTTCTTCGCACTCGAGACTACTTAAGGACTTTCTTTCCCGAAACTATTCCGCAATTACTCATCCCGCAATGAAGACAGCCGCCTTATATACGTATGCGAAACATCTCGAACATTCGCGTCTCTCTCTCGATGCCTGTAGAACATTCGTCAGACATTCCGTCCCCGCAGCACACATGATTCACTGCTTTATGATGCCTACCAGTCGCGTCGAGATGATTTATGGCCTTTTTTTTATTGTCGCTCGAATGTCTGCTGGTTTCGTTACATTGCCCCCTTCTTGAAACTGCGTTTCGTCCCGAAACACGCTATTCCATATTCTCGTTGCTGGCGGATGACGAAATCCACACCGGGACCCACGGATGCACCCAGCCGTCTTGTGGAAATGGCAATCCACCCTCCCAGGCTGCACAAAGGGCTGATTGGGCCGACAGCCGCACACGACCATTTCCATACCAGTATACCGAAACACTACTTCCAACATGTTTCTTATGTTCTCCATTCCAAACGGTCTAATCCGCAGCCTAATTTCGGAATTGCCAGCCCCCTTACATTTTGCTCGAGTGCTCGTCTTCGTGAATCGTCAAGGGATTCCCATAAGTTGGCTCTCTAGGTTTTCCGGTAATTTGTTACACATCCGCCACTTCACCGCTGTCACGTCCATGGTATGGGCCAATTGGTTGAAACGCACCACCCCTGGCTCACTATGGGGTGTTAGTCTCATGCGACAAACCACGTCATCTATTCGCTCTAGTATTTCGCATGGTCCCTCCCAGTATTGTTGGAGCTTTGGGGACAGGCCTCGGCGACGTTGAGGACTATATAACTAAACAAGGTCCTCTTCTCGGTAACCATATCTCTCTCGGCTTGCACGTGGTAACGATTCTTCGTCCTATAGCTGGCATCCTGAGTGTGATGGCGTACTCGCTAGTGGGCTTCCTCCAACCCTCGTCTGGATCCGCTGACGTAGTCTTCTCCATTTGTGTTCCCCACAACACACTTGAGTACATCATCCTCTACCTTCAGAGAGTCCCATTGAGCCCAGTACGATTCCAGTCTCTGTGAGTGAGGAGCTACTTCTTGACAAGCCGGTCCGCGACCAGTACCTTTCCAAACCATCAATGAACCAAGGTCTTCATCAGCTTCTTGACCGATCCGCAATTTGTCAGGATGCCACTGATCGTCAACCACGGCAGTTCTGAATGTGTTGGCCGATTTTTCTTCTAGTCGGTTACTATGCCTGCAGTCTTCTGGACGGGGTCTTCTTGCAACAGCATCAGCGTTTTGGTGTTGCACAGATGCAATTCGCTCTATTAATTTTGAGGCTCTACGATACTGGGTCGACGATTGCCTCTTCTCATCGACCTGTTTCAGTTTTTGCTGCTCCGTTATGGTTTTCTTGGGCTTCTTCCCACATTTACTATGCGCATGGCCCATTTCCATTTCCATTTCCATTTCCAATTCCAGCATCGGAGCGTTGTTCTCTTAAGTTGCACCTTATTCACTAATCGTCGGACTACCTGACCCACGTGTGCATGCCCATACTTCATCTTAAGACGCTTGATTGATTTAAGGTAGTCTTGACACTCTTCCGGACGTAAGGTCTGCAGAATGTCACTGGCCTCTCCTATTAATGACACAGTCAGGGCAGTAGCTTTCTCTGGGGACGTCCATACATTTGCTCCTGCAGCGGCTTCGAATTGATTCCGGTACGTCATCCATGACGTCTTTCCATCGAAGGTGGGAGGTTTTACCTTTGCCTTTGCTGTTCGGGAAATCTCCAGGCTTCCGCTTGAGATGTCATGGGGACCGCAGTCGTTCATCGCTGGCAACTGAAGCTGAACCCCAAACTCGTCCCCCATTCCGAACACGAGCTCCTCAACTTTCTGTTCTACGGCTTCGATGGCCCCAGGAAATTCCTGTCTCCCATTCGATGAATTCTTTTGAATGTCTTCCTTAAAAGTAGTCTCGAGTTCTTTTAAATTATTTACAATTTCATCTTTTAAAGTTAACATCTTATCTTTTAGGGTATCAATAGTAGTCTCGAATTGTTTTGAATTATTTTCAATTTTATTTAACATCTCATTTTTTAGAGTCTCCATAGTAGTCTCGAAATGTTTTGAATTATATGCAATTTCATTTGTTAAAGCTTTTGAATTATTTTCAATTTTATTTAACATCTCATCTTTTAGAGTCTCCATAGTAATCTCAAAATGTTTTGAATTATTTGCAAGTTCATCTTTTAAAGTCCCCATTTCATCTTTTAAAGTCCCCATTTCATCTTTTAAAGTTTTCATTATTAAGCTTAGATCAGGCTGTACTTGAAACAAATATTTCTCGGGATCCTCACCTTCATTTATTAAAAGGTCACGAAGCCGGTCCTGGAGAATTGTTTTTTTTCCAGACGTATCTGCGTCCCTTTCCTCCAATTCTCTCCTTAACTCGCAGACCTTTAGTTCTTCCAAACGTTTGGTAGCCATTTATTTATTTATTTATTTATTTATTTGCACTTATGTTTCTCCCACTTCTGACACCAATTTTGTAACGTTTTCGGGTTCCAATAAACAACTCGTGCAATTTATTTATTTAAAGCAGTCTGTGTATTTATATCACTTCTAATTAATTACAATATAAAAATATATAACTAAAGTATCACACTTAAACTATTATTATTAAATTAAAATTAACACTTGTATCTATTTATTTCTATTACTAATATGTCCGTCCTGTATTTATGTAACACTTCTATTATATAACACGGCACTACTTATTTATTTCTATATATTTATTTCTACGCTCGTCGGCTACGTCTTACGGACTTATTTAATCCCGAATTAATGAATGAATGAATCTAGCCGCCTTATATACGTATGCGAAACATCTCGAACATTCGCGTCTCTCTCTCGATGCCTGTAGAACATTCGTCAGACATTCCGTCCCCGCAGCACACGTGATTCACTGCTTTATGATGCCTACCAGTCGCGTCGAGATGATTTATGGCCTTTTTTTTATTGTCGCTCGAATGTATGCTGGTTTCGTTACAATACCTAATAATAAATAAGAAAATATATTGACCAAGTAATATAAAGGAAAAGAAAATATATTTAAATCAGAAAGTACAAAAAAAAAACAAGAAAAAACTTTAACTTAACAAATGTTCAAAGTGTTCAACTTCATTTTTAATACACGTTTACTTGTCGATTAGTAGAGAGCAAAGTTACTTCCATTTCGGAGGCAGCAATTGTTGTAGTCGGCTTTTTGTGATAAACTATGTATGTCTTTTATTCTGCCCCATAAATAAACATCAAGAACATCTGGCAAGGTGAATAAAAACTCAATAATGTCTTCTTTCGGGATAATTTAGGGAATATTTCCCCGAAGCAAGAATGCATTTTCAAAGCATTGAAAATACATTTTGCAAACTTTATAATTATGTGCAGGTGTCCAAAAAGGCTTAATTTGCTAAATACGTACAAAAAGTTTAACTTCAAGTGACACTAATATCTTTGCATTTCGATTTTCATGGCCTACCTTGGAAATCTAGTCATAATGTAATTTAGTATCACTGTGCATGCCATGTTGTATGATGAAAATTAAAAAAAAAAGAAGCAAACTACACTGTTCACTATTATTATTTTATTTCAATGTTGGAAAGGATAAGAAATGATATTTAAAAAATAATTGCTAGAGTATTTAAAAACATTTAAAAGGAGAAACGTAACATATGCAATGAATTAAAAAATCAATAAAAAGATTGAAATAAATACTTTTAGCGAAGAGTATGATTAAATTTCAAGTGAAAACGTACTATACACTGTCTTGAGACCCTATTAAAATTAAAATAAAATTATTACTCCCAATAAATAAATAAATTTATATTTAAAGTCTTATTTTTCTGGATTGTCTTCGTATGACTATATCTTCGTGAACAAAAAAGGTAGCAACTTCCGTTATTCATCATTCTATTCAGTTTTTTATGTGCTTCAATATTACGATATTAAAAATATACCGTTCCATTTGAAATTTTAAAGAAAAAACAAGAAATATACATACATTCAGAACAGCGCCCCCTGTTATTTTCTTTGACAACCACGTAAATTCGTGCTACATAGCCTTCAATTCCTTGTAAAATTCTCTATCTAATGAGCCCAGAAACATTAAAATCCGTTCGGGCAAACCAAAGTTATACCTACTTTTGTACGCAGACATACCCCCCTCCACTCTCCCCTTCGTATGGGAGTTAGATCAAAAAGTTTCAAATGAAAGTTGTATAAAAACGTCTAAAAATTTTGCTAGTAAATTTTTTAATCTATCTTAATCTAGAATTTAATGAAAAATTATCGAATTTTTAATTCATCTTGAGAATTGCGGCCCCTTGCGATCATTTTGGAAACTTCAAAATATTTTTGTTGTAATTCCCGTCATCTATTTTACTATCAAGATTTTTTCCGTGAGGTTGTACGATAAACGGTTGCCGAGATATGGCCGGTGGCCGAGCTTAAACAGACACCCGGTATATATATATAAATTCAGCATGCCTACATATATTTGTGCTCGCAAAACTCCATAAATTAGTATCTTTGAGAAGAAGCGAAACAATAAAAATTATTTTTTGTGAAAAAAGTCTTTCTTCTTCCTCTCCTTTCATTCCACATAGCCACACCAACGCAAGGCAAGGTATTGAATTGAATGATGTGTTTTCTCTGCGAATCTATGTTCGCTAAAACACTTTTACTTACTTCCCCAAGCATTTCATATGAGACTTTAGCTGACTTTTGATAAAAAAACTTTCAACATAACTTGTACCAGAAGTACCACTTTTTTTTTATCTAATAGCAGTTTTTTTACAAAGATATAAAGAGTCTAAAAATATTTCGAGTTGGAATTGGGGTAATTTTTTTATGAAAAAATGTTCCAAAATTCGAACCGGAAGTAGGGATTTTTTGTTATGATTATTTCTTTTATACTTTAATCTGCGCTTCTTTTCTTAAAAACACGAATAATATTTGGCGGAATTACCAAACACTATATTAAAATTGTTGCTAATTTTTTTTCCAAAGTCTAGTCTAATTAGAAGGGAATAAACTTTTCTTGACTCTTTCTGCTACAGTCATTTTACATGATCAAGGTATTTTCTATGTGAAATTCATATATGGTAATGATACTTGTTTATGCTCTTATGAATTTTACTAATTACATACATTTTTCAGAGTCTGAATAAAATGTGCTCTTAACTTTGACATTATTAGAAATAGTAGGATAACCTAAAGATGTAGAGAAGTAGAAAAATGAGTTTGAATCGAGCGGATTACTTTGTTTATTCGGGGATATTGATTACTGATGCTTGTGACAGCAGCGAAGGAGTGGAAGAACTACGAGTAAAAGAAAAGATGTGTAACGAGTGTTATATCAGTAGCGCGCACGTAAAATATGGTTACTTAATCAAGCGAAACACGAGATTTTGAATAGACAAAAAATACTTCGTAGAATCTTTGACACAATATAAACTGGGTTGAGGTATTGACAATGGGAATGAATTAGGTGCTACTAACAGTCTTCGAAGAGATAGTTATAACCCAGATAATGGGATTGCATCAGTATTTAGTGGCTGGTTGAATAACCAATAAAATAAATCGAGCAGACCTAATAGAACCCAGAAGAAGATGAGGAAGAAATGGATTGAAGCAATAGAAGGAGATCTGAACATAGTGGATGCAAAGGACTGGTGAACTACGACGAAAACTAAACTGGTTTGGAGGAAAATAATTCACCAAGCTCTAGGTCTACGCGGCCTGTAGTGCTATTTAATAGGAGTACTAATTTTAAAAAGATTATATTTGTTTGTTAGAAATAGCAAAGCTATAATGAAATATATGTTTTTTTTTGCTATATACTATGCATCAAATGGGTAGATATTTTAGAAATTTATTATTTTGTAAATGGCATTAAATATTTACATTTTAAATAATCCGTTACCATTACACGAGTGACTTACGTTGATGTGACTTCATTTTTTGCCTCACTATGTCTTCATGAAATGCTGGAAATAATATTAGTGTCAATGCTCAGAGACATAATAATAATATTAATAATTATTATTTACACACTATACATATATTTTTCTAGTGGTTAGCAATTTCCACTAAGCAGAACACTAAATACTAGTATCAAATAAACGGGAATAATAAAAAAAACTATTTCAACTACTTTTTTTTTTCATATTTAAAACGAAAATAATAGGATTATTAAAAACGCTTTTAGTTTTAGTGTTTAACCCCCTTATAAGTTCGTAAATTTAAAGAGTTTGAGAACGAATCCAGCATTTAAATTTTCCTTGTAAAATAGTTCAACCTTGTGTAAACATGATCCGATTTCCGTATAAACAAATTATTGTAAAATCTGCTGAGCGGGTAACTCGAACCAAAAATACATAGTAATTTTTAATCGGCCACTACAAGTATTCGCCTGATCACTCAGCTATCCCATACGTAGATAGATAGATACATAATTTACTTATCCTTTTGACTACACTGTAGTATGGGATATGTTATTTCAACTGCTAATACTGAAAAACATTTTCAAATAATACATGGTTAACAAATCGTGGGCTTACTGCAAAAATCCGTTAAGTCCACTTTTGGCCGGTTTCGTTCTAAATACACAGCTAAGTCCAAAATTGCGAGTAGAACTTACTGACGAAACCATTTAAGTCCAAGGAATCATCTCGTCCTCTTATTTAAATACACTATATCCTGCAAGTCCATTCTTTGATGATTTAAACAGACAAAATACTGTAAGTGCCTTTAACTGTATTGTGTAGGTTGTATTATTTTTAAACTGTTTAATTCTCAACAGCAAAAATCTGTTGAGTGCCCTTAGAGGATTTTGGTTGTAAGTAATTTTTCACCTCTTAGAACAATATGTTTACAGCAAGAACCGGCTAAGGGCACTTAACAGATTTTGCTATATTCTAGTTTGAGTTATTCCACAACTCATTAGACAGCTAAAATCTTGTAAGGCAACTTAGAGGATTTTGGCTGTAATAATCATCCGTTATTATTCTTTTGGTGAGTGCAGCAACAAACGTGTGAGTGCACTTAACGGGTTTTGACAGAATAATCGGCGTGCATTATTTAGTTTTGACGAGTTAAATAATTATAAAATGAACAATAAAAATAGATCCAGAGGTGCCCGAATTGTTGTAATGGCATTGGAAACGGAGAATTGCAATATTGGTACGTATTTCATAAAAAAATTATAGAATAAATCGCATTTTTTGAAAAGTAAGGTTAGGTTCCTCAATTCTGCGGTTCATCCTCAAGTCGCATGTAGTCTCTTATTTTATTAGAGATTGTGGTCTAGTGTTCCACGGTCCTATTCAACTATGAGTTTTGTAAGTTTCCTAGACTACTAAAATAATGTAACTCTGCTGTTAATTCGTTTATTTCTTCATGAACCGGACATGTTTCCCTTATAATACCTAATAATAATCGAATTCTTACAATTTTTACCTATTTTCTTTTTTTATTCAGATGCTTGTATGCCCAACGAGAATGTTGGCTCGAACAAGATCCAAAATCGTTCAACTAAAAATGCGATTAAGAACCAAATTGCAAGAGTGGATTTTGAAATACCTTCTCAAAATTTGCAAAGCACATCTAGAGAAATCGAACATGATCCAGAAAACGAGTTGTTCAATCTTCATTCACTTCAAAATGTCGACTCAGTAGTCTTCGATGAAACATTAAACTCATTGAAACGTCTAAAAGAATTATTGTTAATGCATCTGAAGCTTTTGCGCCCAACGAGAATGTTGGCTCTAACGAGATCCAGAATCGTCGAACTGAAAATACGATTGAGAACCAAATTGCAATAGTAGATTTTGAAATACCTTCTCAAAATTTGCCAAGCACATCAAATTCTAGAGAAATCGAACATGATCCAGAAAACGAGTTGCTTAATCTTCATACACTTGTTAATGTATCTGAAGAATCAACTAGATTTGTTGAGTTTGAAGAAGATTCGGATTGTTCAGTTCGCGATCCCGATTATCAGTCTGAAACTGATAGTGAAGCCACCGATAGAGGAATAAATTCCTCAGGCAGTGACGCAGAAGATGCACAAGTCTCAGCCCCAATAAACGGGAATGCGAATGGCAAAAAAAAGCGTAGTAGGTGGAAGAAAAATGATCCTTCCAAATGGAAAAAACAATTATTGAAAAAGCAAAGAATTGAAGCGAAGCAACCAAAGCCAGTAGACTGCGAAAAATGCCGATATCATTGTAGCAGAACTTTTTCTGAAGATGTCAGAACTGCACTCTGTAAAAATTTTTGGGAAAGTGACTATCTAAAACAAAAAGAATTTCTTCTGGGCAATACAGAACGTACGAAGCCGACTAGAAGACGGATAAGGATGGAGGGATCGACGAGAGAACGAAAATATTCTATGATTCTCTATTTTAATACCGAAAGTCAAAAAGTACGAGTGTGTAAACAATTTTTTATTCGAACTCTGTGTATTTCTGCGGATATGATTGATACAGCTTACAAAGGAAAAGGAGAGGGTAAAATGTTTGTTGGGGAAGATCAAAGAGGAAAGAGAACTCCACACAATAAAACCGATCCGGAAAGCTTAAAAAGAGTAAAAGATCACATAGAAAAATTCCCGACTCTAGAGTCTCATTACTCTAGAAAAGACACAAAACGTTTGTACCTCGACTCTCAGCTTAGCATTACAAAAATGTATTGTCTCTATAAAGAAGACTGCATGCAAGACAATTCTAAGCCCGTCAGTGAGATCACTTATAGAAGGGTTTTCTGTAACGATTATAATCTGTCATTTTACAAACCAAAGAAAGATCCATGCTAGCTTTGCACTAGATACAATTCTCTAAAAAATGTGGAAGAAAAACAGGCTTTAGAAGAAGACTACCAGCAACACGTTAGACGAAAGGAAGAATGCAATCAGGCCAAAGCCATTGATAAAGAAAGGTGCCAAGCAGATCAGACATTCATGTGCTGTACATTTGATTTACAATCAGTTTTGCAGATACCTTCAAGTGATGTGAGTTCTATGTACTATAGTCTCAAAGTATGTATGTATAACTTCACTATCTATGAGCTCTGTAACCCTAATGATGCATTTTGTTACGGATGGAACGAATTACACGGAAAGCGCGGAAGCTCAGAAATCGGTAGTTGTTTGTTGAAATATATTTTGGAGTTGAAACCTGAAATAAAACAGCTTTGTTTCTTTTCTGATACGTGCGGCGGACAAAACCGCAACCAGAACATAGCTGCACTTTTTTTATATTTGGCTCAAGTTACGAATTTAGATACTATAGAACACAAATTTCTGGAGAGTGGACACACATTTATGGAAGTCGATAGTATGCATAGCGCTATAGAGACGGCCAAAAAATATGTTCCGGTCTACACAATTCAAGACTGGCTGAACATATTCCGAATTGCGAGATCTAAACGTGTGAGAAACAAAAAGAGTCCTAATTACAAAGTTTGTCAGATGTTTTTCAAGGATTTCAAAGATTTGAATGAATTGTCGAAATGTTTAATAAAAAATAGGGCCAAAAACAGTGAAGGACAACAAGTCAATTGGTTGAAGGTAAAATGCTTCAAGTATCAGAAGTGCAAGCCCGGAATAATCCAGTACAGGTACGATCATTCTTCAGAGTACAAGGAAATTCACGTGTTTGGTAAAGGTCGTCCAAAAACTTTCCACGATAATATCAGCTTGAAGGACCTGTATTCAAAAATTCTTCCAATAACAGCCAAGAAGAAGAATAGTTTGTTACAGTTGTGTCGCAAAGGAGACATTCCTGAGGAATACCACGGATGGTACAAGTCATTGCCCACATCGAAAGCTGCCGTTGATCAAATACCTGCAACGGACAGTGACGAAGATGACCATGATTGAAAACAACTTGATCTTGCACTCCATTGGACGAAGATTTGTTACATTTTTCCGTGCTTTGAAATCTGTTTCAAATAAAACATTTCAAATAAATGGCGTTTTTTATTCTGCCAGAAACCCTTAAGTCTTCAACTTTTCTAGTTTTTTTTAAGTTTTGGTCAAAATAAACAATTTTATCATTTAACAATTGATGTCCCAATATACTTACAAGAGAAATATTTTATTTTTCAAAATTGCAAGTCTATTATGAGCAACTATAGAATTTTCCTTGAAGGAAATATTTTCAAACTCGATTTCTTCAGAACTAACAAAAGTGGACTTGACGGATTTTTGCAGTAAGCCCACGAAATAAAATAATTATGCACACAATATATGCACATATATAAACAAAGCATGCACTACATGGATGTAAACTAACAGAACGGTATTATAGTATATTATGCAATGAGCATTTAATGATAGCTATTAAGACACGAGTATCTTAATAGTCATTAAATGCGAGTTGCATACACTATTTTTTCTACGACCCCCATAATAAAACATTATTTTTTGAACATTCCATTTCATAAATTGAGGTTAAAATTTTCCATGCACCTTTTTGAATTTAGCTGGTTAATAAATTGTTCCTGGTTACTAATTAAGGCTTGTTCCATAATTTCTGGTGGACCCAAATTTTACATTTATCCTCATTTTTACCGTTTATATTTTCAAAAAAGCACAAATTTTAAGTACTTACTTGTAAAATTGCAGAGAACTGTCACATTTATTTAATTTGTATGTCTGTCAGATATGCAGTCGCCATATTGAATATTGTTTGAATATTGGAATGTCGCCTTCCTATTGGATATAAACTTGTATCGTAATGAAAAATCTGTATTTCTATTGGATATAAACTTGTATCATAATGAAAATCTGTATCGTAATAGACATAATTAAAGTACAGGTTCGGCATATCTAATAATACAATTAAAGTATGGGAGTAGAAAAAATCTAATATACAACTCATTTAAAAACTCCGCTAACGAATAGTAACGCACTGAAGCAATGGCACAACGAAATGCTGAATAATTCACACCAGTTTTTAGTAGGTACCGTTTAATAAAATAGTATTATTATCACTTAGTTGATTATATTGCTAATTGATTATTACTTACACTATTTAAAACGTTTTTGCCATATTACAACGAAATTTTTATTTGGTGATTTGAAAGGCTTTTCTCATTGGTGTTGAAATTCGAAAAATAAATGTATTCATCCATATTAAATAAAGCCTAACATTTCTTCTAGCTATACATACATGAATTACATTTCAAAATATAACGAATGGGCATATATTTAAGTTGTTAAAAGAAAAGACATTTTCGGATAAAAAGCACCCTTACTTGTCTCCTTCTGTAATTTAAATATATCTGCTCATCTGCCTGTTGAACAAATTGCTTTTCTGTCATTTCAGGTTGTACGACTTACATCGACTTAAAAGGAAAGATGTGTCCAATTTATTTTTTCCACTTTTTTTCGACGCTTATTCTCTGCGTTCACTGTTTTGAGGGGTAGCTACATTCTGTTATATTCATAATTTGAAAAGAGAGCGTATACAGTGAAACATACATATAACTTGATATTTCATAATAAATTAATGAGAATTTAATATTCATTACCTAATTTGTCTCCCTACTTACTGAAATGCTTCTTGAGCTAAGCTGTTACTAATATCCGGCATGTTCAAAGGATAAACTCCATCAAGAAGTACCGACATCAAATGCGAAAAGTTGTCGTACGACCACGTATCGAGGTCATTTATAAGCTTGTTATTTTACAAAGCTAGCGCTTTCTATCTCATAATGTTCGTTTGTTGCTGCATTGACGCGAAATATCTACAAGTGCTCATAGAGTGAGTATTAAATTTTATTTGATGTCATTGCATTGAAAAGGTGTGGGAGTAATAGAGATTTTATAATTTATGTAATATTTATGATAATATTCAAGCTATACATCTACTATATCTCCCTTATTTAATTTGGAGGACATACTAACACACAATAGTTTCTTCCTGATAGAGCGTACGTTGGTACAGAAAAGAGTCTTTTTCGTAATGTGAAATACATATATACCGCATGTGTCAAATATCATTAGGTATAGGGATTCAATGTTTACGTGCGATTTATTTGTATACAAGTATACGTGGCAATGTTGTACCTCTACTGTCCGTCACCAATCCCGGCAACAATCGACATCATAACGATTTTCTCCGATCTTCCCACTTCTCCCCACCAGATTTTACATTCAATGTTTAGCTGCGAACACGTTGCGATCTAGTCTTATTACTGGAACGGGAAACATCAAATGGCCGCCGCGATCTCCTGATCTAGTAGTTTATTATTATTTTCAGAATCCTTTTTTATTTACCTTATTAGGGTTATTTTTTAATTTTATTAGAATTACGCTTTTGTTTGTGTCATGCAGCGTGAACGCAGCTTAATAATTCTCCGCATTTACTGAAAGGAAAAAGAAAAACAAATCCTTGCAACTCGTAAATATAATTTCTGAACGCATTACAAACACCCAAGTCAGTGGTCCAATAGTTACTGCGAACTTCGAGCATGTATCGGTCGCGCTGGCATTGGAGAGGAAAGTAGGGGTGCCACGTTGTCACGTATTGTATGAATTGATCGCCTATGGCTAATGAAAATTGACACATGCTGTATATGTAGAATTTGACAACAGATAAGAAAACCAACAGGAATTTTGTATATCACCTACATGTAATAGGTTAATTTATAGTCACCTATATGAAGTTAAAAACTGAAATAAGTGCTAACTAAAAGAGATGTATTGATGAGATCAGTAACATTGAACCCAAAATTTAGAATTTCAATTTATTTAAATTGTTATTGAAATATTTTATATACATTACTAAATACAATCATCTGTATACTATACATTTATTTGAATCAATAAATGTAAGGATAAACGATTATTGCAAAATAAACTAGAAATAGAGATAAATATTTCTAAATAAATATGTATCTCAGAAGTTTGTCATAATATAAAAAAAAATAAAAAATAAATTATTTAGATACCAAATAAATATTATGCCAAAAAGTTACCTTTAATAGGAAAATGCAGTTATCCCTAATGTAAAGAAAGCAAATTAGGAAATGAAATACAAAATATTGTAAGGATTATAGAGAAAAAAGCTGGCTTTTACCGGTATTCAATGTCATCATAATCTATCATCCGAAGCCAACATTTGCACTTCAGTGCAGAAATTGATAACGACTGCATTATTTGAATCACAATCAAAAACTGTGATGCAAAAAAGGGTAAGTAAATTTTACAGGAGAGGTAAAACAAAAACTTTTTCTTAATTTTTTTTGGATGTGCCATAATGTTTATATGAGAAGATAAATTATATTGTTGTATATAATTTAGAGAGTAAAATCATTTAAGGTGCAAGAAAGGGACATAGTGTTTACTTTGTCAATGTATGAAATATTATAATACGTGCTTTCTGATCAGTACAAAAAGATAATCTTTAAATTAAAAAATATATATAATGAATACTTCTTCATTTCGAATAAGAGTAGTCTAATTTTGTTGTCTCTGAATGTTCCGGTTCTGATGTTGATTTATCAAATTTCAGAGATCGGTAAAAAACATTCTGGCTTTTCATACAGGTTCTTCGACTAGTAGCAATACATTTTTATAATTTAAATCTTTTTGGGGCAGTTTATCGTACAAGTTCGTTATAAGATTCAAATTAAAATTGGAATTATTTTTCAACACAAAAAATGAGTAAAAACAGTAGCACTAGCAGAAGCGCAGCTTTCAACATCACCGGTGTTTTTTTGCGTATTAAAACCCGATACGTGGTAGAAAAAAAACAACACTTTGTCACTAAACAAATACAAAACTTTTATATTTAGACTCCTTTTTTGGAAATCGTTTCATCATACATGAAAAAATTAACCGTTTTATTTTAAGCAGAATTAATACAAAAATGATGTACGCATAACTCGCGCAAGTTAAACGCACCCCAAAGATTACTTTGGGAAGTGGCATATTTTGATGGAAGCCAAAACGCGAATCGTCGATTTTGTCCTTTTCTTCCTCTCACTCTCTTTTTCTATAGAACCACTCAGCTTTCTGTACGTGCAAGTTTTTGAATTCCAAAATTTGCCTTTTCATATTTCGAAACGGCGCTTTTATTCTTGTTGTTTATCACATTTCTACAAATGTTTCTACGTGTTTGACCAAAAATTATATTAAAGTTTTCACGAAAATATCTGATTAGAAAACAATATATTTTGGCTTATACAGAAGATTTTCCTGTTTCACTTTATATATTTCCGGTTCAAAGTTTTTGAGGTACAAGTCATATATGATTGAAATATTTATATCACCCGATAAATAATGTTTGACCCTTTTTCTATATTG
Source organism: Amphimallon solstitiale (assembly GCA_963170755.1). Taxonomy (NCBI): domain Eukaryota; kingdom Metazoa; phylum Arthropoda; class Insecta; order Coleoptera; family Scarabaeidae; genus Amphimallon; species Amphimallon solstitiale. The sequence goes on from OY720675.1 coordinate 205,729,028, forward strand.
TAGTAATAAATTTCTTTTGGAAAGCTGTCTGAAATCTTTAGGAATTAAATTAGGCCTATTTGGATGTCGGCCTCTTTTATCTTGAATATATGTGACGTTATTACATAAGTGACTTGAAATTCGCTCAAATCATTTTTCCATATTCCGTGAGAAGACAAATAGTTCTTCATTAGACGTCTAACTTAAACGCTACTTTTCTCAACTAAAAAGCAAACCGCGATCAATGACAGCACTTAATATTTCTTGTGTTTTCTCTACTAAAAATTATGTACACATGGTTTCACAGAGTTACAACCCACTGCCTTATTTCGATTCAGTTACTATTTTTTTTTAGTGCCGTGAATGTATAGCACTTCCCCATAGTTATCTTGGCTTTTTGTATATTTCTCATCCTTCCAGCTGGATTTTGACAAGGTTGTCCTCTTTAGTCTCACTTTCATATACGAGGATGCATTGTCTCACTCAAGATAACAACAAGGGATTAAGCGATACAAGAATGAGATCAGTAACTTGTATAATATTCCGTTATTGCAGCAACATGGATCAGTGATTTCTTTTTAGAGTAAAGTCCCTATTCACCAAATATATCCAATTTTTTGCACCAGAGGTAAAGAATATTCCCTGAAGCCTATATCTGCAATAAGCTTGTTACTTCAAAATTTGCCCACATTCCCTTCTCGCACTAGGGACTTCAGTATTATTATTGACTACATACCTTGAATTCACAATAAATTTTTGAAACAATTAAAATATGTAATAATATCTATTGTATGATGTTATGTAATTCACTTATAAAACTTATAATTATTATTAATTGTATAATTAAAGTAAATAGTTTATCTAGCAACAAGCAGATTTTTTTTCCAATAAAATGCTTCTTCTAATTTTGTGGGGACGTATGGTGAGAGTGCGGGTATTAAGAACAACTGAAGAAATATGGGAAGCCTATGTAAAGAAATAGAGAGAATTAGATGCCCAGAAAGTCATGTCTCATGAGCATTAGTGTAAGCGTTGGTCAAGTACCAAAAGACAGGCAGCGGTAGGCCCCTACATATGCTCCGTCTTACGTTGATACTTGACTGCGCAGTTCTATGTCTCAATGTAAAACCTACCGTGTGGGTGTAAAGTCGTAAGACTTTTCTGTGGTGTACAGTTTGAAAACTGGCTCGAAATATTTCAAGTTCTGTCTGATATTTTGCACGCGAGCCTACAAACTCGCAGACAAGTTTGAACATGTGTAGCAGCCACTAACTTCAGTTCGAGCCAAGGCTGTCAGTTTTGTGCTGAGTTTATCTGCTGTTATTTGAATATGGGGGACTTGAAAAATTATCTGCACGAGTTTATTACCGAATTTATTGATTTATATAGAGATAATTCCTATTTATGGAAAATTAAAACCAAAGATTATTATAATCGAATTAAGAAAAATGCGACGTATGATGTGTTGTGAAAAAAACTAAAAGAGCTTGGGGAAAAATTTCCGTTGAAAACTTCAAATCTGCGTGGCCCCTGCTGATAGCCAGGAACCGAAACGTAGCGCTTAACGGTTCATGGGAACATACAGCATATTTCATTACGGTGTCATTACACCTAATAACCGGTGGCACCAAATTTAAAAGTTAGCTTCATCTATTCTGAGGTAGTTGTGCCAATCTATCGGCTCCATTTTTAATTCATTTAGTAAATTTATGTGCGATAATTGAGCGGGGTTTAGAGCCACAGTTTTCCCTATTTAAATCTGGACTTGGACAAGGGAGACATGATCACTCTACGCGATAATTAAGAACCGAACAAAAACATAAACTGAACACCGTACGCGAGGTTACATTAACGGTTTTCAAACTTACCTTGAGACTAGAACTGCGCAGTCAAGTATCGAGGTAAGATTGAGCGTTGGTGGGGGCAAAGAAAAATGGAAGAAGTTTATCATGTAAAGAAATTCACTAATGAAACAAACATAACGCTTTTTTTTTACTAGGCTTCTTACCACTTCTATTTTTGCACGGTGCGTGACTAGTTTTAAGTCTTATTAGTATACATGGGCGTGAAAGGGGAAGTGGATCTGATTTCACTCATACTAGATCGACTCGTGTTTTGTCGGCTCTGGGGTACCATATTACCTACCGGTTTACCTGAGAGCCGACAAAAACGAGTCGGTCTAGTCTGAGTGAAATCAGATCCACTTCCCCTATCTCGCCCATGTATACTTATTAGTCATTTTGAAACGGTATTACGTTATCGGCACTGCTTAAAACTAAATTCTGATTATTATTGGCTATAGCAAAAAGGCTACATTACCAGTTAATTTAAATAATAAAGAATAAACAGCATCAATTCTGGCGTCTTTTAAGTTTCTTTTCTTTAATTTTGTTGTTCTATTTTTTTAACTTATTTGTTTACTCTCTTTAGTAAGTACAGTTGTGAGCTATACTATGCTAAATCGAATAGGGTCCATAATTTGCTACAATTGCTGTTATTTGCTCATCACAATCGCGGTGCATTTTAAGACCTGAAGACCTTCCATGTCTCCTACGCAGTGCTCTATCTGAAGGTCATGTAGATTTTCTACGGTAGTTTCCTAACAATTTGACACATCATTGTAAAATTGTTATAAGCGACTATATTGGAATCCTTTCGAGCGCCTAATCCAAGCTTCTTCAAAGTTGTCCAAAATTGCTCGAGAATTTTCTAGTAGGATATTCTTCTCACAAAGGGTTCAGCTAAATCTGTATTGATTTTGCACTGGTTCCTTACACCCACTGTTTTGAATTTTTGTAAGGATTTACTGAGAAAGATAAAGGAAGCATCCACGATGCTTTAAAGATGAAAATACTTCGGCAAAGGTACTTGTCATATCATGTGATAAAGCGAACAACATTACTTAATAATAATAATAATAATAGTTTACTCGTTGTAATTATCATTACAAGAAAGGCAGTAATAGTTATTTACGAACCAAGTGCGGGAAGACTGTTTTCCCGCATGAACGCACATTGTAAGCACGAGCGACCGCAGGAAGCGAGTGCTTTTAATTGCGCGAATGCGTCGAAGATGTCTTCACGCAAGTGGTTTGTACAATATTTTTTGTACGAATATTAAATTTAAGAAATATTATTGATTAATGTCATTAGTATCATACCTAACCTAAAATAGATTACCTAATTAATTTAAGCATTTCATGTACGTAACTATTACTCACCTTTCCCTAAAAGTAAGTTATAATATTCTTACACATGGCAAACATGAAGTATTTATTCTTATATCTATAAATTTATAGTACATTTATTGCGTTTTTTGGTTTAAATACAAACAATGTCGAACTGCCAATATGAATGTCGATGTGGTTCAAATAGATGGCGCCACAATTTTTTTGGAAAAATGTTTAATTATTACTCCTATTTCCCCAACTTTTAGTGAAGAATAGTGGAGGGAAGTAGTATTTTATAGACTAAATTTTATTACTACCAAGTTAGATTTTTTTTTAAATGTCCCAAAGTGCCAGTGTTTTTTTCAATTTTTACAGTCGCCTCAACCGGGAAAACGTATTTCCCAGTCGAGCTACACATGCGCCAAATGTCACTTTACAGGCGGTGAGTACAAAAATGAATTAAAAACGCAGAGTTAGCTGTATATGACAATAAAACGAACAACAACAACAAAACAATAATGTGTATGTAATACACCTTTCTATGTATTTAAAAGCCATTAATGTTCTAAGTCACACTTTAAGAACTCTTCTATTGAATAAAAACTGTGATAACTTAAAATATCCTCCACTTTTTTTATGAATAATTTGTCCCTCTCTTCAAGATGGTTCTAGATTTTGTTATACAGTTTGGGCCCCCAATAGTCTACATAGCGTTGATATGTAATTTGGAACTCTTTTCTGTGGCGGGTTTCGTAATTATGATACTCTCCATTCAATATATACTTTTCTTGTCTTTTTTAACGTATTTTATACATGTAAGTATAAATAGGCAAGGCAGGGTCAGTACTCTTTCTTGTTTAAAATGTTCCTTACAACCATCCGTGTATTTCAAATTACAGAGAGCTCTAATCGCTTTTTTTGTAAGTAGAAGATTCTTGTTGCTGCAGGTGAAGTGTCCCAAAACAAAATTCCGTACCTTATTCTACTGTTAAAGTTCGCAAAATAGGCAGATTTTGAAGCGGCATGGGTAGCAATAGTCTTCAGTCTTCTTATGGTATATATAGATATCGTTAGCGAGTTAGCTAATAGTATGCCAATAGATTTTTAAAAACGATTAACTGGATTTTAAACTTGTAGTGAACAGTGCCAAAAGTAACGAAGAGAAAATATATTAAAAAGGTGTTTTATTTGTGTCACTAGTTAATATATGGATTACTACAAAGTAACGGCCAACAGTATCAAGAAATTGAATTCATAATTCTCCACACTGCTAGCTCGACGAAGGAGTGTTCTTTTTTAGGATGATGTCGTTTACCACTTGCTTGAAAACTTTTCTTTTCAGTAGATATCTTAATTTCCGTTGGCTACCGGTATACAATAATTATTAAATATAAATTATTATGTTCAAGGATCTTTTTGGAAATGATTTTCTTTGGTAAATTCTCTCTCGTTGTAAAGTACCTACTTGCGTTTATAATTCACGTTAACATTCTTTTGATTAAATACGAAATAACTGTTGTGTGGTGAAAAATGTTTTGCAATCGCGATATGCATCAATGACAAGTTCCGATTTACTTAATTCTTTTCATCTTGATGTAGGTTTCGAATGACATTTCAAGTAATTATCGTACATATACGAAACATGTGTGGGTAATTAAATATTTTTCAAATAAAATTTATAGGTAACGGGGTAATAAATTCTATTAATCCCACTAAAATGTAAGATGTGTCTGTATATTCTCTTGCCAACTAAGACTGACAGAAAGGATCAAAATTATATTTAGTTAAATTATACTTTCGTGAGATACTCTGTAGAAATTCTTTGGAGAACAGTCTAGTTAAATTTTAATCAAAGCCAATTTGTTGCCCTCCATTTTCATGTTTTTTTATTCTTTGATTAATTTAGCGTTAGGCTTGACGTGAAACAGGCAAAAATCCCGCCTATAGATGTCGGTGATAAATTGGAACAACAGAGAGATAAAATAAACATTGACAGTTTTCAATCACCCTAATAGTAAATTACCTCCCGTTGAATCGACTTAATCCCGGCTCCGAATTTACGAGGTCGGTTTAAGCAACGAGATCAGAATCATCGGGAAGTAGATGAAGTGATGCCGGAATGCGACTGGGGCTAGCACTCAGACGTCGCCCGTAGACGAGACGACATATGGATCTAACGTACATACGTAACCCCGTTCCCCAGTGAACTCGTAGAAAACCTAACATCCGTAAGTTGATCAAGAAATCGGATTATGTACGTACTTATGTACGTATGCTGCATCTCCAATTTAGTAAATTAAATTTTCAGATGAGTTCACATGACATAATTAAATGAGAAAACATTGGCCTACGCAGTTAAATTGTTTTGCTGACGTTTCGAATTGTTTAATTGTTTCCAAAGTAACTCTGAATTCTAATTGATATGATGAACAGTTTTAAAAGTCTAATTTGATATATAATACACAAACTAACTCATGAAGAGTCACATGCTCATACGAAGAGGAAAAGTATTTCTACATTCAAGAAATAGTGTATACAGTGTGTCAAGATTTCGATGCTCACCATTGGTATATTGGTTATTAGAAGACATAGAGGAACGATTAAATGGGGAATGTTTTACAGAATTCAATGCTCGCAACAAATTTCATTTCAAATTCATTCGGAGTTTTTACAATTTTGAGATATTTTGAAAAAACCAATATTTGCCGATTCGAATTTTCCTCAATAACTCGATAACGCCTAATGCAATCGCTTTTAAACTCTAACAGTGTTGAGACACTTTTTTAAGACATTTTGGTGTTAACAGTAACCCCCGATTTTCATTTGTTTCCAAGTTCCCTGCGTTATTTTTCGTTTTTCTTATGGCGGCCATATTGGATTTTTAATTAGTTAGATAGTTCTTTGGGTAAGTAATTACCGTTAAGCATGGAGATTAATAAGAATTGATATTGGCACACACATTTTCAAATGAAGTAATGGTTGATATGTTGGAAGTTTATTTCAAAGTAAATAGAATCTCTGAAAATGCTTACATAAATTACGCTCAGCGTTTTCCGGAAAGACCACAACCACACCGGAGAATTTTTAGCAGAATAATCGGATATTTAGTGAACTATGGAAGCTTCGAACAAAAAAGATCTATCAAGTTAACAATGCTGATATACTTCAAAATAATATTTTACAATATGTTATGAGCAATCCGAGTACATATGTACGTTCAGTGGCTCGAGAAACTGGAATTCCGAAATCTAGTGTATACAGAACGTTGAGAAAAAACAAATACCACCCATAGAAACCAACAATTGTGTAGGGTTTAAGCGATAATGACTATCAGCGAAGATTACAATTTAGCAGGTGGTATCTACAAAAATGTGAAAATGATACTGATAATATAATAAAAAACAAAAAATAAGTCAATAAAAGTTCGTACCAATGAAACCACACCAGAGATTAAAACCAAATAGAACTTGAAATCTTCTTTGATTTACCAAGTGTGGATTTTCAGTAGACCACTGTTAAACACTCCGCAGTTGATAAACCGTGTTTCATCTGTCCAAAGTATTTCCCTAGGAAAATCAGTATCATCTTCCCATTTTTGCAGAAACCACCTGCTAAATTGGAATTGTTTGGGTGGTATTTGTTTTTTCTCAACGTTCTGTAAACACTAGATTTCGGAATTCCAGTTTTTCGCGCCACTCGACGTACTCGACGCTAGTCGCTTCGTTTTTTTTAGTGTTTTCCCTCTCTTTCTCCTATATCCTCAATTCTCTTCCACCAAATCTTTTGCGACCTGTCCGTCAATCTGTCTCTAAATTTGTCGGTTTGTAATATATTTCTTACAAGTCTATTAAAGTTCATCTTCATTATGTAATCGAACCGTTTCAATTGTCTCTTTTCTAGTTTCGATGGTATTTATTTGCTTTATCTCGTCATTTCTTAATTTGGCATATTTTTCCATGCAACTCTTCTCAAATACATCATTTACGCTGATTCGACTTGGCTTTGACATATTTTGTGTGGTATCCACGATTTGCTTCCATATAATAGACTCGGTGCGATTATTCCGTTATACACACTTGCTTTTATCTTTATCTGCTTTTACTTTCTTATACGTAGTATAAGGAAGTATTGTGATGACGAAAATTTTCGACCTCGAGATTTTTCCAGATGTCCACGTTTTAAAGTCCCCTGATACCAAAAAAGTGTTTTTTACACAAGGCCTGTCTGTCTGTTTCTCTCTCTGTGTGTGTGACCACGATAGCAGTCAAACCGCTGTAGATATCAATATCAAATTTTGTATTTACATGTATAATCTCCCAGTTGAGATCTGGTTAGTTTCTCAGTAAAATCGGTAGAGCGGAAGTAGTAGATTACTTCAGTGAAAATATCGAATTTTGCAAATATATCGTCAACTATTAAGTCTAAAGAAATTTATAAAGAATTCATATATATACTTAATATTAAAATTGAGAACAATTTTATTTAAAAGGTTTTTAGAAATTCCTACCGGAAGTAGGCCTTTTACTCTTATCAAAAATCAGCTTTGCGAATATTTCGCATGTCATGCTTTTTAGACAGGTACGTTATGGGTATAAAAGTATTTAGAACTTAATTTTCAACACCTTTTCTATAAAAATTTTTTTCAAAATTCGGACCGGAAGTTCCACTTTTACTCCTAGCGAATGGCGATTTTTTGCAAATATGTCGTAAATTATGCATTCTATATATATTTATCAAGAGTACAAAAGTATTTAGAGCTGGATTTGCAATATTTTTTGTATATATGAAATTTCAAAATTCGGACCGGAAGTAACACTTTTACTCTTAGGGAGCAGCACTTTTTTTCGAATATCTTGCGAAGTATGCATTCTATAGAGATTTATTAAGAGAATAGAAGGACTAAGAATAGGATTTTGAATAATTTTTGTATAAAAAATTCTTTAAATTGTATAATTTGAAGCACATATATACGTATAAGAAAGTCGTGTGGTGGCCACAACTCATTTTTTTAATAATATTGTCTTATATATGGCGTAGTAGCTATTGGTGGTCTTATGTCTCTTTTTGACCACTTCCGTATCTAGGCCACTGGCGTTTGTTTATAATTGCTGGTACTCACAAATTATTACCAATTCTAGTGCTTCTTTATTAATCTGTATATTAGAGTAAAGTACCAAAAGTGGTGAATATCATGATTCACCGGTGAATACACACCAAATACCCTGATGAGAGACCGAAAGAATATTTGTATTCTAACATTCACTGGTGTATGTCAACATATAACGATTGATGGTGCTGAATGTTATTCAATTAGTAACTAAAGCAATATGAGTACGCATGGTATTCACCAAATCAGCTGTTTTCTGTCTCATCACTAGAGACTGGAAAATGTACACTAAAAAGTTTGCCAAATATGCATGCAATATGCACTTACGATGTGCATTTATTTATTATGTTTTAGGAAATTAAAATTCATTTGTCGTATTTACAAATTGTATATTTATTACAATAAATTGTCGTATTCACAAATTATATATTTATTTATTACAATAAATAACCATATATTTCTTTAAATTTTCCATAGTTCAATTATGTCTACGATCTGTAAGTATATGTTTATATTGGGAAAATGTTCTTTCAACATCGCAAGATGTGGTCGGTGTATTCTTAAAGCTAGGTATTAATGAGGGGCTTATATTAATGTCTTCATTAAAATTGCCATTAATTACATTATTTATGGATTTTAATATAACAAAACCTGCATTTTTGCTTAGAATTGCGGCTAATTTTTCTTTAATTATTTTTCCAGTCAATCCGTTGACTTTTCCAATTTTCTCTTCAATATCATTTACAATGCCAACACCATCATTTAAAGATAAATTTCTATATTCTAATCTAGTAATTGCCTGCTCAGTTATTGCAAAATTAGATTTAGTATATGATAGCTGATTTTGTATTGTCGAATTATTGAAAATTATGTTACACTTTTCTATGGCAAGACTGGTTGCTCAATCAAATTGAGTTACAACATTTTTGATGCCTTCGTAATTATCGGCAAGAAACACAGCACATTTAAGCCATGTTCCCCATCTTGTTAAGATAGGTTCTGGTGGCAATGGAATGCCGGGAAGCATTTCGTTATATAATTGTACTCGTAAGGGCGCTTCTAAAAATACTTTTTTGATATTACTAATTAAATTATTTATATCTGGAAACTCTAATCTAACTTTTTCAGCAACCCTATTTAAACCATGAGCCAAACAAGTACAATGGATTAAATTGGGAAAAAAAATTTTCAGACTTTGAGCTAATTTTAACATATACCAAGCGGCATCAGTTACCATTAACAGAAAGTTTTCAAAAGGTACTTTGTCGGGTAAAAAGAAATTCGCTAAGGACTCATTAATAAACCTGGCTATGGTAACATGATTTGTTTTTTCTAAATTACCTACATTAATTAAATGTCTTTTAGATTGAGTTGAACCATTTAAGGTTCCAATAATCAACTTAGCAACCTGACGGCCATTCGTGTCGGCAGTTTCATCAACAGAGAGCCAAAGATTTTGGTTTTTCAACTCCTTTCTAATACCATCGGTAACATCTTCATAAATTTCGTTGATGTATTTCTTGCGTAGAGCTGAGGAACTGGATACATAAATGGGTTTATCATCGACTTTGCAATAAGTTTTCAGGAATTCTTGAAATATCGGATTGTTCAATTTATGTAATATTACAACCCACAAAAAGATTACACAAATCTTTGGAAAATGCTTCTTGTGGATTCTTCGAATTATTGAGAAAACTTTCCTCCAAAAGTTGCTGCCGCGGTTTATTCAAATTTTCAGAAACCCTGTTCTGATGAAATGTTGTGTTCAAATGTTGCACTACTTGAAATTTCTTCTGGCAGGTAATCTGTGTAACAAATATATATTTTTAACATTCAGTTATAATAATTATTATTAATTACTATATTACTACAAAAACTAGAAAAATAAATTGTCTGGTTTTGTAAAGCTCTCCAGTTGTTTAAATTTGATAGATTTTGGTTATTTTGGTGTTTATGACAAAGAAATATTACAAAGATATATTGGCTTTAAAGAACATAAAATTAAACATATCTAATAATAATTTATTATGAAACTGTGTCATTATATTTATGAACACAAAAAAAAATTCTCATAATTGTAGAACTTGTTATTGACAAAATATTTCAAAATTCAACTTACCCTTTTGTCGCAGAGTGTGCACAAAACAGTTTCTTCGTCAATAATGTTTAGTGCACTGCAATCACTTATCCAATTTTTTTATTAGAGATGACTTCGCTTTAGCTATCTTCGGCATTTTCAAAACTTTTTAATTCACTTTTGTTTCACCAAATAGCATAGACCTTAACAACTTTACGAATGAACAAACTATGAAGGAAATTATTCTTTTTCTTATATTGATACTAGTCGTACGGTATAATATACCTGCATTAATACCTACATTTCTGTAAAGGATTTCTTACGTAAGTTCTAATTGCCCTGTAAACTGATTATCAGTATAGTTAAATCCTATTTTTGGGAAAGTCCATCTCATTAATAATAACTTTTAATGAGTCATTAATACAAAGTTGAAGGAATGCAATCCCTTCACGTTTACACAAACAAATTAAATATCTTTAAATATCAGATTTTATTATGGTTCTTATAAAAATGGCGAATATATGCATAAATATGCAAAATAATTATGAAATATGTACGTGCATATGCAGTTATGGAAAAGTGTCCAAATATGCATTATATGCACTAAAAAAATGGTAAAAAAACGTATTATGAGGGTGGAAAATGAATAAGTACACAGTATAGAAGGGATACACCAAAAAACAACAAATATGCATTCTGCATAAAATCCAGTCTCTACTCATCACGCTACCACATAATTCGCTCCTCTTATTTGTCGACACGGTGATAATCTCGTTGTTAGTGTTTGTCATATACATAATTTAATTTTGTTCACGGTATAGGTTAGGGTCGTTCGAGAAATACTATTTTTTATTATTTATATTATTTCAGATCGCTGTAGTGCACAAAAGTTGCCATTGGTATAGACTTGAAAAAAGCACTAATTATTATTTTTTTTATTAATGTTTCTTCGGTCGCGCAATACCATCGAAGTTAGCAACAAATTGTGAGAAACATTAAATTTTCATAATTTTTTTAAGCACACCAGATGGTTTTGCGTTTCTATATCATGAATTAATTACTAAAAGTATGTATGGTTTTGCAAAATTTCAAAGTTTGACTGTTTAGTACATTTTAATCATACGACTTTTAGAGATGCTATAGTTTAATTCTATTACAATAATATATTTAAAATCCCACCATATAAGATAAACTTTGATATTCAAGTGGAATTCGGTCGCGCAGCTTCGTCAAAAACAGCAGAGTAGCCTACTACCGAGAAGTGAGGCCTACGTGACGAATGCCAGCGATGCGTTCGCCTCGCAGCCGGTAGCAACCATTATCGTTGTCTGACAATTTTGTTGTTTGACAATATTTCCTTTCAGATAATTTAGAAATTTTCTAATAGTAAATATTCAATTGTTGGTGCAGCTCTTCGCTCATTTTGTTTACAAAACGACCCAGAACTCACCACCGGGAGGTGGCTGCACTTCGAGTTCCACCCACACCCTACTCAACCAACCATCCAATGTAGGGTGTGTTATTTACAATATGTACAAATTTATTTCGCTTTCGCTCTCTTTATGTTTCCTTTCTAGTCTTTATCTATCGATAAACATCGAAATTCGGATTTATGTGAAAAAGTTGGCATCGCTGAGCGTGACAGTAATGTGGTTCTAATATAGCCGTCTCTGGAACTATCTCCACACACTTTACTTGAAGCTTTGGTCACTAGCTTAACGCATCTTTCAATTGCCTATGTATGGCATGGGAAAGCACCTATACTCATAACAGTCATTGCTCACATACTGTTTTATCTCTTCATTAGTCAATGTTCTTAACAGTGGAGGAGGAGTCAGTGTACCAGTGTTCCATTTGATAATTCTGGTATAGTCTTTAGCCACAAAGTTTAGGTTTGGTGGTTTAAAGATTCTGATAAAGTCACTTTTAGATATTGCTTGCTTTGCTTTCGTGATACGCCTAAAGCCCAGCTCTCGGATGTGGTTTCTTTCATCAGTTACCATAGCTAAAAGTAAATTTTCGAGATGGGCAAAGTAAGCATTCCGTTGTAAAACGGGATCAACAACTTGAAGCAGCTCTTCTGATAAATACCTTGTAGATTCAATAGTCTTGTAAACATGTCTAGGCCCATCTGTGAATTCGTGGTTTATTTTTATGGCAAACCACATAGGCATATAACATTTGAGATTGAATGTGACAATCTCTCTCAGATTTTCAGAAGGGCCCACTGATGTAGAGGCGCAAAACTCTGTTTGCAGTAGTAAGCCATCTTGAATGTGACATTGGGCTAGGATCACGTACTACAAAGTCTTCTGAACAATATCCTGACTTGATGATTTCTGATATCTCAAGAAAGTACAATTGGTCCTTGCTAAGAATACGCTTGTCAACTGTTGGAATCTCACAATCAATAGGATTAAAATCAACAACTGGTAGTCTTTCACAATCAGGCAGGGCCTTTCCAATCGATCAGCAATATCCTATTGGGCCTGTTGTATTCCCATCTAAGTGTTGGAAAAGATGGCGGAATGGCAGTTCGTTGTAATGGAGAAGAGATATTATTGTAATAGAATTAACGTATAGCATCTCTAAAAGTTGTGTGATTAAAATGTACTAAAACTTTGAAATTTTGAATGAACTACTAATTTTACTCATTTGTACTATGTTGCGCGACCGGGAGATATGAAACAAATGTATAATAAGTGCATATACATTAATTTTACATACTTTAGTAGTTAATTCATGATGTAGGAACGCAATTAAAACTATCTGGCGCGCTTAAAAGAATTATGAAAACTTAAGGTTTTTCACAATTTGTTGCTAACTTCGATGGCATTGCGCGACCGGAAGGCAGATTTATAAAAAAATAATAATTAATGCTTTTTTCACGTTTATACCAATGGCAACTTTTGTGCATTATAGGGATTTCAAATAAAAAAAAAAGTATTTTTCGAACCACCCTAGTATAGGTGGTTTATTTTGCTGAATATGGAACAACTGGTAATTGCAGAGTTATTGGAAAATAATGTTCTAATAAATGCTATCGGTAATATGATAGCAGAGTTAATTGAACTGCCTGAATTATTGAATGCCAATAGCAACCTAATGATGCAAATGCTATTCCTCGCAATCAACATTATTGTGATGAAATTTTTCCGTTTCTTCCAATGTTAATAGTTTATTTTTATAAATATAGAAACGTCTAGTTTTTTTGCGATCTGCCCCCTCCATTTTTAAACATGTTTGCATTTGGGAGCGCTTTCAATTTACGCTATCATAAATGGCGTCCGCTATATCGACTTTTGAACGAATTAGCAAACTGCTCGGTAGCGGCCACAAAGCGCTTTCGAATTCCGAATGCGACCAATGTCAGATGGAGCAAGTATTGTAAATTTATAATGATTTTTCAAGGCCATCTTACAAAACTGCATCAGTTAGGGCGTGTAAAAATAAAGACTGCCAAAGAAGTTGCGTATTATCTTCTTATTTTCTTTTTTGATGTTTAGAGCTCCGGCTATATTACATTCAAATAATGGCAGAGAATTTAGTAATCGAGTAATAACATTGTTCTATGTTGAAAAATGTTAAGATAGTTCATGGAAAACCACGACACGGAAAAACACAAGGCTAGGTGAAAAGTGTCAACGAACATAAACAAAACATACTTGGATGGATGACTACGATACAAGAAAGTTGTCAGAAGGACTACATTTTTTCAGTTTGCCTAAAACATGACTACCATGGAGATATTAGGGGGACTGCATACGAAGCTATGTTTGGGGTTAAACCAAAAAGAGGAATAGCATTATCGATCTTCCCGGTGAGAAAATTGGAAACATTGAAACAGCTTGAGAAACTTGTCGGCAACGTTTTTGGAAATGAATATGTAATGGAGGAATGTACAAATGTTGAAGGAAATGACAGCGATGGTGGTGAAAACATATGTGACTCTTCTCTACGCGCAAAGTTGCATGAACAACATGAGGCAATTTTTACGAAAAGGCAACGAAAATGTTACAATCATCAAAAACGAAATTTTCTTCCATTCAAGTTGGTGGTACCGCACGAGTCCAAAACGAAAATGTTGACCGATGCCGTACTCATTGTCGAAATTTATTGGCCAAGATTGTTGGCGTAGAGGACCCCGATTTGTATACATTAGCAACCAAAAACTGTACTCTCAAACAACTCTTTACCCAAATTCAGTACACACTTCGCGAAATTTTGTCAAATGAAATATCTTTGGAAGAACGGGCTACTGCCATTTGAAAAGTGGGGGACATAGCTATAAACGTTGCATTTGCAAGAATAAAATGTATGACTGGCAAGTGTAGGCGCAAGAATATTGCGCCTCAATATGTCATCACAGTCTTGCATACAACAAATAGAATGTGCCAAATATTTTGTGTACCATCTAATATTTTTAAATCAGCATTTGTCTTTCTTTATTGTCTAATAGATGCCTGTCAGTTTATTTCTAATGGAATACTTCAAATAATTCAACATTTACCAATCATGCTTTGCGAATGTTAACAGTCATCCGTCTAAGTTAGAACCAATGATATTTTACAGAATATTTCGGTCATTCACAGAACAGTAGGAAATTTAATATAATAATAAAGGTACTAGAAATATTAGATTTATATATACAGGGTGTCCAGAAACTCTCCTGACAAACGAAGACCGGAGATTCCTCAGATAATTTTAGACAATTTAACCCAATTCACCCTAGTCCGAAAATGCTTCCTAAGGTCATAGGCGTCCGTTTTGGGTAGGTAAACGGTTATTTTAACGCATAACTTTTTTGTTTTTAACTTTTAAGCATTTGTACACTAGATTATTAAGTATTCTAATACTAAAAGGTACTCTTACTTTAAGTCGGTAGGATACACCGTTTTCTAGAAAAATCGATTTGAAAATTTTTCGTTTTTTCGTCATTAAAGTTCAATTTATTATTTTTTGCATTAGTTCGCTCTGAACTGCCAACAGAAATAAAACCTACGTTTTTAATTGTCAAATTGTTGTCAGTTCGCGAAGTTGAAATGACGAAAGATGAAATGACGAAAAAACGAAAAATTTTCAAATTGATTTTTCCAGAAAACGGTGTATCCTACGACTTAAAGTAAAAGTACCTTTTAGTACTAGAATACCTGAAAATGTAATAATCTAGTGTCACAAATGCTTAAAAGTTAAAGACAAAAAAGTTATGCCTTAAAATAACCGGTTACCCACCCAAAACGGACGCCTATGACCGGTACTAGAAATTCGCAATAGATGGAATCGATTCATCTCTGGAGGATAAATAAGCATACCAGTTTTTGTTTTACTAAATAGAAGCGTTCGGGAGATATTAAAAAAAAACTAATTACAAGGCGCCATCTTAAAAGAGCTCTAGCTCCCTTAGGAAGCATTTTCGGACTAGGGTGAATTGGGTTAAATTGTCTTAAAATTATCTGAGGAATCTCCGGGCTTCGTTTGTCAGGAGAGTTTCTGGACACCCTGTATATATAAGAATGGGAGAGTGTGATATATACCGGGTGTCTGTTTAAGCTCGGCCACCGGCCATATTTCGGCAACCCTTTATCGTACAACCTCGTGGAAAAAATCTTGATAGTAAAATGGCTGACGGGAATTACAACAAAAATAATTTTAAGTTTCCAAAATGATCGCAAGGGGGCGCAATTCTCAAGATGAATTAAAAATTCGATAATTTTTCATTAAATTCTAGATTAAGATAGATTAAAAAATTTATTAGCAAAATTTTTAGACGCTTTTAAACAACTTTCATTTGAAACTTTTTGATCTAACTCCCGCACGAAGGGGAGAGTGGAGGGGGTATGTCTGCGTACAAAAGTAGGTATAACTTTGGTTTGCCCTAACGGATTTTAATGTTCCTGGGCTCATTAGATAGAGAATTTTACAAGGAATTGAAGGCTATGTAGCACGAATTTACGTGGTTGTCAAATAAAATAACAGGGGGCGCTGTTCTCAATGTATGTATATTTTTTGTTTTTCTTTAAAATTTCAAATGGAACGGTATATTTTTAATATCGTAATATTGAAGCACATAAAAAACTGAAGAGAATGATGAAAACCGGAAGTTGCTACCTTTTTTCTTGACGAAGATATAGTCATACGAAGACAATCCAAATAAAATAAACAATTTTTAATATAAATTTATTTATTTATTGTGAGTAATAACTTTATTTTAATTTTAAGTGTCACTAGACAGTGTATATTCGCTTTCACTTGAATTTTCATCAGTCTTCCATAGATGTATTTATTTCCATCTTCTCATCGATTTTTTAATTCTTGCATATGTTACATTAGATTCTCTTCTTAAATGTTTTCAAATTCTCTAGCTATTTTGCCTTTTTAGACATTGAAATACAATAATAATAATAATAATGATAATAATAATAATAATAATAATATATCTTTATCACCCAACGGATATAGGTAGATCTAATTATAGGAAAACAGCAAAAATAATTTCCATAACTCATGAACTAAGTAGACAATAACGAGAAAAAAAAACAATATAATATAATGCATTAGTTATAATCAAATCATTTACTCATTAGTAACGAAAGGGTACTCAAATTGATATCTAAATCATTCCCACCTGAAATGAAAGTAAATAAAAGAACTTATTATATACCTAAATATAAATAAGAAAATATATTGACCAAGTAATATAAAGGAAAATAAAATATATTTAAATCAGAAAGTACAAAAACAAAAAAAAACAAGAAAAAACTTCAACTTAACAAATGTTCAAAGTGTTCACCTTAATTTTCAATACACGTTTACTTGTCGATTAGTAGAGAGCAGAGTTACTTCCATTACGGAGGCAGCAATTGTTGTACTCGGCTTTTTGTGATAAACTATGTATGTCTTTTATTCTGCCCTATAAATAAACATCAAGAACATCTGGCAAGGTGAATAAAAACTCAATAATGTCTTCTTTCGGGATAATTTACAGAATATTTCCCCGAAGCAAGAATGCATTTTCAAAGCATTGAAAATACATTCTGATCATGTCATAAGCTTCAAAGTTAGATACAACATTTTACAAACTTAATAATTATGTGCAGGTGTCCAAAAAGGTTTAATTTGCTAAACACGTACAAAACGGTTAACTACAAGTGACACTAATATCTTTGCATTTCGATTTTCATGGCCTACCTTGGAAATCTCATCATAATGTAATTTAGTGTCACTGTGCATGCCATGTTGTATGATGAAAATTTAAAAAAAAAAGCAAACTACACTGTTCACAATTATTATTTTATTTCAATGTTAGAAAGGATAAGAAATGATATTTAAAAAAATAATAGCTAGAGTATTTAAAAACATTTAAAAGCAGAATCTAACGTAACATATGCAATGAAATAAAAAATCGATGAAAAGATTGAAATAAATACATTTAGCGAAGAGTATGATTAAATTTCAAGTGAAAACGTTCTATACACTGTCTAGAGACCTTATTAAAATTAAAATAAAGTTATTACTCACAATAGATAAATAAATTTATATTAAAAATTGTTTATTTTATTGGGATTGTCTTCGTATGACTATATATCTTCGTCAACAAAAACGGTAGGAACTTCCGGTTTCCAACATTCTCTTCAGTTTTTTATGTGCTTCAATATTACGATATTAAAAATATACCGTTCCATTTGAAATTTTAAAGAAAAAACAAGAAATATACATACATTGAGAACAGCGCCCCCTGTTATTTTCTTTGACAACCACGTAAATTCGTGCTACATAGCCTTCAATTCCTTCTAAAATTCTCTATCTAATGAGCCCAGAAACATTAAAATCCGTTGGGGCAAACCAAAGTTATACCTACTTTTGTACACAGACATACCCCCCTCCACTCTCCCCTTCGTATGGGAGTTAGATCAAAAAGTTTTAAATGAAAGTTGTACAAAAGCGTCTAAGAATTTTGCTAGTAAATTTTTTAATCTATCTTAATCTAGAATTTAATGAACAATTATCGAATTCTTAATTCATCTTGAGAATTGCGTCCCCTTGCGATCATTTTGGAAACTTAAAAATATTTTTGTTGTAATTCCCGTCATCCATTTTACTATCCAGATTTTTTCCGCGAGGTTGTATGATAAACGGTTGCCGAGATATGGCCGGTGGCCGAGGTTAAACAGACACCCGGTATACTTACCTTACGTTGCCAACTTCACGAACGTATTTTGACAATGGTCACATTCAGTAGACTGATCGGGGACCGATCCGCGCTCCAACTGTTCACTTGACTGCATTTGATTGGACAAGACCATTCAGCTTTATGTAATCACTTTTCACTGCCGTCATATGTGAGTGTGTGAAGTTAGCCCCCCTTTTTTCGAATATCGGAAATCTGACGGTTGTTCCAGGTTGTTCTAGGTTTGTTCTAAATTGTTCCAAAGTATTTCAAAAAAAAAGTCAAAATTGGCCGAGATAATTGAAAAAAACGACTTTTTCACCCAGCCCCCCTTTTTTCGAAAATTGAAATTCTGAAGGTTGTTCCAGGTTGTTCTAGTTGTTCTAAACATTGTTCCAAAGAATCTCGAAAAAAAAATCAAAATTGGCCGAGATAATCGGAAAAAACGAGTTTTTGCCAGCCCCCCTTTTCTTGAAAATTGTAATTCTGATGATTGGTCTAGGTTGCTCTAGGTTTGTTCTAAATTGTTCCAAAGTATTTCATAGAAAAAATCAAAATCAGACGAGAAAATGGGAAAAAACCAAAGCCAAAAGTATGAAGTCGGACCCAGTTTTTGCAAAAATTAAAATTTTGACGGTTGTTCTAGGTTGTTCTAGGTTTGTTCTAAACATTGTTCGAATACGTCAAAACCGTATCTCTTATATATCAAAAGATATGGCAAAAAAACCAAATCCAAAAGTGTGAAGTTAGCCCCCCTTTTTTCGAAAATCTAACTTCTGACGGTTGTTCCAGGTTGCTCTAGGTGTGTTCTCAATTGTTCCAAAGTATTTCAAAAAATAAATCATAATTGGCCGAAAAAACGGCAAAAAACTTTTTTTTTCTGGCGGCCCATTTTTCGAAAATCGAAATTCTGACGGTTGTTCTGGGTTGTTCTAAGTTTGTTTTAAATTGTTCCAAAGGATCTCAAAGAAAAAATCATAATTGGCCGAGATAATAGAAAAAAACGATTTTCCCACGGACCCCCTTTTTGCGAAAATTCAAATTCTGAGGGTTGTTCCAGGTTCTTCTAGATTTGTTCTAAACATTATTCTTATACATCAGAACCGTATCTCTTATATTTCAAAAGATATTGCAAAAAAACGTTTTTAAAAAAGTGTGAAGTTAGCCCCCCTTTTTTCGAAAATCTAACTTCTGACGGTTGTTCCAGGTTGCTCTAGGTGTGTTCTCAATTGTTCCAAAGTATTTCAAAAAATAAATCATAATTGGCCGAAAAAACGGCAAAAAACTTTTTTTTTCTGGCGGCCCATTTTTCGAAAATCGAAATTCTGACGGTTGTTCTGGGTTGTTCTAAGTTTGTTTTAAATTGTTCCAAAGGATCCCAACGAAAAAATCATAATTGGCCGAGATAATAGAAAAAAACGATTTTCCCACGGACCCCCTTTTTGCGAAAATTCAAATTCTGAGGGTTGTTCCAGGTTGTTCTAGATTTGTTCTAAACATTATTCTTATACATCAGAACCGTATCTCTTATATTTCAAAAGATATTGCAAAAAAACGTTTTTAAAAAAAGTGTGAAGTTAGCCCCCCTTTTTTCGAAAATCTAACTTCTGACGGTTGTTCCAGGTTGCTCTAGGTGTGTTCTCAATTGTTCCAAAGTATTTCAAAAAATAAATCATAATTGGCCGAAAAAACGGCAAAAAACTTTTTTTTTCTTGCGGCCCATTTTTCGAAAATCGAAATTCTGACGGTTGTTCTGGGTTGTTCTAAGTTTGTTTTAAATTGTTCCAAAGGATCTCAAAGAAAAAATCATAATTGGCCGAGATAATAGAAAAAAACGATTTTCCCACGGACCCCCTTTTTGCGAAAATTCAAATTCTGAGGGTTGTTCCAGGTTGTTCTAGATTTGTTCTAAACATTATTCTTATACATCAGAACCGTATCTCTTATATTTCAAAAGATATTGCAAAAAAACGTTTTTAAAAAAGTGTGAAGTTAGCCCCCCTTTTTTCGAAAATCTAACTTCTGACGGTTGTTCCAGGTTGCTCTAGGTGTGTTCTCAATTGTTCCAAAGTATTTCAAAAAATAAATCATAATTGGCCGAAAAAACGGCAAAAAACTTTTTTTTTCTGGCGGCCCATTTTTCGAAAATCGAAATTCTGACGGTTGTTCTGGGTTGTTCTAAGTTTGTTTTAAATTGTTCCAAAGGATCCCAAAGAAAAAATCATAATTGGCCGAGATAATAGAAAAAAACGATTTTCCCACGGACCCCCTTTTTGCGAAAATTCAAATTCTGAGGGTTGTTCCAGGTTGTTCTAGATTTGTTCTAAACATTATTCTTATACATCAGAACCGTATCTCTTATATTTCAAAAGATATTGCAAAAAAACGTTTTTAAAAAAAGTGTGAAGTTAGCCCCCCTTTTTTCGAAAATCTAACTTCTGACGGTTGTTCCAGGTTGCTCTAGGTGTGTTCTCAATTGTTCCAAAGTATTTCAAAAAATAAATCATAATTGGCCGAAAAAACGGCAAAAAACTTTTTTTTTCTGGCGGCCCATTTTTCGAAAATCGAAATTCTGACGGTTGTTCTGGGTTGTTCTAAGTTTGTTTTAAATTGTTCCAAAGGATCTCAAAGAAAAAATCATAATTGGCCGAGATAATAGAAAAAAACGATTTTCCCACGGACCCCCTTTTTGCGAAAATTCAAATTCTGAGGGTTGTTCCAGGTTGTTCTAGATTTGTTCTAAACATTATTCTTATACATCAGAACCGTATCTCTTATATTTCAAAAGATATTGCAAAAAAACGTTTTTAAAAAAGTGTGAAGTTAGCCCCCCTTTTTTCGAAAATCTAACTTCTGACGGTTGTTCCAGGTTACTCTAGGTGTGTTCTCAATTGTTCCAAAGTATTTCAAAAAATAAATCATAATTGGCCGAAAAAACGGCAAAAAAGTTTTTTTTTCTGGCGGCCCATTTTTCGAAAATCGAAATTCTGACGGTTGTTCTGGGTTGTTCTAAGTTTGTTTTAAATTGTTCCAAAGGATTTCAAAAAATAAATCATAATTGGCCGAAAAAACGGCAAAAAACTTTTTTTTTCTGGCGGCCCATTTTTCGAAAATCGAAATTCTGACGGTTGTTCTGGGTTGTTCTAAGTTTGTTTTAAATTGATCCAAAGGATCTCAAAGAAAAAATCATAATTGGCCGAGATAATAGAAAAAAACGATTTTCCCACGGACCCCCTTTTTGCGAAAATTCAAATTCTGAGGGTTGTTCCAGGTTGTTCTAGATTTGTTCTAAACATTATTCTTATACATCAGAACCGTATCTCTTATATTTCAAAAGATATTGCAAAAAACTTTTTTCAAAAAGTGTGAAGTTATCCCCCCTTTTTTCGAAAATCTAACTTCTGACGGTTTTTCCAGGTTGCTCTAAGTGTGTTCTCAATTGTTCCAAAGTATTTCAAAAAATAAATCATAATTGGCGGAGATAATAGGAAAAAACGATTTTACAATGGGCGGAATGCACTTTCCGAACATTACTGTGTTGAAGGAAGTTTTTTATGATGCAGTTCTATTTAAAGAAATAAACATCTAATATAGCAATAAATATATATTTTCGCAAGAAATATAATGTTCATTTATTACAAAACGACATTGTTACCAAATGCTGATGAACTATTTCAAAGAAAAAATCAAATCCGGTTATGAAAAAACGATATTTTTCCCCAGTCCCTATTTCTTAAAAATCGAAATTCTTCCAGTTTCAAAGTATTTCAAAAAAAAAAAAAGCGCTGGATATGGGTACCCAACTAAAATCAAACAAAATGGGGAAGTCTATCAGGCTCCCTTTGTTATTTTATTTTGTCTAGTAATAATAAAAATAAAATACTGATTTTGAAGTTTGAAAATTTTAATTATAGTAAACCACTACAACGTTATTTTGTCTAGCCGTGGTCTGGCCACTTTTTTTCATGGTTTTTGCTCCGGGAATGCAAGCACGTGTAGACATTCCTATCAAGTATGCTTATTTTTTGTAGCCCCTCTTGGTAAACATGTTGAAATATGCTGTCTAATTTTCTCACTAAAACGATTCAAAGGCTACTATTACTTTATTTGGAAAAAATATTATATAGGTACCTATTTAGATAATATAAGATAGTATATCCGTCAAAGAGTAGCCGATTTGGGAAAGGCTGTTTTACAATACCAAATTGATAAAAAAATATATTATTTATGTCAATGTTATCAAATAATATAATAATATCAATAAATAAATTTTACAGAAAAAATATATATTTTAGATTTTAGGGATAAACTAAAGCATGAACTCTAATAAAAATAAACAAAGAAACATCAACCTAGCAGCTCATGAGAAAAACACTAATCTTTTTATGAGCAAGGTATAATCATTCTCAACATGTTTATGAGGTAGTTTTTAATCTACATTAATAATGTAACTAACGTCACTGTTCTAATATTATTTTATGTTAGGAGCATCAGCATTTAGTAACAATATTGTTTTCAAACAAATGAATTATATTACTTGGGAAAATTATGTATATTTACTGCTTCTGCTTTATTCTGAATCACAAATGAGTATTATTATTCATTTTAAAATATAGATAATAGGTAAAATCGATTTACCTATTATCTTGGGCAATTTCGATTTTTTCTTTGTAATCCTTTGGAACAATTTAGAACAACCTAGAACAACCGTCAAAATTTCGATTTTCGAAAAAAGGGGCGCCAGAAAAAAATTGTTTTTTGCCGTTTTTTCGGCCAATTATGATTTATTTTTTGAAATCCTTTGGAACAATTTAAAACAAACTTAGAACAACCCAGAACAACCGTCAGAATTTCGATTTTCGAAAAATGGGCCGCCAGAAAAAAAAACTTTTTTGCCGTTTTTTCGGCCAATTATGATTTATTTTTTGAAATACTTTGGAACAATTGAGAACACACCTAGAGTAACCTGGAACAACCGTCAGAAGTTAGATTTTCGAAAAAAGGGGGGCTAACTTCACACTTTTTTAAAAACGTTTTTTTGCAATATCTTTTGAAATATAAGAGATACGGTTCTGATGTATAAGAATAATGTTTAGAACAAATCTAGAACAACCTGGAACAACCCTCAGAATTTGAATTTGCGCAAAAAGGGGGTCCGTGGGAAAATCGTTTTTTTCTATTATCTCGGCCAATTATGATTTTTTCTTTGAGATCCTTTGGAACAATTTAAAACAAACTTAGAACAACCCAGAACAACCGTCAGAATTTCGATTTTCGAAAAATGGGCCGCCAGAAAAAAAAAGTTTTTTGCCGTTTTTTCGGCCAATTATGATTTATTTTTTGAAATACTTTGGAACAATTGAGAACACACCTAGAGCAACCTGGAACAACCGTCAGAAGTTAGATTTTCGAAAAAAGGGGGGCTAACTTCACACTTTTTTTAAAAACGTTTTTTTGCAATATCTTTTGAAATATAAGAGATACGGTTCTGATGTATAAGAATAATGTTTAGAACAAATCTAGAACAACCTGGAACAACCCTCAGAATTTGAATTTTCGCAAAAAGGGGGTCCGTGGGAAAATCGTTTTTTTCTATTATCTCGGCCAATTATGATTTTTTCTTTGAGATCCTTTGGAACAATTTAAAACAAACTTAGAACAACCCAGAACAACCGTCAGAATTTCGATTTTCGAAAAATGGGCCGCCAGAAAAAAAAAGTTTTTTGCCGTTTTTTCGGCCAATTATGATTTATTTTTTGAAATACTTTGGAACAATTGAGAACACACCTAGAGCAACCTGGAACAACCGTCAGAAGTTAGATTTTCGAAAAAAGGGGGGCTAACTTCACACTTTTTTTAAAAACGTTTTTTTGCAATATCTTTTGAAATATAAGAGATACGGTTCTGATGTATAAGAATAATGTTTAGAACAAATCTAGAACAACCTGGAACAACCCTCAGAATTTGAATTTTCGCAAAAAGGGGGTCCGTGGGAAAATCGTTTTTTTCTATTATCTCGGCCAATTATGATTTTTTCTTTGAGATCCTTTGGAACAATTTAAAACAAACTTAGAACAACCCAGAACAACCGTCAGAATTTCGATTTTCGAAAAATGGGCCGCCAGAAAAAAAAAGTTTTTTGCCGTTTTTTCGGCCAATTATGATTTATTTTTTGAAATACTTTGGAACAATTGAGAACACACCTAGAGCAACCTGGAACAACCGTCAGAAGTTAGATTTTCGAAAAAAGGGGGGCTAACTTCACACTTTTTTAAAAACGTTTTTTTGCAATATCTTTTGAAATATAAGAGATACGGTTCTGATGTATAAGAATAATGTTTAGAACAAATCTAGAACAACCTGGAACAACCCTCAGAATTTGAATTTTCGCAAAAAGGGGGTCCGTGGGAAAATCGTTTTTTTCTATTATCTCGGCCAATTATGATTTTTTCTTTGAGATCCTTTGGAACAATTTAAAACAAACTTAGAACAACCGTCAGAATTTCTATTTTCGAAAAATGGGCCGCCAGAAAAAAAAAGTTTTTTGCCGTTTTTTCGGCCAATTATGATTTATTTTTTGAAATACTTTGGAACAATTGAGAACACACCTAGAGCAACCTGGAACAACCGTCAGAAGTTAGATTTTCGAAAAAAGGGGGGCTAACTTCACACTTTTTTAAAAAAGTTTTTTTGCAATATCTTTTGAAATATAAGAGATACGGTTCTGATGTATAAGAATAATGTTTAGAACAAATCTAGAACAACCTGGAACAACCCTCAGAATTTGAATTTTCGCAAAAAGGGGGTCCGTGGGAAAATCGTTTTTTTCTATTATCTCGGCCAATTATGGTTTTTTCCTTGAGATTCTTTGGAACAATTTAAAACAAACTTAGAACAACCCAGAACAACCGTCAGAATTTCGATTTTCGAAAAATGGGCCGCCAGAAAAAAAAAGTTTTTTGCCGTTTTTTCGGCCAATTATGATTTATTTTTTGAAATACTTTGGAACAATTGAGAACACACCTAGAGCAACCTGGAACAACCGTCAGAAGTTAGATTTTCGATAAAAGGGGGGCTAACTTCACACTTTTGGATTTGGTTTTTTTGCCATATCTTTTGATATATAAGAGATACGGTTTTGACGTATTCGAACAATGTTTAGAACAAACCTAGAACAACCTAGAACAACCGTCAAAATTTTAATTTTTGCAAAAACTGGGTCCGACTTCATACTTTTGGCTTTGGTTTTTTCCCATTTTCTCGTCTGATTTTGATTTTTTCTATGAAATACTTTGGAACAATTTAGAACAAACCTAGAGCAACCTAGAACAATCATCAGAATTACAATTTTCAAGAAAAGGGGGGCTGGCAAAAACTCGTTTTTTCCGATTATCGCGGCCAATTTTGATTTTTTTTTCGAGATTCTTTGGAACAATGTTTAGAACAACTAGAACAACCTGGAACAACCTTCAGAATTTCAATTTTCGAAAAAAGGGGGGCTGGGTGAAAAAGTCGTTTTTTTCAATTATCTCGGCCAATTTTGACTTTTTTTTTGAAATACTTTGGAACAATTTAGAACAAACCTAGAACAACCTGGAACAACCGTCAGATTTCCGATATTCGAAAAAAGGGGGGCTAACTTCACACACTCTCATTATGTTAGAATTATACTGATTAAACCGAATAAACAATAATAATAAATTGTTTTTCTGCATTAAGTTTCGACATAATTTATAGTGGAATGGCCGGTTTTTCAACCACGATTAAAATACTCGGTTATCTCTAGTATTATGATATATTTATTTGTGCACAATACCCTTAATTTGCTTATCTTACTTTTCTAGAAAATTTCTTCAAAATTGTGTTACATTGGTGTTGGAATGAATTAAGGGCGCATGCGGACAGAATGGCTCACTAAGTGAGTGTAGAATTTTTCGCTCGCAAAAATGGCGACGGCTACATAATATGTTGAGAGTCATCGTATATCATCTGAATCCGATCACTGAACAGTTCTGCAACTGTTGTGTCTGCTGGATGCGACCATTGTCTATATATAGCACAATGAAGTAACACGTTAATGCAATGTTACATTAAGATGGTATTAATGTACAAGTTATAAAATATTACCATCTGTATTTGATTTTATATTCAAAATCAATAACAAAACAATAAAATAATACTATATTTACAGTGGAAAATACTCTACAACTATAACAATTTACACCAGTTTGATTTATGTAATTCGATACTGTAAAATCCAATAAATGTATATTTTGTGAATTAAATATTTAACAATTAGACTGTTGGAACAGCACACAACTTCATTATACGATTTGACTAGATCAATAATCATCACGAGAACTAAAGAGGAAGAAACTCGGATGCCTCTCATGGGATTACACTACACGGAAGGAGGAAATGCATGAATGAGTACGACAGACTCATGACTTTAAGAGCAATAAAGGATCATTAGATGGAAATACTCCCTAGCTATTAAAGCATCTTTACTATGTGTTCGTTAGTTTTCCTGGACATGGATTCTTTTGTAATCTGCAGAATATCAGTTCGACTCATAATGTCAAATTTTCATCTAAATATATTTTGATAACCTATTGCTTGGAATATATTTTTCTTAACATTTATTAATTCAAATGATTTGCTTTATTTTTCAAGATCATTTTTATTGTTACATTTAATTTAAAATGAAATAGTAAATTATCAAACATACATAGAAGAGATTTCCAAAACTTGGATATTATATTATTTTAGAAACTTTTGATAAAGAAAATAAGTCCTCAAATATAAAATAGAGGGAAAAAGAAAAACAAGTACCTAATAGTAAGAGAATAGATTTTGCGAGTAATAGTTTAAACTGTTAGTACCTATATAAATTACTTTTAAAAAATCACTGGCACATTTATGGCTTGCTACTAAAAGTTCGACTTTTCTCCGACTTGGAAACCACGAATTTAAAAAAGAAGAGCAATTCTCTGCTGTCTATTGAAGTTGGAACAACAATTTTATTCTATTTTCTCGACTTGGAAGTTGTTCCGTCTTCTCTAACTAACTGTATTTGCCGTGTGCTACTATTTTAACTATGTAAACCTACCACAAGTAAAATTAATTTACCGAGTACAATGTTTAAATACGTAATTATGTTTGATTAGAATTGCCTTAATTTGAATATATCTTAAAATTGGCCTCTTGTGTTAATAGCGTCTAGAATATTAGTAAGTAAGTTCATATATCTATCTGCATTTTTAGAATTTTTATTGTATATGTTGCATATTGTTTAAGAAATGTTGGTTAAGAACAATTTTTCACATTATCCTTAATGTATTATAAAAAATGTTGAATTTATCTCGTTCACCAGGAGAGGTCTTTTTCTTATAACTGTCTATATCTCTCTAATTGTGTAGGATAGATATATTAAACATAAATATGTCAATAATTAAAACTATTTAATTATAATGTACAATATCGAAGAGAAAAGTAAACCTGCATGATAGTATAGGTAAATGTCTATAAATAAAGATTAATAGAAAAGAAATTGGCATACAATAATAATGTCGTATGGATAAAAAAATTATTTAGTTTACCAAAAAACTCGAAGTGATACCATTGCTTTCCAGTAACAATATTGTCTATGTATTCCCACAACAAGACACAATTCATTCCTTCCCCAAGAGTGCTGGTTTAATAATAAGTACGTGCTAATAAACACAACCACAAACATTAACCTCAAAAATAATTGTTATTGTATAACATGAATATGCTTACATGAAAAATAGTATTAAATTTTGTCAAATCTTTCCATTTTTATTAAATAAAAATAACGAGAACATTAAAATCGAAAATATAATTATTATTATAATGAAAGAAAAATATGAGCAATGCCCGTACAAAAAAAAAATCGCGGTCCAATGTGCACGCAGTGACCAGAAACTGATTTTTCATTCCCCCAGTCCGAGCCTGTCGCAGTTAATATACAAACATAATAATTTTCATGTGGAGGAATTTAAGTTTCAGAATAATATACTTTTATTTATCGAAAAAAAAAGCCGGTAAAGCACCGATGTTGTGTACCTTTTCGACATAAAGGCGTGCTAATCACAAAAAAAACATCGCCACAAAAAATCTTTTCAATTGCCATTCATACCAAAGGTCGTAACTATTTGCATTTTATCTTCTTTTTGAAAGAACTTGAAACTAGAATTACTAGTGGTATTTACGCAAATGCATATAGGATAAACAAAGTTATGGGCCGACTTTAACTACATTTTGGCCCCAAAAATTTCGAAATTTTTGATGAGTTCCAAATAAATTTATTTTTTCATTTCCAGTTAGACATTTAAAGGTATTCTTCAGATTTGCATAGCCTGGTACATATTTAGCGGTAACCCTATATATAAATACAGGGTGAGTCATTAGTATCCGCTTCCTCGATTACTCTTTGGTGTTTTAAATGAAAGAAAAAGCTAGTAGAGAGAGATCCATGATTGCTTGTGGCGCATATTGTAAAAATACATTAAGCTCTGACGCACTTTCGGTTTCACCGGAAATGCCAGGAACGTAATTTTTTTAAATGACTCACCCTATATATTTTTGGATTTTAAATTGTCTGTTCAACTGTTTTTTCTTTTTCAAAATTGAGCAAATAATTTTTGAGTTATTAATTTTTTTTGAAAATATTTGACCAAAACGGGTGTTCAGAAAAAAATCATTTCCACATTGTTTTTAAAAGTAAAAACATTAACTTTGGTGGTGCTTGTAGCCAAGAAAATTCTGCATCATTTGGTAAAGTTGCACTCGACAATACCTCAAAAAACTTTGTTTTTTCAAAGCCTACTTCCTAAAATTTTCACATACCAAAAACTTATTTTTTTAAAATCGAACACCCAGTATTTTATTGAGGCATTGTGCTCCTTTTTTTATTCTCTTTCATTTTTGTTAACAATGTCCTATACCTATCTTTTGTAATTTCTGAGATAATCACTATAGGAGCAATTAGCGGTCAATTAAAGAACTGCGAGCGCTGTTGTTCTATGCACCAAAATATTCGTTCAACCAATGGAAGGCAGGAATGGCGCCCGACTTCCTTAGTCAACTGTCAAACAATGTAAATGTTAAATCCAACTATACCAAAAGTAATAATTTTACAGAATGAAGAGCATCGCATTCAATTTTTTAATTCCGGCAATGTCCAGTTGCAGTATTTCATTTTTGACACTGTTGGTTAATATCGAAATAAAATAAAGGTTATGTTTACTGACACGGTCAATAAACGAAAAAGGGTTTTCTTTTTAGTTAATAGGAACCCTTATAGAAGAAAAGAATATATATATAAAGAAATTTAATGGGGTAACTCCGCTGAAAATGCAACTGCAGACACGTGTTTCAAACTACTTGGTTCTTGTCAGTGCGGTGTAGCCAAGGAATAGGATGGGATAACCTTGGAGCTGAAAAACATCAATCAGAGACATACACAGGGGACAGCCTACCAATTGAGGCTTCATATTCTCGATACTGAGGATGAATCTAACGTCGCCGCGAAGTAGACATTGTCCACCTGCGCACCATCTGAACCCACAGGATAAAAATAAAGAAAAAAATTATTGCGGATCATAGAATAATCAAGTAAAGAAATTTAATGGGGTAACTCCGCTAAGCGCTTTATAAAAAATAAATAATATCTAATAATAATAATAAAATCTAACAGGTTATTTCTAGCAAATCATTACATTAATGTCTTTAAACACAATATTAAGTCCAAATGAAGCTCAAAATTTTAGTAATATTTATCCCGGTCTACTTAAAGTAATTATTAGCAGAATTTTTAATAAAATTCAAATCCAGTAACTAACTCTATCCGTCAAAACTGTTCTTACAACATGGACAACCGTTGTAATATTTCAAATAATACTTTTCAAAATTTTTAAAGAATGATATACATACAAGTAACACTGATTTTTAAAACCTGACATTAATGTTTGATATTTTCAACGATTTTATGTGTCTTCCAAGTAACAATTATTTTGAAAAGTAAATTAGCCGAAAAGTGTATTTCATTAATCGTATCATGCTCAGAATTCTGGGTTTATTAAAGCAGTAAATATTTATCACTGGCTTATTGTATTAATAGATAATTGATGACCTGCCATTCCTTTTACACTATTAATTTAGGAGTTTTGGAGGTTTAAATGAAAAATTTAATAACACTTTTTGAATATTATACCTATAAACAGTATTCATGCTAACGTAAAAATGATAGCATTTACTAAATAAACATATATTACTATTATTATTATTATTTTATTCTCGTTCCACTTATATTAACTAAGGTATACTATACATTTATCTATGATAAATGAAAGTCTATCAATATTACTGAAGCTGCAATATATTTATGAGAAGTGCTTTACATCTTATTATATAACCGTGAATATTGATGGGTAATTCGTTCTAAATTTATCATGGCAAATTTATTTTCAATTTAGAATTATAAACGTGTTAGCCCGAAGTATTCACATGTGCCCGGAATAATCTACCCGATCGATATCTTGACAGATAAGAAATTTTCCCGTACTCTTCCGTACGCATTTACATATGTTATGTACCTACCCTAAGCGTCTATCTAGAAACGCAGAGCTTATATCTACGGGAAGTGGAAGCAATCTTCCTCCCTTCGGTGTTTCCGTGATGTCGACAAGCACCAGTAATAAGCTCGATAACAAGAATCCGATATCGCTTTTTAGACGAAAATGCAGTTAATCCACCTACTTTATTGTTATTAACTTATACTCGACGTCACGCTTACAAGCCACCTTAATCGTGAGCCGAAATTACTTTTGAGAGACCTTTCGTTTTCCTACTCTCACGGCTGCTTCCTCAACGCACAAACGAAATTAATCTTAATTTGCTTTGTGACGGTAGGTACATGTCTAGATGTTATCCAAGCAACTGTTGCCTCTTCATTATTATGATGAAACGTTTTCAGCTAGAAAAGTCCGACAATATTAAAACCGGCGAAAAGTATACATCTTGATTAAACATGAGGTGCCACTGAAGCCTTGTAAAAATGTAGAAAAATATTACGTTTTCTTAGTTGTAATATAGATATGGTACTAGCAAATCCTTGGGCTAAAGTTCGTCATTATTTACACCCACCACGCAAAAATAGATAGTTTTGTATTCTTATAAATTAATAATATCTATTAACCTTTCAAAACCATAGAATAAATGTAACAAATTATGCACCCATCAAAAGTATATATCCGCAAATACTACTTTGTACATAGAATATCTACAGAACAAATTTATGAATACTATCAGCAATACAGTTCTGAATAACAAGAAGAAAGATAATGCAGGTATTTTGTGTCATCCCATAGTATGTTATTCATTTTTGGTTTGTGTATTCTGTCACTTGTTGCTCTCATCTAATTGTTGGTCTTCATTTTGTTCTCTAATCCATTGGAAATAGACGGTGTATTGTTGTTCTATTGACGTGTCCATACGATTTTATTCTTTGAATCCCACTTCGTAGTAGTCTTCTTTTCCTAATTTGGCTTCTACGATTATGCTAGTGACGTGCGTTGAAATTTTAATTTGACTTTCTTAAACAAGTATTATAAAAGACCTTCAAAATTTAACAACCTTCATAGTAATGCTAGAAGCAATGTGATGTCATTATACGCTCGTTTAGTAAATACGTCACAACGCCAAATTGTTAAGCACGGTGATAAGATAAGTCAGTGAAGTGGATGCAAACAAAGATCATATGGTAAATACGTCACAATAGATAGGTCTGTTAAACTGGATGCAAACAGAATTTGATGACGCGCACTAAATGAGCGTATTAGTCTTAGAATTGTATTATTTACGGTCATTGATGACTAATTCACATAAGTATATATAATTTTTAAATTTTCATTATCAATAACATAGTGTACATTGTATTTAATCTCTTATTTATATTTCTCTTGTGTTGTATAATTGTCATATGCCGCTCTAGCAGCCAATAAATTGTTATTCTTATCTAACTTACTTTTCTTTGGGGAAAAGTCTCTTTATTTAATTAAATTGGATTCCAGATTAATTATAAAACACCACTGTCATTAAATTGGTGCATTTATTCATTAGTATTTATTCGGGCAAAAAGAGTTTATAACAAGCGATCGTTGGGCTAGAGGTAGGTGAGTATTGCGATCCCACACATTTTGCTATACCGTAGTCGTCAAATTTTAATTTCGGTTTACACTTCTATCCCATGCAGAAGATGACCTTAT
Organism: Amphimallon solstitiale; assembly: GCA_963170755.1. Taxonomy (NCBI): domain Eukaryota; kingdom Metazoa; phylum Arthropoda; class Insecta; order Coleoptera; family Scarabaeidae; genus Amphimallon; species Amphimallon solstitiale. The sequence continues at coordinate 205,761,815 of OY720675.1, forward strand.
AATATGCAGCGATGCCTGCTTGCTAACAGTGGTGGGAGAGCAACGCAGTGTCGGGGGACCCTCTTACATTTCATAGGAAACGTTTGTCGAGTGTACTGTCTCGGCAGCCTCGCTTATGTTTATCTTTAGTTCATTTCGTCGCGCTCTTTTCCTCTTTCTACTTTCGTATCAGAAATTTAATCAAAGGGGCTTTGTGAGAAATTCTTCGCCTCAATAATTAACGCTATTTTTGAAGTTACTAGTGTGACTCCTCTTTAATAGCAGTGATTTCATGGCTACCTTCCATAATTCATGACCATTCTATATTATATGCTTTTTTAAGAATATTTATAAGCATTTCTGTATCTTAATTTTTTAAAGTTTCTATGATTTCCGGAGGCCAGCATGAACTTTTATCATATTTAATAGCTCTAACAATATTTTCTAACTCTATATCTTCTGCACTTATATTAAAATTCTTTATTTTAGTAAATCAGTTTATATAAATTCTTTTTTCAATGTGAAAAAGTATAATGCATAAACTGGTTTGCATGTTTCAATTAGTTCAGTTGTTCGTAGCACGGAATAGAGATAATATTAATCAAGCATAAAAACATTTTCTGAAAATTATTGTTTTTAGTTAACGAATGATGCGATTATTTGTATGACCTTCTGGAAAATATTTTCATTATCCGCTTTTGTTTTGATCGTTTATTCACCTAATCGGAGAGTGTAAGATTCTATCCCTTGATTTCCAAATGTTCTTTTTATAAATCCCTTCGTTGATTGTATCCAGCAAATAGCTGTCATAAAAGTTAATTAAAAACGTTATCACTACAAGCAGAGTTTTAGAAGAAATGAAGCGAACATTTAATTAATAACACCTCATATTAGTACATGGGCTTCACATTTCATTATATGAGATCATGTACATAACATGTTCAGCTAATTACCGTATAAGCTTCTATCATATGTATGTATATTGTATACATATAATTATTATCGACCGTACTCAATAAGACAAAAAGAATTACGGGTATTCGGTCTGTTTTAAAAAAGAAAAAAAACTATTTGTCCAACGGCTCGATATTTCGCCATTTATTTATGGCATCTTCAGGAGCTATCAAACATAAAACATTGGATCACTTCGTCAGGTATGTAAAAGGTTGGCCGGTAAAACCAACGTTAGGACGTACACTCACAAACTGTTTGTCATGACTAAATATAGTAAAAATTATTTCAAACAATTTGAGTGTACATCCTAACGTATAATAAAATATATCGCATCTAATACGCTTATAGAATTAGTTAAATTATGTCCTGAATCAGAACTCTCAAACTGTGACAAAATGTGTTTTAGTATTAAATGTCGATACCAAGTTTTGAACATTTTAGTAATGCCTTCCTCTTCTTCTTCTTCTTTAGTGATAATGGCCTTTTACTTTAAAATCTTAAGCCGGGTGATCTTTCCTTAATTAGGTATGTATATATCTACTCTTCCAGAGGATTCAGTTATAATGTTGCGAGCCTTGGTCGCTTGATGGGCAGGTAGTTTAGTCCAGGATTTTTAGATATTCGCTCCGCAAAAAATCCTATCAATTGATTTTTCGATTGGATTATGTCAGAGGGTGTCCCCTAAGTATAAAACCAAATTTGTGTCGTCCATGACCGCGAGCGTTAGCCGCCGTCTTGAAAAACGCCTTTTTGCAAATATCTCGAAAACGGTGAGTTTTACGTTAAAAATTGTAAGAACCTTTTTTGTAGAAGATAACATTTCACGTCTTTTTTATTTGAAACTTTTTTCTCTATTGTCAATATTTGCCAAAATATAGTCGATTGAAGATAACGATTTTTTGTTTTTGGAAAATATCTCGATAATTTTTGGAAATACAAAAAAGAATGTGATTATCGAAGTTGTAGCGCATAACATTTTCTACAATTTTTGTATGAAACTTTTTTTGTTCAATTGAGAGTTGCTATGTTATAGCGCATTGAACGTTGCCGTCATGTCTAGGAAAACAGCGATTATTGGTAATACGTTGCTCTAGCATGCCAAGAACAAGTGTTATCGAAGAATTTTATAATAGAGACGCTAGAAATAATATTTGTCATGAATAGGAGGGATATGGTCGATAGGAGAAAAGTTTGCGCAATAAAAACTGTCTGACGAATCGTTTGAGAAAGACATGAAAATGTATTCATCTACTGTTCATATTCATTATTCGTTATAATAATTAAAAAATTCAATTTGTGAAAAACGGTCTCTAGGACCATAATCTAAAATTATTAAATTATTTTAGATTATGATTTAACACGAATTTTTAACATCTTTGGCTTCTAGTGACCGTTTTTCACAGATTAATCTACACTGGAGGAGTGTAACATCTTTATTAATAAAAAAATTATTGTTGCAAAATTTCAAACTTCGATGATTGGTTTAAAACAATTTCCTTTGTTTAGAACAGGAAAGGCGATTTTCGATAGTTCGCGAATGTTGCTCTTCCATGTTCGAGTCATTAATAGTCAAAGGATCAAAAAGCGATTCATTGTGGGCATTCTCTTCGTCGCTATCGTCCACTGCAGGAATTGCGTTATCGCATGTTTGGCCACTACAGTTTGAACAGGTAACGGAACATTTTAAACCACTCTTCCGGCATCCGCAGGCAGCTCCGCAATTTGTCTTGCATTTGCAGGATATTATTTGTAGCAAATTTTGCGGCGCGGGAGCTTTTTTCATTGTGATCGCTGATAAGCGATCCGTAGCGCGCTTCCAGCCCCATTCTTCCGGGTCATGGTGAAATCCCAGCCAACTTTGGACCTGATGATACACCCTGTAGGAATGGTAACGGGCTGTATCCTGCGTAGGTGGTAGAATGGATAAGTTCAGCTTGGTGTTCCGAGCTAACTTGCCGAAGTTCTTGTATCGGAGAGAGTCGATGGATGGTTCGGTTTTATTACCTCCATACAAAGCAATAAAAAAACGCTCGCCAGCTTGAACAATCATGTTGGGAGCGCTCCTTGTATCAACTTTATTTATGATGTTTTCTGGGGCAGAGAATACAGCAGATTTTTCGGTATCATTTATCACGAAATCCATTTCGTCACGTTCTTCTTCAGTAAAATCAATGCCATCCATGATTATCTTCGTTAGTGACTGATGAATCAAGATGTGTGGGGGAGGGGAGGAGACATCCAGGCAGGTTCGAACAAAGGCACAGACAATGTTGGGAGAAACCCAGCACCGTGCAGCTGCTTACTTTTCTATATACCTGTATTCTATTCAAATAGAATATTCATGGTTAAAAATCGATGAATATAAATATGTATAAATGAATATCCATATATCCTTATTGTTAAAGAACACACAGACGTGTACTAATTACCTCCTGCAATACTTGCCGCCAAGATGTCACGTCTCCTTACACTTGTTCTTGGCATGCTAGAGCAACGTATTACCAATAATCGCTGTTTTCCTATACCCGACGGCAACGTTCAATGCACTATAGCTTAGCAACTATCGATTGAACAAAAAAAGTTTCATACAAAAATTGTAGAAAATGTTATGCTCTACAACTACGGTAATCACATTTTTCTTTGTATTTCCAAAAATTATCGACATATTTTCCAAAAACAAAAAATCTTTTTCTTCAATCGACTATATCTTGGCAAATATTAACAATAGGGAATAAAGTTTCAAAACAAAAAAGACGGAAAATGTTATCTTCTACAAAAAAGGTTTTACAATTTTTAACGTAAAACTCACTGTTTTCGAGATATTTGCAAAAAGGCGTTTTTCAAGATGGCGGCTAACGCTCGCGGTTTTGGACTACACAAATTTGGTTTTATACTTAGGGGACACCCTCTGACATAATCCAATCGAAAAATCAATTAATAGGATTTTTTGCGAAGCGAACCCCGTTTTTGGTGCTAAAATTCCTGGACTAGTTCTGCGGGTCGTAATAGAGAGCTGCGGAGAGGGAGGTGTTTTTGTGTGTGTCCATTTTCTGGTAAAAATCCCCGGTGAGAGTTTTATGTAGGATTCAATATCTTCGATATTTTCGCCTTGTGAGGTTGTGTGTTCCTTCTATACCATGGAGCACGGAAAGCCATCCTTAGTGATATATTTTGGAAAACCTGAATTTGATTGACATTTGTTGGGGCTGCGAAAATCCATATCTGTGCTGCGTGTGTTACCATGGGTCTAAGTATTTGTGTGTAGATTCGGAGTTTCATCCTTGTGGATAGTGAGCTTGCGGCACCCACTAAGGGCCATAGTACTCCGCTTGCCTTTTTAGCTTTGATGCAGGTCTGATTCACGTGATGCGAGTATGTCAGTCGTCTATCCAGGTTGACACCCAATTATTTGACGCGTAACCATGGGATCTCTAAATGGTTGATGTAAATATTTCCTGTAATGGGTTTGGCTTTTCTTCTAAAGATGATCGCTTGAGATTTTTCTCCGTTAATTGAGATTAGCCAAGTGTGGCACCAAGTTATGATATTATTAACTGCTTCTTGTAGATCCTGGGTAGCTGTATTTGGATTAATGGAGGATGATAGGATAGCGGTGTCGTCTGCATGACTAGTAATGATTTGTTGGTTTTGGGGATGTCAGCGGAAAAAATTGCGTATAGATGCGGAGATAGTGCGAAGCCATGGGGTACCCCAGCTGAGAGGGTTCTGATGGAGGAATATGAATTTTTGACTTTGATGGAGAAGGTTCTTCGCTGAAGGTGGGAGTGTGTGATTATTATAAGGTAGGTGGGATATTCTTTTGCGTACATTTTGTAAATTAGTGCTTGGTGCCACACTCGGTCAAACGCCTTTGAGATGTCCAGGAAGACAGCAGCTGTGGTGTTATTCTTGAAAAATGCATCGTGTATGGTTTCTGTTACCCTGGATAATTGGGTGATAGTGGAGTGGTTTTTTCTAAAACCATGCTGTTTATCAGGAATGATGGCGTTTTGATCTGAGAATTATGTGATTTTGTTTAAGATGACTTTATAGGCTACTTTGATAACTGGGGAGAGGAGACTGGTTTGTCTGGGGAGGGGCGCCCAACGTGGGGCCACTTTGTAATGATCGGGGCTGTATGAATTTATAATTGCTAATACTTTGCTATCTAATTATTTTGAAGTTTTAGCAGAAAACAATTTTATTATTGCCAATTCGTATATTAAATTTATTGAAGCGTATCGAACAGTTTTCCCAAGGCATACTTGAATTATCATCTCTCTATTTGGATATAAATGAAAATAATTTTATTTTAATTACATTTATAACAAATTCTACTCACTTATCATTTTAAACACCCGATTATCATATTCCTAAAGCCTTGTGATTTCTTGTACCTAACTCTTAAAGTAACAGTATTTAAATCACTGTAATATCCAGAAATTAAATGATTCTAATATATTATTGTAATTTTAAAATGAATGAAATGTGAAGCTTAAAAATTAAAGTTATTAATCCCTCTATATTCTTAATAAAACAGATTTTTTCTCACTATAACGTATGACAGTATACCTCTTGGTTTAGATCCTTGCTAAAATATTTTTATTTATAATGAAATGTTATTTAATTATATCTACGGATGTTAAATTTATTATTGCATACGCCATTCACTTACCTTATATGTATTTCTTTACAAACAAAACCCCCAACGTGCTTAATGTCCTCTACATTAATTATTCTATGCTCCTAATAAGTATATCCCAATCAGGATGACATCTATACGTATAGATGTTGACCTTCCTATCAGCTTCAACCCCCGTATACACAGATGCCATGAAGATCAGATCATTTACATCTAACTTATTAGTCATCAATTCTGTTACATGCTACACAACATTAGAGGGCTCTCCCACATAACTAAACATATCTATAGATGAGTATTTTGTATTTCATACGTTAACATATAAAAACTATTTTATTTGTTTTTATTTTTAGAATTCCAGTACCTTAATACAAAGATGAAGATTAAAATCCAGAACATATAAAGACAGGCAACGAGATATTATGTCAACATGCATTTATATGAAATACAAACATCACCTCTATACTTACTAAAGGGAGTATTTTTTAGTGTGTACAAATTTATTTCTAGCATTCACTTTTACTTGTTTCAGACAACAACAATGTACATGAATTAAATGTTTACTATTTATTCACAACAATGTTTCTTTCAAATTTGGAAGGTTTTATTGATATATTAATATGTTTGACAACTGCATCAAAACTAATGCTTTAACACTAAAGCACTCGGTTCATTGCATTATCCACATATAGTTTTACTCTATTTACATGAACGGCAATTAAAAATTGTCTATTTGGAAGAAAAACACGACGTTATTGCGGAATATTATAAAAAGTAGTTCGCTGATTTTCTCTAAAGGAATAAGCTCCATTTTAGTCCTTAGATCTCATAACTCACATACTAAAACAAGACTTTCAAAATGCAATTGAGCCATTCGCAGTATAGGAAAATTGGCAGATTCATGTGCTAATTCTACAACATTTTCTTTTTGTTCTTTAGATTAATTAATTGTGTGGAGCTGTATTGTACATAGTACATAATTATCTATTATGTTTTTGAATGAATATCAGGTTATATAACACAAAAGGAATGACGAAATATGGTAAAAACGTATTATATTTGCAAATACCATGTATGTGATCCAAGTAAGAATCTCTTGACTTATTACTGTTCTGTTTATGGTAGCTTTCTGCTAATATTACTTAATTTAGTAACTGTTAGTTAGTGATCGTATCCACATAAATCTGCTGCAACCCATTCTTAAACTTATTGTAATATACCTATTGTTATTTCAACATCACACACTTTTCTTAGATACTGTCAAAAAAATTCTTATTTTAAAATTGTTTAATATAAACTCTAAAACGAACACATTTGTAGTCTTCATAAATCTTCTTGGATTATATAATTTATGAGATATTCAAAGAAATTGCTTTATAATAAAGTAATAAGTTTTGCTTCCTGTTCGAATTTAAAAAAAAATTGACAATGATTCCAAACTAAGTTTTAAATACTTCTATGTCTTAATGAAAACGTGTAAAATATATAATTTTCGAGATGATTATAAATTTTGAAAACGTAATAATGTTATTCCTTGGCCAAATTTTAAATAATGCTTCGTATGAAATTTCTTCCAAACTGATTTCGGGATGTCTTTATAATAGCAAAAAAGGATTTTCGAGCCAAAAGAAAGCGGTGTTTCATGTTTACTGATTAAGCTCAATACATATTTAGCTTTTTTAACTAAGACTAAAAGTTTAAATAAGAATACGAGCACGTATAATAATAATAATATTTATTGATTTCAGAAAAACAGAGAAATACATATGCAGTATACATGTGCTGATGAAATCTCGTCAACATAGCTACACTAAATCAAAAAAAACAAAAAATATATACGACAATCATTTTATAGACATGTCTTGTAGGCACTCATCCGTACTGTAGTAGAACTTTTCCAATAAAATCCTTTTAACCTGAAGCCGACATTTTTGAAAATTTGTTTCTTCCTTGAGGCACTCTGGCAGTTTGTTGTAAAATTTGCAGTCATAATAGATCCCCTTTTGATACAGCGTTGTGCTGTGTTGTATTGGCATCATTAATGTTTTATTTCTGGTATCATGACTATGGTCAACAATTTGCTGCTGAAAAAATTTTCTATTTTTATGGACAAAACAAAACAGTTCGTATATATAAATGCATGGCAGTGGCAAAATACCAAGTTCTTTAAAGACTGGTACACATTAATCCTAACTAACTAAGATTTGCGATAATGCGCACAGCACGTTTTTGTGTCAGAAAAACTCTGTTAAAATTCGATGACCTACCCCAAATACCATACTTCAAAACGGCATGAAAACAGCCAAAGTATAACTGACGCATGATTGAGCGGCCACACTGATTTGATGATATCGCTAGAGCATAGCATGTTCTCGACAACTTTTCGCAGACATAAGCGACATGTTCTTGCCATTGTAAGCTGCTATCAACGATTAGTCCTAATATTTTTGTTGTGTCGTTATACTCTATACAGCTACCGTTATTTAGGTGTAGTTGATCATGAGACGTTACTTTGCATCTAGATGTTTTAAAAAGGACGCAAATAGTTTTGTCGATATTAAGACACAGTTTATTCGTTTTTGACCACACACATATCTTCTTGTACAAGCTCCGAGCATGTTGTTCCGCGTCTGTTAAACTATTACTTGTTATTGAAATATTAGTATCATCTGCATATGATACAACCACTGATTGCCCATTTTTATCCTGAAGATGGAGAAGTACCTAGGTCATTTTTGTAAATAAGAAAAAGAAATGGTCCCAAAATTTACCCCTATGGTACACCGATATTAATACTTCTGGGCTCAGAAACACAATCCCCAATCTTCACCTGCTGGCTACGATTTGTTAGATATGAAGTAAACCAATTTAACGGTGTTCCTCTTATACCATACCTATCCAGCTTATGCAGTAGTATCCCATGATCAACACAGTCAAAAGCTTTAGAGAAGTCAATAAAAAGACCCAGAGCCACATGAGATTTATTCAAAGCAGTTGTTATTTTATTTATGAATTCACCCAATGCAGTATCCAAACATCTTCGCTTGGTAAAACCGTGTTGTGACGCTGACAAGAAGTTATATACAGGCTGTCCCAGATAGTGTGCTCACCATTGGGATCTCGTGAACGGTAAGAGATAGAGAGTTGGTTAAATGAGACAAAATGTACGTGACACCTGGGCTTATTTTTTTAAGCAAAAAAACTTTTAAAAAATGAACGATACGTGCGCTATAGGGGAAAAACTAAAAATCGGCAATTTTAATTTCGTCGTTTAACTTATTTCATGTAAAAGATACCGAAATACTATTTTGACATTATGAAGGTACTTTTTTACGCAGAATTCAAATTTGGTATTGCAACCTCTGAAGCTTTTATACGTTTCGAGATTTTTATACAAACTTTCTTATTTTAAATACAAATCGTAGGCGGCTTTGACTGTATCAAAAAGAGCATAATTTGCTGATTTCAATGATGTATAACACTTTGGGTTTATTTGTAGAAATAACAAAGTTATAATGATATTTGTGCAATTTTTGGTATCCTTATGAATGCATAGGCTATACATCAGAGGCAGCATTGAATTATTAAGACAATAAGTAGTATCTGTCAAATTTATTTACAAGCAAGTTACGTATCCGTTTATTTTTGTGTTATTTAGTCTGCTATTTTGTTCGTTTATTTAAAAATCACCGCATTTGTTGTTTTGGTTCGTTTTATTACTTGTTTATTGTTGTTCACGTTATGGAGAAATTTAATAATGAAGAGAAATATGATATGCTTCAAAGTTACATATTGGCTCACAAAAATTCAAGGAATGCAGCTAATCATTATTTGGAGTTGTACCCAGATCGACGGCAACCACACGAAACTTTATTTCGAAGATTAGAAGTAAATCTAAAAACATACGGTGCCTTTAGTAAACCGAAAAGAAATAGAAAAAGATTAGATGAGGAAACCCAAGTTATTGTATTAAATCAGGTGCGTGAAAATCCAAAAGTTTCCACAAGAGAAATAGAAAACAACACCGGAATCCCTAGAACATCAGCCCATAGAATATTAAAAAAGCATCGATATCATCCTTACAAAGTCCACATTAGCCAAGGACTCCAACCAGGCGACGCAGAGAGGCGGACTCGTTTCTGTCATTGGTACATTAATCAGAATAACAACAATGTTACATTTCTGTTTAATGTGTTGTGGTCAGATGAATCTCGATTTACGAACAATGGGTTATTTAACAGAAATAATATTCACTATTGGGGGACAGAAAATCCCCATGCATGAAGCTCGACATCAAGAACGTTTTGGGTTCAATGTGTGGTGCGGTATTATCGGCAGAAGAATAGTTGGACCTATTATCTTCAATAACAATTTAACGAGTGAACGCTATTTGAACTTACTTCAAGGTGAAATAGAAGATCTTCTAGACGATATTCCGCTTAATCTAACTGCGAATATGTATTTCCAACAGGATGGGGCACCAGCACATAATGCTTACATTATTACGAATTACCTAAATAATAGATTTGGTAATCGGTGGATTGGTAATCGAGGACCCATTTCATGGCCTGCACGTTCCCCAGACTTAACCGCAATGGATTTTTTCCTTTGGGGTTACATAAAAAATAAGGTGTATAAAATACAATTTAATAATGTGGAGGAACTGCAAGCTTGTGTTTTAAGAGAGTTTCATCGGATAAATGGACGTATTTTAGAAAAAGTGATTTATTCCACACTAAGAAGAGCTCAGTTATGTATCAATAACAATGGAGGACTTTTTGAGCATTTAATGTAATTTATCTATTTACTAGTAGTAAATTAATAGTTAGGTATGTGAAGTTAGTGTTTTATTTACTTTTCAGTCATTTTTGTATTTTGTTTCCAGGAATAGGCAAGTATAAAACAAAAAAATATGCTAATTATTCTTGTAACTTTGTTATTTCTACAAATAAACCCAAAGTGTTATACATCATTGAAATCAGCAAATTATGCTCTTTTTGATACAGTCAAAGCCGCCTACGATTTGTATTTAAAATAAGAAAGTTTGTATAAAAATCTCGAAACGTATAAAAGCTTCAGAGGTTGCAATACCAAATTTGAATTCTGCGTAAAAAAGTACCTTCATAATGTCAAAATAGTATTTCGGTATCTTTTACATGAAATAAGTTAAACGACGAAATTAAAATTGCCGATTTTTAGTTTTTCCCCTATAGCGCACGTATCGTTCATTTTTTTAAAAGTTTTTTATTTAAAAAAGTAAACCCAGGTGTCACGTACATTTTGTCTCATTTAACCAACTCTCTATCTCTTACCGTTTACGAGATCCCAATGGTGAGCACACTATCTGGGACAGCCTGTATAGTTAAATATTCAATTAATTGATTGTTAAGTACAGACTCAAAACCTTCGATATACTAGTACAAAGACTTATGGATCTGTAATTCGTAATCATGTAGGTGTCGCCCTTTTTATGTAGTGGAATTACATTAATGGTTTTCACTTTAGTCGGAAAAATACCTTGTGATATTGATAGATTAATTATATGACTCAGGGGATTCCCAATCAAGGATGAAATTCTTTTTAATAATGTATTAGAGATACCATCACTACCCGAAAAAGATGAGTTTTTTAATTTACTAATTGTATGTACCACATCATCACCCGACACAGGTTGCACAAAAAATTATTTCGCTGATACTCCCAAATAGCTATCCAGAACGTCCGTATCCACATCAGCGGGATGGTGCTCTGCAAGTTTGTGGGCTGCTGTCGTAAAAAAAATATTAAATCTATTGGCCCATTCCAAACCCCTCAAAACTCTACCATCCTCTCTAATCGTAATATCTGAAGCTCTAGATTCCTTTCTATTTATCGAATTATTAATAATTTGCCACATAGCTTTAGATTTGTTAGCAGATTTTTCAATGTAGGTATCGTTTGCGATCCTTCTAGAATCCTGCAGTATCTTTTGTTATTCCCTATTTGCGCATGTAAACATTTCCTTAAACTCGGGATATTTCCTATACAAGTCTCCATACAGAGAAACCTTAGCTTCAGCTTCATAGAGTTCGTGAGTGCCAATATACCCCAAGTGCCCACACGACCGTCCCTTAATTTTTTTAACAGGAAAGCATAAATAGACAGGCATCATTCGAAGAAATACCTTTTTGTGATCTGGAAACTCTGAAATGTGGCGATCTGCAAAAATTTTGAGGTAGAATATGTTCATGATCAGAAGAAAGTAAATAGGAAGCAAGAGAGTTTACTTATGCATATAATAGGTTATATAAACTACTGGTACCCGCTAAACAGTATACGAAAGGAGCATTTCCAATCATATGATAATAATATTACAAGACAATGTCATAAATGTATAAGAAAGTTATATTATTAATATTGCTACTTCATACAAACAAATAGGAAAATACGATAATTTATAGCCGTAACATTTTTATTAATAAACGTAGTCTGTAGTGTAGTGCAACTGTAAATAGGTGTTTCAGACTCGATGGTTACTGTCAGTACGGTGTACCGAAGTAGTGAGGTGGGTTATATTTTAATACACATTTCACATGAATAAATCTCGAATATTTGTCGAACAAACACAGATAAGACGTAGCAGGTTAGTCGAAAAACCATGTACGTTTTGATTTTGTTTTCTAATCTATAAGAATACTTAACGACAGTCTCCCAATAATAATAAGGATTTATAAAATTCCTATGAGATTTATTTTCAATCATTATCACTTTGTAAGTAAAATTTTAACATTCGAAATATTTCCCAATGAATAATTAATATTGATTGATCTAAATAAGTAATACGATAGAATGAATTTTTCATCGTCAATCCCTCGATATCGAGAGAAAGTTACGCAGCGAGCCTACTGTAAAGGCGGTATCAACGAAAATGTCATTACCGATTACCGAACACGCGATACGAAAAATATGAGTGCTTGGAACAAACACGTAACGTATTTTTCCGAAGGATACTTGCTCCTTTATAAACTTGCTCATACAAAAATGAAGCGACAGTATTTTAATGAGATAATATTATGATATAGAATGGAAACGTTACGTTATTCCTCATCTTATTCTTTAATTTCATATTTTCTAAATTGGCCATCCTTATAAAGTGTTATTCATGCGTACAATGATTGTAGATTATTATTTTATTACCCTTCCTCTTTTATTGGAGGAAAATTGGCTCACTTAACTAAACAAAAACTATTAGGATTTCTTCAGTGAAATGTGTATACACTGTGAACAATTATTTTGAATGAATACTGATTTTTCAATTCTTATAATAACTATTACAAAATACAATTATAATACCATACAGAATTAATCACTAGTCATTATTTATAGCATTTACTTCTTTTATGATGACAAGAGTGCGAGGTGTTACGGCTGAATATTTCTTTGAATGCAGCTCTATATAATACTTCTCATATCAAAATTGGCATGTGTTTTAATTTCTATTTATAAAAATCTACACTACCACTTGATTTTGTTGCATAGCTTTAAAATTACAATTTACTTATATGTGCATTATGTACATGCGTTTTCTTTTTTCATTTTCAAATCTGTACTTATTTAAATGAAATATCTTTATTTTGTTTGTTTGTGTAGTTTTCCTAAAACTGTTTTGGTATATTATCTAATTATAAAGGATGAAACGTTTATATTAGTTATTTTTTGTTCAAAATTTTTAATGCGTCCTTTATAGGAAATTTTTTTTGTCTTTATCTTATTTTTGAATAGTTATAAATTTAGACCGGACGCACGAGGTCGAAATTACGACGGACAAAAGAAATAATGCATAACATCAGGCGGTTACTGAATAGCACTATTCATACGGTGAACTGCAACATCTGTTGTCGCGGAAACGGCCAGCAGAAAGACGATTCTACTTTTAAGTTCCTTTCATCATGGACGTAGGTAAAAGCGTGAGGAGTTTTTAAAATTTATTCTACTTACCATATATTTCGTAAGATAAATAAAGTACACCGCGTTTTTTCATTGTTTTGACTGTTAATTACATACTTCGTAATTTTTGTAATAGTTCCTGTTTAATACCGTTTCATCGAATCTACTTCTCCCAATTATCTTGACGTAAGTGTGCACTGGATTTCGTTAAGTTTCAATAACATACGCATACATTTTTAGTTATCATTTACTTAGATCTAGACCATTGTTTATGTTACTTTTTCAGATATGATATGGAACAAAGTCGATAATGGCATCGTGAAACAATGGCGAATTGGATTAAGGGTCATACTGATTGTATGTCTTCCATTGTCAGTGATCCTGAAATTTATTGCAAAGTCTGTAAAATATCGTTACAGAATGCCAAAAACTCGCACTTACAACGTCACTTAGCATCGCTAAAACTTACACAGAAATTGGACCCGTTGGAAGCTGGCAATTTTAACGAAGAACTCTGTGAAACTTTAATCGCGGCTAATATCCCATTAAATAAATTTGACAATCACACTTTGAAAGCATTTCTCCAAAAACTTACTGGTCGAAATGTTCCGGATGAATCCACCTTACGCAAATATCATGTTTCTAAGTGCTTCACGAAAGCAGTAGAATGCATTAGAAGACATCTTTCAAATCAGTACCTATGGATAGGTGCCGACTAAACTGTCGATATATTAGGATGCTGTGTGGTAAATCTTGTAACTGGTGTACTGCATCTAACTATTCCATATAACGCATATGCAATATAGATGAAAAACCACTGACAAGAATTTGCACAAAACGCTTTATTCGGACGACAGGTACAAGGAAAAACTTTTATTTGTTAATGGCAGTGCCGCATATATGTTAAAAACTGGCAGACTATTGAAGAAAACATATCTTTATATGCTGCATATTACTGATATATTCACACATAATCTGTGAATATATCAGAGACACCTATCCGGAAGTTGATAGACTTGTAATCGCTTTTAAAAAAGTTTTCAGAAAAGCACCATGGTTGGAAGCTAATAGTTTTTATGCAGAGAATTTTGATAGTTTACAACATTGTGTTACACATTTAAATGACAATGCTCGAAATATTTCTGAGTGCAAGGAACTAACACACATCCCAAATGTAAAAAATCAGTTGTTATTTCTTCACGACCACTTTGGAAATTTGCCTAAACTAAACACATATTTTGAAAATCGAAATCTCAAAAAAAAAAAGATGGATTAACCACATTAGATGTGGCTATTAATAATTTCAAAAGTATTCCAAGTGACTTCGGATGTGGCTTTGGCAAAAGTTGATGCAGTTTTTAATAGAAATCCAGATTTAATAACATTGCGGCAATTGTGTATGAGGACAATGATACAAAATATATCTGCTAGATACGCTGAAATAAAACAATATTTACAGTATGCACCTATAACCAGTTGCTATATAGAAAGGACATTTTCTATCTACATGGATGTACTTCGTTCAAAGAGAACAAATCTTACAGAAAAGAACCTTGAGAAAGTAGGTATTGCTAGTAAATATTAATATTCCTTTACTCGACTTGAACTACAAAATAAACATATAATAACGTATTTTGTATTTTATAGGTCATCAGCCACTTGTTATCCAATTATATAAATAAAATTTACAACAACAACAACATTTCAATAGTGCGATGTGTCATCGACCGCTCGTGTCCGGTATAGTTATAAATAAAGATAAAAGCCAATATCTTATATTAAAATAAATAAACTGTTTGTCTTTGTAGGGAATTAATGATTTCATACATGATATTGATATATTAATGATGACATAAAAAAGATTAATATTATTAATTTCTTATAACAAATTTACAAAAGTACATTTTACTTTTCTTATACATATTTATTTTTGAAACTTAATTCAAATGATCATTAAAAAGGTGCTTACTAAAATAGTAGGGTTTTGTTCATAAAGTATCAAATAGCGAACGTATATATTATGAAAAACTTAGGAAGTATTATTTCCTTTGTGTGGTTGTTTCTGTTATTTTGTATATACACAATAGGTGTTCGAAAACAATTAAACAAAACCATCTAGATTAATCTACAACTAAAGTAAAACTACATATTGCCGTGAACTTTACCTTAGAATCTAAGACAATATTGTATATAACTATAAAATGTTAGAAATAGATATGATTAATGTTGACACCAAGATATACTAGTGTATTTAGATCAATATTAGCAATAAGAAAACACACTCGTAGTTTAAGAAACATTTATTTTAAAATAAATTTTATTAAAACATACAATAACACAGGTATGCACTTAGGATATAAGTACTTTAATTAGGATTATATGTATATAAACACCATTTAGAAATAAGTGAGGAAAAACCTCAACGATAATAGTAAATGACACAAATGAATATTTATTTTCAGAAGTGAAAAACACGAGACAACATTAAAATTAGAAAATAAGAGCTCTGAGTATATTATGCAAAGAACCTACATTTAAAAATGGAAAGACCCTTAAAACCAACAACCGTGAAAGAGTGATGTTAACCAACGGGACAATTATAAGAGTCAATCATTTAAAAGCAATTAAACTATACTCAGAGAATAAAATAAGATATGCTCGTAATGTATATGAAGAGGCTTAATGCACTCACATAACTTAAAGATAAAATACATACAGTTGCGTTGAAAAGGATATTAAAATAAAGTGTATCATAAAGAACAGCATAGAATCGTATAACATTTTAATATACACAACAAAAAGTATCAATTCTCATCGTAATGCGAATAACAGCAATCCTTTTCATGGTTCCAAACTTCGTGCACATACAAATGAACATCTATAACCAAAGGAATAAACAGCATTAATATAAAAGCAATGATTTATTACAGCATATTAAACATACAAAATTCTCCAAGGACGATAAAATGGTTCGAAGAAAGAACAGAGCAGACAGAGAAGCCACAGATAGAGGGACTGGCGATTGAAACAATATCCAATTTCTTTCCATTCTTTCCGATCAAAAGCACCAAAACAAAAATACGAGTAAGGTTAGCGCTCGGTCGAAGAATGTACCTGCAAAACAGTAAAAGTAGCAATGAATACATTTATAAGTACAATGAATGTTTACGGTAGCAATAAAAGAATAAAATAACGTAAAACATCAAAATAAATATCAATATACTTACTGCACATTAGATATAAATAAATGAAACAACAACAAATACTGTCGTTGGTGAATGTGGAAAAATATCAAATGTCAGGAACAAACATAATAAAAATAAACGCCAACCTAAAATACGACAAGAAGAAGAAGATACAAGGAATAAGTATCGAGATATCCGCTAGAGGCGCCACGACGAACAATTCAAAAATAAAAGTCCGCAAAACAATCAAATAACGAGCGGCATTTATTTTCAACTATAAAAAGGGAGTCACAACAGAAAAAGAAGTTAGTTGTTAGCTGGTACCTGTGACATTAAAAACTTCTAATACACAACAAAGTGAGAGCGTCTTTTGAAGTAGATAATACATCTACGTGTTAAGCGAGTAGTGGTCAAGTGGAGTTATTACACGCTTACCATTACTACCGCAGTATAAATAAATAAATAAATAAACTAACTAACAACTCACAAACAAACAAGAAGCATACACGCTTATATAGGAATAATTTCCAATTGTTTTCTCGTCGCCATATTTGCAAGAAGTGAGCGTCACCATTAAATTTATAGAAGATTCCAAGGAAGGAAGAATCAACAAGAATGGAAAAACAATTTCAAGCAGAATTCGAGGAATTATATGAATCTACGCAGTGAGTAGTAAATAATATTGTTATAACCATTAAATTCAATCAAAATACACAGGTTCTCTCTAAACACTCCATTTCTTTTAATATTTAGTTATTTAAATAATAAAAAGTAAATATAGGGACACAATTTTTATTAAAAATAAAGAACACTTGTCTTAATAGTGTACTGTGTGCGAATACTTGCACAACGGACCAGTGTTCATTAAAAAAAGGCATTTGTAAGCACAGCTTTGAACAATATTCAAACTTTTATAAACAGGAACGCCTAAAAGCTTCGCACTAAGAATCTAAAGACTCCGTGAGAATAGAGGTTTAGACAATTAGTTTGTGATGCATTAGGAATGTATCTGGGGTGGTGATTGATCCAAGCTTTATGTAGTACGTGTGAATGTTTGCATAAAGCCGATTAGTCAGTACTTTCATTATCAAGTCAACATAATTTGGCCCTAATATACAGGCCTTTAGTAAGAAAAGAGTGAAGGTGGAGAAACCCTGTGTTGATTGAATTCATATTAAAATAAACGAACACGATATTATTATGAAAACTGCTACTTATATAGCATTGTAAACAAGCAAATAAAATAAGTAATATACATGCAACAATAAATTTTACTTATTGTAATTAATAAGCAGACAATAAATTTTTTTACATAAGTAATCTGGTGTCATAGTTATTTAAATCCCTATCCCACACAACATTAAAAATAATAATAATAAAGGAGAAACAAGTAAGGAAAGAAGTATATCACAGTAGAACCTACGAGAGATAATAATTTATGTTGTTTTGCCTATAGAGCTAGCATAAACTTCAATTTTATTTATTTATCTAACAAATAAATAAATAAATTATATAAATTTTATTTAAAGGCAAATATTACAGCAATATGCATAATGCTCACGCTTTTGTACTCTTAACTGCAGTCAATATATTTTAATTCAGAATGTTACTTACAAAAATTCAATAGTCTTTATTCAAAAAAAGAGTTGATAAATATGACAAAGTAGTATACACAAAATCATACAGCCTAGCAGGAATTTCCCCAGAAGCAGAGATTTCTAGAATATTTGTTCACAGGTGGATCATTCCGCATTTCACATTCTCATACTCTAACTTCTTTTAATCTCGATTTCTAGATGCCTTCTGTCTTTTCTTTCCAATTTTTACCACTTATACTATCGACGACTTCTATAACTTCGCTCAATCCTGGTCCTTCTTCTTTTTTCCTTTTATTACATGGTATCTATTTAACATTACGTAGGTATTTAACCGTTTTTTTTGCTCTCTATACATGTACCAGCTATTTTATTTCCTTCATTTGTTCTCTTGTGATTACATTTCTTTGGATTTTTTTTTTGGCGCTGCTTCATTATTACATTTTTTTATTCTTGTATTCTCAGCTGCTAGTTCTCTCTTATTGGCATGGTAAAAAAAAAATAACACGTATTGCTTTAATATGAGATCACATTGGCGTAAGTTTCTTAAATTGATCAGGTTAGCATTGATTATGTTATCTACTCTCTATCTAAAGGAAAACATTGTAAAAAGTAAAATATTAGTTATCTTTATTACACAATATGGTACATAGCTTAATTTATAGTTATATGACACTAATCTAAAATTGACACCATTAAACTTCAACTATAATTGAAATAAAATTAACCAAAGGAATAAAAGTAAAAATAAGTTTTAAAAACATTGAAATAAATAAAGCCGGTAAAATATAGGTAGAGAATTTAGTAATCTACAAATTTTTACACATGGGCATCTAGTGAGGTTTGCCGGTCCTAACGCCTAACGGTCTAATTCAAGTTACGTTACTCTGATACAAGTCCATCCCAATAATTGATCAACATGGATTACCTACTGATAACTAATCTATAGCTGTTTTGTATTTTTACGTTGTGTCTAAGAAAGTACATCAAATTAGTATTACCTGTTAAAATAATCCACAGTTGTACAAGATTCTCAAAATTAAATTCCGCAATGCAGTGGTAATGAATGTAAACGAGGTGAAACATATTCATATAATAAAACGTAGAGAAAGTAATATTTAAACATGAGTTCAACGGTGGTTTGTTCACTCTAGGAAAATTTCCCGGCCACATAATATTCGAATAAAATATTAGCATGGTTCCACAAGTAGCAAGACTGCATTAACTTTCTTATTCAATAATATATGAAGAGTTTTCGGTCAAGAAAAAATTGTAACTCCAGCCATTTTTCTATAGCTTTCGATATTATCAGTCATGACAATTCAATAGAAATTCTTATTCTCTCGTTAAACAATTTATTGAAATAAAGTATCATGGAAATGAAACTATCGACAGATACATTTTGGTATTTACCGGGATTGGCATTCTTTTAAATTGAATCTTGTCTAGAAATTTTCTAGTAGATTAATTCTACCCAGATAATTTTCCTTTAGTGAACTGTTATCGGGATATTTCCAGTCTGTCGTTGTTTCTGTATTTTTTTTATTTAAATTTACGCATTGCTTTGTTAAAATTGTCATTAGCACTGTCGAAACATTTAATGCATCGGTGTTTTGCTTAATCCCGTTAAGCATTTCAAAATAAGCATGAAAAATATTTTTTTAATAAACAGTCTGTCAAAATTAACGTCCTATATTAAATTCATCAGTTTACATATACTATAACCAGTTTTTATTTATTCTTTTTAATGATAGAATTGAAATTTTGAATTCATACTCGTTTTTTCCTCAATGTATTAAGTTAAGTATTATCTGCATAAACATACATTTTCCTTTTATATTGAGTTTGAGTAAATAATTCCTATGAAGTAATTCCCGCCATTTCGCAATTGTCTTCTACTTTCAATTTTATTAACAATGCTTCATCTGTAAGTTAAAAGTGCAAAAGAAAATTATGCATGACTTTTACCGAAATTGCCAGCATTATAAGTATAAGTAAATATAGTATTCTTAAAGGGGCTCATAGCAAATAAAAGTTTGCTTGTTGAATACTAACATCGTTTATCCCATCACTGGATTGTCTGTTTTCGGATATTTACATTTAAATCTAGTAGACCGATACAGCTGTTAGATGTTCCCTACACGTCCCTATCAAGTAAATATAAACACAATTAAGATAGTTTGATATGTTTTCGGAAACGATAACAATACCATGAGCAGGGTTAACAGGCTGATCTTGTTCCGGCGGAAATGTAGGTTCTAATCATTTCGGCGATGAGATCAGCCTGTCGAACTTGATTCTCTTCTCCAGTTCCTATGCAAATATCGCGTAGGCGGTAGGAATTCTCTTTATTTTATTATTTCATTATGTTCTTTTTACATAAGACCCGGAATTGATTCAAATGCGTACCTATTGTACAATTTCAGAGAGGTATAAATTGAATTCGATATTGTATAATGTGTGATGAGCAGGGTACTCATCTTATACATGATATATGTAGGAAGAAGAAGTAGTTTCTTATTTTTTAATGTCTCAGATATTTTCGACGAACTACTAATGTGGTAAATATAGAAATATGTAAATTTTAAAAACACAATACAGAAAGATCTATTTGTTTTCTAACTCCCACAATGATATTGTTTTTCGATAAATCCAAAAGAGTTAAACATCTGCTGTGCAATAAGCGCAGTTAGGTTTAAATAGATCATCTACAAATAAATAATTTAATTTTAAAAATCAGCGTAGATTTCTAAACAATGAATTATCAGTTACTGCACTGGAATATGTTTTAAATTGATATTTTATATTCCTTTAATAAACAAAACTTTATAGTATGTATTACTTGTAGTTTCACTTAATCCTTGGATCTGATAGACCATAATATTTAATGGATAAAATAGGTCGTTATAGAGGTTGTCGTAAAGCCTACGATGTTCCAATATACAATGCAGGTGTAAAGTAATTTACTGATGTAAAATATGAACATATTAACCTTTAAATACTGACATGTCGTCCCGCAGACTACTGGAAATATTTAAATATAAATAATTTTGTTATTTATTCTCGCAGAAACGTTTTTCCCGGTGTACTCTCAACTGAAGATATTTAAAATACACTGTCGAGGTAAGAACGGTTTGGACCAAATAACACCGATATTATTCGAATTAGAAAATCGCCCATCGTCCGGTATACTTCGCGTCAGTAAAAGGGTAACTGCCTTTGCGAAGACTAATATTTCTTGTCGACGGTTGATATGTCTATATTTTTGAAACAGCTAGCCCGAGATCTGGTTGAGCCACATATGAGAAGGAGAGAAGAAAATGCACGTCCCCCAAAAGAACATAGAATCTTGTATACATCGTATTCTTGGTATTGAAGAACGACTTTTGGATCCTACGCTCGAGCATATTTTGCAAAAACGAAAGATATGCTACACTTGTCTCAGCAGAAAGCGAAGGATGACTAAATATCTTTGCTACAAGTGTAACAAGCCCATATGTCTCCAGTGTGTGAAAAAAAATATGTGTTCAATGCGTCGAAGATTTATGATATGCTTCAAATTGTCCTTACTTTCAGCTATTGTAATAACTATTTTACTAAGGGTTTTATTTCGTTTTTTGTATCTCAGTTTATTTATTGGGGCTTACATAACACTCCAGCATAAAAATTGTAGTCATATGTTTTTTAGTTTTGGTTCAATTTGATTCGGTTTGATAATATAACTTTTTGGTTTGTTTTTTTATTACCATCATATAGTAAATGAGTTATCAAAATTGTGTCCTGTTATTTTGTATTTTCTAAATAATTTGCACTATTTCAAGATATCTACCGAGTTTATCTAATCACATTTTAAGTAGTATTATGAAACATTTTGGGGTGTTATGCAAACAAATCCATAAGTAAGAAGTCTCACAGGCGACACATCAGTAAGTATGTCATAAAACTGGTACGTCAGTACTTAAGGGTTAATAGAGACATTTGACAATATAAATCGCAATTATTAATAATGAAAATGGTGTACAAAGGGATCCCCTATTATTTTTTCATTCAATATATCGGGGGATGTCAGAGTATATGCAGATAATACCACTATAATAATTACGATAATTAATCAAAGAGAATTAGAAAGCAATTACTGTCATTCTTCATGAGCTTTAATTAAATGGTTTAATCAAAATAAATTAATATGTATATAATGCACATCTATTCAGTATATTCTGTTATCCAGGATCCACTTTCTCTTCGGATATTTACTTTTCCAAAAATATGCCCCTTACCTTGACAATTCTTCCGATTATGTATAATCTAATGGATTCCACTCTAACACGTTTACAGTTTCTTCAGGCGTTCTGCAAGGTTCAAACCTTGTCCCAGTCTCTTTCAATGTTTTGATTAACTACTATTCTCTATTCCTAGTTCAGGATTCGTCAGTGTACAATTTGAAGCCCTACAAGGAGCTCTGTTTGTTAATATTAAAAGGTGCAATGGCGAATATTACTAAGAACTCTAACAACTCCGATCCTTTTTAATTGCCTCTAACTTAAAAACTTCACTGTAACAACAAACAGTTATGTTTCTAAATTTAATTTAATTACTCTGTTTCTTTCCTTAACCTTCTTATCGTGTATATAATTTACTTTAAAAATGTTTGTATTATTATTATTGATATTATTAAGGAATTAATTTAAAAAAAAAATAAATTAATACATTTTGTGCCGAATCAATTATTAACTGAAACTAAATTTGATAATATCTTTAATATGTGTAGATAATTTTAATCTTGAGTTATTATTAGCACAGATAACGCTTTGAACTGGGATATGCATATTGAAGAAGTATTACACAAATTAAATAAGTGTGTATATGTTCTAATAGCGACAGGTGAGAATAAGTGACAAATATTTTGAGACTGGTGAAATATGCATATATATTTTGTAATTTAGATTATGGTTTACTTTTCTGGTAAAATAAATGAAATTTATGAAATTGACTGTATTATCAAAATGAAGTAACACCTCATACCTGCTAGTAATTTAAACCATCGAGAATCTTGCGTAGCTTGCTTCGCAGACTTAGTGCAAAATTTTTATCCGATAAGTTACAATGTGATAAGCATAGCTTACAAATTATACACCATATAGAAAGTGCAGCATGAAAATTTAATCTTGTTTAAGTTTGAATAATTAATCATAGTAATTGCATTTTTGCCTACTTTTCATACATAAATATAGTATTTATTTTCGAAACGCCTTTGAGATGTATGTAGGACCCATCGCGACTTTATTTAAATAAGACGCATTCTTGGACCAAAACAGCATAAGTTCAATAAAAAATGCCTTCACCTTCATCCAGTGGCACAAAATAAAGCTATCTTTTGGTGAGAGAGTGGCGTTGTTTTACTGATTATAGAACCTATGAACCAGACGTCAATGGAATTAGCTACAATGTACACCAGAGTACAAAATTATTGAAAAATATCAGAAGTTGTAAGGCCTTAGTGCGGAATATTCAGAAAAATAGGTCATACTAGTTCTCTGTCAATTGCTCAGTGAACTCACTCCCTTATGTATTTCGACCAACCGTTCGGTTCATAAGAAATAACGGACATTGTCCGGATATAAAACCTAATAACCTGTTGACAACCAGGGAACATAGCTGCACGCCCAAAGTTTAGTATCATATTTGTTATTCTGCTCTTTGCAAATAAATATAATATTATTTTATTCTATTCACATATATTTTGATTGGTTCTGTGTTAATCAATTGTGTTTGCTACAATTTCGCCATTTGTTTCTTCACTTACATTTAAATTTCATCCTTGATTGATTTATTTTTGTTGTCTGTGAATTTGTAACAATTACGACTTTATAGCTTACTCTAATGAAGAATAGCATTATTTTGTTAATATTGTGTATATGTCAATAACAATAACATATATCTCATTAATTTTGAGCTTAGAAACGTTATGAACTCACTGGAGTAGCTTTTATTTTTTTATCGATCACAGAGGTTGTATGGATTATCCATTTTCCTTATGGAATAGTGTGTTGTTCTGTGTATTAAGTTTCATCACTGCGTAGTCAGTTAAATATTGTGATGATGTTATATAACTCGCCTTTTAACGACTAATTGAACATATACACCTACATATGAAGAAGCTTTTTTGTGTGATTATTTTTAGATATTCTCGTTATTTTATACATTTACCAACTGTGTATGCCTAGGCGACAATAAAGGTTGTTATTCTTATTTTTAAACACTGTAGTTTATATTCGAGTTTATTTGCGAAAAACCAAAGAGTCTGAAGCAATTTTAATGTAAAGTTCGTAGTATCATTCTAACAGTTTATAAACTAATTTGAAGAACTAAATAACGAGAGACTGACTAGTTGCAATATAACCAACTCCGAACTACAGAAGTCGATTAATTAATTTCGAAATAATTACAATACGTAATTAGTATATAGTAAATAGTAAGATAGAAAGATGTATTATATTTAGTTACTTATTTGTATAATAAATTCATATAGGCAAATTTTCCTAATTACTATGAAATTAATAATAATTATAAAATAAATGTTAACTACTTACTCATACTTAAATATTTCATCATAAAGTTATATACTAAATATCAGTTCATAAGCCTACATGTAGGTAGTCAATCACGGTAGTAGATGACAGATCTAACAGATATAATAAATACTTTCCTGGAGATATTAAACACTTGGAAAGTTCTATGGTAGGTATTGAACAACCGAGACATTTTATTTATCGGCGATAAAGAACTTGTGTCTACAAACATCAGTGGACACGGTCTAATGCAATAGTATTGTAATGAAATAAACCCACAAAAAAGAAGCAGATCTCCGGGCGACGACAAAAACGTACCGGTAAACAAGTCGTAAATCAACTGCACTCATATACTGCGTCAGCGACAGAAAGTCTGGAATATTGTAGAAGAGAGCCAGAATTTGCTGGTATATCTCTAGACCTTTTGTCTGCACATATAAATGCCGCAGTAGTATTCGTACATTGCAAATAAACATAAATATAATGAATGGTGGTGTTATTAAAGTTCAAGAAGTAAATAAATATTACAGACATAAATAGTAGTGATAGAAATAAATACTTTAAATTGTAGTAGTTTTAAGTGCGATACATTTATTTTATATCTTTATATTGTGATTAGTTTTAAGTGTGTAAATATACAGACTGTTTCAAAACATTTGCACGAGTTCTTCATTTCAACCCCAAAAACGCTACAGTATGGAATATGTAGTATACACAGAGTTAGTAAAGTGGCTATGTCAAAGTAATTGTTGAAAACATGTATATCGCATAGAGCATCGCCACTTTTCGCCCATGCTTAAGCGGTGGTAAATCAAATTCATGCTGTATATTATTGTAGGGTTCAAAAGGAAAATTGCTTTTGTCTCTCCTAAAATGTTAATTAACTTTGTATTCGTCTTTATGCTTCATTAGTGATCATTTTAATGTCCGGAGTAGAACTGAACGATGAATAAAAAAAAAGTCCAGGATCCTTAACCAAATCTTTACGCATTAAAAGCAAGTTGATAGTGATAATGAAATGGTCACCTTTCTTGGAAAAGCTTACCACTGTTGTTTCGAACACATTTAGCTCAAGCTTATTGTTTTGATTCCTAAGACTATTTAAGTCATCATGCAATTGCATATAATTTGAATAAGATTTTGCTTCAGCATAGATTTTACAATCATCGGCATGGAGTAAGCATTTCAAAAAATTGTAAACTGTAGGTAAGTCATTAACAAATATAAGAAATAATAGCGGACCAAAGTTACTACTTTACAGAACTCAATTACCTCAATTAACAAGCACACCCTAGTTAGAGTCTATTAATAAATGTAACTTAATTATTACACCATATATCTAGAGCATTGTAATTAGAGTACTTTAATTAATAACTATTAATATGTGCTGAATTAAGCAGCATCTTAAGGGCCTACTGAAGTACATTTTCCTCGAGGGACAGCTTTTATTCTGGAAGATTCATATTGCACCAAAGCACTTAAAGTAAATCGTCTGAGGTCGAGCTCTATGTTTTCTTACCAGATACTTACAGTTAATTTTAGAATAATTCTTCTTAAATTTCTTTTTTTTTTAATTATACATTAAATGTAATTATATTTTGTCAGAATAATTAGTGTTCATATTTCAATTTTAGTTACCCAGGCAGATTTCAAGTACTGTCCTATATTCTAGTAAATTCTGTTAATTTTATTAATTAAACTAGATAATTAGTTTAACTCTACGGTCGTATTTTCCGAAATATTTTCTGAACTGTTATTAGATTGATATAAGTCCATCAGTTTGACTAAACTGTTCGATAAAGTTCATGTAATTCTGTTATTATTGAATAATTGATATATTTAATATACAGGGTGATGCACCTTTCATCCCCTATGTTACTTGTTTGTTATTAAATAGCTGAAGTAGTACTATACAGAGTGATTTCGTTTCCATTACTTTGTTTTCTAGATAATTTTTGAACCAAATGTGCAAAACTACTTTTTAAATTCACTCATTTAATTACTATAATTTATTTACATTAATTACTTGTTGTATACTTAGTATAGTGCGAAACTTTGTTATAACTAGTCATCTTCACATTTTCTTTTAATTTTTAATTTTTTATTTATCTTAAATTTATCATCAGATTGCACGAGTTCTTCACTATATCTGATTAACTACTAGTATTACACCTACGGCCTAACAACCATTTCTTAACCATGTAGTGGCGCCTCACTTATTTTAACATCTGTTTCGATCCCGATCATCTTCTTCTGAGACGACGGCAGCCCCAATGAGAAGTTTACTCCCAGATAGGTGGGTTAGATTTTTGTAACAATTATTAGATTCATTGAGAATTATAATATAATTTTGTTTCGCAACCCAGCGCCTATTAATATACTACTTAAGCCCTTGCATAATATATGTTTCAATATTTCAAGCAGATCTTTTTCAAAGGAGTGGAAGATTTTGACATCAGCTTTAGGATCTACTTTAGCTGAAGTGAATCTGATTTTTATTTTGTTAGGCGGGTATATAAAAGAATAAATTTTGTGATTATTACTATATAAGGATGCTTGTTCAATATTGTCTTTATAATAAAGAGTGTCCCATTAAGATCGCATATTTTAAAATTTGAAAAAACCGCAGTATTTATTTGAAAAGTGTTGATGTTTTTATTGTAATAAAGAGTGTAGACATGCAGATTATCTATGGGAAACAATTTTCCATAAATGACTGCGTATGGACTGATAGCACTCGTCCGTCCTTTTCTATGAAATTTTCGCATTTGGCATGGTGTTGTCTGAATTTCATCAATGACATGGCATGTTGAATCTCGTCTTTCAGTTTAGGAATTATCCTTGGGTTATTGGCATGCACTTTTCCTTTCAAAAACTCCCAAAGAAATAATTGCAACAGCTTCAGATCGCATGATCTTAGTGGCCAATTCATATCGCCGCCGTGCAAGATAACTCTCCTTTCAAATTTCGTCTTCAACAATTCCATAATTTCGTTTCGTCTCGTTGAAACAGCATGTCTTTGACATCCATTTCAGAAATTTGAGACCAGAAGAAGTTTTTGATCTCACTGTAATAAACGCCGTTGACGGCTGCATTTTCGAAGAAGAACAGTCCAATCACTCCGCCAGCCCAAAATGAGCACGAAGCAGTGGCTGGTTGTGGGTGTATCGACGTTTAGAGATCACTCTTGGATTCTCAGCTCTTCAAATGCATCAATTCTCTTTGTTGACATTGCCGTCAAGTGGGAAATGCACCTTATCAGAAAATATGATTTTGTTAAAAAATCACCATTCACTTGTTGCTGTAAGATCCATTCTGTGAAAGTTCGGCGCTGCGCATGATTTTCTGGCTTCAATCGTGTCTACTGAATCTTGTAAGCATACAAATACTGATCTTAAAACAAAATTCGCTTCGTGAAGGACTCAATTGCTGCGAACGATGGCGAATCTAGGTGGAAGAATTCTGGTCAACAGTCTCACTAACCGTTGCAATGTTTTCATTCGACTGAGCACGAACACGGGCAGGTCTCTTCAGGGGTTGACCTGACTCAAATTCTTCTATTAATCTGACCTCTGTGCGGCGAGAAGGTACGCTATGGTGACCGAAAAATCCGCCACATTTTCGAACTGTTTTCGCAAAACTCTTGATAGCTGCTCACACATCACAGCTATCAGACAACGACGCTGTACGACAAATGCACAAAAAAATGGCGCCAAATTCAAAATAGACGGTCTTAATGGGACACCAATACATACAAGAACCAACAGCATATTTTGGAAATCCATAAGTAAAATAACGCAAATTCCAAGAAATGTGGAAAAGATATTCCGCATTCAGATATAGAGTAGATATATACAAATGTCGTTAGCCGCAAGCGTTTATTTCATTTTGTTTTTCCTTCTATTTTTTTTTCCTGCTGTGTACAAGTACCCACACATGCGTTTCGGTCGCGTGTTGGAATTGTCACATTCTAAAATGTACAAGGCAAAAATACAACCTGTCAGAGATATGGAATTTACGGTAGGCTTTATCTAACAAAGCGAGAAATTAGTTCTAAAACGGAAAAAGGAACCGCGGATATAATTGTATGGTTGTCTTCTGAGATGCCCCACAGGACATCCTAACCGAAAGCGAAACGTACAAAAGGACCATAATTTAAATTTCGCCTCGCGATAAAACAGGTAGGGTTGTATATTTATATGGCACGCATAGCATATCCATTTTTATACATTACATTGCATATATATTAGGAAACACGAGGGGTTATTGGAACGCAGAATATAACACGCACGAATGAATACAATAAGCATACCTACCGCCAAAAAACACGTACACATGTAGTACAGGAAAAGCTGCTTTGAAAACAAATCTGGGTTAAATAAAGTTTGGAACGTATTGAAAAGTTATTTAAGGTAATTTGTGAGTATGATTGTTGATATTAATTTCGTATTAAATATGGAATATAGAGTTAGCAATAATATGTCGAACATGCACTTGGCGATTTTAATAGTGAATATAAATATTAATTTTCTGTTAGTTTTATTTTATTGAAACAAATGGATGAATTGCACACATTTTTTTAAATGAGTAGCAAATTAAAGCCAATTTGACAATCACGAATCTAATAATTAAGTTTCTATATAATCTTACCAATTTATACCTATACCAATGTATGCCATTCCTTGAATCCTTGATATAAATTGAAGCTTCAAAAAATATACTCCAAATTTTATCGTTCTAACTTTTTTCAATATATTTAATATCACAACATTATTTTTTAATATTACAAATATATATTGCAATTTTAAATCTATCCTTTATATAAAAGTCTCAAATCCAAAATTGTATAAAATCAGGTTTAGTTTTCTGTCGATATCAATCCACGTTATTTACTGTCTACTTCTAAATATCAAATATCTTACAAGTCTCTTACTATAAACAATCCTTTAAAACTAACTTTTTTCCAACGTCATTTCACAAAAAAAATGCACATCTGAAATATTGAACGAATGATCTGTTTTGTAATGTACCATGTTCAAGATTGTGTTTATATATTTAAGTGTTAATTTTACCAGGAGGACATTTTATAATCATCAATATGTCACTAATTTTACTCGTTAACTCAACTTATCTACAACATTATTAGAAACAAATACTAAGTATAACAGAAGTACAAACATAACATTTCAATATCTGATAAAGATGACAACTCTTTATGTATATTGTGATCTTTTTTTGAAATTTTCCATTTTTTAGTGCATGTATTCAGGTCAATTTCGCCTATAACTTTACCAATGTTACTTTATCAGGTTATTCATCAGAACTCATTTTCCGAGAATTACTTTTCTACCCTTTATCTGCAAGAAAACCCCAAGAGGAAATATCTGTTGGTGTTAAATCGTGCTATCTTGTGCGATTATTAATGTCACCATATTTAGGATTTTTTTGCAATAAAGTTAGAGTTTCAACCGCAGTGTTGCTGGTAGTGACATTTTGCTAGAAGAACATGTTGCAGAGGTAGACATTTACCAGTAGGTCTCAGAAAAGTGGTTCTATATCTGACATTAGCTTTCACCAGTAATATTTAACACTTATGCATGAATGATTTTGCTAGTTCACGCTATTGATACTAGGGGTCTGCGGTACCAAAAACTGAAGTTCGGTACGGTTCGGTACGGTAAATAATTCTGTACCGCGGTTCTCGGTACGGTACACGGTACTAATGATATTACATATATTTACCAATTTACTGTAACCTTTTTTCTAAAACCAAACGGGATTAATTGGAAAGAATATGAAGGTAAGTAAAACTGATCCCTTAGTACAAGTAGTTTTTATTAATTCATAAAAATATCTCTTAAAAAATCGTATAAGCACAAGATTAAATACCTATTAAAAAAATGTTTCAAAAGCAAAACCCAAAATTTATTCTACAAGAACTACATAGCCCTAATAAAGTAAAATTTATTTAATGTAGAAAATAAAGGTCATTTTGTACAACGACATTTTTTATGTTACAAGTATTTCATTTATTTGTACCTTTACACATACTTCAGATTTTGGTGAAGGAAAATCAACTTTTCAGCGTTACCTGGAAGGAGCCTTCGCCTTCTGCTATTTAATACATTCCCAGCAGAAGAAAACACTCTTTCTGACGGGACTTCAGTAGCAGGAATGCCAAGATATTTTTTGACAAGCGGAATGAGCTTGGAGAATCTAACTGAGTTTTCTGCCCACCACTTAAAAGGATCCTGCAAAATGGGTATACAATTTTCAGAGAAGTACGCTTCCAGCTGAAGACAACCTGAAAAATAAGGCGCTTATCAGATCTAAGTAAGCGTACGATTTAATATAATACTTCAACTATAGGAATTGCTTAATTATGGAAATGGAGGGTTATTGCCAGAATTGTTCATAGTGGTTAGTTTCAGTACAGTTTCTTTTTTTTTTCAATATCTAATATTATGTATCAAATTTTATCAGCTATTAAAATGATTTGATTTAGTAAAAATACATGCATGTTCTTGTGATTATTAAAACAGGACTTAACATGGTTTACACATTCTGTCTATATGATATTTTGGGGCCTACTGTCTTGGAACTACAGTAATAGGATAATTTTAGTCTTTTCACAAAATTGAAAAAGTTATAGAAAACGTACCTTGAGCTTTATTCTGCCTGGAACTGTTATCCGCTTCCTTGGCAGTTTGTTACTTGGTGGTTTGAAGAAATGCTGCCCATACACTTGATAAATTTGTAGTGGTGTTTTCATTTGCAGTTGGTATCTCACTAAATTGTGAAGTAGCATTGGCTTTTTGGGATTCAAGTGTTCTAAGCTCCATCCGCAACGTTTCCTTGGCTGCTTTCTTCATGGATTCTGATAAAATCGAATCTTTAAATCTAGGGTCCAGTAGCATACAAAGCTGATCTGGCTGTCTATGTTCAGCCATAGGAAATCTACCCTGCACTGCTTGCAATAGAGCTCTGCTTAATGTAATCCCTGCACTATTATTGTCTGTAATTGACTGCAAACCACTTTTGACACCATGGACAAGGGGTATAATCATACTTCTGGTAGGTCTTTTCTCTGAGGACACTTCTAAAGTGGCATCTAGGAATGGTTTTAAAATTGTGACATAGGCCTCAACTATCCCCCAATCTGATGAAGTTAGATTATCCACAGTGCATCCAGGTTGGGATAACTCCAAACAAAGAGGTTCCTTCAGTTTAAGGAGTCTTTCCATCATGAAATACTCGCTGTTCCACCTTGTTTCTATGTCTTGTATAAGCTCTAATTTTTGTTTGCCCAATTGTTCTTGCCTCTTTTGGAGATTTGCTTTGGCTGTAGGACTATGTCGAAAATGACCAACAATGTTCCTGCATTTTTTCATCAGTGTGTCGAACCAACGGTAGTTTTTTTTAGCATCCTTTGTCTGTCACACAGTAGATGTTTTGTACGTTATCGAGGCTCCATTCAGTTAGGGTCTCTTTTAGATAACGTGAAATATTTTCTCCGGTGTGACTTTCAAGCATAGGGAGACAACCAAGACAAATATTCTTCAAATTTATTTCATGATCTACAAAATGCGCTGTGATCCCCAAAAATGAGACAGTTGATTCTGAGGACCACATGCCAGTTGTCAAAGATATGGATTCTAAGTTTTGCTTAGAAACTTCGTCCTTTAATTTCAACTTAGTATTATCCTATAGATCCGGTATCCAATTTCTTGCAATCGTTGTTGATGTAGGTAAAACAAAGCTTTCATCAGCTAGTATTACAATTTGTCTTAATCCCGGTTCATCAATAATTGCATAAGGGTGTAGCTCCTCAGAAATCCGTTTTGTTACGGCTGTTTTCATGGCAATATATTTTGGGTGGCTGTTTTCATATTTTTCAGCAGATTTGAGGAAGCTATCGAGTTTTTGCACTTTAAAAGTACTAGAGACATTTGTGTTTACTAGGTTAGGCCTGGATTCTTCAGTCTTCAGTTTTATAAACTCTTTCTCTTGGTCACCAAATATCATATATTTACTGGATGCAACCTTTCTAAATGTTTCCGAATTCCTGTGGTCGAACCGTACTGTGATTTGAGAATTTGTCCACAAGTCAAGCACTTTGAAGTTATTGAATTAATTTTTCGAAAAAAATTCCAAATCGGTACATTTTTACTTTTTGTCTTATCGTCTGAAGTCGTAGATGATCTAGAAGAATGTCGGGGGTTCACTAACATCACTCATAACGTATGAATAAAAAACAACAAAACTTTTAAAATTAATTATGGTAACTACACGGTAACTTTATATTAGTAGAGGTAACTTCAACAGAGACTACGTCCGATGTGATTTCGTGATATATGTACATATATAAAATAGATCACAGACCAGCAAAGTATTGAAACATATTTTAAGAAAAAAAAAACTGGTAAGAAACTACTTTTATTTACATTTACAGCGAATATGAAAGCCTCCTATTTATGAGTTATGGACTGAGCTAGTGAATGACCAATCGTCCCATAAAATATTGTAGTAGTTACGTGCCTAGCATCCGTGTTAAAACAGCCCCACTACTTGAATGTTCGAAGGCATTGCTTGGAATAATAGTGTTTTTGGCTGGTTGGTGTGGTCTTTTATCTATAAATTTGATTTTACTCCTCTTATTTTCTTAAGAAATAGTGTTTTCAGTTTTTCCTTGTATTGCTTCAAACATGGCTTATAAAATAAGTTCATTTATAAAGTGTATCTAGGTGTGTACGCTGCAATTTACATCAGATATGTATTTATTCTTTTTAAAGGTATGTATTTGAATTCGGCTAATACACAGCACAAGTCTATGAACTATGAGTCAAGTCCGCGCCTGTTTATATATAATCTTGGACTTTAACAATACTGAGGGATTTAAATATTTTAAAGTGAATTCTAGGAATAACAAATCCTTTGTATTGAAAGATTTTGACTTTTTTTTGAATGAATATTTCCTCAGAGCACCAGAGAAGAAATGAGAAGCTTTTTTGGTTAAAAATTCTTAATAGGAGCAATAATTACATCCAAAGTAAACTTCAGCAATTCAATGCAAACTTATTTTTAGGCGACGGTAACTGAACGGAACAAAAGTTAATAATACATGAAGAAAAATGCTTATAAATAAATAGTATGGGATTATTTTTCGTTTTGTGATGGTACCGAGAACGTTGTCTGTACCGAACCGCTGACGGTACATCGTTCTGTACCGTACCGGTACCGAATTGTCGGTGCACTGCAGACCCCTAAATTGATACTGTTAGCTGGATGAACATTGTAACAAGCAGTCTTCTCATGGTGTTCTCCTGATGTCCAGCAAAAAACAGTTTGCTCAAATTTGTTAAATAATTTCCTAATAGTATTGCTGTATAATTTGGGTTATTTCATCATATTCTAGCAAGACAATATAAATACAACGAGGAAAGAACATCTGGCGTTTTCCTCATTTCAATATAATTTGATGTGCATATTTTTAGAGTTAAGGTTGCTTTTACTACATAAATATTTGAAAAGTTGAAGATCCATGATGGCATAGTAAGTTTTTGAATACCAGATCAATCAGAGGCACTAGTAAGTGTGCGATTTCAGACCTGAGAACCAATAATATTTGGTTGGTCTAAATTTGAATCTATTCAAAAATGTTTCTGCATTTTTTATATTATCAATCTGAGTGTTATTATAGGAAAATAGCTTACAATCATATCTTAT
Source organism: Amphimallon solstitiale (assembly GCA_963170755.1). NCBI lineage: Eukaryota > Metazoa > Arthropoda > Insecta > Coleoptera > Scarabaeidae > Amphimallon > Amphimallon solstitiale. Next base: position 205,796,391 of record OY720675.1, read on the forward strand.
TACTTTGAAAATTCAACTTACTATATTAATACAATATCAAGCAATGATTTGGAAAGACCTTCTATAAACATATTTTCTATTAATATAAATAGAAACATATGTAAGTTATATTACAAGAGTAGAAACATATTTAGAATGGCCACAAGTGCAGGAGCCCTTTGAAACCCTGCACCATTTGGTCTAGGAAGTAGGAAAAAACCTACATAACAGCGCCACAAAATTAAAGGTCTTAAGTTATTAAGATCCAAACAACAGTCTCTGGAGTTAAATTATGTAAATCTGTGTATCCAAATTCAAATTTAGCTAGAGGACATTCTTCAACAATATTAAATAGACAATAAGCGAATAGAACATCCTTCCGAAGCATCGGATATCTGATATTTGCAATATTAATACTGATTAAGACCTATGCATGTGCAATTATAAGAGAGTTTTCTAGTCTAGAATGACACACATAACAGCCTGCCAATAACGTATTTCTATTGGACTTCCTTTATCAGCTTCTTATTCAAAGGTAGTATGGAAAGCCGTTTCATATTCCTCAATCCATAATCAAGTGTTTCCACAAAACCAAGCGCTTTTGGTGTTTTATTTGGTGTTGCATTTGCATTTAGTGGCTCACTGACACATGCGCTTTGTCTTTTGATACTCCCAAAATTGGTTCAAGTCTTATTATTCTTTTAGCAGATCCGGATTAACTAGGTTGTCTGTTAATTCATTCCCTTATCCTTGAGCGCCCAAGCACTCATATTAAAAGAACTTTACGTGATTTGCTCGATATTTCAGATTTTGCTCGTAGTCCCTAACAAGGGCATCTGCTAGGTCATTCCTTGCTCCCCTGTTTGTCCAGACACCTACATCATAGAAATTTTGATGTGATATATTGAAATTGATAAAAAATTAAGAAATTTACTTGCCACTTGTGCAAATAGAACTACAAACAATGTGTTCGCAGATTTGCAATAAAATTATTCTTTTATTGCAAATCTATAATGTAGTATTTGTTCTTATATAAAAATTAAAAATTTATCCCTTCGTCTCTGTGTATAGCACTACAGTCTGTAAAGGACGACGGTATAAAAGGAACAATAGATCATTTACTTTTTGAAAGACCCAACAGTAAACTTGTGTCTTAAGAAAAACATAAAGGAACGAGCACGTAGTTATCACAGCTGACCCTGATGACCACATCCTGAAATCCCTACCACAAGACGGTGAATCGATAAATACAATGTCTCCTTCTATTTATTAATACCCCTAGAAATCGACACGACATAGAAGCCTGCCGGCTAGAACATATTTGCCCTTATATGTTCAAGCATTTGGTTGAGTCGAAAACAGTCGAATAAGAAAAAAAGTAATTGTATTTTGATCGCAAAAATGAACTGAATCCTTCCTTTATTCTTTTCTCCAAACTCTTTATGATATATTACAGAGTAAAATATATTTTATATTATTTGCCGTACCAACAAAGGCATTAATATATATTAATATAAAATTTAGTGTTTAGAAAAAATAGTTTGTCATAAAATAAGACATTACAGCATAAGAAAATGTCGAGAAAGTTTATTCTTAGTTGCATTTCGGAGAGAATACCACTTTATCTCACTCAGAGACGTGGCTCACTATTCAGGATACGCAATATACAGTGCGCCCTACCGAAAACGAAACAGATTGAGCATCTCGAATGAGAAAACTTTTTTGAAAAAACGCAGAAACAGGTCAATTTTTGATCCAAGGGGGACACCCCTCCATTATATTTTCAACTGTGATACGTCATTTCCCTCCCCTCCATCACTCTAACCATTACAATTTAAATAGGGAAAGTACTAAATATGATACATCATTGAAAAGGTAATTGTGCAGAGAATTCAGCAAAGTGATTGTTGGTTGCGCTATTTTTGATTTTAGCGCCCTCTAGCGAGATAAAAAACGGTTACGTATTCCTAAATGTGCAAAGCTAATTTTATTAGCAATTTAATGCATAATTAAAAAAAATATTAACTTAAATAATTGAAAAACCTTGCAGAGCTCCAATAGACGCTGACAGTCTGTACTTGACAATGATAACAAATAAATGTCAAAAATATTACGTATTTAGTTGCTGATAAAATTATCTTTGAAATGATGTGTCACATTTTGGAATACGTAACCGTTTTTTTTTCGCTAGAGGCCGCTAAAATCAAAAATAGCGCAAACCAACAATCAGTTTGCTGAATTCTCCGTACAATTACCTTTTCAATGGTGTATCATATTTAGTACTTTCCCCATTTAAATTGTAATAGTTAGAGTAATGGAGGGGAGTGGAATGACGTATCATAGTTGAAAATATAATGGAGGAGTGTCCTCCTTGGATCAAAAATTGACCTGCTTTTGCGTTTTTTCGAAAAAGTTATGTCATTCGAGATATTCAATCTGTTTCGTTTTCGGTGGCGCAGCCTGTATAATATTAAAGTAGACTTAAGTTATTAGATATCCTCAAACAATAACTATATAATAAAAGTAATGTTTACTTTATTTTGTAAATCTAACAATAGAATAGAAACTTTTTTATGAATACTTTTATCAATTTCTTATAGTGACATCTTGAATAAAATTGGTATAGGTAACACACGGCTCTCTGTTTATTAGCTATGATATGCCAATTAATTGCGCATTGATAAATAGACTACAGTTTCAATGAACTTAAGGAGTTAGTTCTTGTTTTAAAAACTTCAACAGAACAACAACAAACATCAGACATGCTAGAGTAGATTAGTTTTATACGAGGGGGAAACCGCTGAGGGATTATGGTGTACACCCTGTAGGAATTCCAGGAATTATTTGGGATTATTGGAATTATGTGGAATTATTTGGGATTATATCGGATTACATGGAATTATTTGGAATTATATCGAATTACATGGAATTATTAGGAATTATGTGGGATTATGCGGGGATACTTGGTAGAATTATGACGGATTCCACGGTCATCAGAAAGAATGTTTTTGTATCTATTGTCCTGTATAGTCAACAATACTTTATGTAATCGAATCATCCCTTCTAATTAAATGTCATGTCCATAGTTCTATCACAGTAGTAAAAATCAAATTGAAATTTAACAGAAAGTGTTTTTCACTTCCACGAATGACGCCTTACGACTCATTACTTGATCATACGATATTTTGCGAGAAATTGCTGATCATACACTAATTTGAACCGGTTTGAATCGAGATTTGAACGCATGCGCGTTCCACTCTGCATTTTATTTATATAAGTCAGTGTAATACGGTGTGATGTGATATTCTAGGATGTTATGCTGTTTATTTTTGCTGCCACTGAATTATTGCACAAATAATCTTGAGGATAATTTTTACAGCTGAAATCAAGGTATGATTCTCATTTGAAATCTATTACCAAGTCTTTTACCAAAAGAGTAATTGTAATTTGTAAGCGCCCGTTCTTTTCTTTAGATGGAAGTTTCACAAACAAGGACTGAGTGCTTCACCGAAGTTGAAAATAAGCTAAATATTTCCGTACCTGTCTGCATAAAAAATCTTTTAAGGATCAATGGATTTACTAACGCACAATTACTTGCTCAAATCACAGATGATGACATCTTGGAGATGGAGAAATTTATGGCCGAGACAGTACCAACATTAATTCCCAAGGAGGAATACGAATCGTATTTTGGAATATTTTCGAAAAAACCAGAAAATTTCAAACTTATACAAGGTCAGGGAAAATTAATTACCATAATTTCCAGCCATTTCAAAAGTAACGTTCTACAACAATCTAAAACGAAAGATAAATCCCTTGCAACAAATTGGTGCACTGGAACTTTAGGTAAGCGAAGATGTCGGCCGAGACCTCAGTTAATCTATAGTATAGTATATGTACAGTAGAACCTAGATTATCCGAAGAATTTTCTTATATGTTAATCGTACTCCATATTATCCGACCCCTGATTCTTAATTTTATACGAATTTTTTAACAAAATCGAATTATCGAATATCGAGTTATTTTTCTTTTCAATTAGTGTGCTATTCATTTCGCTATTAGCACACTAGAAATGGATTTTTGGAAATATTTACAAGCATTTATCTGGACATATAAGTGCTTATTCTGCACCTTGTTCCGTATCTAAGACCACCGACACACTAAAATCAACTTTAAGTCCATCTTTGACATGTGATCCAAAGAAAAAAAAGTGAGAATAAAAATATTAAGTGGTTTTTTAATCAGATTTCTAACTCTGAAGCGAATACTTCGATAGAACATGCTGCAAAGGTAATATAGCTCGTCAAGTGATAACTTCGTTACAAAATTCAGAAGATGGTAAGGCAAAAGATGTTGGGGAAGCTTGCAAAGCAATAACTATAATTAGCAATACTCTCATTGTTCCTTCGTTCAATAGATATTAAACAACAAGAACATCCTAACAATATTGAAAATCCTATTGCTAACTCGATTGTTAGTGACAATTCTTTTGAAGAAACGGAACCAGGTGAACCAGAAGCCTCATGCTCGAAATGGAAATCTTCTGATGGTATAGAAAATCGAGACAAGGAAAATAAATCCCATCACAGACTCATCACTCAGTGGTCATTATTGAGTGTAATAAATTTTACGCTGTTTTTTAAGATAAACGGTGGTATGTAGGTCAAATTATTGAAATTATCAATGATACAATTTTTAAAATTTATTTGCAACCAGAAAATAAAATGAATTTTCTTGCCGCAGGAAAACTGTGCTCACCAGAAGCAATCCGTCTGTTAGAAGGCATACCTGAAAGTGAAGCTACACGTGCCTATCTAAACCTTATGCATTTAGCCCTTTCATCATATTTAGATCCAAAAAATTAGTATTAAGCCGCCGTCTTTACAACACTTGTGTTTTTCTTAAAAATTTGGCGAAAATGGTAAATAAGTCATCCTAATTTTAAACTTGACATCATGCATCGCTTGGACAGAATTAAAGCATTCTACATGACTTGAAAGATATATTTACCTTTCCTAGGGAAGTAAAAAAGCGGATTTCGTCAGCTGATGTCCAGGTGGGGAGATCTTGGGAGACGACCACTCACTCTGCATTTAACTGCAAAACATTTTCAAATGTATGCATAACAGAGTCAATTGAAAATGCGTTACGAGATGCCATCGAAAATACACAGGGGTTAGCAATGACTATTGAAGAGAACAGCTGGAATTTTCTGTCAATGTCAATTGTGATGGAGAAGTCCGAGATGGAAATAAATATTCCCGAGAAAATTCCAGATGCTTGTGAAATGGCAATTGATGAAAATATTGTTACCTGCACAGAAGAGTCAAACAAAGTTTTTCTATTAGTTTCGGACCTGGGTGACTAGGAACACGACCAGGAACAGAGTACTACATCAGGAGATGAAAATACTACACTTGAATTTCAGAATGACCACAATTTCTAAGATTTTTCTTCAAGAATCGAAAAAGAAGGTGGGAAATTTTCGAGGAAAATTTATAAAACTGGGCTCTTTCTTACAGTAAAAGCCAATGTAAAACCTGTAGTCATAAAGAAGTCATTCTTATGTTGACTTCTAGACAATACAATGGGCAGAGTCAGTACAGATCTATTGCGTCGATTTATAAACGTAAATAACAGTAAACCAGTAGAAATGATATTGCCGTCATTTTCGCAATCATAGGCAAGTCGCGACGAAAAACAATGTTTAAATCGAGCTGTAATTCAAAAAGCAAGAAAGGTTTGGAATATATTACTGGAGAGAGCTCGAAAGAAAGTGAGGACGATGATCGGAATGATTTCAGTGTATCATATATTGATACTTCAGATGCGGAGACATCTCCTGATGGTGGAGAAAATTGGAGCAGGGAAAATAAATCCCATTACAGACCTATCACTCAGTGGTCATTATTAAGTGTAATTGAGTGTAATAAATTTTACACTGTTTTTTATGATGAACGGTGGTATACAGGATGTAGATAAGGTCTGGAACAAAATTAATATTTCTGTTATCTTCGGTTTGATGGAAAAACCCTGAAACAGGTCGATTTTGTTTTTATCCCGTGCACTTTATAACACCGTGAATTTAATTCTGTCGTCATCTGGTTGCGCGCGGGCGTGACGTCATTAGTTTTTTCAAATGGTAACCCGCCACATTTATTACCCCTTGTCGTTAGGTATTCCATTGTGCATGCAACGGTATAAAAAGTTTGGTACCTTACATAACAATTTTTGGGAGAAAAATGCTTTCGAATTTCAAAAAATTAAAATTTTATTTCTAATGAAAAACTAATCAAAAATTATTTTAAAAAATCAGATAAATTATAAACCGAGGTTTATCTTGGATTGTCGTCAAACAAGACACCAAAAAAATGTCAACGGAAGTGTTCAAATTGTCCGCCATTGGCCATTTGACACTGGCCGAGACGGACGTACACGCTTTCTACGACACGTCATATTGACAGTTCATTACTTGGTGTTTGAACTTATCCATTCACAATACTTGCTCCATTGGTAGTGTTGAACGTGCATTGCGAAAATGGCGAATTTGAGCGAAAAAGAGCGGATTCAAATTCTCATTATTGTTGGTTGTGGTGATAAAATACGTAGCCATGAAGAAGCCTGTCAGTTTTTCAATGCAGAAAATCCAAACCGCGCACCGATTTCGCGGTCACCGGTGAGCAAAATTGTCGCAAAATTTGCTGAAACTGGTAGTGTAAAAGACAGGGCTCGTCAAGGTCGACCAAGAATTGAGGAAGATAGAAGGGTCAATATTCTTTTGGAACTTCAGGACAACCCCCACACTTCAACAAGGAACATTGCCAGGGATCATGCAGTCGATTTTACCACAGTAGCCAAATTGCTGAAGAAGGAAAAACTTCATCCGTACAAAATCAATCGGGTTCAGGAACTGAATGAAGATGAAATCATGCTACGGTGCGATGAAAATCCCGGATTTGTCGACAATGTGGTTTTTAGTGACGAAGCAACTTTTACCTTGAACGGTGAAGTGAATCGCCACAATTGTAGGTAGTGGTCGGGCGAAAATCCTCGATGGGTTCGAGAGGAGCACACCCAACACCGGCAAAAAGTTAATGTATGGGCGGGAATAGTGGGAGATCGCATTGTGGGGCCTTTCTTTCTGGACAGAAATTTAAACGCTGGAACATACTTACATTTCCTAAGATTTACGCTAGTGCCAACATTGGTAGAATTATTTCCGGATGAAAACACCCCCGACAAGCCTCACCCCAGAATCTGGTTTCAACAATATGGAGCTCCTCCACATTTTGGCTGGCGTGTTCGGAGTTACCTCGACGAAATTTTCCCCGGGAGATGGATCGGACGAAGGGGAACAATTGAATGGCCTGCCCGTTCGCCAGATCTCACACCACTTGATTTTTTTCTATGGGGTCATGTGAAATCAAAGGTGTACACCAATAAGCCAAATAACTTGGATGATCTGAAACATCGTATCCGCGAGGAAATGCGAAATATTGGTGCAGAGACAATACGACGTGTCGTAGAAAGCGTGTACGTCCGTCTCGGCCAGTGTCAAATGGCCAATGGCGGACAATTTGAACACTTCCGTTGACATTTTTTTGGTGTCTTGTTTGACGACAATCCAAGATAAACATCGGATTATAATTTATCTGATTTTTTAAAATAATTTTTGATTAGTTTTTCATTAGAAATAAAATTTTAATTTTTTGAAATTCGAAAGCATTTTTCTCCCAAAAATTGTTATGTAAGGTACCAAACTTTTTATACCGTTGCATGCACAATGGAATACCTAACGACAAGGGGTAATAAATGTGGCGGGTTACCATTTGAAAAAACTAATGCCGTCACGCCCGAGCGCAACCAGATGACGACAGAATTAAATTCACGATGTTATAAAGTGCACGGGATAAAAACAAAATCGACCTGTTTCAGGGTTTTTCCATCAAACCGAAGATAACAGAAATATTAATTTTCTTCCAGACTTTATCTACACCCTGTATAGGCCAAATTATTGAAGTTATCAATGATACAATTTTTAAAATTAATTTTTTAACACGTGGAAGGAAGCAAAATAAAATGTTTACCTGACAAAAATTAAACAAGACGTTGCTACGGTTGATTGCAAATATATATTTTACGGCCCTGTTAAATTTACCACCGAAATGGAACCTTTTCATTTAGATGAAATACGCCGACATTTCTAAGAAACATTATAACATTAAATCTGAGATTAAGTACTGTGTTAAAAACTAATTATTATTATTTAATTCGATTTTCCTTATTTTTCACGAATATTTAAGTTTATGAATTTTACTTTTGCTGTGTTTATATGTTTTCCTTAAGTAGTGTATAAATAAAACTATTATTTTTCGTAAGGCTGGTGTTATGTGTACATTCAACCTTCGATTCAACCTTAATTTACCTTTAAAACGTGCACAAAATCCTCAGAATTCGTGGAACATATAAAGAAACAATTATGGATTATTTGGGATTATTGGGATTACATGGGATTATTTGGAATTATCTGGAATTATTTGGAATTATTTGGAATTATTTGGAATTATTTGGAATTATTAGGAATTATTTGGAATTGTGTGGAATTATATTGGATTATGTGGGATTATTTACAAATGGTGGGATTATGGTGTACGCTTTTGAGTCAGCGGTTTCCCCCTCGGTTTTATACGTTTGCTGAATATATGCCATTTGCACACTACAGAATACATTCCTAACTACTGTTTTTGGACATGCTGGACATGGATAGGTTTCTGGAAGTTTGGGGTTTACTCGAAGTAAGGCTTTTTATTACAAATGTTTTTTATTCAACGCACTCTTTCTTAACTATACTGTACTAATGAGAACTAACAAGTTTAGAACGCTAGTCTGATATTTCCAGTGATTCGTTCTGAATTAATACATTTGCGCGTGATAATCTTTTTGCCATTCCAGAGTCAGTAAGGCAAGCTTCGTAGCTAACTACGGTTCCACTCTGCTTATGCGAATTTTTTAGTGACAGTTGTTTTGTGTTATGGTTGGTTTTGCAATGGCTAATTTTGTGAATAGCGCGCAGGCCGTTTCTGAATCGTAACTGAATTCTTTTTTCAAAGCACAGCATGCTATCACACGATGTTGTTTTTGTTCAGCAAGAACTTGGTAGCCACCATTTTCATCCCCAAATCTTCCGTTCGCTGATCTCAACTTCGAGTTATGCCAAACAGTTCTTGAACTTCTTCAATAGTCCATCGCCAATCTTCCAGCATGATTTACGAATTTATCATTGATTCGGGCCGTAAAAAACGACTAGATTGAGGTTTATCATTAATTGACACATATTTGCTAAAATTGTCACATATTTACTAAAATAGAACAGACTATAGTAATACAGGGTGTCCCAGAAATAAGAAGACGGAGTAGCAAAAATCGGAAGCTAGATTGTGTACAAACGTACTCTCAAAATATCAAGTCTTTATTCGTGCGCAGACAGCAGAAAAAAAATAATAAATAATTCAAATGGCCTTACGCCGACCCTGGACTAAATATCCACCTGCTTCACTTTCACAATCGGTCCTTTTCAGGACCACCATATTACTTGTGTTAAAAAAAAGAGGAGGAATAGATACTTCATAATAAATATCAAACCATTACTTACTTTAATTTTACACCTGCTAGAAGAAAATAATTACATTCTTGATATTTACTGTGATAAAGGCTAGAAAAACTAGGATTTATTGAACATTCTAAAATAATAATAATCAGCTGTTTCCGACTACAAACACATTAAAGAGCAACAACCTGCCTATTTTAAAAATAAAAAAATCTTTTATTGTCTGCAATAAAGTGGGTCGCCCGGCATCGGGCAAAAAATATGTTTTATTATGAATGAGTACGATTTAATGTTTTTTTCCTGTTTTATACAAATAAGAGCGTATTCTTCTATGAATGCATGTTCGTTTCTATTTACAGATGAGCATTCTTACGTGTATTTATAAACATACATTCTGTGCCAGGTCCGTAATGTAATTTTTTTATCTAAAAAACAACATAGAAAATTAAATTTTTAATTTCTTCGTTATTGCGGTATATTTGGGCCTGTTTCTGTTCGGACTTTACATACCTGCTACTCCGTCTTTTTATTTCTGGGACACACTGTAGATATCGATGTATAGAATAACGCTGTTACATACCATAAATACTAATTACAAAATACTAAACATGTAATAGCTAATTATACTTCGAGAAAACTCGTACTTTGTATGATACAAGTAATAGAGTTTTAGTCGTCGTATGCAGTCCTAAAATGAAAAGCTGATGAGAGAGGTTAAGAGATTTTATTAAAGCATAAAATAAGGATCATTTCAATAATGTCCGTTTATGTATTGCAATAGAAACACGAATGCATTTACATTTTACATTGTAGATTCGAGCATTCAGAGAATTATGAGTATTTAAATTGCACGGTTTAACGAGACGAGAACAACCTGTAAAAGTACTTCAGCGATGATGTAATAAAATGTATGTACCACTAAATATGCAGCATTTAATTTAAAGCCGGTCTAACCATCATATATTATCAAAACAACATGAAATATTATTAACGGTATTAACGATATAGTTTTAAAGCACATATTCGATATCATAAACTCTAAAAATCTCGTTATTAAAAGAAATTTATTTTACTATAAAGTTGCATGTATTTCATACTGCATTTACTGTACTAATCTCGAAAGGAACTAAAATATTCAAAACTGAAGTTCCGTCGACGGTGAAAAAGAGAGCTTTTATGGTAATTTAATCGCGGTGCATGGGAAAAACGCACAAGCTTTTCACCTAACTGTATATGTATCTGGAATATAAATTAGTTTGAAATTACTTTTTCGATAAACTTTTAAGTCTTCGCTAAAGAAAGGTAAATGGTAGATTAATATAAATTTCTGGAGGATATAGGATGCTTTTTGTTTTCATCCCTATGCAAAAGCAAGCATCATAAATAGATGTTTGCTTTTGCATAGGTGAATGTGTATGCATACGAAGAAAATGTATACGTTTTGACCAGTTCATTGAAGGGTCGGTGATTGATTACATCACGATAGTATAGAAATATGGTGAAATGACTGACAGATTTCCATTAACATATACTTACAACTACATTGAGGAGAACTGTGAATGAAGTTAGGTTTTCAGAATATATACGTTATCCAAACTAACCGTTTACAATATATATCTATACTAGAAGGTGTTAATAAATAATACTATTGGTGCTCTATATACAGGCAGATAAGAATGTTGGTATTCCTAAATCTAAAACTTTAGTTGTTTAAGGGTCCTCGCTAGTGGATCTGTCAACAATGGCAAAATAGCAGATTTTAGAATCCAGATATTTTTGTTGATTTTATAGATGGAGAAAACCTTTCAACGTCAACTTATGAAGAATTTAGTAATCTACCCGGCTGAAGAATCAAATTTAGAAAAAAATTTGCGGATTACAGAAAATTAATTAATATGTCAAAATATTAAACACCAGTTTTCTCAAAAATCCTTCGGAGGAGATTTGTTTGCTTGGGTTCACGTTATAAATTGAATAGAAAGCTACCCGGCTGTGCACTTATTTTTCGTTCAACTATTCTTTACTTTGTTTAAAATGAATATAAAGTAAATTAAAATTAGGCAACCCACATTACAATGAATTGTTATTGTGCTATAAATATTTCCCGCAGTTACAAATAGTTGGTCATAAATGAATTTTTATTCGCTTAGATATTGAGTTATTATTTCAAATATTTATTATATGTCCCCTATGTGTAAAAGTACTCGGACATCCTTGGCTTATTAAATTATGTGCTATGCAACCAATATTACATTTCCCATTCACTAGCGAGAACCCTTAAGGATTTTTCGTATTATGGAACATCTCATACACATAAGTATTTCAAAACTTATGAACTATTAACGAACTAAAGTAAAAACAAACTTTCTGGAAGTAGTATTAATGCCAAAAGACATTTTTAATGAATTGTTTGTTTGTGAAATCAGCTACAAGCAAAGAATAAATTCATATATTCAAATAGTGGTCATAAATGAATTTTTATTCGCTTAGATATTGAGTTATTATTTCAAATATTTATTATATGTTCCCTATGTGTAAAAGTACTCGGACATCCTTGGCTTATTAAATTATGTGCTATGCAACCAATATTACATTTCCCATTCACTGTCGAGGACCTTTAAATGATAGATAACCTAATTAAATGTCGTAGGTAACCACAATTTGCTAACTTCTGGTATATCAAATTTAAACCGGCGTTTTTGTTTTAGGCACTTTGTCGTGGATGTATTGTAAAATAGATGAGTATATTCTGTTTCAACATATAGTGCCACGTCATAAATAAACCATTAGGGAGCTATTGTGCTAATCCCTCTATAATCCGACGATGGCAAACACACATTTTAAGGAAATTTACTTGGAAACTATCCGTGCCGACTTAAGTGTACTAAGAAAATAAAGAAATTAATATTAATTTATAATTTTAATATTGAATTCAATAAATAATAAATTAGAGAGCAACATGTGTTTTTGTATTTCACATAGCGTAGGTGACATTCCGTATAAATATACCTTCATGTTATAATACAAATACACTTTTATTATTTCTAATCAAATATTTAAAATACGGGTCTGGAGCCTGCTTCTCATATCGATTACTTTTATTGCATACCACTTGCCGAATTATTAATTTGTTGATAAACTACCGAGGTTATAAAATGTTACTATACGCATATTAGGTATATCAGTAAGTATTTGCTTTAAATTTACGTTTTATAAGTATGTATATAAAACACACGATTGTGCAAAAAGATTTAAATTAATAATACACAGTAAGTATTATAACATGATGAATTGTTTTTAGTTATATATATGATCATGTCTCTACATAAATATTTGTACAAAATGTGTATGAATAATAATTTAAATATAACTTACAAAACAGAAAATAAGTAAAAAGTAACTCCAAGCAATGCAGTATATTTTATTTATTATTTGTTCAGTTAAAGTACCTATATGCAATAATTAAATACATTTACGTTTTTCTTCTAATATTATATTTATTAAATATAAGTTTACTAACTTTGTTAGAACGTATTCGACTTCGCCTATCCGATAAGTAACATTGAAAATAATATCATAATTGCCACGTTACAGCTAGTGTGAAACATATTTATTAGGGTGGGTCACTGATGTATGAGAAAAAATAAAAGTTCTCGATTCATATTCTAATAGCAATATTTTCTTGTCTTACGTTAAAACAAATAAAAATTGCTAAAAAAGTTAAAAAAAGTCACATCTTGAGCCCGCGCCGGATCTCCTAGGAATTAAGTATTTTTGAAAAATAAGCCATTTTTTAAATTTTAATATTTCATTTACTATCAATTATTATTAATTAAAACTGAAAACATTTTTAATTAAACTTAAAAAAAAATAAACCATCGGTTCTTATTCAACATAAAACAATAAACTCACGAAATTATATTACTTATTTTTTGGTCACAAAATCTTGTTTACTGTCAAATCTGGGCATCTCTCGTCTTGATTCAAGTTTCGTCTGTATTAAACCTTCTCCTGATTTTTTATCGCCTAGAGTCATGGATGCTTCTGATATTATTTTCACAGTTCGCTCCACCGCCTCAGTATGACATGGCAGCTTGGCAAAAATTAGATTGTCACTTTCTTGACACTCAACCGCCGCATTTATTTCTTCAGTAGTGATGTTTCGAAGAATTGGTGGATCGAAAAACTTTTGATTCCAATTTATAACTTCAAAGTTGTTACTTACGTCAAAATTGATAGTTGGGACCTCAAACACGAGAGGTTGCTTTCCAGTATGAGGTGAGCTTCGTGCTTCTTGAATTCGTCTGGCTGGCAGTTCTCTCACTGTTTTATTTTCATCCAACAACATCGATAGAAGCAAGCGTTCTGGGTGAGCAAAATAGGCGTTACGTTGAATTACAGGATTTAACTCTGCAGGAAGGTATCGTGAGTTTGTTACCAATTTCCAAAAATTTTTAGACCCATGTTTGCAAGTCGGATTTGTTTTTATTTCAAACCATACTGGAGCATAAACTTTTACACAATACTGAGCTAATACTTTTAGCTGATATGACGGGTTTGATGTAGAAATATATAAACGTAAAATTCTATTTGCTTTTGTAAGCCATCGAGTATGGGATATTTTTCCTGGAGACCTGTTAGGTAAGCCATCGTGGCAGTGTCCACTTATAACAGATATAGTTATTTCATACAAATATTTTTGATCTGTACTTAGGCCCTCAAATTGTATTTCCGGAAACTGGCCTTCTCTCGTACTTGGCTATGGGTAGTTTTTCGCAGTTTTGTAATAAGTTGCCAATAGGACCAGCATGCGAATATGGTCCCGTGGTAACACAATCTAGTTTGTTCAATAGATGTTTTAATGGCAATTCGTTCAAATGCAGCATGCAAATAATCCATTGCAGTGGGCGCTGAAGTCTTTTTTTCCAATAGTCTTATTACTCCGTTAAATTTCCCAGTGTTAGTGACTGTACCATCACAACCAATTGCCATCAAATTTTCTTTATTAATTTTTTGAGACGAAAGATGGGCAATAATTGACATTTCATCAAAAATCAAAAATATTACCTGGAAGAAGATATACGTTTCAATGAATGAATTGCTTGTGTGTCTGAATTCTCGAGAACTTAAAAGTCGTTAGGATACAGTAATATGCTTTTCGGAAATACAATGCTGTGTTGTTATGTAAAAAAGGGATATGGTCGTTGAATTCAAAATTTAACAAAATTGAAGATCAAAGCGCGGGCTCTTACACTAAAAACAAATTAATAATATTTTACAGGGGTCTAATGCAGACAAGAATACAACATATTTACGCTATTAAATGTCCATACGAGAAAAAAAAATGTTGACCCACCCTAATATTTATGTCAAATTGAATATATTATTTAAAGTTAAGTAAATCTTAGAATCGCAGACAGAAATATTTCTTTACATGGAAAAGATATGTATTTGCCCATATTGAAAAGTACCCTTTCCATCATAATAAATACGAAAATAATCACTGTGATTCCACGAATTTGCAAACGGGGAAAATAGAGATTAGTAAATCAATGTGGAAAATCACTGTGACCAATATCTGCTCTCATCTCTAGCGTAGTTCATTTCGAACGCGGACGGTGTTCGTTTCAGCATTTCCATTCAATGAGTTGAACAGCTTACTAAGTGACGTAAACTGCAAAACCGTGACGTAAGGCTAGAACTAGCTTTGTTATAGTAAAAAAATAACGGAAGTTAGAAGAGACTATTATTACAAGTCATTTTCCACACGAAGCATTCTAAATAATCCCCTGCGGTAGCTCAACACTTTATCCTGTTTGTAAACATTATTGCATTGTGTGTGCCTCTTAAATACAATAAGGTACTTTACAAAAAAAAGGCTTGATCGAAGGCAGTGTCTTTTTTACAATATCCTTAACTTTCCCCAGGGCAATTATACAAGCTGACTTTCTCTTGTTTTATCTAGTCTTAAGATTGCGACTACTCCCCCGAGCATACGTCCTTTGCGGTCTTCGCGTGCCGTGACATTATTACGACTTATGCCTTGAATATATTCTTTTTACACGTAAGAAGACTTGTAATCAAGGAGATAAAATATAAGGTTGAATTAATTTTGTTAATGTCAATACTTTGCGAGTTTTTGGCTAACCTCATAGTATCGTATAAACTTGCGTTTCATATATTATTTTCATCCCCCTTACTATGCAGGTAGGAAGTAAGATGTACGCGCTGACAGAGACAGCTTGACCAATTCTTCTAAGCTCATTAATAACAGGAAAATAATTTGCTCAGTAAATTTGCAAATCTCAAAAGTGGAGATATTTCGAATCCGTTAAGCACAGAGGAGAATCTACATATGCCTGTACTTGAAATTAAAAAAAAATCGAAATTATAAGTAAGTTGTTCTTATAATTTCATAATCATATAGGTGAAACCGGGGTACATTGGAAACTTTTTTCGTTTTTTTAACGTAACTATTATGTATCTTAATTTATATACCATTTTTTTCAGAAATTGATGGATACTTCTACATCGGTTTCTATCGTATGTTTTAAAATATTGAATATCATATTTAACAAAATTTGTTGTAGGCATTTGGCAAGTAGAATAAAATGTGACTAGCCTCCCCAGGCTGGGGTACTCTGAACACATAATCATCAAAAACAAAAAAGGTAATTTAAATATAAATGTATTAACCAAGAGTTACAAATGAAACTTAAAATATATTTAACCCGTGGTCACTACGAATGGAAATATCATAAAAGGCAGTACTGAATTACATTTACTGCAAAGGCTACTGTAATCGTTTTGCCTTTCCCTGCTGACATAACTTGTCCCACTTGTTTGCATCCTTTTTGAACAATATGCTTCATAATTCAAAGCTTGGCAACCACTGGTTTATCAAAATCTATTACTCTGACCATAGATTAGAAATACTTAAAGATTGGACACGGCAATGCTACTGAAAGTACCAATATCACCACGCCATGTGACGTTCTTATTGACCGCATTTCATAAAATCGTTTAAAGTATATATTTTATTTGTAACATTAAAAATGCTAAATACAATAAAAACACACAAGAAGTTAACATAATAATTTATTGTATGTACATACATAATTTTACATGAACAAAATATAGGCAATCATATTATTAAAAAAAATTACATTGTTTATTAAAATATTAATAGTTCTTGAGGAATTTTTTACATGCCCTTATATGATTAACTTTTAATATTTGCACAAATAGAGATATTTCTGCGATAACAGGGTTTGGAACAATGTGTCTGAAAATTTTATATTTAATCATTTGTGTAACTCTTTACAAACTATATCACCTACCTGTTGCAGCTGTTGATGTAGTAGCTGAATTCATTTCTGATGATACTAGATCATCCACCTGTGTCTGTAAAAATTTTGTCATTTTGATATATGTTAGAAATAATAGACTGGTGATTAAAATGTGGTTATCCGGATTTTTATTCTTACTTTCACATTCTACTGTAGTGACAGCTGAATGTATGTGCACACTCTTCATATTGTTTCTGCGATACATCTAAAATAATAACACATTGACTTTTGCAAACAATATGATTTTGTATAATCTAATCGCAAAACAAAGTATACACTGAAAAACACAAACAAACGACTTGCTGATATGTATTGATTCTTCCTTATCGACATACAATACTTTTTGAACATAAAGCGACCTCTCGTGTTCTTAGTGGGCGATTTTATTTAAATTCCCGCTAAAAATAATTGTCCATTTCTTTACCATTTACGTGTCCTACCCGTGACTCTGACTAATGACAGTATTTCTTTTCAAAATAACGTAAACCACTCTGCTTCTGCAGATTGATTTACCCCCCCCCCTCTCCCCAATTCTGTGGTAACATTTTGTTCTTCGCTTTTGCGAATTGAAATGCAAGTTTTCGAGCAGACTGCGGTATCAATCTGTGCTGAACTTGAGCGCACTTTGCTAAATATTCAACAAACATTGATTCTTCATCGTTGTCAAATACTCAGCGTGTTGAAAAATTCGTATGTATCTTTCAAGTGTCATTCTGGGAATATCAAAATTAATTGCGGCTAGTTTTATCCCTCCAATCTGCTTCTAATATAGTCTCCATCATAGGGTCTGGATCAATTTTACCAACATCTGTCTTTCTTGTTTTGTTGCGAACCATCGAGATATCTAAAAAGCAAAATATCCAGATCCCGTAAAATATGCAAGTCAGAAATTAATGATCACTATTTAAAAATACATTCATATGGGTGTCCACTGTACCTCCATAAATCATGACTACTCTGTCACAATGTTTATCAAAACATATTTTTTGTTTCAAAATATTATGATATTTTTATTATTTACATTGTTTATCATTTCTTCTAGATATAAAGTATTTGATACTTGCCACCGAAATTCCAGTACAAGTGTCGTGTAAAGAGCGCGATATATAGGGTGTTTCGGAATTGCACGGCACTATTGTAGGTACTTGTTCTCCAGCATAATATAAACAAAAAAGTCCATATAAACATATGTCTCAAATTAATTTATTACTAAGATATTGGAGCATAAAGATATTTATTTAACAATACAACATCCAAAAGAGCTGTTTAAAGTGGCCACTGTTTTGTTGATTGCAGCATTCAGCACAACAAATTCATTCTTCTTTGGCACTTCGTATAGCATCAGGACGATTCTTGATAGTTTCTGAGGCTTTCACGATGCGATTACTAAACTACCGATCTAACGGCGTTAGATCGGGAGATCGGGATTCATCAGAGTTTAGTAATCGCATCGTGGAAGCCGCAGTAACTAACAGGAATCGTCCTGATGCTATACAATGTGCTAAAGAAGCATGAATTTGTCGGGCTGAATGCTGCATTCAACAAAACGGTGGCCACTTTAAACAGTACTTTTGGATGTTGTATTGATAAATAAATATCTTTATGGTCCAATATCTTAGTTATAAATTAATTTGAGACATATGTTTATGTGGACTTTTTTGTTTATTTAATGCTGGAGAACAAGTACCTACAATAGTGCCGTGCAATTCCGAAGCACCCGGTATATGTTTAACATCTCCTGCATGGATGGGAATCCTTACGTAGGTATAATAATGAAAATAATTAGAAGTGACCACTGTATGACTGTACCCCACTGTCCAACCACTCCTGGCCCCCTACTCTTCGTATGCCAGCAACAACAAAATGCAACAAATTGTGATACTTTATTCTGATTTTTAAAAGTGATTGAATTGAATAAATAAGTACTTTACTAAACATATTTTTAACAAAACAAATAACAATGCGTTGACAACAACTTTAAAAATTAACAAGACTATACTACTAATAACAAAGTGAAACTCTCAAAAAACAAGTATAGTTTACAAATAAAAACAAATATTAAAATTATAAATATAAATAAATATTGAATATCAGTCAACTTCAAATTCTGCTCAAAAATATAATTAATAAAAAAAATTAAAACAAAAAATGAAGTGTGGGCATTACACGACTTTCTTATACGTATGTACGTTCGGAAATGTGTATACAAAAGTTGTTCCAAATTAAGTTTTACATTCTGTGTTACTTCAGGTCCGAGTTTTGAACATATTTTATCCACAAATTATCCCGAGTCCAACAAAAAGTACTTTTATTCTCTTAATAAATCTCTATAGAATGCATAGTTTGAGAAATATTTGCAATAAACTGCTATCCGGTAAAAGTTCTACTTCCGGTCCAAATGTTGACATTCTTTATATAGAACAATTTTACTCTAAATACTTTTGTATTAATAAATCTGTATAGAATGCAAAATTTGCGAGATTTCAGAAAACGGCTATTTGATAAGAGTAGAATTATTACTTCCGGTCCGAATTTTAAAGTTTCTTTTATACAAAAATTATTCCAACTCCAGCTTTAATTACTTTCGTATTGAAGATAAATCTACATCCTATGCATAATTGGCAAGATATTCGAAAAAAACCTTTTTGGATAAGTCAAAAAACCTTCTTAATGTTGGAATTTCGAAAAACTTCTTTTTATAAAATTCTTTACAAATTTGTAGTTAAAGAGATATTAGTACATTTTGATTTTTTTAGTGAAGTAGACAACTACTTCCCGTCCATCGATTTGATTGAAAATCAAATTAGGTCTTAAAAGGAAGATTATACTCGTAAACATAAAGTTTGTTATCGATAGCTGTAGCCGTTTGGCCGCTATTGCAGTCACACACAGATAGAGAGGGGGCACAGAGAGAAATGTTTGCAAACACGCAAAAACCACTTTTCGTTATGGGAGGACTTCGAAACATACCTGCAAAATCGCGAGATCAAAAATGTTCGTCATCACACTGAAGTTTTCAAAAATGAACTACAAACTAATGCAACATCTCTGAATTTCTCTTTCATGCACTCATCGTATTATCAAGAAGTAACCCACTAATAAATTTGGATTTAAAAATTATTAAATAATTATACTCCAAGTAGGAGAATTAGCTAAATCTAGATAATGATTTAGCCAATAATTGTTTGAAATGCTGAGAATATACCTGCAGTTCAAGTGAGTGCTGATAAAAACCGTAATTTATCGATTCCATGAAGTTTGCAACAAATCCTGTTGCCTGGAACATCCACTTGCCATTTTTATACATAAAAGATTTGGGTATATGTATCTCCTTACAAAATTGTTCTGATACAAGAACTGAAACATTTTGGACACCGTTACCGTTGTGCATCTGCTGATTTCGCCTTGAAATGATGGTGATTTTGGTACAAATATAATATTTTTAGATGAAGCTCGTGAAATTGAACTTGATCTAAAAATATTATTTTCCTACCAAAATCAATATCTGAATCAGTGAACAAGAAAAATGGACGTTATTGGGTTCGGTCTTGCAAGAGCAGCAGTGGCGGCCATTTAAATGATTTTTGTTATCAGAACTTACTTGCAACGATGACATTACCAAATAAAATAGAACTATAGGAACGCGCTGATGTGAAACACTCCAGCAACACAGCTCTAATAAAAATAAGGGAAATTAAAACTTTTGAAACTAGAATTAAATTAATTTAACTATGGAAAAACCACACTATAGAATCAATAGACTCGAGAGGCAATATATAAAAATATACAAACAGAGCCATGACTAAATCAAAGCAAAACACGACAAACAAATCGATTATTGGAGCTCAAAGTAAAAAAAACGAGTCTCGTAGAAAAACTAAAAAATGTTTTGTTTAGGTTTCGATATATTTTTTATTTGGATTACAACTACGATTTCTGAAAATGTTGCAACCATTTAATTATGTTCAAGATATTAGATGTTCAGAAAGTTAAGAAGAAAACGTAACAACCATGACTATATTACAGTTATAAAGTAACAATATTGCATTCCATTTAAAAGGAATGAAATTGTTATAATATTTAAAGAAAATGGTGTTCAAAATGCCGTCAAAATCAACCAGTATGCCAATGCCCTATATTATTTTTCTGTTAGCTACGAAATATTTATATCGGTCACCTATTAAGGCTATGTAAAAGAGCTGCTTTCAATCGACTAGGGGTGAAACTGCAAGGCCGTAGTAATCTCCTTCTAAGTATTCAGTTTGGCCTAGTTATAATATTTTTCAAAGCCACCTGTGTGACCTTAAGTCTTTATATTGGCCTTCTGACCTTCTCGTATATGTCTGCCTACAAGCATTGGTGACACGTATGCGTCTTTTATTCACGTAAAAAGAGCCCTTGCGTAAACGTTTTTAATGAAATCGTTATCCTCATAAATGGTATTAATTATAGAGGAAGAGATTGCTCCTTTCTCTGTTATATTTCTTTATTATATTAAATATTCACTCAGGAGTTGAATTACTGATGAAGTAATGTAATATTTTCCATTTTTACATTTAATTAACGTGCTGAACATATAGAGACAGATATATGGGAATCTATGAGTTATGAGGTAGATAAAAAAAAACTCACTTATCATTTATTTGACTTTCAGTGACTTAAATAACACAGTATTAGGGTAACGGGGGGTATTGTTAGCAGGCCCTCGATTATTGGCACCTGATTTTGTTTTTCGCTCTAATAAGCAAAATGCGTGTGTTTTCTACAAGTGTTTGTCTAGAGCGTTGTGATATCAAGTAAGTTTCTTATGATTTTTTTAAAGATTCAATTTCTATAATGCGTTAATGACTTTGTTATTTTTACTTGGAGGGCGTTGCTGTTATTTGTGGTTTTGTAGTATTAACTTTGTTTGCCATAATTCTGTTAAAACAATAGTTATAATTTCCAAGTTTTCTCATTTTCTTAGGGTGTTAACTATTGGTTCGCAAAATTGTGTTCCACAAATAATTGGCATGGATGCCAATGAATGGTGTATTGCAATTTATACTAGGATCTAATCATTGGAACCAATAGTACACGCAGATCCAAATACTTGGACCAATCGGAATTATTTACTTAAAAGTACCTATGTTACCTACCTAATCGGTAGGCACCCAGGTACCTACTTAATCCTTAATGTGGTTATTCAAATAAAAAGGAAGTAACTCCTCATTCACATGCACGAGATTTCTTTAATGAAGCGAATATATTCTAGATGAAGTACAAAATAGTAGTACTGTCACAGTCCCCCTGTGTTACATTAGCGTAAATAAAAAAATTAGGAATTAAGTGTCAAACATGTGTGAGAACATATAACAATATTACTTGCCTAAAATAGTTATTTACGAACCAAGTGCGTGAAATCATATTTCGCGAATGAGTCACCATTTAAAATGGTTCACGCACGAAGTTTGTAGAATATTTTTTGTACGATAACTATAATAATAATACATATTGTTAAATACGTTATCGTTTATGACACACTACTAATCTCTTGATATTAATTAAAAAAATTTGAGTTGGCAGTATTGATTATTTGAAGTGACATTAATTTAAAATTATCAAATTCAAAAAATTCCATACAAAATAAAAACCTCACCAACAACATGAATTCTGATAATGAAATGCAATGTACACCGCCTGAAATTCGCGAAGCTGCCAATATTGCAGTGGAAAATTTATTACCCATAAAATCAAAAAACGTATACAAAAACACTTATACTAAATTCGTAACTTGGGCTAGATCTAAAAATATACAAAAATACTCCGAAAATTGTTTATTAGTTTATTTTCAAAATTTACTATCAAATAAATCATTATGGTCCACTTATTCTATGTTAAAATCATGCTTAATAATATATGATAATACGGATATATAAATATGCAAAACTCATAGCGTATTTAAAACAGATAACGAAGCAACATCAGCCTAAAAAATCAGCAGTATTAACCGAAGAACAAATTACTAAATTTATTGTTGAAGCACCAAATTCATTGTTCCTACTAATGAAGGTAAAGTCATTTCCGTATATTTAAATTCCATACAACACTATATGTATTTATAGGCTGTATTAATATTGGGTCTTTCTGGAGCGTGTCGACGTGAAGAACTTTGCAAAATGTCATTGCGAGACATAGAATTTAAATCGAATTTAATTATCGTAACAATTACATTTGCAATCATTAAACCCGAATGGATTGCATTAATTCGGCAATATGCAAATTTAAGACCGGACAGCCAGCAGCGATTCTTTTTAACATATCGCAATGGCAAGTGTGTTTGTTCACCTGTTGGTCTTAATACAATTGGCAAAATTCCAATGCGAATAGCTGAGTACCTTCAGCTTGATAGCGCAAGTAACTTCACAGGTCACTGTTTCTGAAGGAGTTCAGCGACATTGTTGGCAAACCAAGGAGGTTACTTGCTTTCAATTAAAAGGCATGGTGGATGGAAACCATCTAGGGTTGCAGAAGGATATATCGAAAATTCTCTGCATAGTAGAATTCAATTGGCTAAAACAATGACCCCGTTAGAGATATCGACTCCGCCTGCAACTTGTTCGACATCTGAAAGACAAGATATATGTAATAATACAATCAACGTTACTCTACCTTCGCAATCAAGATTAATTCAAACAAACCAGTTAATCCCTGGGGTATCAATCTCTGGTTGTCAAAATTGCCCAATCAAAATTTTTAATAATTGTTCCGTTTCAATTTCTCAAAAGAATGAATAATGGTAATTTATATAATATTTGTTGTTGTTCTGACATTGAATTACATACCTTCCAAATATAGCAATTTCTATTTCATTTCCTTTTATTTTCATAGAAAAATAACGAACTGGGTAGCATATTATTAAGGTTAGGGATTTATGATTTTAAAATGTCACTAAATTAATCAAGTTCTAGGTAGTACCAACTTTACTTTTACGCACTCGTGTTTAAAGTGACTTTTTACGCACGCAAATCGAATCGTGAAATGACAGGTTTTGATAAGCGAGTACAAAAAGGTGTTTGAGAGTAAGTTTAAATGGATTTCATGGCAAAAACCAGCTTCCTACCGACCTAAGTAGATATCTGTATCATTAGAGTGTTGATATTTTATTTCATTTATGTTATCTAAGTAAGTTATGTTATAGTATGTTATCAGGTATGTTTTTAAGTTTAGTTTTATTTTACGCCAATCAAGGGAAATTTGATAATGTTTGTGTCATGCTTAGGTGTAATTAGTTTTTTTCAACGTTGTGTTCCACGTTTTCATATTTAATAATTGTATAGTGTTTTTCATGACAAAATTGTTTAATTATTTTTAACGCGAATTGATGTTGCCTTACGCGCACAATGCCAATGAAGCAGACCATGCCAATAATGCCTATTAATGGCTCACTTGCACATGCCAATCATTGGAGAAGTGTCAATAACTGGCACAGATGCCGCCTCGCTTTGGCTTTTATTCATTTTTCGCCAATTAGATACATTATTTTCAAGAAGTAAGTATCAAATCTTGTTTATACGACATAAAGAAAGTTAAAAAAATAGTTCGATATTTTGTATAGCTAATATTAATTAATTAATTAATTGTTGAATCAGAAAAGTCTTCACCCTGTCTTAAATGGAATCAAACGAACACTTATTTGTAATTTTCGTTCCAAACAACGGATGTCTCAAATCAGCTGGTTCAAGAAATGTCGTTAATGTAGGGTAGTCGAAAATTTAAAATTGATATATTGTCATAAAACAGGAAAAGAGAATATTGGGTAAATTCCGCTGTAGTTATGTATCCGCGATAATTCTTTTATTGATTATATTGTCATATACATATTTGAATTTGTCGAGCTGTAATGCTTTAGTTAGTTTTAGTGGTTTAGTATTTTTGGTATTCTTACTTTTTA
This sequence comes from Amphimallon solstitiale, assembly GCA_963170755.1. Lineage (NCBI taxonomy): Eukaryota > Metazoa > Arthropoda > Insecta > Coleoptera > Scarabaeidae > Amphimallon > Amphimallon solstitiale. The sequence goes on from OY720675.1 coordinate 205,821,259, forward strand.
GTATTTCAGTGTTTTATTTTGGTTATGTTTTTTTCTTTTTGAAGTGAAAACTTCATTGCATTGATTGTTGGGCACTGAACGAGACTGAGCCGTCACGCTCAGAATGCAACGCTCGTTCGGGTAAAGTCGGCTCGAGTCGAGTCGATTAAGGGAGCGAGAGAGATATAATTAACGCGTCTCTGTCGGTCTCGGCTATACTCGCTCGGCAACCGTTTCACGCTCGGCTTTGTATTATAACACTAACTAGCGCTATTTAATTTCAATTAAATTGAAATTTAGAATAAATACGCGAAATATTGTATTTTTATTTTCTGAAAAATTCTTGTCCGCTTGCAGATGCGATTCCGAGCCGCCCGGGTATGAGGCCCGCACGTTACCATTAGACCAGCGCGGGTACTCGTATGAGATTTATCATATCGTCTATTTGTATATATAGGTACATGCGTACGTATGAATTTTTGAAGTGAAAATTTGATCAGACCGAGCGAAATGTACTAGAATAATGTATACACAATACTAATAAATACATATTTTTTAAATGTAATATAGAACGAAAATGGAAAATGTAAATGTAAATGAATATAGAACAAAAAAAAGTTGTATTTCGTATTATTAACCTCGCCTTGATGAAGTTTTCACTTCTGCCGTGTGGTCTTAAGCACACCCATTTTTTTTTTAATCTAGTGCAATACCGACGAAAACATTTCAATAAATGAAAAATTATTTTGTTATTGGTGTTAATAACTATAATTGGAGCATTTACATAGCTATATTATTTAACAATGTTAAGTTTTGTAGTTTACATATTAATATACCTTATTTGAAAAAAAAGAGGGATACAAACATATTATTATTTTAAAAGATAAAAACGAAAGATGCCAAAACTAATAACTTTCTTTTATTTTAGTTATATTTTGTTTGGTATATTTATTTATTACCATGTATTTTAGTTATTGCTGCTTTATTGGTGAATGTTACCTTGCTAAAAATTAACGACATACTTTATTATAATAGTATAATTTATTTAAATTTATTTTCCTATACGAGTACCTACCTAATAGCCGCTTTCGTTCCAACTAGCAGATGTTCACAATTGCGAGTGGTATAATATACAATATATGGGAAATTATATTCTTAATTTCGTCTTCTATGGTGCACCTCATTTATGCGTTTTAACCTTTTGAAGACGGCGAAACTATGAAAAGGAAAAGGAAATTTGTGAAGAGCTCTGTTAATTTGTAATTTAAATTTTACCAAAAATGTGTTAGAAATTACTGGCAGTAATAAGTAGAACATACTAATTATTTTTTATGAACATTTAAAAAGCAATTCCAGTCTTTTTTCAGACATAGACTAACGTCATATATAGAAAATTTCCTGGTGGGTCGACGGATCCTTTGCTGTAATAAAATTAGCACATTATAGATTCACTTCTAACGGGCTAGTGTGTGCTTTGGTCATGGGTTATCTCAACAGGAATAATGTTTTAATCTTATTTGATTCTCGACCAACTGAATTTTTATTTCTCCTACCAGAATAAATTGCAGCACCCATCTGTCTACATGCAAGATATACTCTTTCAATGTAAATATTTGGAGTTATTTCTTTGCTGAAAGAAGATGAATGCATTCACAATACTTACGACGATGAAATAAAAAAAAAATCAGGATCACCATTTGTGAGACCTTCGATCTATTTCGTATAAACTTTCAACATGTTAAATTGATCAAGGCGTCCCATATGCCTGTTATAGGAAATTGACAATAACGGGACATGGTATTTTCTCGGTCGTAGTATTTCTTATTGCTAAACATAACTTTCATGATAGACCGGTCGTGACAGTTGCTTAAAAACAAGCGCTGCATGTCCATCTCTCGTGACTATATCGTGAATCTTCCACTTTTTACTCAGGGTAATTTTGCCTTTCATTACGTATCGTTCCGCAGACATAAAATGCCCCAGCTACTAAGTTTCTCTACTTTAAGAAGTTTGACAACTAAACGTTTCCGTAGAACCTGCACCACGCGGTGAGCCAATTATTTTTCAAGGACATCAGTAACAAATTTAAAATTCGGAAACATATCATATAGAATCAGTCCTAATCCAGATCTTAAATCCTATTTTTATAGGCTGCTTTGGCATATAATGGCGAAAGCTACTGCTATTTTTGAACTTTGTCACAGAGTCATCAACTGATTGAAATTCACTGGGATTAACAGCACGAAATGTTTTTGTTAATTTGAAAAGTAATGGCCTTAATTTATACAGTTTGTTATAATTGTCACTATATTCCCGTTTATGTGAATATTATGCAGACGCCAAGTAAATTTGTCCCGCGATAAAACAGAGTTTACAAAATTGTTTGGAAGATATACTGCCGAAATCAGTAATCTTTCTAAGTTGTAAGCTTTTGAAAGCTCACTAACATGTTTACATTAAAAATTAATTTTATTTTAACCTTGGTGGTCGGAATAAAGTCATTGCTACCATAATTTTGTGGTTTCAAGTTTGTCTGGTAAACAATACCGGAAATGAAGCTGTTTGGAAACAAATAACTGTCAATGAGTTTTTATACATTTTCTGGAAAATTCGACCTTGTCGGCGCCACAACAGGGTTTGCTCGAGGTATACTAGGAAAGTTCTGTGTCCAAGCAACTGATTTTGTTCTCATTTCTTCTTAACGAATAACTTCCAATGGCAAGTCATCAGTATTGTCCCATTCGTGTGTTGTGTTTGCATCTACGGCATCCATGAAAACAAACTTTCTAAGTAAAATAGGTCGCCTCTTTAATGAGGAATTTCATCATCAATACTGATTTAATTTGCTATAACATCTTCTATATCCGACAAAATGGAGTTGCAATCACTAGCTGTATCATCCAAAATAGCACTAAACTCGGATTAACTCACAGCCTCAAGTTCCAAGAGGGACCGCAGCTGGAAAAGAAAAACTGTTGTTTAAGTCATTTACATCTAGCTCGAGAGAATTATTTATCTTACTTTGAAGAACAGATTTTTATTCAGTTTGCCAACTGGAACAATTCAAACCTGCTGTACTAGGAAGCGCATAATAATAATAATAATAGTAATAATAATAATAATAATATTCTTTATTTGTCCAACAGCACATGCCAATTACAGGACAACAATCAATTCTTGATAGCATTTCCTAAACTAAAACGAAAAAAAAAAGAAAAAAACACAAGTAACATTACAATAGATGACAAGTTATGGAACACTTCAAGCTTATATAAATGAAAACACACGCATAACCTGAATTGAAAAACTAATATTAAAATCTGATACAGTCGTTCATATTGTATTAATAACAATAATAACAATAACAACAATGAGTAGAAACCTTAGCACATTAGACTAAGGAGCAAATATTTAATAATTAGTACATCATAGCCAATGCGTTCAGATTAAATTAAAATAAATAGTGTTACAGACATATGCATTGTGTCAAATCGAGAGACATATTCATTTATCGATAGAGTGAGGCTTTTGAATAAAGGAAAGTGAAAAGGATCAGGGCATAGTTCGTTAGCGTTCCTAGCCATATGCGTAAGAGGTGCCTTAGCAAAAACATTTGACCTAGCTCGAGCCACCACAAAAGTATCGCTTGAACGCGTACCGTATCTGGGAACCAAAAAATCCACAGCTGAGAGTATATTGGGGGCATCAATTCTGTTACTAACCAGCCCAACCATAAAATTGGCACTTGCGATCTCTCTACGCTCCAAGAGGGAAGGAACGTCATGTTCTAATAGCAGACTCTCATAGTCAACGCCTCTAGGAGGATACGTGCCTCGAGCCCTGTACGAAAAGTAATTCAAAAATCTCTTCTGTACTCTCTCAATCAATAGGTTTTGGTAAACGTAACAAGGACACCAGATTATAGAGGCATACTCCAGTCTGGGTCGCACCAGTGAGAAAAACAGTATCTTCAACGTATCCGGATTCATGAACTCCCGGCACGACCTGACAACAAAGCTGAGTGCACGTGAGGCGGAGTTGCATATCGAATATATGTGATTAGTAAAATTCAAACGTTGGTCAAATAACACTCCAAGATCCTTCATTTGTGTTTGCCTGGGAATAGGAGTTTGATCCAATACGTAGGGGAAAATTAGTGGCTCGATTCGTGTGGTATATGTAACTACCGCACATTTATTAACGCTGATTTTTATTTTGTTCCGCTGGCACCAGTTGTTAATAACACGTAGATCATTCTGTAGGGCTTCACAATCGCAGACTGACGAGATCCTTGAATAAATCTTTAAGTCATCAGCATAAGCTAGGACGCGACAGCGGAGAATAGACAGTAGATCGTTAATGTAAACGTTGAAGAAGAGTGGGCCCAGGTTTGATCCTTGGGGTACACCTGAAGAAGCTGTAAAAGTGTGAGAATGAAATCCATTGTAGTAAACATAATTAGAACGATTGTCCAGGTAAGAGGCAATCAGATTAATGACAGGTGACGTAAGACCCAGGGAACTCAGCTTTGAAAGAAGTATTGTGTGATCAATAGTATCGAACGCCTTGGCGAAGTCTGTGTACAACACATCCACCTGTTTTCGAGAGTTAATTCCCGAACTGATAAATTGTGTTATTTCAACCAAGTTGGAGACTGTTGATCTGCCCGAAGTAAACCCATGCTGCTGCGGGGAGATGTGTGACCTTATGTATGCATAGAGCTTAGTATAGAGTAAATGTTCAAATACCTTGGAACTCCCCGACAATATACTGATTGGTCTGTAGTTCAAGATATCATCTTTGTTACCCTTCTTAAAGACAGGATTAATTTTACTTATTTTCCAGATTTCAGGAAAAGTTGATGTTCGGAGAGAAAGGTTAAAGATCACAGACAACGGAGCGCATAGAACAGATGTGCAATCCCTAAGCAAAAAGTTGGGCAACTCATCATGACCTGAAGTAAAGTCAGCTTTAAGGTGTTTCAAAGCAGTCAGAGTTTCACCTGTCGAAAAGGGCTCCATAACAAAGCTGCTAGAGCAAACATGGGCATCTGATGAGACAAAAATAGAACGTGGTTGAAACACTTCAGAAAATATTTTAGCAAAAGCTTCTACAATTTCGTCCGGAGCAGTAAGCTCCTCCTCCCCATGTCTTAACGTACCGGGAATTCTTGACTTTCCCGTTCTTTGACCATCAAAGTGCCAAAACGCCCTGGGATTTTTAGATATGTTGCTCTCCAAATTCAACAAGTACGTACCATAAGCTCTACGTGCCTCCAACTTCACCAATCTACGTACTCTGACAAATTAACCCTGGAAGATTAGTGATCCCGATAATTTCCATTTCTTGTGGTAAAAATTCTTGAGATTTAATAACTTGATTAATGAGGAGTCGTACCAGCTAGGAAATCGCTGAGATGTTGATGAGTATTTTGGAACGTGCAGGTCTATAGCAGAATATAGGATATCATAATACTTTGAGACAGCGACGTTAACATCAGAGCATTCTTCCAGTTGCGTCCAGTCGACGCCACAGAGATCATTGTATAGGGCAGGGAGATTGGCTTTTCGAAAGTTATACCTGGAATTGATATTGGACGGAAATGCTGTTGTGGATTCGATATGAAAGTTCATCTCGATATTAAGAGCAGGGTGATGAGGATCCTCAGGAACCAAGGAACTGGGATCATGGTGTATGTTATTAGAAAGGCCGATACTAGCGAAGACTGAATCCAGCAGTCTATTGATTCTATTCACAATTGTGTTAAGTTGAACTAAGTTAAGCGTAACCATAAAATTGTTCAAGGTTCTATATCTGAAATCATGCATTCTATTGTCGGCACTAAATCTGGGACAATTAAAGTCCCCACACATAAATACATTTTTATCAACAAGACTAAGAGCTAAATGTTCAAAACATAATTCAAAATCGTCATTGCTAACATTCGGTGGAACATACAGCACCACTACATAAACACTTGATGACATGAAATTACACTTAGATACAACTATGTCCACCAAGGGTACCAAGGCAGATATGTAGGAGACGTCACACGGGACAACAGGAACGGACGGAGACGCAGTCACCAGCACACCACCACCAGCAGAACGCCCAACAGCGGCGAAGTCCCTATCCTTTCTGAGCACGGAGTAGTATGAATCAAACAATTCTTCGCTAAATATATCCGGCGAAAGCCAAGTTTCGGAAAGCAGAATGACATCGAAGCCCGAAGACCGACTAGAACAGTAAATCTCATTAACTTTAGACCGTAAACCACGTACATTTTGGTAGTAAATTCGTAGAGGAGCACTCCGTCTATCTAGGCATGTCTTAGTAGTACTGTTGGACAAATCTAGTTTAAATCAGTCGAAGATTTCACGATCCTCGGAATATCATTCACATACTTAATTCTTAAGTCACGCTCGCCTGCCGTTCTACGATCAAGTAGCTCTTGACGTAAAGTCTTGTATTGTCTCATTTGAAAAGGGGTTTTATCTTTTGAAAGCCTGATTGATTTAAGCCTGTCGACGATTCCCAGGTTTTTGGAGTTCCTGAGAGCATCCCTCACCTGGCCCACACAAGATAGAGAAATTTTTATAGGTCTCTTACGATCGGATTTGGAAGCGTCGAACTTTCCCAACCTAATCGGTTTAGTATCCGGAAGGGAGACATCCAAGGCCTGAAAAATTTCGCCCACTATCGCTACATCCGCTGCAAGCTGTTCAGCCTTAGTACCAGAATTCTCCTCATGAACATTAAAAACTATAAGATTACTTTTCCTTCTCTCTCTCTCCGCAACCTCTAGTATCACCTTCTCAGTCTCAAACACTTCAGAACCTTCCTTAGTGGGTCTTTGCAAAGCACTCATCCTAATCTGTTGTATTTCCCTTTGTAGCGTATCTACTGTTGCGGTTAACTCATGAAGATTCTTCAGTTGCAGCTTGAAGTCGGAGCAGTTGGGGCAGTAGAATGTTATTTTGCGGTCTTTATTTCGCAAACATTGAGCTTCAGATCTGGAAACGCCAACGCAGGTAGCATGAAAACGCAACCTACATAAATCGCATACAATCTCCCTATCCGGGGTAAGGTCCTCTCCACATGTAGAGCAAGTTGAACTCATAGTTTCAGTAATTGATAATGGGGAAGTTGTAATACAGTAGTTGTGTATCAATTAGGAAGAAGAAGTGTACAGGGATACAATTCTTCACAATACGCGGCCCACCGTATTGACTAAAAAAAAATAGACACAGACAAGAAGGCCACGGTAAGGTGTATAAATGATAAAACAGAGGAAAGGAAAAGATATACACACTGTATATTGAGAGAGGAGATACCATACATAAACATAAAACTACAGAACTTTTTCCCCGGCGCAAAAAGACAGAAAAGAAATAACACTTCTTACCTCCGTGCGAAGATATTTCACAAATAAACCATCGATTATTTACTGAACGGAACAAAAGCGATATTAGATAAAATCGACACTGAATTTCCGGGATACAATCACACTATTTGCGAGAAACTAAATATTTAATTCGAAGTAAATCCCACACAATAAGCAAAACAATCTGCAGCACACAGATCGCGTCTGTTTCCACTGTGAGTTCAAATATTTTTGCGCATGAAAATTTACTCCAACCGTGCAGCCATCAAAAATATCAAACTATAAACGCAAAGAATATAAATCGCGCATCATGTCAAACATTGATATATTTACTGTTGATTCCACTTGGAATTATTGTGTATACATATATGTTTTATTATTATTTAGTTCTCGTGCTGATTAGTTAGTACTTCTAACCTGTATATATAATATAATTTTTTTTAGTTACATCTTTTCCAATGTTTTTAATTTTCTCTTTATCTTTCAAAATGCGCGCATTTCACATTGAAGAAGAAACACAATATATCAACTTCTAAACATTTATCATTATGATTAAATTCTGTAAATTTTTGTGTTAGTTCCAAGAGAGACTACGTTATATGATTTTATTAATAAATTTTAACTAACGAACCCAAGATGAAATATTAAGAAAAAGCAATCTAAATAATGTAGTTTGTAATTAATCAATGTGATGAGTGTTTCACTTAAATTAATTGCTTGTTTAGTCGGTGTATCTGTGTATTTTAATGTATTTTGGCGTGACTTAATTAAAGGTAAAAAGCAAGATGCGATATTATTGTGTCATAAATCAAGATCAGAATTTACCCTTTCGTATTGTATTGGTTATCTTACAATTAATGGCTTACAGTGTTATATCTAAATGCACAAAAATAACTAATTAAAATGTCAAAGAGCCATTTATAGAGAGACATGTCCCATATTAATTAAGCAAGGATATAGTAATGATAATGCTACTTTTATCGTGTTTCAAAATTGTGAAAATGAAAATAATATATATAATTTCAACAGTAATCAGCTCCGCATTTCACTTTACAGCTGATTACGATTAAATTCCATGTCCAATATTCTCATCCGCTTAAAAACGCGTAGATGGGTACAAATACCAAAATTATATTATATATAGATTTTGGAGAACGACTAAATAGTAGACTACCAATCCTTCCTGGCTGCACTTACTGAAAGATTTCACATTTTATTTCATTAATATGTCGTATTTTACTTTATATCGCGAGATCAAAAATTATATTGATAAACGTTTGCCATGGAAAACATACAAGGATATTCTGCCCAGTTTGAAATAGCCATAAGGTTGGCAAATTCTGAATATGTACAAAAATAAAAGCACTAAATTGTTTATAAAGAAACGGGATTTTATTATAACAAGAAAACATAGGAAAAAGTTAAATATGACCACTGCCTTGGTTCAATAAATCTTAGTTGTTCTACTATGATTAAAGGAGGAGTTTTCTACAATATTTACTTTATTTCTATGGTTACTGTGTTAATTTTATTTATCATCAACCGTCAGTAAAGCGATGCGTTACCATAGCGTTTTACGGAGGTAAACAAACACTTTATTGTACTGTACAATAAAGTACTTTACCTGCCGCTAATATTTGTCAGTATAGCCATGACTGATGACTTTAAACATAAATCGTCAAAAGTTATATCTTTATTTCTTAAATTAACAATTTTCACGGTTGGCGATAAAATTTTGTATGCACCACGTCAGTAAAGTACCTTTACCGAACTCGTCTGTTACTCGCCGCGCTCGCTTCACTCGCTTGGCTCGTAAATCAGACTCGTTCGATAAAGTATCACGTTACTGACTTGGTACATAAATAACTATTATCATACACCATGGTTTTGCCTTTAAGAGTTCGTATTGGGCACATTCAGTGTTATTATGAATGCAGTAGACAATATCCCGATGAATTTGGAAGATTTCGTACGTTACATAATTTGAGAAATGGACTTCGTTTCGTAAACTCATTTCGTAAGCTTGTGAGCAAATTTGAGGCAAGTGGTTCAGTTACCGATAAAAAACGATAGGCTAGAATGCAGCTGTAGTTTTACAAGAAGTGATGTAAGTTACTGAAAATTCAGCATATAATGTTCGTAGTGCTAATAAAGTTGCAAAGCGTTTGGGAATGAATTACTCTAGAATCTGGAGAATTATGAGAAGACATCTGCGGCTCTATTCTTATAAAATACAGATATTATTTGAACTCCTTATAAAATAAAAATTTTATTTGAATGAAGGTGTTAACACACACAATTGCAGGATATGGTCGAATAATAATTTAAATACAATTGTTCAACAAAGATTACATGATGTTAAGATTACTGCCTGGTGTGGTTTTACGTAAAGTTTTATAACAGGACAATATTTCTACGAAAAAAATGAGGTGTGGTCACCACACGACTTTCTTATACATGTATGCGTTTCAAATTATACAAAAGTTGTTCTAAACTAAGATTTAAATACTTTTATCTTCTGAAAAATGATACAAGATGCTACTGTACTACTTCTATTCTCTTAATAAGGCTCTATAGGATGTATACTTGGCGAGATATTCGAAAGAAAGCGGTACTCGCTAAGAGTAAATGTGTTACTTTTGGTCCGAATTTAAAAATTTTTTTTACAAAAGATATTGAAAATTAAGTTCTAAATACTTTTGTACGCGTAGCGTACCTGTCTAAAAAGCATGGCTTGTGAAATATTCGTAAAAAACTAATTTTCGATAAGAGTAAAAGACCCACTTCCGGTAGGAATTTCAAAAAACTTTCAAAATAAAAATTTTCTCCGAGAGAGAGAGAGAGAGAGAGAGAGAGAGAGAGGGGTGGGGGAAAGAGAGGGAGAGAAAGACATTTTGCAAAAACCACTTTTTTGAATCAAGAGACTCAATACTTCCTTATACTACGTATATAAAAATGGAAAATGGACAAATGAAAACAGTAACGGAAAACGGATAGCGATATTTTCGAATGTTGCATGACTTCGTAATACTAGCATTACAGGATCATGATATTGAAAACATTATTTATATGCAAGACCGGGCTCCACCTCAGATACAAGATAGCGTAATAACACTGGTAAGTAACAAATTTAATGACGAGTAATTAGTAGCCATTTTCCAAACAGTTGACCTGCTAGGTCACCAGACATAAATCCGGCTGACTACTAGTTATGCGGTTACCTCAAAGAAAGGGCATTCTTAGAAGATCGACTACTCGTGAGGAACTTAAACAATCGATATCAGATGTTACTGAAAACATACCCAGGAATGCACTTTCTAATGCCGTTTATACCGTAGAAGAATGACTAATACTTAATCAACAACAGGGAAATGGTCATATTGTCATATTTAACTTTTCCTATGTCTTCTTGTTATAATAAAATCCAGTTTCAGTATGAACAAATTAGTGCTTTTGTTTTTGTACATATTAAAAATTTTGCCAGCCCTATGGCCATTTCAAACTGGAAACTTGCTTTAGAAGAACCCTATAAACATCAAACGGTTATGTATAATAGAAGACATTTCTAGACTGAACAGTAATACAAGCTATCCCAGAAATAAAAAGACGGAGTAGCAGGTATGTAAAGTCCGAACAGAAACAGGCCCAAATATTCCGCAATAACGAAGAAATTAAAAATTTAATTTTCTATGTTGTTTTTTAGATAAAAAAATTACATTACGGACCTGGCACAGAATGTATGTTTATAAATACACGAAAGAATGCTCATTTGTAAATAGAAACGAACACGCATTCATAGAAAAATACGCTTTTATTTGTATGAAACTGGAAAAAATGTCAAATCGTACTCATTCATATAAAACATATTTTTTGCCCGATGCATCTAGATAAAGCAGCTATGTAGTCGGTTGTTGACCCAGATGGGCGACGCACTTTATTGCAGACAATGAAAGATTGTTTTTATTTTTAAAATAGGAAGGTTGTTGCTCTTTAATGTGTTTGTAGTCGGAAACAGCTGATTATTATTATTTTAGAATATTCAATAAATGATAGTAAATATCAAGAATTTATTTTTTTCTAGCAGGTGTAAAATTCAAGTAATTAATGGTTTGATCTTTATTATGAAGTATCTATTCCTCTTCCTTTTTTTAACATAAGTAATATGGTGGTCCTGAAAAGGACCGATTGTGAAAGTGAAGCAGGTGGATATTTAGTCCAGGGTGGGCGTAAGGCCAATTCAATTTTTTATTATTTTTTTCTGCCGTCTGTGCACGAATAAAGACTTGATATTTTGAGGGTACATTTTTACACAATCTAGCTTCCGATTTCTGCTACTCCGTCTTTTTATTTCTGGGACAGCCTGTATAGTATTTTAAAGTACATGTATAGTATATAATTTGTTATTATCGTGTTTAAGTCAATAATTATGTTTAATTTATATATACTAAATTCTGATTTGTTATATAAGCGATAGTATACATTTATATTCACCTGCAACTTGACGCACATATGAATTCACTTAAATGTAGCTAAGTGAAGATCAAAGGCCAGAAGATATGGGATGTATCTACTGTGATTTAACCTCCACTCCTCAGTTGCTTTGCAGGTATAAGCGAGAGAGTGTGTTTTTACAGACGTAACCTATTTTGCTATATAGGAGCAATTCTATAATTACGTCAGAAGATTTATTATTTCTGTGATTTATTCATTAGGTCTGCCCGAGCGTTAAAACATTTTAACATCTTAAAAAATTTAGAAAAAAACGGACGTTTCAAATTAAATATTAAAATAAAATAAATTCTATATTAATCATTTATTAAAACCTTTATCGATTATTTCCGAATATTGGAGATAAAGTCATGTATTTCTTGATTTGTTCACTCAAAATATATTGGAAGCTTATTCACACAAAGGTCGTTAAAATAACATTCAAACTTTCGGTTATTACTTACTAAGGCTTTTATACAGGGTGATTCTTAATATATGCGACAAACTTTAGGAGCTGATTTCTGGGGTTATTTTGATCATAAAAGTTCATAAGAACATATGTCCAAAACCGCTTAGTTCAGAAGTTATACAATGTTAAATAGAAAGTTAAAATAATAAATGGTTTTATTATAAATTAACAAAATAATCAAATTAATTGGACTTTTTTCTCTGGGGCCACCTTAAATCATTAGTTTACACGACTCCCATGGAAAATGTCGATGAACTAAGAAATCGCATTATAGCAGCTTTTGAAACAATTCGAAATACCCCTGGTATTTTCAAACGGACTCGCCAGTCAATACGACGGAGGATAGCAGCTAGTAGTACAGTTGGGGGCGGTCAATTTCAACAGTTACTATAAGTTAATTTTGTTTTACTAATTATTTTGTTAATTTATAATAAAACCATTTATTATTTTAACTTTCTATTAAACATTGTATAACTTCTGAACTAAGCGGTTTTGGACATATGTTCTTATGAATTTTTATGATCAAAATAACCCCAGGAATCAGCTTCTAAACTTTGTCGCATATATTAAGAATCACCCTGTATAAACGTAAGTAATTTCTGCATATCCAAAATTTGTAAATATTGCATCAATTAATCGGGAAAGGAAAGCGTATTATGAGTATTTACGAAAATCAACAGATTCTATCAAAATTTAAAAGAGTTAACTTCTATAGTCAATCTAGTTGCCCGTGTGAAATTAATCAATATTTTATTAACTTAGTACCAAAGTTATACATGTATTTTCTGTCGATATCGATAATATAGAATTACAGAATTATCGGTCTCATACAAAAAAAAATACTTTATATACCCAGTTTAGCTTCAAATTATTTCATAAAAAAACTCATTTTAAAAATTATATCCGATATTTCTTCCACTCTCGTAACTCTAGTTTGATGAAAACTCTCTTATTCTTATATTCTCCAATATATAGTACACATATTAATAATTAATGTTGTCTCATTGAAGGCTTCTTTCTTTGCCCACGCTTGCTCAGGTAATGGGTATACCTAAACCACAACACTACATCCTTAGGCAGATCTAAGACCAATTATTTTACAATCGGTTATTTCAAAAATCTTATTAATTATCAACTTCAAGGGTATCAAGTATATGTATAGGAAAAATATACTCCCTGTATATTAATCAGGCTTTCGATTGGGAAGTAACTTCATATTAGCATTACTTCGCATGCTGATAATAAAATGAACGAAGAGTTTGGTAAATTGTAGCAAGTCATTGGATCCTGTTGACCATGGGTTGACCTCTTCCACATTTCATTATACTGGCATATCGTTAACTGTTATTAATCCATTAAACAGTTTTCTTGAAAATAAGCACAGTTAGTTAGAATTAAGAATATAGTTTTTAGCACTGCATCATTAGTTTCTGGTGTGATTCATGTTTTAAAGTTGGCGCTAATGTTTTTTTCTGTATACACTTTCTACTTACTAGACTCAATTAAAATATGCAAAGTTTAAATATGATGATACGCATATTTATCACTCGTTTCCGATATATGCAATATAACTTGAATAGTATTTTTACTATTTATACGAACCATGAATTCATAAATTAAACTAAATTAAATAAAAACTTCTCAGAGCGAAAGAATTATTGAAAATTCAAGCCTTCCCAATTGCTACTGATTAATTAACGAAATTAGATTTTAAAAATGTCGTCGTCAGTAAGCGGCAGCAGGTAAGGTCGAGTTAATTTTGAGATGTAAGTTCGTATCTTATAGACGGTGGCATTTTAAAAATCTTAATTTCGCTAATTAACAGTATTAGCTGCAATTGGGTAAATTATAATTTTAAATAGTAGTGGCTCTATTTACACAATTGGGACCCATATATTGAAAAAAAATCTAATGTTGCAGAATAGTCGCGTCAAATAAAAAACATCAGTTGCTACTGAATCTGTGAATAATTTCGAATTCCCACCCATATGTAATTCTTTACTAATCCATTGTTTTAGCAACAGGCGCCTCAATTTACAAGAATAATAATATGAGTAACAATGTGTCAGACTGCACATTATTTAAAGAAGTCAAAATGTTATTATGACATTAGCTTTTATTTATATTGCTGTATTATTAAAATTGCTATTATTAATACCAATTAGAAATCATTAAGTGAAATGTTACTTTTATTTTTGTATTCGGGACAATAAAAAATCTTGAGCAGTTGCTGCTTTTTCTATGGAAAGCATTTTGTAATTGTAACATTAGCATGCTTCATATTACCTGGACGACAGAAAACTTTAAAAATTTAATTATGTATGCATTCACTGAGTGAATTAAATTACGTCTAACAGATTAAGTACCGACGCCAATTAAGGAGCGGTCTACGTAAATATGTTGCTGGTATATTGCTCTGGCTTCTGACGTTTTATGTTCATGTGTTCTGACGACTTTTCATTTAATTATGAGTACGTGTTGAAATTAACTCGTGGAGCTGCAAAATATGCAGTAATTTGTTGCCAAACTTTCAGCAGAAATCATAGAACATTATGTTTAAGCTTAGACATTTGAAGCGAGTAGTTCTACATCAACGAAAGTTTAGTAGATCTATAAAGTTGGCAGTGAGATTATACCGTGTAGTTTGTCCATTTGAAAATAATGATAAGTTTTATTGTTCAGCATTATACGACCTATGACGTAGATATATAATGCATTGCATTTAATAATATTTTACATTAATTTACATTAAAAAATAAAATACTTAGCAATTTCAAACAGCATAATTATAATAAGTATGATCATTTTATAGAAGGAAAAAAAACAGACGGTTCCAAGATGAATTGATAACGCGCCATTGCAATCAATTATAAATTTTATAGTATGGGAATCGTTGTACTGTAACTTAAGTTTGTTATTATTATGTTTAGACTTTATTACAAAAAATAGTTTAATTTTATTTTGTAATACAAATTTAACGGCAAGAGTTGCTTTCCAATAAAGGTAATTAGGTACTGACTATAAAATTTCAAATATTTCTTGATATCTTAGTTTCAAATCACCCCAACCCCAGATGGAATAAAAATCTGTTTGTCCGTTCATTTCCTTTAATGACTAGGTATAAGAAAGTAAAAATGAATTAAAGTAATGAATAAAAACTATACTATACAAAAGTTGCTCTCACAGACGAACAAAATTCTTTTACTAATATGTGGCGATATTTGATGCATAAATGGTTTAAATCCCTATATCATCTCTTCTTAAAAAAAGCACATGTAAAAATTCAGACACTTCCCAAATGCTCAGCGAACTTTGTTGTATCTTTAGCCCGATATAAAGAGCACCTTTAATAATGTAGAAGAAATAAACGGCTTTGTGGGGTAAACCGTGTAAAACAAAATAATTTTTGCTTTCGTCGTTTTCACACGCAAAGTAGAACTTCGAACGCGGTCGTTGTTACCGTTAGCTACGTATAGATAACGATATTTCTTCCTTCTTTCTTTTTTAAAAACGACCTTGGCTTTTCTGTTCTGTCGTCTTTACTCTCGGTAAACTATTCATGAGTTTCTTTTGAAAGCTAATCAAATAAGGAAAAGTAAGGAAACATGTTTTTATAAAGAAAGCAGATTCTTACGATTCTTTGCCAAGCTCATTCTTTTTGGATGCACTAAAAAAATTGTAGTTCATATTTTACGTACAACCCTACAGTGCCATCAACGAATATGTATACGTTATTAAAAAGTCATGTTCTTTTAGGCACATTCTTTTATAATAATTAATGTTACACATTTAATTAATTTAATATTTCGCTCCTAATATATACAGGGTATATCACGACGAGATTTCGTTAGAACAATATAGAAAACTAATAAGAGTTGAGTTTTGAAATTTTGCAAATATTAGTTTCGCCTTAACCTCTTTCGATTTAAAATAGTTTTGAATGTTTGCTTCTTCCGGTTACACCGGAAATGGATATCAACTTCCTTATTTTAAATGGAATACCCCATTTGTTGATTGATTCGTATTGCCAACTTAATTTTAAGGTGAGTTTGTCTGATAAACTTTGCCTCTAAAGTTAGCCATTTTTGAAGTATTTCAATTAGTGTAAAAAAAATAACAACTGCAGACTATTACTCATAACAACATTCCCAATAATTGAATGCATGCACATATTTAAAATTTTAGATAATCATTTTTGAAAGTATACTGCTTCAAATGCGGTATTATAAACTTTTCAAAATAATATAGGGTGATCTGAAAACCATGTTAAACATTTCATCCATAAAATATCAATATCTTGTTATTTTTAAATAGTAACCTAAATTTTTTTCAACATCATTGGATTGCGCGTTCAAAATTAGATTTGAGAGATTTGATATCCATTTCCGGTGTAACCGGAAGAAGCAAAAATTCAAAACTATTTTAACTCGGAAGAGCTTAAGGCGAAACTAATATTTGCGAAATTTCAAAACTCAACTCTTATTAGTTTTTCATATTGTTCTAACGAAATCTCGTCTTGATATACCCTGTATAATATGTAATTAAAAACATTTATTCATGAATATGAATAGATGTAGTAGAATAGTTGTACCTACCTACCACTGACAAGGTCAAGACAAATAACCCTTGGCCAGCAAGAAAATAAGAAATCTTGACGCTATATACAGGCTGTATTTGAAATAAGGAGACCAGTCTCGGAGGAGGTCAGTCTCGTTCGATTGTTCCGTGTGGATGTTTCGACTATGGCCTACACAACGCACAAACTGAAATAAATTATGTTTTTTTTAAATTCATTTGCGTCCAATTAAAATAAAAGTTTCTCATAAGTAGAGTTGGGCAAATTTTACAACACAAATGAGTTTTTGTGAGAAATAAGAAGTAAAAAGTCGTTGAATTTAATCATAATAAGAGTAATCGTACTTACTATACATTTATTGCGAAAGAAAATGTAATATCTAAATAATTCTGACAAATATTAAAATAATTACAAAATTCATACAGTCGGCATCTCAATAAAAAAAAATCTCGTTGTTGAAAACTAAGATATTTTAAAAGAGAACAAAAGAAATCGAATAAAGTACACGCATCAATTTTATCCCAAATCAGCTGATATTTCATTTTAAGGTTGTTGAACTCTTAGCATGAACACCTGTTTAGAAATAGTAAACAATGCTATCATTGAGGTTTTTATAACGTTTACAACTGTTATTGCGGTGTGTGTATCTATGTATGTATATGTTTATTTAGTTCCATAAAAATATTATTTATTACGACTCATGACGCCGGCTGTCTGGCCTAACTGGCGCGATACCTGCTAAATTCATAGGCGGCACATTAAACACTTTTCGGGGGTTTTTAATTTTGGCGTTCGTGTCGTAATTGACTCACAATTTTTGGGATTTATATTCTACATAATTGCGTCTTTCCTTTTATAATACTCTGTCCCCTTATTTCAAATACACCCTGTATAAAACGACAACTATATGAAAGTTTAATATGTAGTAAAATAAGTATGAAAGTTTCGGACTTCTGTGATAATCTCAAATACGACAATGAAGACTATAAGGAGCAAACACATTCTGCTGAGATTAGAATTTTCTCGAATAAAAGTAAGGAAGTAATAGTAGTAATAGTTATTTACTATTACTATTACTATTAATCAATTACAGGCTCACATTGAAGGGACTTTATTTAATTTTCATTACTTTTATAGTATATTTAGTGACGAAAACAAGACGCTAGCAGCTATGATTGACTATTTTATTATTGAGTAAAGTGAGTAATATAATACTAATGTATTTGTCATCTATTCAACCGATTCTTATGAAGCATTGTTATTTGATATTTTATTATTAATAATTATTAAAGAATTGTTAGCTTAAATAATGGGCTAAGTATGTTACAGCGTAAAATAAATTGTTATTAAAATTAAATTTGTAAAACCTAGGATCGTAAGTCAAGTTTCCATTCCACGACTGAACTTAAATGAAGAATGTAACTTGAAGTTGATCACAATAACAGCAGTAATACAATGATACTTATCAAGTGTCGTTTTATTTCTTAACGAATATAGAAGACAATATGTATGAATATATGTATATACAGGGTGAGTCATTAGTAGCCGCTTATTTGATTGCTCTTTTGTGTTTTAAATAAAGAAAAAACAAATAGTGGAAGATTCATGGTTGCTTGGGGCGCACATTCTCAAAATACTTTAAGCTTTGACGCACTTCCGGTTTCAACGGAAATGCATGAAATTTAATTTTTTTAAATTACTCACTCTATATATTTTTGAATTTTCTAGTACTGTCTTAATTTGTCTATTTAATTGCTTTTTCTTTTTCAAAATGGAGCCATTAGTTTTTGAGTTATTAATTTTTTTTTGGAAATTTTTAACGAAAACACGTTATCAGAAAAAAAAATTTGTCATTGTTTTTTAAAAGTAAAAACATTAACTTTGGTGATGCTTGTAGCCAAGATAATTCTGCATCATTTGGTATAAGTCGCACTCGACCATATCTCAAAAAGCTTTGTTTTTTCAAAACCCACTTCCTGTAATTTTCGCGTACCAAAAACTTATTTTATTTAAATGGAACACCCAGTATTTTATTGTGGCATTTTGATCCCTCTTTTATTCACTTACGTTTGCTATACCTACCTTTTGTAATTTTTGAGATAATCACTATAGGAGCAATTAGCGGTCAAATAAAGAACTACGAGCGCTGTTCTATTAGTTATCATCCAAATGAATTATTCTTATGAAGGGTTAAGAAATATGATTGACGTTTTGAGTGAATCTAAAAGAAACTCTTTGCTAGCATCCAGACTTTATGCACAGCGATCCCTGGTAGAAGTCAACCGAAGCCAGAAACCTACGAATGTATAAAGGGACGGTTTGAGCGAACAGAAAGTATTAAATATGAAAGAAAGAGCGGAAAAAGCAATAACTGGTGAGGATAAATACTAGTACTACGAAAATTAGTCGTCAGTTAGATGTAAGTCAAATTTGAAAATCCAGAATAATTTGGAAATATTATATACAAGGTTAGATGAGAGAAGTTTTCAGAATCGCTTACATTTTTGTGAATGGGCAACAGATAAATTATCCTGACTTTCACAATTTTTTGTTGTTTACCGACGAAGCCACCTTCTATTAAAGTGAATACGTTCATCGTCACAATTTCCGTTATTATACGTAACACATAAAAACCCACACTTTAACACACCTGTAAACTTTCAAAGCATTGGTCATTTAAACTGTGGGGAGGAATAGTGGGTAGGTACATAATTGGACCTTATTTCTTTGATGAAAATGTTAATGGTTACTTCGCTATTTGCGGACGGATTTTCAAAACTTTTTGAAGACATCTTCAAATATGTCAGTAAACATAACCTTTATTTTATTTCGATATTAACCAACAGTGTCAAAATGAAATACTGCAACTGGACATAACAGGAATAAAAAAATTGAAATGCGATGCTCTTCATTCCATAAAATTATTACTTTTGGGATAGTTGGATTTAACATTTACTTTGTTTGACAGTTGACTATAGAAGTCGGGCCCCATTCCTGCCTTCCATTGGTTGAACGAATATTTTGGTGCATAGAAAAACAGCCCTCGTAGTTCTTTAATTGACCGCTAATTGCTTCTATAGTGATTACCTCAGAAATTACAGAAGATAGGTATAGGACATTGTTAACAAAAATGAAAGAGAATAAAAAAGGCAACAAAATGCCTCCATAAAATACTAGGTGTCCATTTAAAAAAGATAAGTTTTTGGTATGTGAAAATTTCAGGAAGTTGGCTTTGAAAAAAAAAGTTTTTTGAGGTATTATCGGGTGCGACTTTACCAAATGATGCAGAATTTTCTTGGATACAAGCACCACCAAAGTTAATGTTTTGACTTTTAAAAACAATGTGAAAATGATTTTTTTCTGATCATGTGTTTTGGTTAAATATTTTCAAAGAAAATTAATAACTCAAAAACTATTGCCTCAATTTTGAAGAAGAAAAAACAGTTGAACAGACAATTTAAAGCAGATTCTATTAATTGAGTTATCAGACGGTTCTTGGTGGAACATTTTATTAATAACTATTTTAAATAAAAATAAAATAAAATAAAACTCTTGAAAACTTTCCACAATTTTTATTTAGTCTTTGCGACATATGTTTCGGTATTTCTCATACCATTATCGAGCCGGAACTAACAGGTCAGTTTGTGTGTAGGGTTGTTATATATGTCGTATTTATTGCCTCATTGTACATAACTGTCTATTATGGGTGTGTGTGTGTTTTTAAAATCACTGTGTGTGTTCGTTACTTTCTCTTTTTTTTGAATTGATTTTTTAAATTCTATTATTTCTAAGAGATTTAATTTCGGTCCTTTGTTTACATTATGTATAAGTTTTCAACTATCTATATCGGGAAAATGGAGATTATCTATACAATGTTCGGCAAGGCCTGTATTTCTAATATTATGCAATATTGATCTTTTATGTTCTTTTAATCTAGTTTCGATCTTTCTGCCACTTTGTCCGATATATATAGCTTTACAGTCTGTGCAACTAATTTTGTATACACCTGATTTGTCGGTAAGTTTAGTTCTTTCCTTGTTATTGGCTAACATAGCACCTAAATTGTTTTTATTTTTGTTGACTGTTTTGATACCTACTTTCTTAAATATTCTGTTAATTTTATAATTAATATGTGGAATGTATTGTATAATGTGCCATTTTGTGTTGTCTTTTTCTATTATTTTAGGATAAAAGTGTATTTTGAGTTTTTCTCTTTGTTTGTGTTTAATAATGTCATCTACTATTTTCTCTTTAAATCCATTATTTCTAGCTATGGTTTTAATTATGCGTAATTCTGTGTTGAAATCTTCTTCACTTCACTGTAAAAAATGGACAAAAACAATTAGAAAAATACCAACGTTCTTGAAAACAGTTTATAAATATCTTACTATATTTGTTTTTTCTAAATTGCTGGAATATAAAAGATAAAACAAATGAGATACCATTTTAGTTTGTTTGTGATCGAATGACCTTTTGTTTCTGTGGTTCATATCTCATATATCAATCTATTTTATTTTACGGTGGCTCTTTTGTGTCCTCGTGTATTTTTATGTTGTGTATAAGAAAATAGTTTATTTCAGATATATAAATTTGTTATAAAATATATGTATTGATATAGAGGGCTCTTTCAAGAATATAGCAAACTATTGGAAAATGGGTAATAGAACTTAGACAAACCATTGATCTCACTCCGATCATTTACCGTATGTTCATATCGTATTATTTGTTATTTGAAATCTAAATCTACTGTGACAGTGTATATCCCGACCATAATTAAAAAGGAATCATAAAGAAAACCAACTGAGTTAGCAACATCTATATTTATATTATATAATATTAGTAATAAAAATAAACTAAGAGAGAATTTTATAAAATTAAACATATAAAAAAATAGCGGTATTTTATTCCATATTTAAATTTGTATTGATTTTATTTATTCATCAAATTTTGATCACTATACACGCAAACTATGCTTTTTCTTTCAATAACAAATTTTAATGTTTATACTATAATTTAATTGTAAGTGTTTGTGATAAAAGCATTAGTAATTGACTATCTTGAAAGTGTCTACAAAATCAATAAATTTATGGATCCTTTATGTCGTCACACTAATGTTTATTGTGGCAGCTATTGCTAAAATAATGCCTAACGTATACGTACAATGAAGGAAGTAATATCAGATAAAATGTTCTAATATAAAATAAAGTAACAACAACACTTCCGAAACTTAACGTTGTTCTAGCTACACTATACAAATAACCCCAACAAACAAATTTTCTGGTTTGACATTAAAAAAAAAAAGAAAGAACAGTTTTACAGTACAATAAAGAACTTAAGAAGGAAATTCATAGACCAAGATTGAGGGGGTATAAGTATCAGAACCGCAAAATAGTTTCATGAGATCATTAAAATAAATGGAAGAGACAAAAATAAATAATTCGAGATAGAAAAAGGACAAGTCTTATATCTCATATTCTTAGATGTGTTGTGATATTCGGTAAGAAAACAGCGAAAGCGAGTGTAATTCATGGCGTCATTGCGGCCAGGCTGGCAATGAAATACAAACTGAGAATTACTCTTATGAAGAAGTCGGAGACAGAACTGAAATTATTACTATGGCATTCCTCTTTTTCCTTTTATCACTTGCCTCTTTTCTTTTCATCCTTCTCTACAGTGACATCAGAATAGTTTTTTTTACGTTCGCTGTTTCTTTACACCCGGACGCTACGAAAAAGCGGACAAAATATAAGAAAGACAAAAGTGTAATTTAACTCATCGTTCATAACGTTGTGATTTATGAGTCGGGCGAAATAAAACCTAGCTCTCGGATTTCATTAATTTCGCATTTCAGTACCATTTAAAATGCATCCGAGTTTGAATGAAATTGAAGTGTACTTTGTTCTCGTTTTAAGTTTTCCAGTAATTTGAATCGTTTAACAATCGCATTTGTATTTCACCTATAAGTAACACTAACAAATACCGACCTACATCCCTAATGTCTAATTAGCAATGAAGTACAAAGTTTGTCAAGTGAAAACAGTGCCTGTTAATTGAAAACCGGAAACAAACACAAACGGAGAAAAATTATAATTGTCTCACTGAAATTTACAATGAAAACTACAAAGATTATAGCGTAATTTAGAGACATAAGTGCTGCAAAGTTGCTTAGTACACGAACAATAAATTAATTGATGTGAAAACATATTTCACCTATGTTAGGCATCAGTACCGTGAGTATGAGCTATTCAAATATTAAATTTACATTAAGACGGGCGTTTACAAACAAATAGAAACTTATGCAACTTATATTACTCGCGGGACGGGTAGACGCAATGGGGAGTGTGTAAGTGGAGCTACACGATATTCGGTTTCCATTACACCGTTTCGGTTTTATTCATAGATTAAGGAATACTATAGATGGAAAACATAATGTATAAAGAATGAGTACTTACGGAACTGTTGATGTTGTTGATGTTTTTTAATAAGCCAATTTTCGCTTGCCCATAACTGTTATATTATTATACACTCGAATATTATAGGTATATATGACATTTAAATGCCAGTGACAGTTTTTAATTAAACTATCACTCGCATTTAAGTCTGCAATAGCCGACCGATTCCGATAGATTTTCGTCTTCGCTAGGACCGGTAGAGATACCGTAAAGTGGGGATAGACGACGCGAAAAACCTCGTGTAAAATGTGTGTAACAATGTTTACTGTTTAATGTTTTTTATCTTAAAAAATAGTTACATAAATTTGATTTTTTCTTTATATCGTACATCAAATGTGCAGCTGGCGCGTAGAGGTCGTTTTATTTCTTTTGTGTACCAGCTTTAGTTAGTAGACATTAATCAAATTCATGCAATTTTGTGGTTATTTCTAAAACACATAACTTTTTTAAGAAAATAAATTAGTACAAAAACTGACCTTGACATTATAAATGTATGCCTTTTGCATGACTAACCCAAATTTGAGATTCTAAAATTACAAAATAAGTTTAAAAAACACGAAACGGCGATGCCTTAGTTTTCGATAGGTAAACGTCCCTCTTAATAAGTTCGATGAATAAAACACTAAAGTATTTACATGTCTGCTATTTACTAGTAATAATACTTCCTTGTAGACTGTCTTATGATGAGACTACTTACGACAATTATTTAGTTCAGCGGTTCCCAAACTATGGGTCGCGACGCACTAATGGGTCGTCGGATCAATTCAGGTGGATAGCAGGCGGACGGACGACCTGAAAGATATGTGTTTTGCCGACTGCAAGTTATATATTTCGGAGGAAGAGAGCGCCGCTTTGTTTTATGTTATAATCATATTTTTGTTTTCTATTTTTTTTTTACTATAAATGAGTGGATTGAGGCTGGATCATGCCGCAAAAGACGGGCTTCGGCTAATAATGATGGCAAACGTTTCCTATCCAATACCAACGCTTTATGTAATACGCCTAAAGGTAACAGTGTTAGTGAAGTTAACGAAATGAACTCGCGTTGTAGGCCAAGCAATAATAGTAGCAATGGAAGGAACACGACGACGGTAAAACCCTGCTTTCGTAAATACGACGCTGACTATTTGAAATATGGGTTTGTGTTCTCCGACACAGAAGACGAACCACTTCCATAGTGGGTTATATGTTTTTAAATACACATTGCTAATGAAAGTATGAAACCTTCAAAACTGAAAAGACTTTTATCAAAAAAACATGCAGAATACGTAAGGAATCCAATCGGTTTTTTCAGATTAAAAAAAATAATTTTTGAAGTCACAATCACTGATGACAAAATCGACTTCTGGTGAACAAAATAAGCAAGCTAAAGCTACAATTGCTTCATATCGACTCTGTTTACTTTTAGCTAATAAAAAGGGGCAGCTGACACCGTAGGAGAGGATATTATTTAACCAGCTGCCAAAATAATATCTGATGCACTATTTAGCGACAAGAAAACAAAATAAATTGGTGAAATACCACTATCAAACACATCATTTTGTGAAACAATGCATGATAACAAATTTAAAGCAAAGTGAGTACTGTTCTCTTCAGCTTAATGAAAGAACTGATGTAGATGGGCAGGCTATTCTTTTAGCTTTTGTTAGGTTTGAATTTGATAGGAGAATAAAAGAAGAAATGCTTTCTTGTAAATCTTTGCCATCTACAACAACGAAGGAAGACATTTTTAAATGTTTGGATGGTTTTATACAAGAAAATGAAATAGAATGGTCAAAATATGTTGGATTGACCACACTGATGGCGTCCGTGCTATGTCTGGCATTTACTCAGGTTCAAGAGCGAAAGTGCTGTCAATATTATTTGAACTTCGAAATGAAATGAGAATGTTTTTGTTGGAGGTCGAAAGTGATGGAAATATGTGAGCATTTTCTTGAAAATGTTAAATGGCAAAAACTGGCTGATAAGGCTTTCATATTTAGGCGACATTCAGTGCTCTTAATACCATAAATTTAACGCTGCAAGGAAATCATGTCCACAAGTTCTATGATAGAAGTATCATAGTTGACGAGGGAACTGCAACAGCAATGAAGGAGCATCTTGAAACGCTGGCCTTTAGTTTCAGGTAATCACTGTCAGATGATTATACTAATATATACTTAGATGTGGACCGTTTCTTATTAAAAATAAATTCATCATAAAATTGGTTCTTGTTTTAGGAGTTACTTTCCAAAACTCTTTAAGAATTGTTGTGGATAAGAAATCCGTTTGTGGAGGACAGCCTTAAGGAGCTGAGGTTGTCAGCAACTGAGGAAGACTCCCTGATACAACTTTCATGTGACTCTTCTTTGAAGTCTGCGTTTAAAGACTCAAACCTAATCCCTTTTTGAATCAAGACAAGGGGAGAATATCAAGTAATCCATATGTAATACAATTAAAATCATTTTCTCTATTTTTTTGCCAAAGTAAATGTTGTTTTCTAAGTATATTAGTTATGTTATATAAGCTAATTATGCTGTTAACGCAATACTTTATTAAAAGATAGCATTGCTTTAATAGCTTATCCACGAATAAACCATAATCCTGCAACCTTGCAGTAAGTTAATTACTTATATATATACTTACTGGGTCGCGAAAACATTTCCAGTAAGAAGGTGGGTCCCGTTACAAAAAAGTTTGGGTATCGCTGATTTAGTTATTTCCTTAGGGTTCTTCTCTGAATTCTAATACTAATTTTGTAGATTTAAATTCAATAAAAAACCATTACTAATAAATTTTGAAGTGGAGAATTTTATTATCTCCATTTTCCTTTTAAATTCCTATTTATTTACTTTACATTTCATAATTTGTTTTTCTAAACCTACCTCTTTGAAATCCACAAATATTGTTTTAATGTCCTTATTTTCCAACATACAAGAAAAAAATAATTTCAAAAACCAGTAGGTATACAAGAAAGAAAAACTTTTGATATGAAGATGAAAAATAAGGCAGAGTTCAGATGTTTCACTAAATGATGACATCTGCTCTTCCATTCACTATTCTAAAACCTTTGTTACCATTACATATCACTACGACGTGTTTGCAGGTGTTTGAAGTTCATGTTAAAATTACTGTCATGTTTTTTTTCCCTAGTTCTGTCATTTTTGACATGACATAAAAAAAACAGAGACGGTTAGTCGAGTTGTGTCAATTTTGACAAAATTGACACACATTATCTACGGTGTTTAAAAGATTCATTTTTATTTCAATAAAGAGTAAATTATTAAAGCCATCTCCTCTCTTTAATTGTGAATCGGAGTGTGAATTATTACACCGGTAACAATTTGGCGCGCCATCGTGTGGCAGAATTTTTCTGTATTAGACGTACAGAAATTGTCAGTGCAGAAAGCATTGACGAACCCAGGTGAAGATGGCTCCGAAAAGATCCTCGAAGAAAAAACAGTCTAGCGTTTCCGAACGCTCATTCTCGCCTGTCATAAATAATGTTTCCCTCATGGAACAAATCGCCGAACGGGTAACACGGGAAATTTTGGCTAATTATTCACCAAAGAAGGGAACTACACCTGAGAAGGTTGATAAGCCGACAGTGCCACCGCCTGTTGCAGAGACAGTGGTTAATGCTGAAGCCGTGGCGACACTCGCTGAGGCACTAAGACAGTTAACTGTCGCGCCAGCATTAGCGCCGACGAACCGACCACCACCACGTCCTTACCATGGACGAATAACGGAAGACCCAGTGTTATTTATCGAAAGACTGGAGGGTTACCTACAGCATTTGGAGTTGGAGGTACCAGAGGATATAGACGAAGCCGTACTTCCACATTTAGAGGGAGAAGCTGCGGACTGGTTTTCCTATTATATGGGAAGTTTTTTATCTACTGAAGATTTTGTACGGAGATTTAAGGATGAATTTCTCAGCCATCAGCGTAAGACAGCATTAGAAGTGGCAGTGTATGCCACAAGGCAGAGTACAAGCGAGTCACCTGACAAATTCTTATACCGCCTTAAGCAGTTGTGTCTCCGGTTAAAGCCAAACTGGCCTGAAGAGGAACTGATTCTGCACATCATTGATCGGATGAACAAAGAGTCCAATTTACAGTTATTCCAAGTAATACCAAAGACAATGAAGGAGATGGAACAACAGTGCTCACGTTGGTCAAGACTCAATGATGCAGATAAAATATGGGAAAAACGGTCTAGAAGAAGACCCACAACGACGCCAAATCAAGAGACCAGGCAAGTGACACGATCTTTAGCCGAGGGTTGTTCTCTACCAAGATGTTGGTTTTGTCCGGAAAGGCACCTGAATAGAGATTGCCCAAAACAACCGCGAGAGTTCAAGGAACGTCATCCACAACCTCAACAAAGACAGGGGAAGAGCAAGGGGCCGTCCCGAAGCAGTAACAGGAACGGCCCTAATAACTAACGACGACGAGGTAGCTTTGCCTTCAATACGGCTTCAGGTGAATGGACAAGAGGTGGTAGCATTGATCGACACAGCTGCTACCAAGAACCTCATGAGATCTGAGTATATGACTGGAGTAGCTAGAGAAACTCGCCCAATAACATTCACCTGGATCCGAGAGGGTATTGCCTTCCAAGCTCATCATGAAGGCACATTGAAGGCCACAGCTCGTGGTTATACATTCACATGCAACGCAACGTTGATATCAAACATGCGTGCCGCCATTATTTTGGGATGTGCATGGCTCACAGAAAATAAGGTGGTAATCGACATGGCACGTAGGTGCATGCATGTGGGCAAAGAAAGAAGAGAAACATTACATTTCAACACCAAGAGTACTAGGAAACACCCCACCAGAAATATCCAGGTCGACATGGGCAATACACCTTGGACAATAGTGGACAGGGAGATTTTCCAGAAAACCCTAAATGACTTTGGGGAATTGTTCGAGGAAGGGGAGGTCATTACTACAACTGCCACCACAAAACATGTTATCCGACTTTCCGATGACACACCAGTAAGGGTGTCTACCTACCGATATTCGCCGGACAAGAAGCGTGTGATTGGTGAACAGATAGAGAAAATGCTCGCAGCGAATGTTATTCGCCCTAGTCATAGTAACTACAATTCACCAATTGTAATTGTAAATAAAAAGAACGGCGACCCGAGATTTTGCGTTGACTATCGAAGACTGAATAGTCGAACGAAGGACGAGGTCAGTTCTTTACCTCCTGTACAAGAGTCGCTCAAGGACCTAGGAACATCCAAGGTTTTCTCCACGCTTGATTTGCGGAATGGGTATTGGCAAATTGAGTTGGAGGAAGCGTCCAAGCAGTATACGGCATTTACTACTCCGGATGGAGCATCTTATGAATTTAATGTCATGCCGTTTGGTCTTAAGGGAGCTCCGACGACCTTTCAGAAGCTGATGGTGCAGGATGTTCTAGTTGGGTATCTTCGTGAGTTTGCCATAGCCTATCTCGATGACATAATCGTGTATTCAGAGAACATGGAGCAGCATCAACGGCACCTGCGGTTAGTTTTTGAGAGACTGGCTCAACATGGTCTGAGGTTGAACCAGAGTAAGTGTCATTTCGCAAGTCAAACATTGGACTATCTAGGACACGTGGTGACCATGGATGGGAACCATCCCCAGACCGGACATATTGAAGCAATCCAGGCTACCGAACCCCCTCGCACTCGGAAGAGTCTACGAAGGTTTCTTGGTTTGATAAACTGGTTACGGGATTACATCCAGGATTGTTCCAGGATAATGGCTCCCCTCACGGATCTTCTAGCCACGAACCAGTCTTACAAATGGACTACAGAGGCGATGAGTGCGTTTCAAGCAATAAAGGAGGCGGCTACCAAGCCTTTATATTTGCTTCGACCAAACTTTAAGGAGCATTTTTTTCTGCAGACTGATGCCAGCGCAATAGGTGCGTCCGCTGTCCTTTACCAGGAAAACAAGGGCCTTAGAAATGTAGTAAGTTATGCCAGTCTAAGATTCAATAAAGCCGAACAAAGATACCACTGTAATGAACAGGAATGCTTGGCGGTTATCTGGGCTATTAAACGTTATCGTCCCTACTTGGAGGATAAGCCATTCATATTAAGGACTGATAACAAAGCACTGACTTGGCTTCAGCAATTTAAGGAGACCAAGTCCAAGTTAATGCGATGGTCATTATTGTTACAAGAATTTTCCTACAGCATCGAACACATTCCTGGTAGAGAAAATGAATTGCCAGACGCGCTTTCTCGAAGTCCTGGGAATGACAGAGTGCCCGCTGAGTTGGTTGACATCGAGCGGTTACTTCCCAACGAAGCCTCCAGCAACTCCGAAACTGAAATCACAAATGACTTGTTTGTTATTGAGGTCGATGAGCCTTTGATTGATGCGATCTTAGACGCGCAACAGGAGGACCCACAGGTCTTAGAGATGGTGGGCAATTTGGCCCGAAATTCTGCAATATCTGAACATCCGAATGTGGCATTGAAGGATGGTGTTGTAAGATATCGTATGGATGATAAATGGTTGATATGGATACCGCCTACGATCCGCGAGCGAGTGTTAAACCAGTATCATGATCATTTTACCGCAGGTCATCCTGGAGCGGAAGAGACTTACCGAGCGATTAGAGAACGTTTTTTCTGGAGCACCGCTCAAACCGACGTAGCGAAGCATGTCAGGGCCTGTCGGATCTGTAATGCGTTTAAAAGAGGACCGCCACAGTTTCAAGCTCCACTACGACCACATTCACCGAAACAGCCGTTTGAGGTAGTTTCTGTCGATATCATCGGTCCGCTAATCCAGTCTAGGAAGAAGAACAGATTTGGTATAGTAGTTACCGATTTATACTCTCGTTGGACGGAAGCTTGCGCGGTGAGGAGCGCTACCAGTACTACAATCATAGATTACTTAACCCGAGTGTTTCAAAGGTTTGGTTTTCCAAAGGCCATATTGACTGACAATGGTCGACAGTTCATCTCGGTAGCATGGGACTTGGCTCTTCGAAAGTGGCAGTGCATGCATTGGACCACACCCATCTATCATCCTAGAGCCAACCCGGTCGAGAGAAGGAATCAGGAACTTAAGAAGGGTCTCCGAATCTTACTAGTTGATGCAAACCCCAAGCAATGGGATGAGAAGTTGGATCAAGTTCTCTTCAACCTGCGATGCCGAAAAAACGCTGCCACGGGCAGCCAAAGCTCTATTCGGGTTCGATATTCACAGACCCGGAGAATGGCGAGATCCGTCACAAGGGCGCCCAGTACCTGCCGACCAGAGGATACAACAGGTACACGCCAATGAGTTACGATATCGCGAGCACCGATACGCACAACTCGACGCGCCGTTGCCCGTAATATTCCGACCCGGTGAGTTTGTGATGGTGAAGGCACACCATCCGACGGGCAAACACTTCGCCGAGAAGTGGATGGGACCGTACCCTGTGGTGGAGACGCTGGCCCAACAGCAATATGGGTCCAACGTCCAGGCGCTCAGCGAACAAAATACCACCTTGACCAGGTACGGCCCATGAGACCAGCCAATCCAGCCCACCAGCTTACTGCTCCTCAGGAACAACAATACCACCCAGAGCCTGATGTCCATCCGGAGCACCTGGAAGCGCCCATTGTTAATGCGTAACAAATGAACAAACCGCGAGTGCGAAAACCATTTTTTTTTTCTTCGCGAGTGCGTCCTAAACCTCTATAGTCTTATAAGACAGACAATTTTCCCATAGTAAATTGTTAAGTTAATTTTGATTACAATTTCTTTTTCAAACACCCTGCAAACGGCGTCTATCCGAGGGGTGGCCATTTGTTACCATTACATATCACTACGACGTGTTTGCAGGTGTTTGAAGTTCATGTTAAAATTACTGTCATGTTTTTTTTCCCTAGTTCTGTCATTTTTAACATGACATAAAAAAAACAGAGACGGTTAGTCGAGTTGTGTCAATTTTGACAAAATTGACACACATTATCTACGGTGTTTAAAAGATTCATTTTTATTTCAATAAAGAGTAAATTATTAAAGCCATCTCCTCTCTTTAATTGTGAATCGGAGTGTGAATTATTACACCGGTAACACCACCTTACAAAACTACCTTAATTTAAAAAGACATAAGCTACGTATGCAATGGTTAACAATGAGTACGATTAGTTAAAAACAAAAGAATGTTAAATTCTTAACGAAAAATAATAAACTATCGCTGACCTAAGAAGAGACACCGATAAAATTCGTGACGAAAAGAGGCCGCGGACAGTAGGGTTTTAAATACCTGTTGTATATTATTATTAGGGAGCGGAATCGAGCGAGCTAAACTACCACGGAGCCACAACCGTGAAAAGAAATAATGTAAACAACTGCGTGTTGTTTACATTATATCTGAATAGCACTAATTCATAGGGCGAACTGTAACATCTGTTTACGGCCGAGAATCAGAGAAAAAACTGCCATAAAATAAGGAATTTTATGAATAAAATCTTTTCTTCATCGGCGTAGGTACAAGGGTGACGAGTTTTTAAAATTTATTATATTTACCTTATATTTCGCAATATAATATGTATGTTTCAATAACATACGCGTACATTTTTAGTTATCATTTATTTAGATCTAGAACGTTGTTTATGTTACTTTTTCTGAGATAAAAATTAATTGTCAGTGATTCCGAAATTTATTGCAAAGTCTGTAAAATATCGTCACTTAGCTTTGCCAAAACAATAAATTTCGGAATCACTGACAATTAATTTTTATTAATTCCTTATTTTATGGCAGTTTTTTCTCTGATTCTCGGCCGTAAACAGATGTTACAATTCGCCCTATGAATTTGTGCTATTCAGATATAATGTAAACAACTGCGTGTTGTTTACATTATTTCTTTTCACGGTTGTGGCTCCGTGGTAGTTTAGCTCGCTCGATTCCGCTCCCTAATAATAATGCTAAAACATACACAGAAATAGTTTTCATGCAGAGAATTTCGATAGTTTACAAAATTTCGTTACATGTTTAAATGACGATGCTCGAAGTATTTCTGAGTGCAAGGAACTAACACAAATCCCAAATTTAAAAAATCAGTTGTTATTCCTTCAGGAACACTTTGGAAATTTGCCTAAACTAATGACATATTTTGAAAACCGAATCTCAAATTAAAAAATTAAGTGTGGCCACCACACGACTTTCTTATACGTATGAGCGTTTCAAACTATACTATATTTTTTTTTACACAAAAATTATTCAAAATCCTATTCTAAGTACTTCTGTTCTCTTAATAAATCGCTATAGAATACATACTTAGCAAGATATTCGAAAAAAGGACTACTCCCTAAGAGTAAAAGTGTTACTTCCGGTCCGAATTTTGAAATTTCATATATTCAAAAAATATTGCAAATCTAGCACTAAATACTTTTGTATTCTTTATAAATACATATAAAATGCATAATTTACGACATATTCGCAAAAAATCGCTATTCGATAAGAGTAAAAGTGGTAATTCCGGTCCGAATTTTGAAATTGTTTTTATGCAAAAGATATTGAAAATTACGTTTTAAATACTTTTATACCCGTAACGTACCTGTCTAAAAAGCATGACTTGCGAAATATTCGCAAAAAACTGATTTTCGATAGGAGTAAAAGACCTACTTCCGGTAGCAGCTTCGAAAAACTTTTTAAATAAAATTGTTCCCAATTTTAATTTCAAGTACATATGAATTCTTTATAAATTTGTTTAAATTTAGTAGTTGACGAAATATTGGCAAAATTTAATTTTTTCACTGAAGTAAACTGCTACTTCCGGTCTACCGATTTTACTAAAAAAACTACTCAGATCTCAAGAGGGAGATTAGACACGTAAATACAAAATTTGGAATTGATATCTACAGCGGTTATCGTGGTCACATAGAGACACACAGACATTTTTTAAAAACATCTTTTTCTGTATCAGGGGACTTCAAAACGTGGACATCTGTAAAAATCTCGAAGTCGAAAATTTCACATTACTTCCTTATACTACGTATAAGAAAGTAAAAATGGATTAACCACATTAGATGTGGCTATTAATAATTCCAAGTGACTTAGACGCAGTTTTTAATAGAAATCCAGGTTTAATAACATTGCGGCAATTGTGTATGCTAAATGCGCTGAAATAAAAGAATATTTCCATTATGTAAATATAACCAGTTGCGATGTAGAAAAGACGTTTTCTATCTACAAGGATGTAATCACCAGCCACTTGTTATTCAATTATATAAATAAAATTAAAACCTCTTTAAAAATACAACATTTCAATAGCGCGCCCATGGGCGATGAGTCATGACTCGCTCGATTCCGCTCCCTAATTATTATACAATATATGTTCATAAAGGAAATATTGAGGATATGGAATTTATGAATTGGACAAGTGAGGGTTCCCTTAAACCTGATATACAGGTTATGCACATCACTTCTAAAAGAAATTTTATAATAAATATAGGGCGGCTTTAGTGCATTAAACGCAGGTTCTTCATGTTCAAACACCCCAAATCATACAATTTATGTGTCACATGATCCTGATGTCTAATCCCGTATATCAATCATGTACGAATTTTCCAGTTTTTGTAATTGATGGTTATACTCACGCGATACCGCCGCGTAATACAAAGAATCACAATAGTCATGTGTGAGAGAAGAAGAGTTTCACATAGTGACATTTTAGTTTTTGCATTTAACAAACATCTGCTGGTATACAACGTTAGAGCTGCGTAAGCAAACTTTAATGTAATCCCGAAACTTCAAGTTACAGTTCAATAAAACACACAAGCTGTACAATATGCCCGATAACAACCCTATCGTTCTCAACAGAAATATTAAAATGAATGCATCAGTTTCTCTTTGGTCCAAAAAGGATTGTATGGTTTTCCCATACGTATACAATTAATGACACTTGGTAAATGTACTAACTCTAGACAGCTCTTTTATCATTTAGATGTTGACGTGCGATATAGATTTGGATACCCGAAGAGAGTAGTAAACCTGCGTGTCGGTCGCATAAAGATGACACTTACATAAGGTCATCTGGTTATTATTGAAGTCTAAATTGAAAAAAGTAGTGGTCCATGAATGAAACCTTGAGGAACTTGTGTGCACAAAACTAGAGACACGATTATCGACCACTATGCGTTGTCTTCTTTCAACACGGTAGTTATATTGCTAATTTACAAAGTCATGCACCAAACCAGGATAAGATAAAATGGCGTACATCAGAGAATGGTTTATAGTATCG
Source organism: Amphimallon solstitiale (assembly GCA_963170755.1). Taxonomy (NCBI): domain Eukaryota; kingdom Metazoa; phylum Arthropoda; class Insecta; order Coleoptera; family Scarabaeidae; genus Amphimallon; species Amphimallon solstitiale. The sequence continues at coordinate 205,855,839 of OY720675.1, forward strand.
AATGCCTTCGTAAAGGCAAGAAAGGATAATCTTTTCCTGTTTTCTGATTATATTACTTCAACTAATATTCCATGACACCAGCTGTTAAAATAATATATTTTGATATACAGGAGAAGAAAACGAAGGCAATCTACAACGAATTCTATTTAAATTCAAGACAGCCGGCATCAACTTGATCATATCCACTGACTTGGCTTTTCAGATGATATGATCGTGATCTTCGAATCCAGTCCGCTATACACTTATGGCGGATAACAAGATGAATTTCAGTTAACTGAGATCGAAAATATCGTTCGTTAGGTATATAATAAAAAGAAAACTAACAGCAAATTCTATAAAGCCTCAAAAATCGCTGGCTATGTAAGAGATGTAGTGTGGAAGAGCAAATATGGTTCAACACAAAGTAAGTAAGGATTTTTAAAACTTGTGCAAAGCCGATCTAAATATACTTAGTTAAAACCGAGCAAAAATATTAAAATACAAGCTGTTGAGGAGAACCACGCAAATGAAAACTTTTAAAACAATAAAAGGAGTAATATTACGTGATCAAATAGAAAGCAGCAATATTCGAGAACTGCAAACTGAAAACGTAGTTAGGTAGGCCAGATCTCAAAGACGACAGTGGACGGGCTAGAGAGTGGATCATAACAGAATTACCACATGGGTAAAAGACCAAAACCGCAAAGCCGCCAGGCGGACCATCGAAGAGATGATTGGAGTATTAGACGTCAGCATCAGGAAGGCTATCGAAGAACATTGTCTTAAACTGCAAAAAAGAAGTTCAAATTTATTTCAATTCTTAATACATACGCTTTTGCCTGTTAACCATTTACTTAGACTTCTTAAAAATTTGAAGTTTTTATGGTATTTATGTACTTCGAATTCTTTGCAGGTTTTTAACATTTCAATAAATGGCCAGTATTACAAATTTACATTTATTTATAATTTTACATAGTATTTTCTTCCACAGTCAATGAATTTTTGCATCCGTGGAAACCAATCTTGATACCATTTTCTCAAATCTTCTGGCCGTAGTTTATTTCATTTTTAAAGCCATCAACCTCTTCTTCGGCCGATGTAAAACGTAAACCTCATAAGTTATCCTTTACCTGTGGAAATAAGTCATTAGGTGTTAGGCCTACTACATATATAATAAATTATCCATTATTTCTGTGTTTTGGACATTCAAATACTCAGCTGTTCGAGCGGCAGTGTGGGCCCGAGCAAGATGCAATATGATCCTTCCTCTTGGACGTTTTTCGCGAACATTTTGGAGACTTGAAACAATCAATCTTTAGTGTACCAATCTTAATTAACAGTACGTCTCTCCTCCAGTGCTACAATGAAAACATGTCCAGTATTTCCAAAAAGTGTGACGCCCATCTTCTTGTTTCGACTTTTATCACGAACAACTTTTGTTGTTGCCAACTCATTCTCAAAGACCCAAACTGTCGATTGTTGCCTTTTTTCGGCATCATAGCGCAGTATACCCATGCTTTATCACCTGTGATAATGTAAGAGACGAAAACACTCGATTGATTTCCTGAAAACATTCTTTACAGCTTAAACCAGGTTTGAAATTGTAAATATTATCGCTGGATAATGTTTCTCGTTCAGTTCCGATTCATTGGCGAAAGGAGTACTTTAAATTTATATAACTTACAGTCAGGTATATTTGACAAGTGTCAGTATAACTAAACTTGTATACAACTGATTGAAATTGTCATACAAAATTTGTCGCAAAATATTATTTTAAACACAAAATTTAAAAATACCGTTTACTACTCTCTAGTTAAAAAATGGATGGAACTGGTATTTTTAAACAAATAGATGCATTAATCTTGTGCTTACTATAAAACAATAAATTAGACAACAGTAAAGCAACGTACAATGCGGAGAAAGTAATGCATAAATTTACGTATTATTCTGGACAGCGCTTCGTTTTATTACAGGGCATAAAATCATGCGTACAGAAAACTATGCGGTGGACACTATGAGAACTGCTCCGTTTGTAAATATTCAAGAATCTAATATTCCAGTACAAAAGTTATAACGAGCATGCATAGATGCTTTTATTGCTATGACAATATTCGCATAGGATTTGATTTTTTTAGCTTTACTTATTGGACATTATTTCCCATCGAATTATATTTAACCACACATTTTAACACAGTGAGCAACTATTTAAAATAAGATAGATCTAATTAACATAACACTTACAAAATACTTCTGTAAATTAGTTTTAAGCTTCTTAAATAAGAAATCATTATATACGCGTGTTTAATAATATGTTATACCGCATGTGTCAAATATCATTAGGTATAGGGATTCAATGTTTACGTGCGATCTATACGTATGAATATAATACGTGACAACGTGGTACCCCTACTGTCCGTCACCAATGCCGACAACAACCGACATCACAAGGATATTCTCCGATCCCGACCCAGATTTTGCATTCAATGTTTAGGTGGGGACACGTTGTGGTCCATGGCCGTCTTATTACTGGAACGGGTAACATCAAATGGCCTCCGCGATCTACTGATCTCTCTCCAAATGATTTTTTTTGTAGGGATATTTAAAAAATATTGTTTATACCCATGAAGCTGGTAGAACAGAAAACATAAAACATAGTTGCCTTGAGAGAGAAAATTATTGAGGCTGCTAATTCAGTAAGTGCTCACATGTTAGAAAACGTAAAAGTAAATTTCTACGACCGCCTAGGGTAATGTCTTGCTGTGCAGGGAGGAATCGTTTTTTATTTATTTTATTAGGGTTATTTTTTAATTTTATTAGAATTACCCTTTTGTTTGTGTGCATTTACTGAAAGGAAAAAGAAAAACAAATCCTTGCAACTCGTAAATATTATTTCTGAACGCATTAGAAACACACGAGTCGGTGGTCCAATGGTTACTTCTAAGTGCTAACTTGTATTTGCGAGCGTGTGTCGGTTGTCGAGTCGCTGGCATTGAAAAGGAAAATAGGGGTACCACGTTGCCACATATTGCATGGATTGATCGCCTATGGCTAACGAAAATTAACACATACGGTATATCAAGTTTTATAAACCGCATTTTAATCACAAGTTTCCTATTATACTTTTTCTACGACAGCAAGTAATCAAAATAATACAAAATTGCTTGTCTGTTGTCGCACTACACCGGGGTAGTTTGACAGATCGATAATATTTGCATTTCAAAAATCCAGAGCTATCTTCAGCCCGTGATTAAAGTACCCGTTCCTAAGCTCACCCCGTGACTAAAGTGCACGAAGCCACAGCTTGACAAGGTGTGTTTAAAAGGTCACTTAGCACCACGGAAACGTATGCCATAAATGGCATTTTAACACGAAAGTAGAAAATAGTATATTATGTATCAAGTTATATAAACGCCATTATAGTCACAAGTTTCATTAATCACGAGCGTAGCGTAGCGCAACGAGTGATTAATAAAACGAGTGACTAACGAGTTTATAAAACGAGTTTCATACTATACTTTTTCTACGACCACAAATAATCAAAATAATACAAAATTACTTGTGTATTGTCGCACCATGTCGGATTATTTTGACAGATTCATGACAAGTGTCAACCATCTTTATTGAAAATTTCACTTGATTTTAGCATTTAAATAACCTAGAGCTAACTTCAGCCGTGAATAAAGTGCCCGTTGCTAACTTTAGTCAGTTACTAAAGTGCACGAAACCACAGCTTGTCAAGGTGTGTTTAAAAGGTCACTTAGCGTCATGGAAACCTATGCGATAAATGGCATTTTAAACACGGGAGAAGAAAAAAATATTTAAACATGTGTGTTAAAATGAGTTGTTGCTGGAGGGTATAAAAGCGAGCTACTAGACAATCCTCGAATAGTATTCATAGTTCACCGTTGTGATGACTAACGGATTGTTATTTTTACTTTTACCTGACGTGGAAAAACATCACGATCTGCCAGAGATTGAGGTTTTGAATGCCATTGGTCAACAATAAAATGTTAGTGACGTACTTAGTGCGACCCAAAGCATTAGTTCTAGATTCCACTAACTGCATCTACACCAAGAGACGATTGACACCCTATCGCAATTTTAATGCAACCCAGATTCGCAAAGATTACTATAAACGCAAAGAATAAGAACCGTTTGCATCAGTATGACTGATATGAAAACTATAGGCAAATGAAGATATGACATTTTTTTGGAAAAGGCCTCAGAATGAGAATTATGACTAATTGATTTGTATCGATAGAAGTACTAATGAGCCCTTATTTCATGGAAAATGAAACGCATACTGTACAGACGTAGCTGAATAATATTCTGAGAATTATATCTTTCTTCCTCATTGAGCAAACATTGTTAACAGTTAGACTGCTGATTGCCTAGCGGGCAGTCCAATACGGATTCCCCACATTTCATATCTTTCTCCTTTTCAAAATCACACCTTTTGATTCTATTTCTCATAATTAATTCCGCTCTATAAATTGGATATCTTGCCTATCAGAGGAGCAGTAGTAAAATAGCTACTAAAAATATATGGTTTTCTTCAGCTATGATTTCTAGTAAAGGAAGAATAATTTATGGTCCTATTCCGAATTCTATGAGTAGATTTATTGTTGCAGCTATTATATTTCAAAATTGAGGAGAGTCCCAGTGCTTGTTGCTAGCAAGCATCTTTTTAGTCCAATAAGTCATTGTTCATCATATACTGACGAATGGGAAGGAACAGGTACCATCAGATAGGTACCTATTTCTTATCAAATCAATCAGAGTCTGTACTTGTCATAACTTGTTGGTCTTGTTTTGACTTTCTGTGACAGCAAAACTATCCAGATTGCAAAAATTATTTCTGTGCATAGCCTTAGCTGCAAGAGGAAAGCGATATTTGGAATGTCAGTACATATGTATTCCGTGAGATTTAAAACATCTATAAGATATGCATAAACATGCCATAAGACGTTTTAATATCTTCCGATGTTTAATGTAATGATTTTCTAGACTTCTGATGGTAATAACTAGAAAAAAAATGTGTATATATCTACAAGCCTTCAATTAAATAACTCTCAAAGTATTGCCATGGAGATATGTTACTTACAGTTTAAGGACATATATTCTCATTTGATTCTGGTTATTGAATGGAATTGACCTACTTTTCTTCACATAAAATTTTTAAAACTAGATAAATGAATCTTGTTCTTGTTGTTTAGTTAAACTTTCAAGTAATCTTTTCTTCTGGGTACTCAATTTTCGGATCAACTTCGTGAAATAAATCCTAGATTGCATATGGATAGTTTTCTAATTGTTCTAGTTCTATCCGAGATTTTGTAAATATAAAATGTAAGCCTAATTAATGAGAAGAATAACTATAGAATTGGTGGGTTCATTCCCAATATTCATAATTGTGAAAAGCTCTATTTGCATCCTCGTCTTCTGAGATCACAAATATGCAAAATTATTATAGAATTAAGAATTATATTTCATAAATGTCTAAGATAGTTCTCCCTCATATACCTAACACCTTTGACAATTATTAGAATGGCTTTCTTTACGCTATCGAAAGTACTTACAATCAGAAAGGCATTGAAATAGTTCAATTTCTTCCGTTTAGATATCCTAGAGGGGAATCAAATGTCTTTTTACTTTCTTATGCGTAGTATAAGGAAGTATTGTGACGACCAAAATTTTTGACCTCGAGATTTTTGCAGATGTCCACGTTTTGAAGCCTCCTACTAGCAAGAAAGTGGTTTTTAAAAAATCTCTCTCTTGTGTGTGTGTGTGTGTCCACGATAGCGGTCAAACCGCTGTAGATATCAATTCCAAATTTTGTATTTTTACGTGTATAATCTCCCTCTTGAGATATGATTAGTTTTTGGTAAAATCGGTATACCGGAAATAGTAGTTTAGTTCAGTGAAAAAATTAAATTTTGCCAATATTTCGTCAATTACTAAGTTTAAACAAATTTATAAAGAATTCAAATGTACTCAAAATTAAATTTGAGAAAAACTGTATTAAAAAAGTTTCAACACCAATTATTCTTTTATAGTAAGCACATCTATTTGTTTAAAAATACCAATTCATACCGGAAGTAGTTATTTTACTCTTATTGAAAATCAGGTTTTTGCGAATATCTCGCATGTCATGCTTTCTAGGCAGGTACATTACCAGTATAAAAGTATTTAAAACATAATCTTAAATATTTTTTGTATAAAAAAAATTTCAAAATTCGGACCGGAAGTAACACTTTTACTTTTTTCAAATAGCGATTTTTTGCAAATATATCGTAAATTATGTATTCTATACATATTTATCGAGAGTACAAAAGTATTTAGAACTGGATTTTTAATGTGTTTTGTATACATGAAATTTCAAAATTCGGACCGGAAGTAACACTTTTACTCCTATCGAGTAGCACCTTTTTCGAATATCCTGCAAAGTATGCATTCTATAGAATTTATTAAAAGAATTGAAGTATTTATAAAAGGATTTTGAATAATTCTTGTCTAAAGAAAGTCTATAAATTGAAACGCTCTTACCTATAAGAAACTCGTGTGGTGGCCACACCTCATTTTTTACATTTCTGTTACGAACAAAATTTGGTATACAATATTTAACATAGACGTACAAATTTGTAAATTTTAGGTATATATACAGGGTGAGATTTTTAGCTTGAGACAACAGAATATCTCTAAACCACTGCATCAAATCAAAAAAAGATCTTAATAAGATTTGTTATAATGTAGGGGGCTCACTGAATGGTGCCGAACTCGATCCCCCACTTCACCCCCCCCCCCAGAGTGAGAGGGGGGACAACTTTGAAATCTTAAATGGGAACCCCCATTTTGTAATGCAGATTCTGATTCTAGGCCATCAAGTATGTAGTTTTTGTTTGAAACTGTTTTTTCTATTCGTAACAGATTGCGCTGTAATTCCAAAAAACATGAATAATCTAAATGGGGATCTGACAATGTGTAAGTATTCACAGCTTGTCAAGTATTGAATAAAGTACGGTTTTGTACCGTTGAATAGCATTCCAATTGCGAATAAATGTATCGAAGTGGAGGGGCACAGTTTCGAACACTTTTTGAAATGTTTCTCTTTTTTGTGTATTTTCCCTTGACGTTCACAATCAAGTTTTTTGCGATTACAGCGCAATCCGTAACGAATAGAAAAAAAGTTTCAAACAAAATGTACATACTTGATGGCGTAGAATTCGAATCTGCTATACAAAATGGGGGTTCCTATTTAGGATTTCAAAGTTATCCCACCTCCCACTCTGAGGGGGTGAGGTGGGGGATCGAGTTCGGTACCATTCAGTGAGCCCCCTACATTATAACAAATCTTATTAAGATCTATTTTTGATTTTATGCAGTGTTTTAAAGATATTCCGTTGTCTCAAGATAAAAAACTCAATCAATCTTATAAAATAAAACGGTTTTTCCTTCAGTTTAAAATTTTTCATAAAATAAATATGTTTGCTAAGTTTGTGTTTTGTTTTACTCATTTAAGTAGTAATTTTGTCAAATGTGTACATTGTACATGTATTACGTATTCCATTAATTGTTTTATAAAATTTAAACATTTCAAACGACAATCTAAAATAATCTAAATAATTCAATTATAAATAAGTTATTACTGTTTGATGTTTAACAAAATGTTTACAACTTGGTACCTGCTAATCATTTAATGTGGATTGCTAGGTACAAAACACCAATCAAATGTATACTTTTCTCTTTCATATATATTTTTAATTGGTAACCAATTCTGTGAAGAAATAAAAAATCCAAAATTTCCCCATTTCCCAGTGTAAATAGTCATGTAATATTTATGAGTAATTAGGGTCTTGTGTTTCAGAATTTCTGAAAATTTAGTGTTGCGGAAATTAAAATATCTAAATTTTATACATCTGCCTGAAAAAAAAAATGGGATCTTAATTAAAATATGTAAATTTGTGTTGACTTCAGATTAGTATATCATTATAGCGTAAAGCTATTTTGTATCACATTATATTTTTGAATGTAAATTTATAATTTCAAAAGCATTTGCCAAAATTTCTCAATAAAGTTATTAGAAGTAAATTATTCTACAAGTCTCAATTTAATTAGTGTCTGTTACACGACAAAGTTAATAACCTTGTTCAGTCATCTAATGCATATGACGCTTTGTAAGCGTGAAGTAATATACAACCGGAAACTAACCGCAATATGCCGATTTACTCGAGTTCAAAACGAAGATAACCCCTTTTCGCGATTTCCTGTTTAATATCGTAGTAGATTCGCTAATGAGTAAAGTAACCTAGGTATGTACAAAGAATAACCTTTTACACGTATAATATTATACATATATAAGTACGGTTCTTTTAACAAAAAAAGTTGACAACCTATGCCGTGACCATTTAGAACGGACTTTATATTAACTTCCACACATATGCATTCATAAGATGATAACTTGAATGTTACCAAACGCATTTAAAACAAGATCCAACCACACAGAATATCTATTCAATAAACTACATTATGCACCATAAAATGCTTCTGTATTTCGAAGTACTCATATGTCGATAACAAGCAAAAATCAAATTTCATATAAAAGGGTTATGTTATACCTTGTCTCAGAATAAGAAGGAGTGATTCAAATATCGTACCAAAATGGTGTATATTTTTAAGGTATTCCATTGGTTCTGGCGTAGGCAAGTTTAGCATCGAAAAATAAGTTCGGCAAAACGTCATTTTATGTTTATAACCAAGCCATAACCTAGTCTAATTTTTACTTTGGTTTATTGTGTTATTAAGTAAAATCCGTACTTTTATGTACAACATGAATATGAGTGATCAGGCGGCTTAAGACCTAAGGAACAAGTGATTAGGGATTTGAAACTTTGAATTTGATGAATCTGTCAAAAACACTGTACGGTAGTGCACAGTTTCTTTTTTAAAATCGAACATCCCACACTTAATTTCACTGCAAAAATAACTATAGATAAGTCTATACCAAAAATGAACAGCAGTTCTACACAGATTCTTGAAACTCATTAAGAGGAGCGTTTACCTATCGAAAACTAAGGCATCGCCGTTTCGCGTTTTTTGAATTTATTTTGTAAATTTAGAATCTCAAATTTGGGTTAGTGATGCAAAAGGCATCAATTTATAATGTCAATTTCAGTTTCTGTACTAATTTATTTTCTTAAAAAAGTTATGTGTCTTAGAAATAACGACAAAAATGCATGAATTTAATTAATGTCTACTAACTAAGGCTGATCCACAAAAGAAAAAAAACGACCTCCCCGCGCCAGCTGCACATTTGATGAACGATATAAAAAAAAACTTTCTGTAATTATTTTTTAAGATAAAAAACATTAACTAGTAAACATTGTCACACACATATCACACGAGGTTTTTCCAAGCTATTGCGTCGTCTATCCCCACTTTACGGTATCTCTACCGGCCCTAGCGAAGACGAAAATCTATCGGAATCGGTCGGCTATTCCATACTTAAGTCAGAGTGACAGTTTGTAATTAAAAATAAATGTCATATATACCTATAATATTCGAGTGTTTAATAATATAAGCTTTGGGCAAGCGAAATTTGGCTTATTATAAAACATCAACAACATCAACAGTTCCGTAAGTACTCATTCTTTATACATTATGTTTCCCATCGATAGTACTCCTTTATCTATGACAGAATCTGTGAATAAAACCGAAGCGCTGTGACAGAACCGAATATCGTCTACCTCCACCTACTCACGCACCCTTGCGTCTACCCGTCCCGCGAGTAATATGAGTTGCATAAGGTTCTATTTGTTAGTAAACGCCCCTGTTAATTTCAAGTAAGTGTTCATATACATGTTATATTTCGGATATGTCAAACTTAATAAGAAACCTGTACTAACAGAAAAAGGTGAAAATATCTGGTGGAGAATAAAACAGTACAGATTATGATGCTGGTCCAATATTTAATTAGATGAAATATGCTTGAATGAAGGACACCCAAAGAAAAAAGTTTGGATTACTGCAAGTATAATGAGTGCATGACAAACTTTTTTTGGAAGCCTATCGACAGGATAAAAAAGCCCTACTGGTAAAGATACGCAAGAATCTGAATTGAAATATCATGAAATGAAAGGTAAAATTTTTGAAAGATGTTACAACAAATATTACCCAAGTTACCTCCATATCATTGCGAACGCAATCCGATTGAAATGATTTGGGCCCAACTAGAAGGTGAAGTTGCTTCAAAAAAATCCCCTTTCAAAATATCACTTGTACGAGAACTTTTAACAGAAACAATTACAAATGTTACAAAAAGTAATTGGAAAACATGTGCCGACAATGTAATTAAAGCAAAGCAAAGAGAATGTGAGACATAGATGGATTAATGGATGATTGTGAAACCATTTATTATTTTTGTGTGAAACTCTTATGGTGTGTGACTTAATGTCCAGCACAAGAGAATCAGACTAATTTGTGCGGCAATTTTTATTTTGTAATTATAGTCTTAATTGTTGTATTTTGAATCTTTTTAACATGATATGAACACTAAATTATTGTAAATTTCCAATATATAATAGAAATTAAAATTTGTTATACTTTATAAGACTATAAGTGTAAAGTATTCAAGTAAAATTTTTCTCCATATTTTCAAAATACAAAAGTAGCAAATAATAATTAGTAATGTGTATATGTAATTATTTTTGCAGGTCGTGTGAGTAACTTCAGCCAATATTTTTTTTTATATTTATTACTCTTGTATGTAAGATTTACACTTCCAAGAATGGTTGCTTGAATTTACCTGCTCAAGGTTTGTAACAGTAATACGAATGATTTATTTGTATAAGTCTTTATTGATATTTAAAATAGAAATTAATAAGCAAAACTTCTTCTGCTAGTTCTTAAGAACGTCTTGATAAAAGATAAAAGGTTTGATTCATTGTTGCTCTCAGGTACAAACATTTAATAATAAATAGACTTGATTCACAATTTTCATGTTGAAATAAAACATTTACTAAAATGTATAGTAATTATATGTATATTTATAATGGCAATCCTCCTCAAAACGCTCAGAACAAAGTTTACTACTTTCATTTAGTAAATGAAACACAAAACAGCTAAATTCTCAGTTAAAAATAATACAGTTCTTCTAACTTCAATTGTCATGATGTCATATCAAATTGTCTATTACATTTTAAGCTGTGTGTTCCATCTTTTGGCTGGATATTTGAATCACTCCTTCTTATACTGAGACAAGGTATAGTATAATTAAATACATTCTAGGGAATTCCTTTTTTGTATAGCATTAATATTATAAGAATGCGACTTGTCTGGAAATAAAGTTTATTAAATATATTTAAAATAATAACTATTATGTATTACATTATAACATAAGACAATTTTTTAAGCCCAACCAATTAGGTATTGGAAAATTATGATTTTCCTAAGAAAGACTGTTAAACTTAATTCGAGAAATTGTTTAAAAAAATGTCGCTTACGCAGTGCTCTTCGCGTGATTGTCGGACTCGTGTAAACTACAAATTTAAAACATTTTTCTCAGTGCGAACCAATTATTTGGAAATTATATTTTTCCAAGTTAAAGTTGTGTCTTTACCTCCTCTACCACTGGCAATGTTTATTATAATATTTTAAAGAAAATGGGCATTTTAAATTATACATTATATACAACAATGATCCAATCATTTCATTTCTAGCATTCGAACTATTATAAGTTTGTTACTAGACTAGTTTTCTGTCCAAAATCAGAATATTTCTCTTTCTAAAATATTTAATTATTACTTTCATGTCTATTTTAATAAAGACTTATTATCGTACCAAAAATTATTATAATAAAATATCAGTTATTAAAGATATGGTAATAGTTTTGTTTATTATCTAAAAGGCAAACTATCACATTTTTACTACCAATATTATTTATTAAGATAGATTAGAAATGTCAAAGATAAATGAGACATAGAAGGCAAAAAAATTATTACAAAGTATTTTGTAATATAAGATAAAATTAAGTTTGAGACTATAATTATTTATCATATTATGTAATACAATTGTAAATGTTAGACGGAAATTGATTACTTTTCAAAAATAAGCATAACGAAAATTAATTATTCAATAGACAAATCTTATAACCTTATTTTAAAAAATAATAGTAAGTTTATAATAATATATTGGATACCAGAACACAAAACAATAATGACGACAGAATAGACAAATTGTGTTAAAAGGTAAGATATTATTTTCTTAAGAAAATAACAAACTTATCTGGTGTTTTTAAGTTCAAAGAAAAAACTTTTCAACCTGCAATAAAGAAGAGATTGTTTATTATATTTTAAATTACCCATAGAAGAAATATTTAAAGAAGTAGTATAATTAAAAGAGAAATTATTGTGTATAATTATTTCAACAAATTTATCAATTATAAAGAATATAAATAACGTGTATGCATACAGTTATATCTTGGAAGAAGAAAGTAACATTTAATTAGACAGGATTTTAATTATCGATAGAAAAGAATTGATATACAGAATATCCAAGTTTATCTGTACTAGACTATATTGACTGTCGAGGATTTTCGAGAATGAGCATAAGTAGAATTACAATTTCAACCAATATTCAAGAGGAGCCGAATATTCTTGGAGTATACAGCGTTAGTAAAAAGTCCCGGAACGGTCGAATAACTTTGTTATTTGAAAATTATGATTTCTGAAATTTGGTATGGGGGTATAGTTAATATAAATGCATTTTATGCAATACAGTTAATATTTTTTTCACTTCCGGTTTAATCGGCAATACGTCCAACTTTTTTTTTTAAATGGAACGCCCAGATTTTTTTAACACTTTTGAATGCAAAATAAAAAACTACTTTCAGGAAGTATTAAGATGTTTATTTTTATTCACAAGAAAACAGTTAAAAAATTAAAAAAGTGTCCTAATACAGAAAAATCAAGGTACCTTTGAAAAAAGTTGTTGTTTAGTGTTTGCATTCATTTTGCCGTCACATTTGACAATTTTAAAAGCGTTTTAACTTTTGCATTGCTATAAATTTACTTATTTTAGACATTGACACATTTGAAAATGGCAGCAAAACTTACTGAATCAGAACGAATTGAGATATTAATGATGCGTGGGTACGGTGATCGTCAACGTTCTTTTGAAGAGGTTCGTATTTTGTTTAATACTGTTTATCCGGATCGTCACATTAGTAAAAGTACGGTATGCCGAACAATTCAAAAGTTTGAAGTCTTTCGTCAGGTAAAGGATTTACCTAGAAGGGGACGTCCATTAACAGCAACAGATGAAGAAGCTAGTTTGAATGTGTTACAGTGGAAGAAAATCATCACGTGTCCACAACAGAATTAGGTCAAATTCATGAGATCTCTCAAAAATCTGCTCATAATATTCTTAAATCAGCAAGAATGAAAGCCTATAAAATGTATCCCGTCCATGAGTTAACTGAAGATGATCCAGATCGTAGACTACAATTTTGCGAAACAATGACGGAATTGATCGAGCAGCAGCCTAATGTTTTTGATCACATCATTTTTTCAGATGAGGCAACGTTTTGTCTCAACGGCACTGTGAACAGACATAATTGTCGCTGCTGGTCAATTGAAAATCCGCATTGGATTGAAGAAGTCCATACACAGCGTCCTCAAAAGGTGAATGTCTGGGCTGGTCTTGTTGGAAACAACATCATAGGACCATTTTTTATAAGAGGAAATTTAACTGGCAACGTCTACTTAAATTTATTGCGAAATGAGGTTGTTCCAGAACTTGCGGCCCTCTTTCCAAATGCAAACATAGGTGATCACCCTAATGCACATTTTTGGTTTCAAGTAGATGGAGCTCCCCCCCATTTTGCCCATAATGTCCGCGATTATTTGAATGAAATTTTTCCGGGACTTTGGATCGGACGTAGAGGAGCAATCGAATGGCCAGCACGTTCGCCAGATCTCTCGCCATTAGATTTTTTCTTTTGGGGTCACTTGAAATGTCAAGTGTACAAAAATCGTCCCCATAATCTTGAACAATTGGAAGAGAGAATAGTTCAAGAAGCCAATCGCATCACTCCAGAACAAATACAAAATTCAATAAGAAATTTTACTGACCGTTTACATTTTTGTCAAATTGTAAATGGAGAGCATTTTGAACAATTATTGTAATCGCAACCTGAATAGACAGGTATCTTGATTTTTCTGTATTAGGACACTTTTTTAATTTTTTAACTGTTTTCTTGTGAATAAAAATAAACATCTTAATACTTCCTGAACGTAGTTTTTTATTTTGCATTCAAAAGTGTTAAAAAAATCTGGGCGTTCCATTTAAAAAAAAAAAGTTGGACGTATTGCCGATTAAACCGGAAGTGAAAAAAATATTAACTGTATTGCATAAAATGCATTTATATTAACTATACCCCCATACCAAATTACAGAAATCATAATTTTCAAATAACAAAGTTATTCGACCGTTCCGGGACTTTTTACTAACCCTGTATGTGGCTTGGTATTAGATCTACCACAGGTTTCATAGATGACTACTTTGATGAGAGATATTCATGATTGACATTCGTATATAATTCATGGAAAGGTATACTTACATTGTTAGATATTTTCGAATATTTTAAAGATACATTTAATTAATCTGGCTGTATTCGTAGAAACAACATGTCAAAAATAGGTTTCAAAATATACTTTTCCTTAATTGACATATCCTAGTATTCCAAGATATACACCGTCATTGTTGACATAAGTAAATGTGGCTATTGTACGTATTTTTTTTTGTATTAAGAAGCATTTTTATAATATTAAAAACTCGTTATTGTTCTTGTTGTACTTACATAGCTGAAATCCAATTTTCGTAAGACTGTCGTCGAAAATCAAACTTCAGTTGGATGTTTGAAGCTTCTTGATATCTTAAAGAATATTCCGCATTACATACATTACATTAGCACTTTACTAACTGCTTTTCTTCTCTATAATAATTTGTATGTTTAGTTTACGGTTCGTCCTATAAATACTATAATCGTTTTCAGTAAAGTTAATGCTCTTTAGCGAGTTCGTATTTGATTTTCTCGATCTATATACTCGCCTGTCTTTGATAGTTCCAGTTTTTAATAAACGACACTTGCAAGCGTTTAAGACTGTAATTTTTAAATGATATACCAACAATATATTTCACCTTATGGCGTTAGAATTCCTTCCATCTTACATTACTGTCTTCTAAATGTCAATTCTTTGCGCTCATCGTCCTGATAATTATGAATCTTGATACGTGTGCGCGTTTTTCTGTAAATTAGTACTGTCCGTCGTTATAAGAAAATTTCGAAACATCAAATTCCATCACAAAAACTTAACCGCTCCACTTAGGAAGAAAATCTCTCCGTCGACCGGAAATTCAATGTCGCCCGTATACCCATGCCAAAGGGCAGCTTTCAATTTCGCGTATCCAGAGAGGAGTTCTTTCCCCCTCGTAACCAATTTTCGTCGATTTTGACGGTCGTTTGGTAACCATTGGCGACTCGGCTTTTATATATTATAAAATAATACAATTGATTTTCTTATGTACAAATATCACAAGTTTATAAAAGAGGACATTTCATAATATCAAGATTAGGTTTCTTTAAATTAATATACATTATTTGGTATTAATCGTATAGTATAATAATAATGATTATAATTTATTAAATACCCAAGAGAAAATGGGGCAATACAATTACAAGAATGCTCGATAATACAATGTAGGGTATGTAGTAATTATGATATTATGGATGTATTATGTAATATAAAGGATTGACAATAAAATCGGAAAAATTACTCATGTCGATTGTTGAAATTTATAGCAGCATGGTATAACGGTGTTTTGTATAAGAATTCTCCTGGGTGTCGCAGCCATAATAGACTCGTTTGCCCTCGATTGAAGACATGGCACCAGGATGTTTACTGTAGAAAGCTACTCCGGAACATCCCTTGCACTGAACAGCAGGTTATCCATAAAAGAGAGGCTGATGTCAGTTCCACTTTCGGATAGTGCTATAAAGTTATATCTCTAGAGGTAGTTGGTGTTACGAATTGGATAGGAGCCATCCAGTTTGATAGATAGGTATATCAGAAATCTTCTTTATACTTATTCAATTGCGTTCCAGTATACATGGTACATCGGAAACCACACCTCAGATGTGTACTCCAATTTGCTTAAAACAAGGGCATAAAGTGGGTAACATATCGTTTGTAAGTTAGTGAAACAATTATAGGTACGAATAATAAAGCCCAATGCTTTATGCGCAGAAACGGTAATAGTTGATACATGTTCAGCAAACGTCAATGCCGTATCAAAAACAAGATAAAGCCGTAAGTATAAGCAAAAATAAGACATTGAATGGCGTTAATGAGATCTTTATGAATAGATTGAATAAAAGAGGACGAAGGTTCGAACGCTGTGGTACATCAGATGAGGACACAAAATGAACAGATTTGTAGCCATTATAGGAGACGTAATTCTGACGGTTTGTCAAATGGGACTAAAAAAAAGCAGAGTAGTACATTATCAAAACCCAGATAGCTCAGTCTGCGGAGCAATACTAATGGTCAATACTGTCAAAGGCTTTAGAAAAATCAGTATATATTACGTCTAATTGTCCACCCGTGCCCAGCGTCTCCGCTATTTCTTGGGATAAAGTGCATAAATTGGTGTAAATCCGTGTTTGTGAAAGGACATAAACGATTTAGTGAGAAAGGTGGCTGTTGGGATTGTTAATCATCTTTTTTAAAGACTGGACAGATCCTCGCAACCTTCCAAGAATCTGGAAAGACGCATGTGCGTAGAGCCAAGTTGAAAATCACACATAAAGGTTCAGCAAAAACTGTAGCACACCAAAAAACAAGAAATGCTATTATTTCCGGAAGTAAATTTATTTTGAAGTAGTTTATAGTGCTGAATAACTAAATTCAAGGATGATATTTGGGACATGAACATAGTCCCAAAAGGAACGTGGATCAGTATATAACTTGTGTTGTATTATTATTGTAACAAATGTAGGCTATAGAGATATTGGTCTTAACTATTTAGCGTAGATTCTCAAACTCTTGTCTAAAATACATGTACACGAGAAATTTTAAGAGATGTCTTCGAAACAGCTTTTGTTGGATCCAGTTTACACAATCTAATAGGTTTCATACATTCGCGGACGGCAGCAGTCAAATAACGGAACACCTCATGCACAGCAGATAGTTTGCATACGTTCGCTCTTCTCTGGAATTAGATATCAATTCGGTTATACCATAAACATACTATCAATCCTTGACTGAACAAGATATAGAATTTCCTGACAGAATTTGTACAATTAATATTATCCGGTTAAAGATTTTATATCTAAGATATTTAATTTGAATCAATTCATATTGTTGATAATAAATAAATTGTATTTATGGGAATAAGACTGAAATAAAAATAAATTGAACAATGAAATATACTTGAATCTACAATTTTAACCGGTGTGTTTCATAATAATAATTAATTAATAAATATAGGGTGTTTCGGAATTGCACGGCACTATTGTAGATACTTGTTCTCCAAATAAAATAAACAAAAAAGTCCATATAAACATATGTCTCAAATTAATTTATTAGTAAGATATTGGAGCATAAAGATATTTATTTAACAATACAACATCCAAAAGAACTGTTTAAAGTGGCCACCGTTTTGTTGAATGCAGCATTCAGCACGACAAATTCATTCTTCCTTGGCACTTCGTATAGCATCAGGATGATCCTTGATTGATGCTGAGGCTTCCACGACACGATTACCAAACTACCGATTTAATGGCGTTAGATCGGGAGATCGTGATTCATCAGAGTTTAGTAATCGCGTCGTGGAAGCCGCAGCAACTATCAAGAATCATCCTGATGCTATACGACTTGCTAAAAAAGCACGAATTTGTCGTTCTGAATGCTGCATTCAACAAAACGGTGGTCACTTTAAACAGTTCTTTTGGATGTTGTACTGTTAAATAAATATCTTTATACTCCAATATCTTAGTAATAAATTAATTTGAGACATATTTTTATATGGACTTTTTTGCTTATTTTATGCTGGAGAACAAGTACCTACAATAGTGCCGTGTAATTCCGAAACACCCGGTATATTCTTTTAGAGAAGGAATTAATTGGGCATAGGACGCTGGACGGTTAGAAAACTAACGAATACTAATATACATTTTTATAGTGTACATAAATGTAGTGTTGATTGACTCTTTGTTTACTAAATATAAATGGAGAAAGTTATTTCTTATTAATAATAATTATATTTTTCATATATTCGTAGAGCATTAGAATAATATCAACTCCATGTCAATATATATTATAAAAAGTATTTTAAATGGCAGAATTTTATATTTTATTCAAGTAAAATATTGATATCAAAGAAAATATTTTTTATTATGTAAGTAAATACATGCTAAAAACGTGAATTTATTTAATTTACACTTAGCACGTGCTTATACTTCAAAGGCGTATTTAATTTACAAACACTGTTCTTAGTTATTCTACAGTAAATTACCAGTACTGAAAAATGCGTATAAATTCTTTCGTCACTAATTAAGCGAAAACAACCGCACTCGTCTCTAATTGCCTTCCAGAAATATTTCTACAGACAACAATTAAGTACCTTGATGCTCTTAGCCCAGCACAATGAGCAATGAAACATTACAATAGAAGCTCAAATAAATGAAAAAGAAACAAGATTCTGATTCTTTTCTCCTTCAGAGCGTATATCATTGTACTATACTTTTACAAAGGCTGAATTCATTGAGGAGTGAAACTCCTGAAAACTCACCATTGCCTTTTAAATTTATTTACGAGATTTTAAAGTGTCTACTCTTTGAAATCAAGTTTCACTTGAGAATTGTATGATATATTTTATTCTACTGTAAATTTAACAAGCTTTAACAAATATCGCCGTTACTGAAATAAATCAAGTCTATCGCGTTAATTAGTAGGCGTATCATTTTCACTGATCACATACATTTCGATAATTTATTAGAAAACTTATTCATGTCAATATAAATCTTGATTATGAAAAAAGAACAATGCGTTAAATGTCAGAGGAAATTATTAACTGTTGGCGGGTGGTACGTTTCCCGCAAAATAACGATATCTTAAAGGACAGTCGGCATGGTTATAAAAATAAATCAAACAATATAGCTGTATTGAAATTTGGAAATATGCTTTATATTAAACTAAAATTTTAACTTTACCAGAACTATACTAGCTGTGCCGTGTATCAAATTACATAAAACGAAATATTGGCATAATAGCGGCTGTTTTATCAACTAAGATTTCTCGGTTAGTTTATCAAATACTAATTCAATTGTATATATTTGTATTGATAGATTAAGGAGTGCATAAATATAAGTAATAATTGATTATCATTGTATTAATGGAAATATTGCAAATGGCATACTGTTTATAATATGAAATGCAGAGACATAGTTTTATGCAAAATGTCAACGAGCCTTCAGTACTTCTTCTTTTGCTTACAAGAATGGTAATAGTGCTTTCGTCGAATAAATTTAGTATATGTTAGAGTATTATCAGTTTATTAAACAACCCACATATTGTGATATAAAAGAATGTAAAATACCTTTAGCTTCCAATTTTTAGCTGGCTGATATCTGTATGAGGTGCTTTGAAAGGGCTTGAAATATGTGGCTTAGTATTTGTAGTTTAATAGTATATTAAGATACAAGTTTCATAAGACACAATTTTTGCGCACGCGTTCAAGTTTAGAAAACGAGCCGCTAGGCGAGTTTCTAAAGAACAAGTTCGCAAAAATGTCTTATGAAACGTGTATTTTATACTATTTTTTCTATTTCGGTTATTGAAAGTTCAAAAAAGATTAAAGTGAGAGACATGTTTTGTTCGAGCATTTTAGAAATTTTGTTTTTTTGAAGTTGGTTACTCTGATTTTTAAGTAAAACAATTTAAATATTTGAATATCGGCGGACTTGTCATTTTGTTTAAAATTTAGTCTGATTTATGCAATAAATTATTTCAAATTATCAACAAAATGGAAGAAATAAATAACTGCACGCCTCCAGAGATTCGCAAAATAGCAGAAGACAGTTTAGAAAATCTTTTGCCAACAAAGTCTTGACATATTTATGAAAAGCAATACCACCTCTTTTGGTGTAAAGAAAATAATATTGTAACGAAATGTGTTTACATTAAATAAAAGAATCAGATCTCTCGGCGCGATAAAAACGCTCTTATTTACACACCGCCATAAATCATCTCTCTCGGCTGGTAAATATCGTAAATCACATCACGAGATGCGGGCAGTTATGAGTCATCCACGCGGTACGGCGTGCATAGCGAAAGGCCTAGAACGTTCTTGTACATGTGGAGAAAAAGCCGGGCTGTGCCCGTATGTTCTGGAAATCCTCACATGTATATATAAGGCGACTGAGTCACCGGGATTCATTCATTACGGGATTCATTGCGGAGAATTAATCGCGGAGTAGTAAGAAATAGCCGACGCGCCTAAAAAATAAATATAAGAGATAAATATAAGTCGTTCGGTAAAAATAAATATAGTAGTGCCGTGTGATATAAATAGAAGTGTTATGTAAATAAATACGGACATATTAGTAGTAGTAAATAAAAACAAGTGTTAATTTTAATTTATTAATAGTAGTTTAAGTGTGATACTTTAGTTATATATTTTTATATTGTTAAATAATTTTAAGTTACATAAATATACAGACTGTTTTAAATAAATAATTGCACGAATTGTTTATTTCGAACCCGAAAACGCAACAATATTGTGAATATTACGGAAAATTTAGTAATTACTGATTTTGACAAAGAAAGAAAGATAAAAAAAGGCATCGTCCTTGTGGTCTACTTATTCAATGTTACGTTGATGTTTAAATATTTATAAAAGTATAGATATCTCAAAATTTTCTAGGCTTCTTGCATTTTTAAAAAGAATATCTGAAATTCAAGATTTTAGAAATAGATCATATTAACCAGTTTATAATAGAAGCGGATAATAAAACATATTTAGCCATAAAAGTAAGTAATAGGAACATCAATGTAGTTGTATTTTACTAATTTTCTACATTATTTTGTTATAATAGTCATATTAATATTCTGTTAGATTATCCTTATAATGGGCTATAATGGAGCTTGTCGTAGTGAAGAAATAACGAACATGACTTTAGATGACATACAGTTTAAAAATGATGTCATAATGATTGCAGTGCCAAAAACTAAAACTTATGTTCCAAGACAATTTATTATAATACAAAGATTATGGATTGAATTGGTTAAAAAATATTATTCACTTCGTCCCAGCCATGTTATACATAAACGCTACTTCCTGCAATATAGAAATGGATCTTGCATGAATTGGTATTAATACCATAGGAAAAGTACCAAAAAATATTGCTACTTACTTAAATTTACCTAATCCTGAGCTCTTCACTGGACATTGCTTTAGACGTCCCAGTGTAACACACTTGGCTAATAGTGGAGGTGACTTAATAACAATTAAGCGCCATGGGGGATGGAAATTCTCAACAGTGGCCGAAGGTTACATTGATAATTCCACCATGAAAAAAGTTGAGGTTGCTCAAATACTGTCTAGTGTATCTAATACATCCACTAAAATCATTCACAGTCCATCGGCTTCTGATACAATTGGCAGTAATGTGCCAGTCAATATGTATCAACAGGAATGTACACAAAACATAGTGTGTTCCCAAAATCTGCCTGGAATCTCTATTAATGCATACGAATCGTCTAGTGTTACAGTAAACGTTTATAACAGTTGTACTATTCAACATGGGAAGTAAATTTCAATAGAAGCATCAAAAAAGTTATCATCCCATTTAAATATAAAATGTTCGTAACTGTGTTTTTTATTCTCTTTACAACATCTTACACATGTTTGTGAGATTAAAGACTTATATTTTAACATTTAAATATGATTTGGTTCCATTTTTTTTTGTTACCAACTTCAAAAAAATAAAATTAGCGTGCGATAAAGTAATACCGCGCGATCATTTAAATTCTAAATTAGAGCAGGCTGTGAAATTTAAATTAAGTTGGTATATAAGTACTAATTTACAATTTGAATTGTCAAAGTGACGTTTCAAAATGTTAATTAATCAATAATTGACATTCTGGACAACCTAATAAAAAAAATCCCGCCTGCTATAATTTAGAATTTAAATGATCGCGTAGTACTTTATGTAACCAAAATGGGTGTCGTAAAGTAATCTTTATAGCACCGGAATAGAAAAATAATTTTAAATTAGTGATTGAAAATTATTATTGTTATTTTCTGCTTGGCACGGATAATTTAATAAGAGAAATTTAATTACAAAAATTACCAAATTTAATTAAATTCGAACTCACGACTTATATCATAATCATACACGCTCATAAAATACACGCTCCACTGAACCGCAACGCTAAACACAATATACACCATGCCCTGCCAACACACATACTCCGTTTCGGGTAATTGCAGCAGTAGAAGCCCTGAAGATGTCCCTTAAGATAGTTGACGAAACGTCGGTAGTAGAAGCAGAGACGACGACGACGCGGTTTCAACCCAGAAACCAAGAAGGTATCAACATCTTGAAAGCCTTCGACTTAGGTGCTATATTGAGTTTAGAATATCTCCATATCTTAAATGATATAATTTGCCAGGTATGCGCAATGTGTCAATGTGTTAATTTCGAAATGTTGTTTTCTGTATGAAGCTAACATATGACCAGATATTTACAAAATATGATCTTCACGCTTAGGAGAAGCTGCTTATGTTTTAGGAAAATTTGGTTCAAGCACTGATAAGTTCTTCCGACTAGCCTTGAAACATATAGTTAAGATAACTTATCCAAAACGTTTACCATTTAGGCGCAGTCCTGTCGCCGGATAGACACAACTTTCTTCTATGAGCTTTTTTTATATATAAGTTGATAAAAATTAAGTTTTACATACTTTTGTCCTCTTAATAAATTTCTGCGGATTGCATCATTTGGAAGATATTTACAAAAACATGGTTCTTCTACTCATAATTTTGAAAGTGTTTGTATAAAACCTTATTAATATTTAAGTTCTAATGTTGTAATAAGTAAGTTCCAACGAGTGAGACAGTTGGTCATTTTCATGAGGATGAAATTTGCTATACGAGCGGAAGGCGAGTGGAGTAATTTATCCGAGTGGAAATGGCCATTTCTGACAAGTTTAACACTAAACTTATATTCAAGAGTTAAGTAATAATTTTATCTTATATTATTAATATTATCACGGTGAAGATATTAACGCGCCTTCACCACAATGTCACGGTGGGCTTTAACGTTAATATCTCAGGTCTAAACCCGTGCTCTGGGGGAGCACTCGCTTATACTTATAAAATATCAAATACAAAATACACCTGCTTCAGTCTCAAGTGGCGAGGAGATTGAGTCGTTTCAATAATACTACTTGTTAATAATTATAACTATATTTATTAACACTAATCACAAGTCACAAGTGGAGGATAACAAGTGATCCTCCTTGCGGAAGAACACTTATGAATTCTTATTCTGTTCGGAATATACTTCTTTTATTACTTCGGTAACGCCAAGTCCGTCATTACCCCGCTGAATCCGCACATTCCTTCCGTTCGATCAACTTCCGTTGAACTCATCGAACGGACAGACAGGATGCTAGGTAAGTCAGGATTCAGGTTACCGCGGCAATACTTCTAGTACTATACAGACCGCACCATATTTAACAATACTAAAAGAAGGTGATTTGACATTTACACAAGTATTATTGTTTAACACATTGCTGTTGGTTATATTTTCATTATCCTTTGTATTGAATACGCTGCTACTGGAAGCGTCAACTGTGTGGATGATTTTTTTGGCTGAGCCTATTTTGCTTTTCATGGAAGTGTCTACGTAACCTTTGTCTAGTGATGTGGATATTTCCTTTGTCCTTTCGAAACAAGATGGTGTTTCATTTCGTATGGCAAGCACCCATAATGATTATAACAGCAACTTTAAAGAATATTCTTAATAGTGGTTTTATATGACAGTATGTTATTCAGAAGTTAATACTTTGTAACACATTATACTTCATCTGAAGCTTTGCATAAAAATTCATAAATTTTCTTAAAAGTGAATGGCTTTGATTTTGTAGCTACATAGCCGTCAGATTTTCTTTCTAAAAATGCACGTAATATGGAATAGGTTTCAATATTAATTTTACTACAAATGTTCGAAGTATATCTTAGCATGGAATATATAGGCTATAATAAAGAGGCTTTATTTTTCTGCTAGGCCAGAAAAATACGTCAAATTTGTAACTTTACTCCAAGAAATAATTTAAAATGAATAAATCAAAGTAAATGTTTTTGTTTGTTAATGAGTTAAGATCTTTTAAAATCAAAGAAAAGAAACTCGCAATTTGTCGACTACGATGATCAAGGTAATTATATCCATTAAATCCATGTAAGAAAACACAAAGATTCACAATTGACATCATGTTTCCCAAAAAAGCAACTTTGAAGCATCCACATTAGTACTCTTTGTGCGTCTAATAAATATAATCTAATATGAAAGACATATGAGAATGGCATATTTTATAATTGAGCGAACCTCAAAGAGTATTTAATGAATTATATAATTTTAGAGGAATGCGCATTATGAGAATTCCACCACCGTTGTCAGTATGTTAAATTTCAATTAGAGTTAAATGTGGAGCAATGGGCCTTGTGACGTGGTAAGTATCCCTTAGAAGGTGGTATTTGCGCAAAACTAATTCCGTATCCTTCGCGATGAAGTAAATTTTACACACTCGATTAATTTTCAACGCACAATTTATATTTCAATATTTTGCCAGGGGTATATGGCACACGAAAAATACACCCCGGAACATAATTTTATAAAAGGTTTAATGAAAAGTAACTGAAATTTCCATCAACGTTCGCCTGCATCCGGGAAATATTCTGCTTCTGGTCCAACAAATTCGACGTCACTCTACTGAAAGGGTTAATTTAATTTCGCGTTTATGTTTCGGCAATTCCTGTATACTTTTTAATAATTACAATTAATGAACGACCTGACTCTAATTAAAATTTTGATGTAGTATAAATATATCTTTAACTTTGAAATAATTTCTCATTTTTTAAGAAAAGCTACATTTTAAGTGTAACTGCTCTTTATTATAGATAAAGCAATTTACCAAAAACAATTTTTTAAGAAAAACTAACACTCATAAACTTTCTAATGCTCACTGATTTTATTAGCTAGCAAATATGATGCCATCTTTATGTATTTATGCATTTATATAACATTGGATACATCATTAGAAAATATAAATAGTACAAAAAATTGCAACAAAAATGTGTTATATTATATTATACGTCAGCCATACCAAAATAATTCAAAACACTCATCAAGAACATAATTATATTTTCAATTAAAAGAATATTTAAATTTAAACAAATCCTTATGACAATTCTAAAAAAAATGGTGACCTTTTAGTCCTTCGAAATTTCAGTAATGGCATGGAGTAATTTCACTGGTTTACAGAGTTATGTTTTCTTATACATTGTGCGTCATTGAATCCTAATTATGTAATTAATATCAAAATTTTGTCGCCACATCTAAAGTTTATCATTTGTATGTCCATATACTTTACAATGAACCCACGAATTGCTACATTAGAAGCACGCATATATTCGGATTTTTCAACAAAAGCCGGAATAAAATTTTCATCTGTAGTCTGCTACTGATCCACTGTGTCATTAAGAAACATTTCTTATGCCAAAATGTCTAAAGTATTAGTCATCTGAAGAAGACGAACTATTGACAAACAAGTGCAAAACCTTCAATCAAACAAGTTTAAACAATACTGTACTAAATAAAATAAGCCCACCTATAGATTCATGACGTGTAATTATTGGTGATGGAGTATAATTTGATGTTTGTGTTATTTTCATGGTTGGTTGGACCCAACCCTACGTTTCGACAGACATTCTTCTCTCGTCTTTGGGGTAGCCCTATGGAGGTCTATTTCTTGTCAGAAAGTAAATTAACACTTTAGGTGTATTAAAATAAAGTTTTTACAAACTTTCAAAATGTCAATGTGTGTTTATGCTCTCACGAACAATTGGGAACTTGACCGCTTTCATCTTCAGACTTGGTGAACTTGTGGGATTAGTTTTGCTGTGGCCATATACACCGCTTCTTCTATTTCCCTTGTTCTCATGATCTTCTTTCGATAGAATTGTCGCGTTATTCTATTTGATTTGATGATCTGCTTCGTAAGTATGTTGCTCGGCTGAAATAGGAGGACCACATCGATAATCTCCAGACGAAGCTGGTAAGTGCTATTTCGCCTGTGCGTAGAATTCGTCATAAATCATCCAAGCGGCCAGTGTGGCATATTTGGCCTACTTTCAAAACAAAGTCATCAAAGTCCTTACTGTTTCCTCGTACAGAGCAAGCTGCATGGAGTTATTCAAGTTCTGCGAAATCCTGACTGTACCATCTTCTTACATTCTACATCTCAAACACATCTTTTGTTCAAACCCTACACTACTTATGCATTTCAACCTGCACCAGTACCCTACAAGGCAGAGAGTTGGGCTGTTGTTGAGCCATCGGATTAAAGATTTAAAACCACGACCAACTACATGGTGCTAAAACTATATAACTAGCTTGTCTCGTATATGAAGTCGGTGACGGAGCAGCGCTTCAGTAAATGCATCCAGCAAATACTGATGGAATGGGCTTTCTTCTTGGTGGACAAGTTTCTGCGGCACAGATTTTAA
Organism: Amphimallon solstitiale; assembly: GCA_963170755.1. Classification (NCBI taxonomy): domain Eukaryota; kingdom Metazoa; phylum Arthropoda; class Insecta; order Coleoptera; family Scarabaeidae; genus Amphimallon; species Amphimallon solstitiale. The sequence continues at coordinate 205,882,662 of OY720675.1, forward strand.
GTGCCTGTATAGTATATTCAGAATGTTTAGATGTATTACAAATATAATTATAATTATAAATTTCTCTGTAATTTATGTGTCATATGTCATTAAAGCTCGGGCATATACTTGAGACAAAAAAAATTGACGGGTCCTGATAATTTCCTACTAAATTTTGACACTAAATAAGAAAAGATGGTATTCAATTTTTTAATACATAAGTTTGAGTATATGTCAAACTGGTTTGTAAAGAAAACAGTTCTAGCATTTCCAAGCAAACATATTTCAAATATTTGCTTTCATTTATGAATTATTGCATGACAATACTTAATTACAAAAATATCTTTTTGTTATTCCTCAATATCCTTCTCGCTTTCAAAATGTTTTATATTTCAACGACAGGAACAAATGTTTTATTAAATTATCGGGTTTATAGAAGTAGATATTAATGTAATTTTGCTGTTTAACAGTGTCAGTGCGGATTGTGAAGAAGATAATTTATGTGTTATATTAAATATGTATGTTACTGCTTTTGTTGCTTTGTGGGTATTTATGATATTTTGAAATATTTTGCAATTTTGCTTTTTACTCCTTCCTAGGCGTAGACATCCACGTCCACATGGTATTTTTATACACACTTGTTTGGTATTTGATTCACGTTGTCTGGCTTGTTTCTTCTTATTAATTTTACTTATTGCAGTTCTTATGTATGGATGTAGATATGGTCTGCGGTTGCTTTGGATTCAGATTGGAAATCTTAAACTGTTTCTTCTTGCCTTGGCCAAATCGTATTCAGGACATTCATTCAATTTTAAGGTGTTAGTTAGTTAGTTGTCCTCTTTTTCTCTTCTCTCTCGGTTTTTCGAGCATATTAACCTGGTTGTATGATATAGGCACCTGACCAGTCAACTGTGACATATGTGCGTATTGGAGTCGAAGTATGCTACTGTTTTCATTCGTTATTTGCGCACAACAGTAGTTGCACCAAATATTAATAGACAAATATACAACAACAATGTCACATTTATTTCGATGTTTCTTCTTGTATATTCGAAATAATAATTACAATAGCCAAAAATGAAGATATTAACAAAAATGATTTTTATGATTCCCTCTGTATATTTAAAATGACAATAATATTAATAACGAAAGAAATATAATGATTATGTGATTAATAATTATTAAGATCTGGTGATTACCTCAGATATAAAAATTTCAACTAAAACTAAAACTGGAAGATTGACTGCAAAATTACAAATAAAAGAAAACCATTTATATTAACTGTCGATGACCAATATATATTTTAATAGTCATAATTGGAACTCAAAACGTATATTTACTATCAACAAGCCATAATTGGCCTTACGTATACACATATTCTAATCCGACTACGCCATTAATTAATTAAAGTAAATGATAATACCTCTTGATGTTCCCCAAGATAACTTATTTTGCAGACAAAATTAACTAAGCACAGCAAATTAAGCTTAGAATAAAATAATAACAAAAAATTAATTAAAGGATACATAACAAATGATCACCAGCGTGACACAATGGAATCCTTCTGAGACTATTCAAAAAATTTAATACGACATAATTGTCCAAAATTAAAATAGAAACTTTAACGACAATAAAAGGCTTTACAAATTTTTAAATGAGCAAGAATTAATTATCAAGTTAACGTACACTAACAGCATCAGGTACGCAATTAAACATTCCAAGATTCTAAAAAAATGAGGTTTGGCCACCACACGACTTTCTTATATGTATGAAAGTGTTACTTCCGGTCCGAATATTGAAATTTCATTTAGACAAAAAATATTTCAAATCCAACTCTAAATACTATTGTACTCTTCATAAATATATATAGAATGCATAATTTACGACATATTTCCAAAAAATCGTTATTCGGTAAGAGTAAAAGTGTTACTTCCGGTCCGAATTTTGAAATTTTTTTTATAAAGAAGATATTTAAAAGTGCGTTCTAAATACTTTTATACTCATAATGTACCTGCCTAGAAAGCATGACTTGCGAGATATTCGCAAAAATGTCATTTTCGATAAGAGTAAAAGACCAACTTCGGATAGAAATTTCGAAAAACTTTATTAATAAAATTTTTCTCAAATTTAATTTTGAGTACATTTGAATTCTTTATAAATTTGTTTAAACTTAGTAATTGACGAAATATTTGCAAAATTCGATTTTTTCACTGAAGTAAACTACTACTTCCGGTCTGCCGATTTTGCTCAAAATCTAATCAGTTCTCAAGAGGGAGATTGTATTTGTAAATGCAAAATTTGGAATTGATACTGTGTATCGGTTTGACCGATATCGTGGTCACTGACAGTCAGACACACAGACAGACGAACAGACAGACAGACACACAAACATTTTTTAAAAATCACTTTATTGGTATCAGGGGACCTCAAAACGTGGACATCTGCAAAAATCTCGAGGTCGAAAATTTTCATCATCACAATACTTCCTTATACTACGTATAAGAAAGTAAAAAATGAGGTGTGGCCCCCACACGACTTTCTTATACGTATGAGCGTTTCAAATTATAGAATTGTGAGAATTTTTTTTACAAAAATCATTCAAAATCCTATTCTAAGTAGTTCTATTCTCTTAATAAATCTCTATAGGATGCATACTTTGCAAGATATCAAAAAAGTGCTCCTCGCTAAGAGTAAAAGTGCTACTTCCGGTCCGAATTTTGAAATTTTATATATACAAAAATTACTTTTATACTCTTGGTAAATTTATATAAAATGCATAACTTACGACATATTTGCAAAAAATCGCTATTCGATAAGAGTAAAAGTGGTACTTCCGGTCTGAATTTTGAAATTTTTTTTATACAGAAGATATTGAAAATCATGTTTTAAATACTTTTATACCCGTAACGTACTTGTCTGAAAAGCATGAATTGGGAAATATTCGCAAAAAACTGATTTTCGATAGGAGGAAAAGACCTACTTCCGGTAGGAATTTCGGAAAGCTTTTTAAATAAAATTATTCTCAATTTTAATTTTAGGTATATATGAATTCTTTATAAATTTGTTTAAACTTAGTAGTTGATAAATATTGGCAAAATTCGATTTTTTAGCTTAAGTAAACTGCTACTACCGGTCTACCGATTTTACTGAAAAACTAATCAGATCTCAAGAGGGAGATTATACACGTAAATACAAAATTTGGAATTGATATCTACAGCGGTTTGACCGCTATCGTGGTCACACACACGCAGACAGACAGACAGACAGACAGACACACACACAGAGAGAAAGAGAGAGAGAGAGAGAGAGAGATTTTTTTAAAAACCACTTTTTCGGTATCAGGGGACTACAAAACGTGGACATCTGCAAAAATCTCGAGGTCGAAAATTTTCATCATCACAATACTTCCTTATACTACGTATAAGAAAGTAAAAGGAAAAGCACTGGGCGTAAAATCATCCATGAAATTTAAATTCAGGCATAATGCATTCAATTTTAAATCAAAGATACTCCTAATCAATATGAAAGTAAAAAAATAAAAGATTCCTATTTTTTTGTAATGAAGTCTATAATCCTTAGAAATTGATTTATAATTTGTGTTCAAAAAAAAAAAAAAGCTAAATGGTAGAAGAAGCAAACTCAAGTACTAACTATCGTCTACAACTGCACCTGCTTGTATGAGCGATAATAATAATCTTATTTTCAGCATATGTTAAAATCAATAAACTCATTTATTTGATTAGTGAGTAAACCTATAGAATGAAATCATATTCATTATCTGTTCGATGCGTAGATTATATGCTTTCAATAATCAATAATATGAAACGAAGGTTAATATGAAGTATATACGGTTGGGAGAACAGTTGCACGTCAAAGTGAATATTGTATGATATGAAAGCAATTATACTAGTCCCTTAATCAAATATCTCTTGTACAATAACACAAAGACTAGCGTATAATCTATCCATAATTAAAATTTGGAAAAGCAATAGTCCATATGGATTAACACTGGAAGCTAAATACTAACTTATACTAGAATATTATTTAACCGAATCGGATTACATACAAAGGTGTGGACTTTGCATATTATGTTGAATTAGCATTGGTCCGAATTTAACTAATCAAAAACGCATATTTTAAATTATAAATATATATAAATTACATTTGAATGCCATGAATTTATAAGTAGTTATTATAATGAAAACGTAATCAAATACTTTACATTCACGAAACGCAGATATAAAACAATTTCATATAGTTATGCGTAACTAAAATTTAATAAAAAATGAATATAGGGGATTAACATGCTCCGAATTCATGTGTTTATATAATTAATAATTCAATAATTATCTTTTGTAAGTTAATTTAAAACAATTTCGATTGTAAATTACATTTTTTTCTATAGTTCCATCAAAACTTGATTAAATCCATTTTAGTTGAAAATATTGTTATATAAAGTGGTAAAAAATTAGAGCTTCTTTATAACATGTATAACGTGTAAATTGTGAATTATTTATAACTCGTTTTTCTATAATAATAGTATTTTTATCGTTGTTTAGCATTACAATTTTACATTTTCTCTAGTATTATATTTTTACAATCGTGAATACATGCGCTTTCATGATATATTTAATCCGTTTCCTGTCTTTCTAAATTTCAAAATTCATCATGCAGTAATACATTTAATTTATTTTTCTATTTTCCTAAATTTACAAAACTTTTAATAAGACTGTAGTTTGAACGACGTCTCCAACGGTGTTAGCTGGCGCAAAAAAATTCGTCTTCTGTCAGCGACCTCGAAATTATGTACTATTCTAATGCTATTTTCACCATAAATCGTTTACGTCATGTACATGTGCATCTCTCATCGTTCTGGAATAATTACTAAAATGTGAAGACAGGGTGGCAGAAAACAAACCCTCCACCGATACCTATATAACGGAGGACATGCTTACTTTGGTCAGTTGCAGCTGGGAAATTAGCAAGAATTAGTCACGAAAGTCTGAGTCCGCCGACTCACTGCACACAGTCTACGTATGTATATGTTTATTCACGAACCGACTAGGAATATGTTTGTCTCGTCAGCGAGCCATGTTTTGTGAACCATGTCGTACTCATCATTGATTAAAACCTTCTACCTGGGATTAATTACAGAAAAATAAAAACTGCTACAACTCATTAACATACCTGTCAATCGTTATTTAATAGACATACAACGCTACATGTCTCATAACTTTAAAAATTTAGTTACCGTCGCTTCCTACAAAATATGTATTAAGTTGTTTATATGGTTGCTGTATTATCTTTCCGTAAAGCTAAAGTTGTAAATTCATTCAATGATCAATTGGTTGTTTATGTATAATTTTATTTGTTCATCTTTGTGATTACATAATATTAAAACTATGAAGTTCTTATGTTAATTTATTGTCATCCTTAGTTATGACAATTGCACTTTTTTAGTCTTATTATTGCCGACAACAATGACACGTTACATTTAGGTATTTCTAGCATTATTGTTTATTTTATTTCAAATTTCATGCACATTTAATATAACTGTTAGTTATCATATTTGAATAATGCCTGTTTTTTACTAGTCAACACTCTTTTCTTTTATCGTAAATCAGGATGAACCACTTCAATTAATTCAAGGATTGCAGAAATTGCATTGGAAATAACAAGCATTTCCTAATAACTTTCATACTTATAATTTATATTTTATAGTAGTCCAGTCTGAGTTTTTGTTTCATCACCAACAATTAACTTGGGACCAGCACTATACGATTATCATACCAGTATATATTCAAAGATTTTTTAAAATTAACTTTAGAACTCATTTGCATTGTTAGTATTTCTAAATTTAATAACAATATACAATTCGAGGACATATTTGCAACAAGCTTGTTTTTTTTTTTGATGCGGTAAACTATTACCTGCTGATTCTAGATCTCAGTTTTCAAGTTGAAACTGCGACAAGTTTGGCGTGGATACCGACGTTACGTCCACTATTGCAAGTGATATTTTCAGGTCTGCACGTATATGGTTGTCGATTACCAGAAGCTTGAAGAATGATAAGAAAGAAACTGCTCGACATTTATATATAAATCAGGTCAAAGACTGGCTTGCTACTGGATGGAGTCGTTGTGCCAATCGCTTGCGTCGTATGAACGTGAGAATTCATTGTGAAGTTTAATAGAGTTTAGCACTTTGGATGTAATATATAACAATCGTCTCTATTAAGAGTACGGGAAGGTTTATAAATTTCAATCGATTCGAAAATTTGCAGTAATTTTATTGTATCAAATTACTTATGTGTTCAGAGTATCCAGTAATCTGCCAAAGAAATTTACTTTACATCATAAACAAATTAACTTGCTATGTTACACCATACTATACGAACATCAAGTTCGCCTAATTTTAAAATTAATGTTATGTTATTAATAAATAAAACAAAAAGAAACCCGTTGCACCCTGTTTTAGCAAATTATAGTAGATCAAGTAGACAAGGAAAGGTTGGTTGATGACTCATCGCGCATGGGCGCTCTATTGAAATGTTGTATTTTTATAGAGGTTTTAATTTTACTTATATAATTGGATAACATGTGGCTGCTGATCTATAAAATTCAAAATACCTTATTATTTGTGCATTTTGTAGTTCAATTCGAGTAAAGGAGTATTAATATTTACTAGCAATACTTTCATTGTCCCCATACACAATTGCCGCAATATTATTAAATCTGGATTTCTATTAAAAACTGCGTGTAACTTTTCCGAAGGCCAGATCCGAAATGACTTGGAATACTTTTGAAATTATTAATAGCCACATCTAATGTGGTTAATCCATCTTTTAATTTGAGATTTCGATTTTTAAAATATGTGATTAGTTTAGGCAAATTTCCAAAGTGTTCCTGAAGGAATAAAAACTGATTTTTTAAATTTGGGATTTGTGTTTGTTCCTAAGATTCAGAAATACTGCATTGTTATTTAAACATGTAACGAAATTTTGTAAACTATCGAAATTCACTGCATAAAAAGTAGTAAATTCCAACCATGTTTCCCATCTAGTTACTACTGGCGAGGGGGACAGTGACAAAGATGGAAGTTTTTCCCTGTAAAGAGCTACTCTCGATGGTGCTTTTCTGAACACTTTTTTAAAAGCGGATACAAGTCTATCAATTGCCGGATACTTGTCTCTGATATATTCACAGATTCTGTGGAGAGCATGTGCTACACAAGTAATATGCCGCATATAAGGATATGTTTCCTTTAATAGTCTGTTTTTAACATATATGTGGCACTGTCACTAACAAATAAAAGTATTCTTTCTCTTTACCTATCGTCCGAATGAAGCATTTTGTGTAAATTCTCGTCAACGGTTTTAGCAACTGTTTCCGCATCAACTGTATTTATAACTTTAGATGCTATTACATATGCGTTATATGGAATAGTTGAATGTATTACACCAGCTACAACATTTACCACACAGCGTCCTAATATAGCGACAGTTTCGTCGGCACTTATCCATAGGTACTGATATGAAAGATGTCTTCTAATGCATTCTATTGTTTTGGTGAAGCATTTGCGTAAGGTGGATTCATCAGTAACATTTCGACCAGTATATTTTTGAAGAAATGTTTTGAAAGTGGGATTGTTAAGTTTTTTTAATGGGATATTAGCCGCCATTAAAGCTTCACAAAGTTCTTCGTTAAAATTGTCAGCTTTCAACGGGTCCAATTGTCCTAACTGACGTTTTATGTGGCTTTTCTCGACATACTATAACGATATTTTACAGACTATGCAATAAATTTTGGAATCACTGACAATGGATGACACACTATCAGTATGACCCTTAATCCAACTTGTCATTGTTTTACGATGCGATTCTCAACGTTCTTTCATATCATAGTAACATAAATAATGTTGTTGATCTAAATAAATGATAACTAAAAATGTATGCCTATGTTATTGAAACTTAACAAAATCCAATGCACACTTACGTCGAGATAATTGTGAGAAATAGATTCAATGAAACGGTATTAAACAGGAACTATTACAAAAATAACGAAGTACGTAATTAACAGCCAAACAATGAAAAAACGAAACTAACGTAAGTATGAATAGGTATGTACATGTATAACTTTATTTATCATGCGAAATATAAGGTAAATATAATAAGTTTTAAAAAACACTCGTGCTACTACCTACGCCGATGCAGAAACGAATTTTATGAGGAAAGACGACCTTTTTTGCTGTCGTTTTGGGACAATAACAAATGTTGCAGTTCACCATATGAATAGTGCCATTTAGTAACTGCGTGTTGTTTATATTATTTCTTTGCTCCGGCGTAATTTAAGCCTGGCTCGTACGCTGTCTAATTATAATCAATTATTTTAAAAATAAATAAACGGAATTAATTTTACTTCAGTCGCAATTTCTCTAGGAATGAGAGCAGCGTGTTTTTACTTTTGTACTTTTCATTTTAGATTTCAGCTGGGGTGAACTTATATAGAATATCAAGTATGAACTCTATGTATTTTTTTCCAACATAATTGTGCCTACAGTGTACCTATATAGACGTTTCAGGTCTGCTGAATCGCAAGTGCTTTTTACAATTTTGTGTCAGCTGCATACGCAATTTCAGTAATGCACACTTACATTCAACGGCATCGAAACTTTTCAAGAAATTTTCAATTTAAACGCCGCAGTGATAGAACAAGCCAGCTTAATTTTCAGTTTCTCGAATGCAGAATGTAATCCTGTGTGCTCGCAGACTATGTCATCACATCTTCTCCAGCACAGACGTTTGCAAATGCTGCACAGTATACACTGAACTAGACATTACGAACAAGTACTACTTCCTATTACATTTAAAACTATATTTCCGCGAGAGCAAATACATGCGAAAAAGTAAAAGCTTATTTGACATGCTTGTTGGATAAAATATCTTATAAGATGTTTTAAATTAATTTATGCGGAGGTAGAGAAACTTACTACTACGGAACTTGTGAAATACTTCATTCATTCTATTTTTATATACGGTAATACAAAACTACGTAAAACAGTTTCCATGAAATACAACCGAGTGTCACACACAGGGCACTCATAATTTTTGGTGTGACTTCAACTAATAGAAAATAATTAATTAAGTCTGTATATGCATGAATTCAAAGGAAAGTAAGAAAAAAAATATTTGTCTGCTAGCATGTTTGCTGAATTTAATGTTACCATCAAAACTTGAAATAATTAACTCACAAATCTTCTTTACTGTAACTATACAAACTGTCCAGATCTATCTATCTCTTCCAAAAGTTAGTAACATTTCGAATATCACCGCTCTAGTGTGGTTAGTGGAAACATTTTTTTGCAACTAAGTGTACACCCGAATTTAGATTTTGTGTTGCGAAAGAAACGTACTCTCTAGCCGTAGCGTATACAGAGATATAAGCCCCTTAAGACAAATTTGCTGGCCAATGTAGCACCTTGCGTTTACGATATACCACTCGTAATTTTCTATATTGACTGACACTTAGTGGACCACAATACTTAGAAAATAGAAGAAAGCACATGTTATTCTACAAAACAACTTGATAATAAAGTAAATAATAATAATAATAATATAAAAACTGAGAAAAAGAAATAAAATAATGAAAACTCATGAATTGTTTAAATCAATATTGAAGTAGTTGACGTCAAATGAATAATACTCTGAATTTCTGCAGGTAATGTTTCATTAATCGAAAATGTTAAAACATGACGTTTCATTAATTGCACAAACAAAATTTCTTTTGATAATGTTACATTTTTTTCAGCGCTTATTTCCACTGTTAGGTCATTGAAAAGACTTAAAATTTCGGATGCTGCAGTTGCAATATTCCAATCATTTGGAGTCAATGTATTTATTTCTTCATTCGAAATAATAGCCGATGTAGATATAACGGCGTCTTTAATTTTTAGAATTCGCGACAACATTATATACGTTGAATTCCATCTTGTACAAACGTCTTGTTTTACCTTTGGGATGGGTATATCCATTTGTTCATCTATAGTTTGAGATGATGCTACAGTATTTTCCCTGTTCATAGAAATTCCCACATGTTTTCTCCTAATATGCCTTGTTAAATTTCCTGTACTACTAGCACTTATTAACTGTGAATAGTAACAACATTTTGCTTTGTCTTTATTAGCCAACTCAGTAAAATGATGCCAAATTTCACTTTTCTTGCGTGAAGACGAAGATATGTTACCTGGTAAAATTAAAATAGGCATTCAATTTTTTAACATATTTCAAACACATTTATTTTGATTACCTCGTAAACAGCAATACTCAGTATTTCCAATACTATAAAAATTGTGTGTATGTTGAGGAAAATAAATAAATTGTAGGTTAAGTGCGGTACGCAGTATCCGATTAAGCGAATTTTAAGAAAATATCATAGAGACGTGGATCTCTTAAAGGGCAAGAGGAAACTAAATATAAGAGTTAATATTTGTATTTTCAATTCTCCCAAAAATTATAAATTTCACCCTTCTCATATCAAACACAGACTTTTTAAGTGTATGTGAACACTTGAAGTACCTATATTAGTAGTTTACCAATGGCGTGCTCTGTATCGGTCAAAGACGCATAACAGTACTTATTTGTTATTTATATAGTTCTCAAAGATATTCCTTTGGATAATATAATATATTTATTTTTGAAGTGAAAACTTCTATGGGCGCGTTGATGAATTGATTGTTGGGCACTGAAATAGACTGAGCAGTCACGCTCGGAATGTAACGCTCGTTCGGGTAAAGTCGGCTTGAGTCGCGCTCGGCCTTGTATTATAACACTAACTAGCGGTATCTAATTTCAATTAAATTGAAATTTAGAATAAATACGCGAAATATTGATTTCTATTTTCTGAAAAATTCTTGTCCGCGTGCTGATGCGATCCCGAGCCGCCCGGCTGTAAGGCCGGCACGTTACCATTTGACCAGCGCGGGTACTCGTATGAGAATTATCATATTTGTATATATACATGCGTACGTATGAATGTTTGAAGTAAAAACTTGATCAGACCGAGCGAAATGTACTAGAATAATGTATACACAATAATAATAAGTATATATTTTTTAAATGTAGTATAGAACGAAAATGGAAAATGAAAAATGGAAATGTAAATGAATATAGAACGAAAAAAAAAATTGTATTTCGTATTATTAACCTCGCCTTGATGAAGTTTTCGCTTCTGCCGTGTGGTCTTAAGCACACACATTTCTTTTTTCAATTTATTAGTGTCTGTGAGTTACAAAATTCTTACAAATATTTTTATTACACCTGCATCATAATCATAATTGCCATTTAATAATGCTATGAACATTATGAAATGCCCTAGTTCTAATTACTTTATGTTCGAATGGCATTCTCTTCAATAATTATAAATACCAAATAATGTATAATTTAGTTTTACATATATTTTGCTTAATTTGTGTACAACAATCTGATAATTTGTATAATTGATGTGCGAGCAGCCTAAATTATCATCCCGGTTCGTTTGAGCCGACGACGGAGCCGAGTATTACATGTCCTACACGTTCCTGAAACGGTATGCTATTACGGATCCACACGGTTCAAAAGAACCGGTTCCGAGACCCGGCTCACAATGAGGAGCTGAACCGAGCGATCCTAGTCAAAGAAACCGTTTTGCCCACCTCTACTTGGTAATTTCAACTGTTTCATTACACAATCTGTATAAAATTAACATTTTATTGGATTATACAAATTAAATAGTCTAACATGATCACAGGCAAAATTTAAAATTATTAAAAATTATAAGCATGACGTAAAAGTAAAGCTATCCAGATTAATAACATGATTTTATTTTCATTAAATTACTGCGAAAAATGTCCATTCTGTATGTCATTATTTAGGTTTTTCTTTATACTTGTTCAAAAACAACATCAACGTATAAAAAATTTAATTGCGAATATTAGGAACGGTATCTAATTTAAAAATGAAAAATTGCAAGAGTTTCTCTAATAATTGGATATTTTTAATATGAAATCTTTGATAAAATCATATAAAAAAAGGAAAAGTCAGGAAATAAAATGGCAAGTGTGACCATTAATAATACAGTACTGGAAATCGAGAATTCCTATAGTATCTTTGTTGATTCATCGCATTGCAGAGACATTTCATCTTGTCGTTTTTCGTGCTAATTTGAAGATTTGCAGAAAGGAGGACTATTTGGCAGACAAATAGCTCGCTGAACGAGCCGAATTTATAACCCTGTCGATGGCTGTGACAGGTGAAGTCGTTAGAAAACATTTAAGCGTTGAATCGTTCTTTAAGTTTTTAGTTTATTGCAGATACGAAGATTTACGATCGTAAATCATTTATCAGCTACCCAATTTTTTTGTAGAATTTAATTTGGTTATTTGTTACAAGATGGTAAAAATGGAAAAGTATCCCGAAATATTTAAGAAATCCGAGCTGTTTTGTCAAGTTTCGTGATATATTAATAGTCTAACAGTATAAGAAAAAGCTATCAATGATGATCCTACGTATTTAAGTAATATTAACATTAGAATGTTTCCATTATTCAGATATCCTCGAAGAAGTTCAGTCAAAATTCGAATGTTCCTCTCTCTTGTTATCCGTAGATAGGTTGCTCAGAAAAGCGCATTAAAAAAAATCGAACAAAAACACATCTCGTATAAACTCAATACAATAAGATGATATTACTTTTTAATTGACACAACAGAAATGAGGAACTAATGTGACTAAAACAATCTTCAGATATCTGAAAAAGCTAATTTATTAGTTTTTAAAAAATTAATTTAATTCACAGCAGTATGTTACGTACATATGAGTAATTTATTTTATAAGTCATCAACGCTATTTGATAATATGTATTTTAGCGATTGACATTCCAACTATTTCGCCGAACATTGACCATTCTCCATAAATTAGTTTGAATTTATATTTCTAAGAACGATTAAAAGGCTGCAGATTTGATATCTCGGCGATTTGAAGTGCTTAGTGTTTGAAATCCCAGTGTTACTGTGAAATGAGATCAATTGTTGTACAAAACACAAACAGCAGAATTGGTGAGCAGTTATTTTTTGTTCTAGATTAGTGCTTTTCTAGTGACAGCGTAATTATTTACTAAACTTTCAGATGATGGTGACACACTTATAAGTATAAAGTTGGTATATCATTTTTTTATTGTTGAATGTTCTTTGTAATTTAAAAGTAAAGAGATTTGTAAGGCAACTGAGATTAATAAACAATATCAACAGGAATGTCATAATTTTTATAATTAAAATTAGTAAGTACACATAAAATGCCGTTTATTTAAATTGGAACAATTTTATTTAATTTTGTTTTTCTATGCATACATTTATAATTTATTTATTGTATATTCAATTATATGTTAATAAATTAGTCTTAGACGTGCAATTGCTTGGCAGTGTATTGTAACGCATTTAAATGTTTTCAACTTGGATATTATTTAAATATTACATGATACAAGCACATTTTAGATAAACAAATGTGTACTGAAACAAAAAGTGTTGTTTTAGACGTGCAAATGCTTAAACAACAATTTCTTGTCGCTTTTATCGTGTTACTTTTTACGTAAGTATTTACGGAATAAATAGGAATGTTTATAGGACCTTATGTATGTAGAAAATATATCGAAAGAAAGTACCTATATGGAATGAACGCAAGAAAATATATTTAATGGATATTTCTATTTGCACAACCAGAATAATGAATATTCTAAGAATTGATATAACCATTTATTTTAAATGTATATTACAAAAGTAAAAGTTAAAAGTAAAAAGTTGCGTAATTAAAGGAAATAAAAATGTATGTAAATTTTTGTTTTGATATTTACATATATTTATCCTACATAATATATAATTAAGTAAATACTAGCACTACCACAATGAGATTAGGTAGGCACCTAAATAACGTCTATAGATAACAATACAATAATTAAATACAACACTAGATACGTTGTAAGATTCTAACACACAAATATAAAATTTTATAGAAAGGATGTTCTACCCGTGACCATGAGAAGTTAAAGTTATGTATAGATTTTGGAAGTCAAGCGAAAAATAATTTGTATAACCCACATATTGCTAATAAGTATTTACATAAGACTATATTTATTTTGTATGTAACTAAAATTAATGTGACTGTTGCTATTGATTATCTCCATTTTCTTATCTTAAAGCCAATATACAGGGTGAGTCATTAGTAGCCGCATCTTCGATTGCACTTTTGTGTTTTAAATATAAGAAAAAACAATTAGTGGAAGATCCATGGCTGCTTGCGGCGCATATTGTAAAAATACTTTAAGCTCTTGCGCACTTCCGGTTTTACCGGAAGTGCACGGAGCTTAATTTTTTTAAATGACTCACCCTATATATTTTTGGATTTTCTTGTACTGCTTTAAAGTGTCTGTTCGACTGTTTTTTCATTTTCCAAATTGAGCCAATAGTTTTTGAGTTATTAATTTTTTTTTAAAAAATTTGACCAAAACACGTGATCAGAAAAAAATCATTTTCACATTGTTTTTAAAAGCAAAAACATTAATTTTGGTGGTGCTTGTAGCCAAGAAAATTCTGCATCATTTGGTAAAGTTGCACTCGACAATACCTCAAAAAACTTTGTTTTTTCAAAGCCTACTTCCTGAAATATTCACATACCAAAAACTCATTTTTTTTAAATGGAACACCCAGTATTTTATTGAGTTATTTTGTTCCTTTTTTTTTCTCTTTCATTTTTGTTAACTATGTCCAATACCTATCTTTTGTAATTTCTGAGATAATCACTATAGGAGCTATTAGCGGTCAATTAAAGAACTACGAGCGCTGTTGTTCTATGCACCAAAATATTCGTTCAACCAATGGAAGGCAGGGATGGCGCCCGACTTCCTTAGTCAACTGTCAAACAAAGTAAATGTTATATCCAACTATCCCAAAAGAAATAATTTTATAGAATGAAGAGCATCGCATTTCATTTTTTTAATTCCGGCAATGTCCAGTTGCAATATTTCATTTTTGACACTGTTGGTTAACATCGAAATAAAATAAAGGTTATGTTTACTGACATATTTGAAGATGTCTTCAAAAAGTTTTGAAAATCCGTCCGTAGATAGCGAAGATACTCTTCTCCATTAACATTTTCATCAAAGAAATAATGTCCAATTATGTAACTACCCACTATTCCTCCCCACAGTTTTAATGACTAACGATTTTGAAAGTTTACAGGTGTGATAAAGTGGGGGATTTAATGTGTTATAATAACGGAAATTGTGACGATGAACGTATTCACTTTAATAGAAGGTGGCTTCGTTGGTAAACAACAAAAAATTGAGAAAGCCAGGATAATGTATCTGCTGCCAATTGACAAAAATGTAAGCGATTCTGAAAATTTGTTTCATCTAACCCTGTGTATAAATATGCGACGGGTGAATTTCATATTTCCTAATTATTCTGGATTCTTAAATTTGACTTACATCTAACTGACGACTAGTTTTCTTAGTACTAGTATGGGGGTGTTCGACTACACTCGCAAGTACCATAAACGTCTTATCCTCACCAGTTATTGCTTTTTCCGCTCTTTCTTTCATATTCAATGCTTTCTGTTCACTCAAACCGTCCACTTTATATTTTCGAAGGTTTCTGACTTCGGTTGACTTCTACCAGGGATCGCTGTGCATAACGTCTGGATGCTGGCAAAGAGTTTCTTTCAGATTCACCCAAAACGTCAAGCATATCTATTAACTCTTCATAAGAATAATTCATTTGGATGATAACTAATAGCGATGCTTTTATAAGTTTGAAATAAATGTATACCGACTTTCTTCAACAGTTGACTCAGGCAGTCAGCCGCATTCCAGCCTTTATTGGACGAATATTTGGGTGCAGAGAACAGCGCCCGTAGTTCTTTAATTGACCGCTAATTACTCCTATAGTGATTATCTCAAAAATTACAAAAGATAGGTATAGGACTTTGTTAACAAAAATGAAAGAGAATAAAAAAAGGAACAAAATGACTCAATAAAATACTGGGTGTTCCGTTTAAAAAAAATAAGTTTTTGGTACGTGAAAATTTCAGGAAGTAGACTTTGAAAAAACAAAGTTTTTTGAGGTATTGTCGAGTGCAACTTTACCAAATGATGTAGAATTTTTTTGGCTACAAGCACCACCAAAGTTAATGTTTTTGCTTTTAAAAACAATGTGAAAATGATTTTATTCTGAACACGTGTTTTATCAAATATTTTCAAAAAAAATTAATAACTCAAAAACTATTGCCTCAATTTTGAAAAGGAAAAAACAGTCGAACAGACAATTTAAAGCAGTACAAGAAGATCCAAAAATATATAGGGGGGAGTCATTAAAAAAAATTAAGTTCCGTTCATTTCAGGTGAAACCGGAAGTGCGTCAGAACTTAAAGTATTTTTACAATATGCGCCACAAGCAACCATGGATCGTCCACTAATTGTTTTTTCTTTTATTTAAAACACAAAAGAGCAATCGAAGAAGCGGCTACTAATGACTCACCCTGTATATGTTACCGTAAATAGTCGAAATCAGTTTCTACGCGTACTTACTAGTAAGAATGCGAAGTAACTACGAGCATTTGCAATTTCGCGTTCTTACTGGGAAAGACGCAAATTAAAGTTTTCATTCGGCTATTTACTGCAGCTTTCCGTTAGAACCCGTTCTAAAAATAGGTATAACAGTAAGTAACGGAAATACATATCTTAACAGCGGACATACTTCTATAGCTCACACCTCTATTTAATAGACAATTTTTCAACATTATATGAAAATACCTCCTAAGAAGCGCACATGAAGTTATACCAAACACCGTCTTTTATTTAGTTTTCTTTGTTATAATAAAATACGATTGGTTTGAAAATTATTTAATGCGTTGAGAAATAAATTGACTTATTAATTATTATATGGGCTACTATTGTTACATCCTGAATTGCATAAGACCTTTTTTTTACACTTACACAAATTAGTGAGACACTTTTTTGTGCACTTGCACAGGGAAGCCGCATGTCGTAGAGATATTGCTTATCCTTCTTTACTATATCAATTACAATAAATGTTTGGTTACAATTATCTAATTATGATCTGGTGTACAGTTGATCTACAACACCATCCTTCGTACCGTACTGCTACATGTTGTTATCGGTTTTTAATAAAACAATAGCTGTAATATTTCTAAATGCACCCTTAGCTTTGTCAACGTCGGGAATAGGTATTGTGACGTTATTTAGATTATATTACATCTGGTTCTTTTTCATTTTAAATTCTATGTTTGAAGCTTCTCCATGAATTTCCGCCATGTTAATTTTTATAATATTTTCCAAATCTTCTTCCCGCTTTAGAGAAGAAATAACGTCAATAGGCAAAGAGGGTGTAGTTAATCCAACCCTAGACTTGATGCCAAATATAGCCTTATATGGAGTTTGCTTTATGCCTGCATGAAACGCACGGTGTTTCATAAACTGTACAAATGGTAGATCTTCTGACCATTTGAAGGTGTTATTATGGGACATCCACGCGGTAATCATATTTTCAACATGTTGATTGGCTATTCAACTGAGCCTTGGCTCTGACTGTGGCGTGGCTTACTGTGTACAATTTTAAGTTCTAGCCATGAAGATTTAAATCCGTTTTAAATCAGTTGACAAATTCTCGGCCGTTATCACTATGTAATGTACACGGCGCTCCGAACGTCAAACATATTTCACTTGTTTTATAAGCTATTTCTTCTGCTCATTTAGATGTTAAAGCTCTTAATAAAATAAACTTGGTTAGACGATCTTGATAAACCATGATGAATTTATATTCCACATCTGCTTGACTTTGGATATCAATAAGATCTACTCGGCATCGACTGTTTAACTCATTGTGAAAAATTGGTTTAGAAACTAATTCCTTTTTCCTCTTAGATTTTTTACTATTACGGACTTCACACATTGACGGGAAAGGGGAACAAATGAATTATTTTAGTAGTAATGTTAGCATATTTTCTACTTGTTTCCATTCGAAGTCTATCGCGACCTCCATATCTAATTGCTATGTGAGCTGCTTCGATTACATAGAAAATGACTTCAGCTGGCAGGCAATATAATATTTCAACACTCTTGGACATTGCTATTATTCGCTGAACGCCGCCCATTTCTATTATGTCAAAACGATTCACGCGTTGATACAGCGATGAAGTTTTCTTCAATGCCAGTTTAGCTTGTTTTATTTCCTGAAGTAATTCTTTATATACTCTTCTATTTATTACAGTGTATTTAGACAGTTTGGCATCTTCACTATGATGAGAAGTAACCAATCAGCGCATAGATTATTCATCGACCCGTTCTTGCTCAGTAGTTACTGGTATGTGTGTAGTTAGAACGGGTTTTAACTGAAAGCTGCAGTAAATAGCCGAATTGAAATTTTAATTCGTGCCTTTCCTAGTAAGAACGCGAAATTACAAATGCTCGTAATTACTTCGCATTCTTACTAGTAAGTACGCGTAAAAACGTATTTTGGATATTTACGGTAATATATAAATTCGGAAACTAACCGCCGTTTGAGCGTGGCGCTGGAAGTACGGTTCGGAGCGCCCTCAATCGAATGCACGATCAATCTGTGATTCAGTAAGCCTCCTGTCGGCGAGTAAGAGTGTCGTAGGGCCAAGCGTTTGCTAGTTATAACGTGACAAAATGTGGGCCGCCATACAAAAATCCCGCCAAATGTGAGGTGCGAGGAGTGATAAGATTTCTTTGGGCCAAAAAACTGTCAGCAGCGGATATCCATCGTGAAGTGTCTGCCGTATACGGGCCAAACATTATGAGTGAAGGTATAGTGCGTCGATGGGTACGCTTTTTCAAGAACGGAATTTCTTTCCCGGTACCACACGGATGGGGAGGACTTTTTGAACAGAATAGTGACTGGTGACAAAACTTGGGTAGCGCATGTCAATGCGGAGACAAAACAAAAGTGTATGGAATGGGGCCATACCGGTTCTCCAACCCGGCTGAGGAAAGCCCGTCAAACTTTGTCAGCGAGGAAGCTGATGGTTACCGTCTTTTGGGATGCTCAAGGAATCTTGCTTATCGAATTCATGACACGTGGAACAACAATCAATTCCGATGTTTACTGTCGCACGTTGAAGAAACTGAAAAGAGCCATCCAGAACAAACGTCGCGGCCTACTGATTTCTGGGGTTGTGCTTCTGCACGATAAAGCGCGCCCTCACACTGCTGTAAGAACAGGAGAGGTTTTGCGCAAATTCACATGGGTTGTGTTTCAACATCATGCCTACAGCCCGGACTTGGCTCCTTCTGATTATCATCTGTTCACTGCAATGAAGAAGTGGATTGGGGGACAGCATTTCGCTGACTATGAGGAAATTAAAAACGCTGTGACACATTGGTTTACATCGCAGGCGGCCGCTTTTTATGCAGAAGGAATTGGTAAATTGGTAAAACGGTATGACAAGTGCTTGAATAATGGGGGAGACTATGTTGAAAAATAGAGGAGAGTTGTACCTTTGATATGTAAATAAAAAAATATCCCCTCTGTGCTGGTTTGTTTTTTACAGCGATTCGGAGGTTACTTTCCGAATTGCCCTCGTACATCTCACAGCTATATGTATTTTGAAAATAAGAGTGCTATTTTAAGGTAACGCTCCAATTCTATTTAATGTTATTTATACAGTATAATTTATTTATAAGTAAATGTAAGTAGAATTAAACAAAGACATTAATACTGCCCGTTAATATACTTTTGAATATCACTAGCCTCAAACCAATTTAAAAACACGGCAGAAAGAACAGAAATTCAGGCGCCACCAAGCTATTATAAATTAACAGTTACCACTTGGATAGAAGCCAGACAAAATAAAATTGCATAAACGCTTCTTGGCGATTTAACTATAAATTACGGACAGGTCATAGTTATAGCCGATGAAAAACTGCTGCCTGCAAAATTATTTTTTAACTTTTACAAACAAAAGTTTGAAATATAGCACATGTTCAAACTACAATGAATAGTTTCATGTAATAATTTTGGCTTTTAAAAGAGATTTATATGCAAAAACTTATGTCTTGCTTCTGGGGTGTTTCAAAGCATCTATTCTTTTTTTAATGGATTAAATTCATTTTAATCTTATTTTATTTTGTTTATCAAGTAAAAGTTGTACAGAATTTTACAGATAGATAAGTAATAATACTCTAGAAATCCTTAGATTTTTTTTCTTGTTAGTGAAGAGTTTATTTTTTTCTCTAGTCTAGATATTAAATGAAATTTATTTTTTGGTTGTTAAGTTTTAAAATTAAATAATAAGAACTGTTACTACTAGTAACAAATGTAGTACACCTATATGTTTTTTTCTTTATTCTGTTTTTGTGTACTATTTACAAACCTTCTATCAATACCAAGTAATCAGCATAAATTTTCTTGTTCAGGATCCATTGATAACGTTCACCAATACTAAAATGTAGAGCTCTTACTATTCTGATATTCGAGTATCCGGGTTACTCATTATAACTCGAAATCCGGATCAAGATCCGTATCCGTGTATCAGGGTATCCGGTTTCGGTTCTTTTATTATGACGCCTCAAATATAAAGCTGTCCTTATTTGTATTCTGATTAACTCTTGTGTCTATGATCGAGGTACCCGGGTACATGACAATTATTTCATCATTAAATCACATATATAAAATGTCTATTACACAACGCAAACAAATATTTAAAAAATTTTAAAAAACCCCAGAAATTATTTTTGGCAGATGCTAAATATGTATGTAATACAAGCATAATGCAGCAACATGTTCCAATGCAACTGCAACGCTATTTGTGCATAAAAATTAAAGAACTAACCAAAATCGCAATAAGTCAATCACCAAAAGTCAATTTAATTGTGTCCTCGTACGGCCACGAAATTTTAAAAAAAACGAATACTGATGCGGAGCTTCATTGAACGAGCACTAATAATTTCGACCGCGAAATATCTTCGCCAGTACGTGCAAAAGCCGGTCTGCGAGTAGCACTTTTTTTCGAATATCTTGCAAAGTATGTATTCTATAATGATTTATTATGAGAATAAAAGTACTCAGAATAAGATTTTGAATAATTTTTCTATACGCTCATACGTATAAAAAAGTCGTGTGGTAGCCACACCACATAATTTTTTTAATTTCTGGTGTATTTTAAAAGCTTTTTTGGTTTTTGGTTTTTCTTATTCTTATTCGGATAATTATTGCCTTCATATACAGGCTGGCTGACAAAAAACGCCCCAAGCCGTAGCTCCGTTATTTACTATCCGATTTTAAAAAACAAAATATCAAATAAAATGGTTAAGTAAATACTATCAATTGGCGTAATCGAAATATTATTAGGAACAAAAAGTTTGAACATGCGATAGTCAATTTTTTTTTTAAATGGCAACGTATATTTTTAATTAATGTTTCGGATAAAGAATGTTTTCCTGATTTTGATCATGTATAACACGTCAATTTTCAACATAAGTTTCAAGTGTGCCGTGGTTAATATCATTTTATTGGAATGGAAATTTTAAAAAAATACAAATAAATACGAAACTTATCTACAAATATTGTTCAAATTGTCTGCCGCCTTGTTGAAGACATAGTTGACACCTTCTAATTACTCCATTAGTGGCGTTGAGTATAAAATTAGGAGGTATTTCGCGGCAAGAATTCAGAATTCTTTGCCGTAAAATGTCTATATTTTCCGGACTAGTAAAATAAACCTGATCTTGAAGATAGCCCCATAACCAAAAATCCAGCGGCGTAAGGTCGGGCGAACGAGCGGGCCATTGAATTGGTCCATTGGTCCCTATCCACCTCTCAGCAAATGTCGCATTTAACCATTCAACATTTATTAAGGCATTATGAGGAGGGGCGCCATCTTGCTGAAAGTACATTCTGTTTAGCTCAGCAATTGGCAAATCATCTAAAAAGTTTGTAATGTTTTCACGCAATAGTTGATGGTATTTTGCTTGATTTAAGATGCCATCTATGAAAAATGGGCCAATTAATCGATCACCCCAAAGACCGCACCATACATTTAAACTGAATCTTTGCTGAAAATTATTCTCAATTATAATTCTTGGGTTTTCTTGGCTCCAACATCGATTGTTCTTTCTGATAAAAATGCCATTATTACTGAAACTGCATTCGTCCGACCAAATAATTTTTCGATAAAAATTACGATCTCGTTGTGTAACATTTAAGAAAAAGTTGCAAAATTGCATTCTTCGACCATGATCATTTTCCAATAGTGCTTGTACTTTTTGAGAGATGTATGGTATGAACTTGTGCTTTTTGAGTATCGCTTGTGTTGTTTGGTGCGATACGCCGACCTCATTTGCAATTCTCCGAGTAGAAGTCCATGGACTTTCTTCCACGCATAAAAGAACATCCAATTCTGTATTTTCCTTAAACTGTCGACTCTTACTTTTTGGAATTTTGAAGGCTCCATATTTTCTTAAATTCTGTTCGATTCTTCCGAATTTACAACGGTCTGGAACCTCTCTTGTCGGATAACGATATCTGTAGAGTCTCACAGCTTCAGCACTATTTCGATTACATTCAAAGTATACTTGCAACATGTAGGTCAGTTGATTGCTATCCATGTTAATGATGAATTAAACTCACAGAAAGAATCAGAACGTTGAACTAATGTCACACCGATACACAAATGTCACAATGACAGTATTTATTAACATTTACATTCTAATTGATAGTATTTATTACTTGATGCATTTGATTGCTATTCACGGCACACTTGAAACTTATGTTGAAAAATTGACGTGTTATACATCATCAAAATCAGGAAAACATTCTTTATCCGAAACATTAATTAAAAATATTCGTTGCCATTTATAAAAAAAAATTGACTATCGTATGTTCAAACTTTTTGTTCCTAATAATATTTTGATTACGTCAATTGATAGTATTTACTTAACCATTTTATTTTATATTTCGTTTTTTAAAATCGGATAGTAAATAACGGAGCTACGGCTTGGGGCGTTTTTTGTCAGCCACCCTGTATAACGCGTACCAGTTTAATTGAGCCGCGTTTAGCTCTCCGACATTTTTTGAACAACTTCTATTACGATTACTTAGAAAATCGTAATTCAAAAAGATTTGAAATTACGATTACTGTAATCGTTAATCGAACGAACTTAGATTACGATTCAGTAATCGTAATTTAAAAACAAGTATCCGGGTATCCGGGTATCCGGATATCCGGATACTTGAATCTAAGATTCGAGTACCCGGATATTGACGACTCGGATATCCGGATATCCGCGCAAAAGTAAGAGCCCTACTAAAATGTCTTTCAAATTCATCAATAGTCAAAGTACCTCGGTAGACCGTTGTCCAACATCTGCTCTACTATCACGGATATTTGGAATACAACTTTAAGCAAAAATCTAAAAATGCCTTTCACAACAAAGAAATTGAAATTCCATAGTAGTATTCGTTCCATTCAACTTCTTGAAGCAAAACGTGAACATTAGATTTTTAGTTCAAGACTTAAATGATATTTCATTTTAAGAACAAAGTAGAATTCGTAAGTTTTTTTTATAATAAATGTAACATTTTTCGTATACTGCTGAACAGTTAATTATCTGCAATGTAAATATTAAAACTAAGAGAAACCAGAATATGTTAAGATTCATCCTAAAGAAAATACACTAAAAATATCATTAACACACCGCTTTGTCTGTACACTGTAGCGCATACAAAACATCGCAGGACATCGCGTTAATAAGTTCATTTATGAATAAGTTGAATAAAATTGCCCTGTGGCATATCACATGATGACATTTGGAGCCATTATGGCGGACTTAATTCAGGTAGACCCTAAAAAAGCAGAGTAGTGGATTATCTAAATCCAATATTGTAGAGCAATATTTAGTAGCCAATACTGCCATAAGCACAAAAAAGCAGTATTTATTACATCAAAGTATCCATTCATGTTCTGTGTTTCAGCCATCACTTAGGATAAAGTGCATAAATTGCTGATAGTTGATCTTCTTTATAGGCAACTCCTAGACAGATCTGTTTACAATACTCGTCTGGAAAGACGCATGTGCGCAAAGCCACGTTGAAGATTGTTGCTAATTTGTTGCTATAAAAATTGTTTAAGGTAATAAATGGTTAAATGATTTGTTAAATAATTATTTTCCAATCAGCAACGGTACTGGATGCGAGAACAGAGTGATTAGCCCAGCAGCACAGTCTGCATCCAGTATCTCAGGGTCGTTTAATACTTATTATCGTAATAGAACCAATATGACTAATAATTGAACTAACAAGGAGTGAATGCGTATATCTAATTTAATGACAAAACTCACACACCTTAGTCTTATGCTTTACAATTCCAATCAATGGTTCCCCAGGTAACAGGTGTTGACTCTCTTAGATGGCTAAATGCTTACTTGAATGATCCTGTGATTATTTATGAAGTTATTGTTGAGCGCCACTTACTTTGACTTATGTAATCGTTATTTTTTATTATCACTAGAATTAGCACATCGTGGCTCTAGGTATATTAGTGAAAGAAAGTAAGAAACATTCACCGAGCTTGGTGAGTCACCACAAGGAACGAGGAATAATTAATTTATAACACAAGTGCCGTAAACTTAACAATATTTATTACATGAAATAATTTAAACAAAGGTACAATGAACATTCAATAATAATAAACAGATTTTTTTTTCAACATGCCATATCAGATTACACAATTCTTAAGTCGATAATCTGGCCAGACGGAGATACAATTATTCCATAAACATTAACATATATAAGGTATTACAATATCAGAATTGAACATACAAACATTAAATTAAGATCGGACATCGAATTTAGATCAAAACATATCAACTAATGCATGTATTATTATGACAAAATAAATAATTATTATAGGAATTTTTAAAATATTAACTTAAGGTTATGGTATTATAAGTAATATTAACAAAGATTATGATGACGAACTCAAAATTTTAGACTAATACCATTATTTAACAATATTGTGATTATTCAAATAACAATGTGAATAAAGAATTATGGATTAACCCTCAAAGCTAGTTTGACGTTATGCAACGGAACTGTCTAATACAGATTTATCGTTACAGAGCCAGAAAGAATGGCCTTTGATTTTGATTTAGCGATGGTACAATAATTTTTAAGCGCTCTGAGACACAAACAATATTTAAATTACCTTGGATTGTGCAGATAATATAATAACCATGGATGCCGAGGTCGAGGTCGGAGGATCGATGAGTTTCCGCGAAGAAAAGGTAGACTTCTTCGGTAGCTTGACTAAGGACGTAGTCCGACGGCAATGGCTCAACACCAAGATTGCTTCAAATTCCACATAAGGGGAATTATCGGGATCGGCCAATCTTCCCTTAGACTGGACTAAAGATCTTTCGATAATTTAAAACCACTCGGCACGTTAAATCATCACTTGACGAGCTTTGAACAGCTATATTACGTATTCTAGGGTAACACAATCTTAACATTCACCTTGGTACCGAACTACTTATCAAGCATCTAATGATCACCGACCGGACCAACGGTCCACACTTGAAATTACTCAGATGTGTCGACTGTCACTATGCGGTTAATAATAAAAATCATTTTAAGCGTTCTTGCCTTTTTATTAGTAGCTTCTGAGTGAAGTGAAAACACGCGTCAACGCTTGTTTCCGGGTTCTAGAACCTTCCGATTCGATTTTATTCCCTTGGCTTTTACGATACGGTGCCTAGCAGTCGCACCAAAAAAATTATGCGAACACACTAACATTCCATTCTCATCGTGTCATACAAAGGGATACTTGAGAAAAATTGGTGTACGTGACTCTAATATTTACTTTATAAAAAGAATTTTACTTTAATTTACAAACGTGGTTATTCAGATGTTATTTTTAAGAAATAACTATGTATTTGAAAATAAGATATAATGAATGATTTCATCAAGAAATTGAACAAGCTTGGCTGTGGGAATTGCAATACATGTATTTTAAAATTGAAATATGATTTTGCGTATTAGAAATGAATAATGCATACAGTATGAGCCAAAAGAATGATATTACAATTAATTTGGAATTCTTAGGTAATTTAATAATTGCTAATTTAAGCAAACATTATTTAACATTTTGAAATTAAATTAGTCATTTCTTGTGAAGTACCAAAAGCACGCAACAAGATAACACCAAAAGTACCAGCACAAACGGTTACACATTCTCTTACCAAGGAGAAGGGTGTATTGCCATTACTGAGATGAATTTATTTTTAAGCCTTTTGGTATGATGTACGAGAGACACTGCTAAAGTTCGCGGAATCGAGTAGTCCTTGCATTGCCAGCCTTCCACAATTGTCATATTCGTTAAATTTGACGTTTTTCACCTTTAATTCAGTTTACAGTTTGCTTTCAAACCTAGCAGTTTCGCTTCAATAAAATTTAACAAAACAATAATTGTGTGAAAAATGGAAAATTCGAATCGTGATTTTCGAGTGATGATCTTTTAAGATTTTCGATACGGTTTAACAGCACAGCACTGTGTGGAAAAACTTAATTCGTTATTTGGGGATGAAGCGCCATCCAAAACTATGGTTTACAAATGGTTCACAGAATTTAAGCGTGGAAGACTAATATTTGATGACGATCTTCGTGAAGGTCGTCTATGCACCTCTGTTGTTGCGAAGAACATCGATACTGTTCGTGAAATGATTTTAAAAGATCGGCATGTGACATATAGGGAGATAGAGGTATCCTTAGGAATTGCGGCGAAACAAATGCATACGATTTTACATGATCAGTTACATGTCAGGAAGCTTTGTAGTCGATGGATCTCACACAATCTCAAAGACGCACACACGCCCGACAAACTGTCGAGTTTTTGACCAATCACAACATAAAATTAATGACCCATTGCCCATATTCTCCCGAGTTATCGCCCAATGACTTCTTCTTATTCCGATACATTAAAAATAAAATGCGTGGCGAGCGTTTCACATCGCCTGAAGAGGCCGTTGAGACATTTAAGTCACTTGTTTTGGAAATACCTCGTCCAGAGTGGAGAAAGTGTTTTGAAGATTGGTTCCATCGAATGCAAAAGTGTATAGATGTGAAAGGGGAATATTTTGAGAAGCAATAAAGCGCTTTATAAAAGTTCAAGTGTGTTTTATTTTATATTTTTCGCGAATTTTAGCAGTGGCCTTCGTATAACGTTCTAAGAACAATTTTTGGAATATGCGCCAATGAAAGATTAAATAGCGTATCTGATTGGTAGTCAGTTACGTTATTACACACGAAAGAATCAGAAAAAGTCAATAAAAGGGCATTCAGAATGCTAGGTTATGTCTTATATTCGTGAACGGGATTGTTAAGTCTACAGGAAATTAGACCAGTACATTTTTGTATCCGACATGGTAAACTTTGTAAGCTGTAGATTCTCTCAAGTCCACAATTTAGGAAGCTGTTCAAATATGAAAATTTTGAAAGTATCATTTTAAAATTGTTTGCAAATATTTTCTCGGAAATCGAAAGAGTGAAAACTACCAAAATATCGTGGCTAATTTGCTAGAAAACTATCAAAATTTTGGGCGCCGAATGTCGCTTAAAGTTAATTTTTTTGATTTCAAATTTGGATTTCTTTCCTGCAACTTTAGGAAAGACGAGTGGTGAACAGGGGGAAGGTTCCATCAAGAGACTGCAGAAATGGAGAAACGATATCAAGGTAGGTGGGATTCCGTCATGATGGGACATTTTTGCTGGTATCTCATTAGAGAAGGCAACAGGCAACATAAAGGGAAGAAATAACTCTATTTATTCAAAACTTTCATATATCAGCAATATTCCTTTGAGTGCAATTAAGCGTTTTTGTATTCTTGATACTAATTAAGCATTCAAGTATTTGTTATGTCAAGATTTTTGTACTTATCTCTTTTTTTTATAACAAATTTTCTAAATACAATATTATTGTTTGTCGGAGTATGATTATAAATCTAGAACTAGACGTGGTGAAAAGATTTGGTGTTTAGTTATGCCTTCAGTTAAACACTGTAAGAACCCATTTTTAACAACAAATATTAAATAAATTAATGTGATAATTATTCCCATCGAATTAAGAAAATATTCACAAAAAATTATAAAGTAAAACAATTAGAATGTATTCAACTACTCAAGAAGTATATTATTTTAAAATAGGGAATAATCTCTCTCCAACATGGATACGTTAACACCACATAACTTTAGAAGTACGATCTTCCATAAAGGAAATTCGTGCCCTTTAATGCTTTGCAGAGCATTTAAAATTAGAGTCGATGCAGTTGAAACTTCCAACTCCGTGAAGTATTAAAGTTTGTTTAGCACCAAA
This sequence comes from Amphimallon solstitiale, assembly GCA_963170755.1. NCBI lineage: Eukaryota > Metazoa > Arthropoda > Insecta > Coleoptera > Scarabaeidae > Amphimallon > Amphimallon solstitiale. The sequence goes on from OY720675.1 coordinate 205,911,067, forward strand.
ACGGTATAAAAATCTAGTAACAAGATTTAAAATTTTTAGAAACGATGCGATGTGCAAGTTTTACATTCGCGGGAATATCATTTAGAGAGGGCGAGTACGAGAGACGTTTTTCTCTGGATACTTGTAACTAGAAAGCGGACATTAAGGCAATAATCTCTAAAAGCATTCGTGATTTTTAAACTTGGCTAAATGAAATTGAAGGTTAGAGATTTATGCGATTTGGAGCATTTATGAATATGCACAGTAATTTAATGGAATAATATCGAGTGAAAAGGTTTTAATTTTTTGCTCATCTTAATGTATATTTTGTTAATAGAATATATGTACAGTCGCGAGCATGGAAAATGGGCCAAAATGCCAGAATTTCAGCTATGTAGAATCATTTTTGGAATAGCGTTGTTTTTACGGACGAAAAACTATTTCAATCCACTCACAGTGGCAGGATTAGAGTTTATAGGCCCAGAATATGTGGAAAAATACTTAAAGAAAAAAACCAGAGTGGACGTTTTTCAGTTAATATGTTGGGCTGGATATCTAGAAGCGGACTTGGTATTTTATGGCATAAAGAAGATTGATTTAAGGGTATATTAAAGCGGTCGAGAAAGCAAGATATCGAATTTATCAGTTTTTTTTACTATTGTTCAAGATAGAAATGTGAAATTTTCTGTACAACTTCAATATAGATATGAGTACACGGCAAGGTTGTCAGATTATGTAATTTTCTATCACAACCATCTATTTTTTTTATTCCAAATTAGAGTAAAATGTACGTGTGTATCTCGGTCAAAATCTGAAATAATTAAATGAAATTGATCAAAACGGATGTAATTCCCGTGTAGACCAATGCTTTCTTGTGAGATATAGGTTTTTGAATTGCGGAAAAAAGTTTAATTTAAGTAATTTAATTAAGAAATTCCGGAATGGTGCGGTACTGAATTATTTGTATTTTAGCAGCGCCTTCAGCTGTATTTTTTCTCTGTATTCGGGTGACGGAAAACAACACATTCATTTCAAATATATGAGAATGAGATGGCTTGCATTTGGTTCCTCCTACGGGCCAACACCTCCAAAAGCAATTATAGTCAATTCCCAAATACAAATCGACTTTAATATCCCCTTAATAGTGCTGAATATATGAATGCTGCAGTATGTGATGCTTCCCTCTGTTAAACTATTATTCTCAAAATGCAAGTATATATACCAACGGGACAATTGCCCTGTGCATAGTTGCTGTATACTGATTGGTTTGCTGCAAATAACATTTAATATTCTCAGCTTGCCGAATTTGAACATTATATAGAATGTATGGGATTTGTTAATGAGGAACATCCAAAAACAGCACGTGCGATCCCGAAATAAAAACGAACTATTGGAAATCGTGGACATAGCATGAGAAGATATTAAAAAATTATATATTGACAAGCTATATGAATCTATATTCTATACCATATAGACTAGAGTTAGTTATTGCTGGAAATGGAACTATAACGTATTATTAACATAAAATGGAAGTCAGTGTAGCTAATTATAAATATTTCCGTTGTAGTCATGTTATTAATCATTTTATAAAATATTTTGTAATGTTACAATAAGTATGTAGGAAGTTTTCATTCGAATGCCATAACATAAACTCAGAAATATAAATTTAGAACTATCATTGAATGTCATTTAAAGATAGACAATATGTATACAGGGTGCCCCACCGGAAACGAAACAGATAGAATATCTCGAAGGAGAAAACTTTTTTGAAAAAACGCAAAAACAGGTCGATTTTTGATCCAATGGGGGACACCCTTCCATCATATCTTCAACAGTGATACGTCATTCCCCTCCCCTCCATCACTCCAACCATTACAATTTAAATAGGGAAAGTTGTATATACGATACCTCATTGAAAAGGTAATTGTACGGAGAATTCAACAAAGTGATTGTTGGTTGCGCTCTTTTTGATTTTAGCGCCCTTTAGCGGGAAAAAAAACGGTTACGTATTCCACAATGTCACACATCATTTCAAAGCTAATTTTATTAGCAACTAAATACGTAATATTTTTGACATTTATTTGTCATCATTCTCAAGTACAGACTGTCAGCTTCAGCATTTCTTCAGCTTCAGCTTTCAGCAGTTTATAATATTAGAGCTCTGCAAGGTTTTTCGATTATTTAAATTTTTTTCAATAGTGCTTTAAATTGCTAATAAAATTAGCTTTGAAATGATGTGTCACATTGTGAAATACGTAACCGTTTTTTCCCGCTAGAGGGCGCTAAAATCAAAAATTGCGCAACCAACAATCACATTGCTGAATTCTCCGTACAATTACCTTTTCAATGATGTATCGTATTTAGTACTTTCCCTATTTAAATTGTAATGGTTAGAGTGATGGAGGGGAGGGGAATGACGTATCATAGTTGAAGATATGATGGAAGGGTGTCCCCCTTGTATCAAAAATCGACCAGTCTTTGCGTTTTTTCAAAAAAGTTTTCTCCTTCGAGATATTCAATCTGTTTTGTTTTCGGTGGGGCAGCCTGTATAGATAACTTTTCATGATCAGAACTCTAGAAACAAGAACAATATGAGAGCTAAATATAATCGATAGAATAGTACACAAAAACTTTATTGTTAGAAATGGGTCAAATTCTACAATGCTGTTTCTCGAAATTTTAGGGATTTCAATTTTAATAAATTTAAAAAAAAACCCTTATGATTGTTTTTGTTGAACAATCGTTTTTGGATAAGGATGAATATTTCAAGTATTTAAAATTTTGTGACGATAGGTCCATGACTAGTCATTTCTGCTGCATTGTTGATTGTATGAGTTGAAGAGCGACCGATTTATATTTGGTTTGTGTTATTCATTTTGTCGTTCTGCTGTTTATTATTATTATTAGTATGAAATAAAATGCAAAAGGAAAATCCCAGCTTGTACGGATTATTGTAATTTAGGGGATTAGTCTGTCACGGTTTAGAGTACTGTTATAGTTCGTTAGTTTTTAGATTAGAGTAGTATATATAGGGATGTCGTTTCTTAAGAAATCAGTGTTATCCCACTGGTGATTTGGTGAAGAGCATATCTTCTAAGGTTACACCTTAGCCAAAAATACCACGTTTAACACTCTTTTTTGTTTTATACAGATATCTACTGAAGATGGCAACTTAGTTGCCGAAATACGTATTTAGATTTTTTGATCAATATTTTTTGTGGTAAGGGATTTTCCTTTTGCATTTTATTTCACATTTTTAGCCACAGTCTCCACCCATTATTGGATCATCATGACTTCCCGGTCTACGGACTACAACAGGTTCCACAGTTTAAGGAATAAGATAGTATTGTTGAAAGCTGATATTAATTTCTTAAAACGGTGCAAACGTAGTAAAGTTTTTCCTAAATTTATAAAAGTTGATGTTTCGTCTAATTGTAAAGTCAGTAACCAAGTAATTTTTCACGCGAAAACCAAATGGCTGAATTCAGAAATTAAATATCAGTATAGTAAACGAAGTAGGTTAGAACTAGAATTGTATAATTTACATTTGTGTTTAACGAAAAACTTAAATAATTACGAACACGAGGACTGGTGTCAATTTCATAGAAACGTCGTGGAAATCACCGATCACAAGCTTAACACTAAAATTCGCACCTTGAATAAGAAATTTCACAAACTAGTTCCGCGTACTCAAAAAGCTAGTATTGATTTTTCTATGAAAGAAACACTAGTCATCAATCAGTCATCTGAGAACTTTAACGTTAAAGAATTAAGTTTATTAGACAAAGGTCTGAAATATTGTTTGCCAAGCAGTAGGGTTCCTATGGAGGAGATTATTGCAGGCATTGAGACCTCTATCAAAGGTTTTGCAGATCCTGTGAAATCTTTTATAAGAGGGGCCTGTAAGGTTCAAATCGGGGAAAACTTACAGCAGCACAAACAAATTGCAGTCAGCGATGAATGGAATACGATTAAAAATCTCAGAACCAAAGACTGTTTTTACGTAAAAGCTGATAAAGGCAACAAGTTAGTAATTATGGACAAAACCGATTATTTTAACCGGGTTAATCATTTAATATCGAATGGACCTTACGTTCAATTAAATAAAACCCCCCTTCCGAAGATGATTAAACAAACTAAAGACGCGTTAAAAAGTTGTCCACATTTAATAACTTCTTCCCTTAAATTTCGCTTAAATGTAAGCAATCCATTTGTACCTAGACTGTATTGTTTACCTAAAATTCATAAGCCAGGCAATTCGATGAGACCTATTGTTTCAGGTATCAACTCACCGACATACCTGATTTCGAAATGGTTAGTGAATGAATTTACAAATTTGCCCGAAAAACCAGATAGTTTCTCAGTTGAAAATTCATTAGAATTTATTGCAAAAGTCAAAGGTCATAAGCTGGAACAGGGTGAAATTTTAGTTTCATTTGATGTAAGTTCATTGTTTCCCTCAGTACCGATTCCAGAAACATTGAAATATTTAGAGGATTTGTTGATTAAGAATAAAATTGAACGCGTAAAAATAGATGAATACTTGAAGTTGACAACTCTTTGCATGTCCCAGAACTGCTTTCAGTTTGAAGGTAACTTCTACGAACAGCGACAGGGTACAGCAATGGGCAACAGCTTGTCTCCATTTATAGCGAATTTATTCATGAGTCACTTTGAAACTGAATTTGAAAGAAACTCTAAGTATTTCCCTAAAGTATGGATTAGGTACGTTGACGATATTTTCGCGATTTTTAATACTAACTTTTGTGATTTGGATGATTTCTTATTTGAATTAAACTCGAAATTCACTACAATTAATTTCACACTAGAAAGGGAAAACAATGATCAACTACCATTTTTAGATGTTTTGGTTATAAAAAATAAGACTAACTTAGAAATAGATATCTTCCGAAAAGAAACCAATGTCAACAAGTTTATAACAGCGGATTCAAATCATAGTTTTCAGCAAAAGATGGCTTCTTTTAATTTTCTTATCCATCGGTTGTTAAGTTTTCCACTTACAAAAGATAGATATGAAAAGGAACTTAGTTTAATTAAAAAGATCGCGAAGTACAATAGTTTCGATTCAGAAATAGTAACTAAGCTTATTAGGAAACATCAATTTAAGAAACAAATTCGGGATACTACATGTTTGCTACCTCAAAAAACTCTTTGTAATAAGTTTGTTTCTTTACCGTATCATTCAGTCACACGAAATTTGAACAGCATTTTTAAAGAACAGGAACTTCAAATCGCGTTTAAATCGGGCAATTCATTAAAATCACTTTTAGGGAAAACTAAAGATAAAATTGAGGTAGATCAAAAATCTGGTATTTATGAAATAACCTGTAAAGACTGTAATCAAAAATATGTAGGTCAAACTAGGCGTTCAATTTCAACTCGTTACAAAGAACACATTGCACATTTCAGATACAACAGACCGGAAAAATCTAGTGTTGCTCGACATATTTTCGATACAGGCCATGGCATGCCTACAGATAGTCTTAGATTAATTAAAAGTGTAAATAATTTTAGAGAATTAGACAGTTACGAAAGTATTTACATACATAGAAATAGAGGTAAGTTAATGAATTCTGACAATGGACCGTTACCCGAGTCCAGCTTGTACGGATTATTGTAATTTAGGGGATTAGTCTGTCACGGTTTAGAGTACTGTTATAGTTCGTTAGTTTTTAGATTAGAGTAGTATATATAGGGATGCCCTTTCTTAAGAAATCAGTGTTATCCCACTGGTGATTTGGTGAAGAGCATATCTTCTAAGGTTACACCTTAGCCAAAAATACCACGTTTAACACTCTTTTTTGTTTTATACAGATATCTACTGAAGATGGCAACTTAGTTGCCGAAATACGTATTTAGATTTTTTGATATATATTTTTTGTAGTAAGGGATTTTCCTTTTGCATTTTATTTCACATTTTTAGCCACAGTCTCCACCCATTATTGGATTATTAGTATTTCTAAGGTTTGGCTAAGTAATAGAATTTATAAGCTCATAATGTTAATGAAAACTAGGATGTGCTGCGTCTGAATTATAGGACTGGTCCTGGAAATATTAAGGTATTCATCGATTCTTGTATATGGTCCCACACATGTGGAAACCAACTACCCCTCTAAGCAAAAATTTAATATACAACACTGAAAATATTCAGTTTTGTACAATAAAAGCATGACACATATTAAATAATATATACAGGCTGCCCCAGAAATAAAAAGACGGAGTAGCAGAAATCGGAAGCTAGATTGTGTAAAAACGTACCCTCAAAATATCAAGTCTTTATTCGTGCGCAGACGGCAGAAAAAAAATAATAAAGAATTCAATTGGCCTTAGGCCGACCCTGCACTAAATATACACCTGCTTCACTTTCACAATCGGTGCTTTTCAGAACCACCATATTACTTGTGTTAAAAAAAAGGAGGAGGAATAGATACTTCATAATAAATATCAAACCATTAATTACTTTAATTTTAAACATGCTAGAAAAATACGATTTATTGAATATTCTAATAATCAGCTGTTTCCAACTACGAACACATTAAAGAGCAACAACCTTCCTATTTTAAAAATAAAAACAACCTTTTATTGCCTGCAAGAAAGTAGGTCACCCATCTGGGTCAATAACCGACTACATAACTGCGTTATTGAGACACATCCCGCAAAAAATATGTTTTTACGATTTAACGTTTTTTTCCCGTTTTATGCAAATAAAAGCGTATTTTTCTCTATGAATGCGTCTTCGTTTCTATTTACAAATGAACATTCTTACGTGAATTTTAAACATACATTCTGTGCCAGGTCCGTAATGTAATTTTTTTTATCTAAAAAACAATATAGAAAATTAAAATTTTAATTTCTTCGTTATTGTAGTATATTTGGGCCTATTTCTATTCGGACGTTACATATCTGCTACTCCGTCTTTTTATTTCTGGGACATCCTGTATATAATAGGTCGTCTGTAATAGCACCAATATTGTCAACAAAATAGTTATTTTAAAAGAATTCCCTATTCGAGGCCTGCTTCTTTAACAAAATTTTGGTTTAAAATATTCATTGTAAATAAACAAAGGAATTCCTGCATACTTTATAAATACTCATCCTTAAGCACCTGCGCAGGTAATGTAATGTCATAACTTTTTTTTCGTGCGAGTATTTTTGGCACGGTGGTAATGGAAAAAACATTTCTGAAATGTCGTGTGGAAATACAATAAAAGTCTCTTTCAAACTTTGAACCGCGGTATACATCTAAAATTCTATTTTGTTTTCTGTCAAGGTAAATACTTTGACCCAGATATTATATTTAAGTATTTACATGTATGTAGAGGTGTATAACTTAATCCCTTCTTCAAGTTATTTTAAAGATTACTAGCGGAAATTCTCTAATAGTAATTTATTTATCACAGAACACACAGACACAGAATTATCGCTAATTTATATTAGCATTACTGTTGGTATTGTAATAGTTAAAAGATGAAATTTAACATAAATTAGATCAGTATTTAATTTTATGGGCGGTACACTTTTCCATGATTGTATTTCAAACGGTCAGTATGGTAATTTATGGTGGTAAAATAATAAACTGCACATATTTACTTCATATATATAAACACAAAAATATAAAAACAAAAAAAAAAAGAAAAACATGTAATGATGTATATTACACTCGAATATTATAGGTATATATGACATTTCTCTTTAATTACAAACTGTCACTCTGATTTAAATTTGGAATAGCCGACCGATTCCGATAGATTTGCGTCTTTGCTAGGACCGGTAGAGATACCGTAGAGTGGGGATAGACAACGCAATAGCTTCGGAAAACACTAATGTGAAATGTGTGTGACAATGTTTACTATTTAATGTTTTTTATCTTCAAAAATAATTACATAAAGTTTTTTTTTTAATATCGTTCGTCAAATGTGCAGCTGGCGAGTAGAGGTTGTTTTTTTTTGTGTACCAGCCTTAGTTAGTGGACATTAATCAAGTTCATGCATTTTTGTAGTTATTTCTAAAACACATAACTTCTTTAAGAAAATAAATTAGTAGAAAAACTGGCATTGACTTTATAAATTTATGCTTTTTGAATCACTAACCCAAATTTGAGATTCTAAAATTACAAAATAAATTTAAAAAAAGGAAAACGGCGATGCCTTAATTTTGGATAGGTAAACGCTCCTCTAAAAGGATAATTGAAAATTTACTTAATACATTGCAGAGTGGAGTGGAGAAAACGAAGCTGTGAAATACCATATATAATGACGGGGTATCATAGAGACTTGTTATTTTGGGAAGTCAACATAAAGATTTGGATATGTCGAAGTCAGGTATATGATTATTTTTATAGATTATTTTGTTTATTTCTAATATACAAATAAAACATTGTACGTATTAATAGGGTATATAGTTTTAATTAAAGATATCCCGAGGATGTGAATAAAGGAAGTGTTTAGTAATAAGTATACCTATACGAGGACCATAGAGGCAGCTGTAGTATTGAAGGACTGACATACTGTAAGTTTTTTACAAGTTTAGTTATTTGTATTATATAAACTGGGAAAAAAAATAGAGAATTACTATTGTAAAATAATGAAGAATATGATAATCAAAATATATGTTGATTTAAAGTTTATCTGTATATACATATTGTTTGTTTATATTCTTTATGAAATAACACGACCCTTGTTATGTAGTTTAAGCAATATCGCAAAAAATATATATTTGACTGTAGTAAATGCACACACATTACGGTGATCCTCCAAAAACATTAGTTCTATTCGCAATTATATAAAATGTTGTTCCAGACCTTGCATTTTGTCGAGATAGGTACATAAATATTAATTTCGCTTAACAATACTGTGCCGTCAAGTCTATTGTGTACCACGAAAAAGAAGAGCTTAATTAGTACGACTATCATCGTGGTATGTAATGGTAGGACATTAAACCTTGCTAGAAGGGAGTGCTGGTTGTAGCCTCTTTCAGGATAATAACCCTCATCTTGGAAAGAGAGTAATTTTAAAAATCTGCTTTGGGCGGATTCGATTAATTCGATATGGTCTTTACAGATTAGAAACCATACGAGACTAGCGTAATCAAACCGAATAAGAGAGGCAAATAAGCTATATTGGTGTGTGCATAAATATGTATATATATTGTTTAAAATGTAACTAAATATACTACATAATTTTAAAATGTAGTTAAATAATGAAATGGTCATATACAGAACGTTCTAATTTAAATGCTCACTGATGGAATCTTGTATTTGGTAAGAAATGGACAGTAATGAATTAAGTTAAATGAAGGAGTATGTTTGGAAGGTTTAAGCCTATACAGGAAAAATTTGACTTATGTGTCAAATAAAATATAAATGATAGTTATATTTCTATTAAATAAATATGGTTTTTTAATTAAATGTAAATGAACTTGAAGAATATTTAACCAAATTTAATCTTAACAAAAATATATTTCAATAAAGTTGGGTTAAAATTAGTCTCGGAAACAAGGTTATCATCTAAATATCTCAAAATTTAATTTTGAAATATTTACTATTATATAGACCCTCTCAACCTTAGTATTCAGTATGTGCCTATGGAGACAGACGACATTGTTGTCAGTTCGACAATGACAGGTTAGGTTGGTAGCTCATTATAATGAGACGACATTTTAAACACTTGTTGGTTAGGATATTATTCTATATTATTATATTATAATATTAAGTTAATACTTGACAAGAAGGTTATGTTGTGATACTTACACCACACCGATAATACCAACCATAAACATAATAAATCGAACTGATGCCATTGCTTTGAAATTAAAAAAGAGAGTTTATTACAAATTGCTTACGGTAGTAGAAGAGGTATATATCCCATAAGAGACTGTACTGAATACTAAGGTTGAGACGCTCTATAACAGTTAATATTTACTGCTTGTAGAAAAGCAAAGTTCTAGACAGTAAAAGATATATGAAACATGCCCTTCGGCTATATAACGTTTCGGAATATATTTATTCCTTCATTAGATCTATAAAAAAAACTTAATTAGGGGCAACAGGTATTTACAAATTAGTAACTGCTTTACAACTGTGATATGAAGATATAATGTTGAACAAAAATTACGTAAGACAAACATTAATAAATAATGACAAATATGTGACAGTGACTAATATTTTAAAATATTTGTAACTGGGACAAAGCATATAAAATAACTAACTGGAACGACACACATTGTTCTGCCCTTCCCGGTAGATGGTGCGATGAGTTCGATTTGGTTAAAGTCCCTGTATGAGAAAGTATGAATAGAATAGGTCGATGGCGCGATTGGAGTATAAGCAAGGGAACCGAAAAATGACCACACCAATGATCGGATCCAGATTTCGTGATTTTCTTTTTTGGGCAATAAACTGACATATATTGTCCATATTATTTATGTCGGGTTGTAAAGCTCACGTATATTCTGCTGTTTCTATTGCCTAATTTTAAGAATCAGTAAAAGCGTTACTTGAAATGTAATATGTAGTGTTATCCATATATTCATATGTCATAAGAACTATTTTAAAGATAGATGGCAGTTACAAGATTTGAATTATATTAAAAATTCTGCTATTAATCAACTTAAGCAAACTAGAATAAATATTACTAAAATTTTGAGTCTGATTTAGAGTTAATATTGGGTTTAAAGACATTAATGCTAAGAATTTTATGAAATAACCACTTAGCAAATTAGATTCTTGATATAAGACGCTAGTTTGAACAAATTATGTGTAGTGACCAGTAGTATAAATATGTGATACTATTGAACATGCACTTGGCTTGTTTCAAGCGTCACTTTTATGAAGTATATTACGTTCTTTGATTCTTTCCCTAGTTTGACCCATGCCAACCTTTTTGCAATCATTACATACTAAGCCGTAGACCATATTACTACTGTATATCAAGCTTATTCTCTTAAAAGGAATGGTTTTAGAAAGGCCCAATAAATATATTTTTTAATATCTAGGGGCTCAATGACAGCACTCTTTACGTGAACAACCAAAGAGTTCCCGAAACTAAATCTCTCATACGATTAACAATATGACTTGTTGGTCAGTAGATCTTGTATGGAACTTTGAGCCACAGATAGATTTGACGAATATTTATCGAGTTGGTTGTTATTGATTTTGAGTTTTATGTTTGATAAAGAAGTTGACAACCATACATTTAACCCCTGGTGACACGGTTAGTCGGTTGATGCTCGGCTGAACATCATATAAATGTCACTAGTCGGCTGCATATGCACGACAGCCAGCCAATGTATCATGTAGATGTAAGATATATGTATATTAGCGAGGTTAGCATATTGTTGACTATATGTCTGAAATATCGGACAAGTATTGCTTTAGCATCCGTTACTAATATGGCTTTTGTCTAATGAATAATAATAATAATAATAATAATAATCTTGATATTAAAATATACAAATATATTACTTAGAAACTAAAACTTTTTCTATAATATAATTACGGACTAATTCATCAAATATTCTAATGTTCTTAACACATAAAAAACTTCAATTAAATCATTACTGAGCAAATTAATCCTACTTATAATGTAATTGTTACATATAATTAATTTTCGTTTTTTCTTATATACTATTCGCTTGTAAGGTATAGAGTCTCTGTCAAACGCTGTGTGATTAGTGTCAATATCCATTTTAAATTTATCGTTTGTTTTTACACAATTTACGTATGTTAAGTCATTTTGCCTAATTATCGCGTCTAACACTTTTTCATTGTATTCATCAATAACATCTGCTTCAACACCAGCAAATATTATTTTAGGGTTTCTTAATTTCGGTTCAGAAACTACATATTTATTTTCAATTTCATTTATTACTTTTTTTCTTAATTTTTCTTTAGAATTGCTATCACTACAATTAATAACGATACCAACTTTTCCAATAGCTTTTATTGTTTCAATTCCAAGTGCTAGTTTACTTCGATCCACTTTATTTTTAATATCCTTTCTTGTTTCGTGTAATTTTTGATTATCCTTTTTAGGTTTAACGATTAACACATCATTTTTCGTTTTCAATAGATCGCTATACAATGTCTTCTTTTCTGCCTTATTTTCGGTGTTCGAAATAAACTCTAAAATTTTTTGAATCAGTACATTTTGTTCTGATATTGTTTGGAGACAATCATTAAGTTTCTAGTCCATTTCTTTCATTGTTTGACACACTTTTATTTTACGACAAATATCGCATACATATGTAATAATATGCCGTGTCACTCAACTTCTTAGCTGTTTCGTCACTAATTGCAGCATATTTACTGTGTCTCTCTTCCTCACATACGAAACACTTTACAGTTCTTTCCGTTCTTCGGAATTCCACGCGGCAAATATAGCACTTACTGTTAGACATATTTTTGTTGTTTTATATATGTTGACCCACTTGACAAATGATTAATCATCCATTTGCTTCATTGATGTATTTCACTAATAGTTTATATTATCACAATTTCATTTATGTGTCAATAATAAATAACAATATTTTTCTTTTCGACACTGCACTATATGCAGAGCCGATAAAAATACGTCCTCACTCTTTGAAAACTACTACTCGTCTACATTGAAGTGATATTAAAAGCACAACGTCAATGCAATTTAGTAATAGCACAATCAGTGTAATATTGCCTCCTGGTCGATGTCAGAGAAGTCTGTATGCAGTACTATTCCATTACCAGGAGATTGTCAGCTAAATCTTAGCTTAGGATCAAAATACACTATGATATCATGATTTATCATTCTGTGATAGTCCACCTACTTTACTCTAAACTTGGAGTTTACAATACAGTTCTTCCATTTTAATTTAACGTTTCTCTCCAAATTTACATTATATATTATATTATGATGTCAAATATTAAATTGGTCAATGTTGGTCATGGAATGTAAAACGCTTGTCTTAGTTTAAATCATCCTTTTGAAATAATTCAATCATTGTCAAGCTACACTGACATTATCAATAACCTACAAATGTGTTACCTATTTAGTTCAGCTGTAAATGAATAATGAACTACAAGTTATGAAATAAATAACGTTTTTATTAACCAGAAAAACTAAATTACAATAATTGTTGGAAATGTCCCCGGTTTTGTTCAATGCATAAGTTTACGCGCCTCCTCATGCTGTGAAAAGCGTTTTGCAGCATTTCTGGCGTTATGGTTGCACATTGCTGAACAATTCTTTGTTGCAGTTCTTGCAATTTATGTATCGAATTTGCGAAAATCTTATTTTTTAAATAAGGAAAGATAAAATAGTCCATAATTGTCAAACAACGTGATCTCGGAGGAAACTCAACTTCCGTATGCAAATTTATCAGCCGGTCATCAAAAAACTCGCGGAGAAAAGCAAGATTTTCTCGTGTAGTATGTGCTGTTGCACCGTCTTGCTGGAAATAGCCGGATTGAAGTTCATCATCGTCTAACTGTTGCACAAATTCAGTAAAAAAAATATTTCTGTACCTTTCTGCTCAATTATTCTTCTGCGAGAAACTGTCATCCAAACACCAATTTTCTGAGCATGTAGTGGCGTTTCAATAAAAATATGCGGGTTATCAGTGCTCCACATTCGCATATTCTGAGAATTGATGTATCCCGAAAGGTGGAACCAAGCTTCGTCAGAAAAAAAAGTTAAGTTCAGCAGATCGTCATTCATTAAATTATTAACGAACCTATGACAGTACGCAAGGCGTCTGGGGTGGTCTGCAGGCAGAAGAGCTTGATATGATTGCATCCTATATGGATGCATGTTCAGGTCCTTCTTTACAATCGTTTGGCATGTTCCATAAGAAAGCCGAATTTCTTGAGAGAGAGTTTTAAAGGTTTTGTAGGCTCTTCTTCCATACGTTGACGAACGTCATTAATAACTTCTTCTGTACGAACTCTTGGTCTACCAGCACCTTTTTAATGCGTCACAGAACCAGTTTCGCGAAACACTTCAACACAATTTGTAAGGCATGCATAAAAATTGTCCGGTAATACTGCTACGGCTGGGAAGTGCTCTCGAAAATTGTCCAAACACAAACGTCGACTGTATTCCCAAGTTCCATTAACTAGCACACCCGTTCGAAAATAGGCTTCAATCATGTAAATTTTGTGCTCTGTGGTGAGAACCATGATTCAAAAACCGTGCAGGATTAGAAAACTTCATCACAATAACTTGACAGATTTTGACATTCAAAAAATTATGACATACCTAAATGTACGATGCACGCTACGACAATAATTTTAAAATCCATGACCACCATTGACCAATTTAATTGTTGATATCTCGGTATATTAACTACTACACAAACATAACCCTTGAATAAATAATATAAATAATTATTGATTACTGTGCATAAATCTTGAAAAGATTTTATATTACCGTATTAACTATAATAAAATATGCAAACCCATAACAATAAATTCTAGACAACAGTCAACATCGTACAGTAAACGTGTTTGTACCTGTATGGTGTCGCTATAAATTTACTTGAATAGGTTAGATTTTCTAGAATTGATTTTTTTCAGATTGCAGCACTTTTTTCCACACAAGCTGAGTTTTATTTAAAGAATAACTTGTAAGAAATAATTGTATTGACGAGCGTAAATATTATAATAATTGTTCTACTAAACTCTTTTTAATTTAGAAATGAATAATGAATCTTCAAAAGAATGAAAAGCTTTAGATGAATCAAAATACCACTTTAAATGATTTAATTACTGTGAATATTGTATAAATTTGGCACTAGTTTTACACTGGAGTAATCCTGTGGGTATCGTTTTTGAGATGTACTGAACGAATTATATTTAAAGTTTATTTAAGGTTGATAGTTCTGTTCAGAGATCATGATCGAATAGAATACAATTTGAAGTGTCGAAATTAATAACCAACTCAAGCATTTCGTTTAAATTCTGTACATGGAAATTGTAAGTATAGACTCGCGCGGCTTTCCGGATTCAATTTTAAATAACTAACTCTGTTAAATCGGATTTATAGCAGTTATTCGTGTTGAGTGTGTATGCTATTCTATGTATTCGTAAGTCTTAATATCATATCCTCGTATGAAGCTTTTTAAACATTTTAAAGGGGATAGAGTCATTTTCTTTTGCTTTTCCGCTTTTGTCAATTGCATTTCACTATTTGTCAAATGACTTTCCATGGTTTTAAACTCCAGCTGAATTTGTGAAATGGAATTCCCTTTTTTTCAAATTGCTTTCCCTTTAAATCAATTGCTTTTCTTGTTTATATGTAGGAATGTATACCTCTAGCATTTTATAAAAAAATATAGCAATGTACTCATTAAAGTGTAACATCTATGTCATCTAAACAATACTCAATTGGAAATTTCATTTATTTGTAAACAGTTGTGTAAATATGTCTTCATGTGTTGAACATAATTCAAATAATTTTGTGGACGTATACGCTCAGATGCATTATGTGCCTGTGCTTCCACTGGCTGAGTAACTCTTTTAGTGGATTTAGAAAAGGGCTATAAGCAGGAAGAAACACTGGAAAATGACCATGACCTCTAATGAGGGCCAAAACTTCCTTACTTCTATGGAATCTTACATTGTCCACAACAATATGAGCCCCTTCTACACCGTCATTATGTAAATGTTGAATAACGTTGTGAGAAATTCGGAAAAGTGCAGTACATCAAGGGGCACATCTTGAATTTGAAACAAATACAATGAATTTACGTTCATTATAGAGGCAACAGAATAATTGCGCCCTCATAACTATGCTTTTACTTTTGATGCTATGGTATTTTTCACAAATCTTCCGTAGGAAACGCAAAAATATATTTGTATTCTGTATTCGTCAATGAAAAACATTTTTTTTCTTTCCAAGATCATTCTGTTATACTGCACTGCGTTATCAAAGCGAGCTTGAATAATGTCCAGTGTATTTCTCCTTTCAGAATAAGGAAAGTTGCTCTATTAATCGTAGATAGTGCTATTTGTTGAAGAAGTGGCTATTGGTTTAAGCACTTTTATTGCAACTGGCGGAGGGTTCAAGAACAACCTAGGTCAATCCAGTCACGAATCTGTTCTTTTTGAACATTTAATAATTTTTGCTGCCGATGTCCTGTACTTTGCAATATTATTAGTTTTCCTATATATAGCATAAATTTTTCTAACCGTATCTGGCAAAACGAAATGAAATTTTGAATTAAGTTATGTTTATATTATGTAGACACTGTGTTTGTATCTAAATACAAAATAAATTTCTCACTTTAATGTGTAAATTGCTATATTTTTTTTTATAAATTGTAAAAGGTATACATACCTACATATAAGCAAGAAAAGCAATTGATATAAAGGGAAAGTAATTTGACAAAAAGGGAATTCCATTTGACAAATTCAGCTGACATTTAAAAACATGGAAAGTCAGTTGACAAATAGTAAAACACAATTAACAAAAGCGGAAAAGCAAAAGAAAATGACTGTATATCTGTATGTATTTATATTCATTTATACTGCTTCAATTAATCGCAAATATATTGGAAAACTAAATCAAATTCAAATTAAGGAGTTTATTTATGAAATACGTAATTCTACTTAACTAAATTTATTCTGTACCTTTGTTACATGATGTCGAAGCAGCTTTACGGTTTATTCAAGAAATGCGGTGATCTTTTCTCACGGAGCTTCTTTAAATATTTATTAAAGGGTCGTGTCTAACTTAATCTATTTTTGGGTCGTTACCACTAAAATAGCAATTTTTCTAACATACACGAGTTAAATAAAGTTGACCGTTTGGTGTAATTCAGAAACAGCAGAACAACTTGGGCCTAAGGAATTTGATTGATATTTTTATAAATAAGATTGTTTTAATGCCATTGCACCAAATTGTAACTTATCAATTATATTAATTTTTAATGCTGGAAAGTTATATTATCTATTATTGTTATCATGTGTTTTAATAACCAGAGAACATTCCCCAAACTTAAAATTGGAAATAATCTCTAATATTTGAATAAATAAACTCTACCGGGAGTTATGCTGTATAACCAGTGTTCAAGATTCATATGAGATAACTTTTATGAATTTCATAAACAGGGCTTGTTCGAAAACTAATTCAGATAGTAGAAGATAAAAAGTAATTCATGATATCGTTACACACATTAAAATCCTTGAAAGTACTCCTTTTGGGCATCTACACACTTTTCTAGCTATTTTTCCGTGCAAGGTACGTATCCTGGAAGGCGTCGATGTGCACCTCGCTCAGAACTTTTATCAAGGCAGTTTGGATGGTTTGAATGCTTCTAAAACGAGCACTCTTCAGGGCGATGTCTATGTTCGGGGGTCAGGTTAGAACTGTGGAGGAAGTAAGTGGGGCAACACTGCTAAGCAAATTCCTTAGATAGATATGACTGCCTACTTTTGTTGTGTTTTTTACACCTTTGGCGTTAAGGAAGCCAATTAACATGGTTTTCATTTTTTTTTGCTAGTTGACGGCCGGGTCGATCCCCCTGGTTGGCGTCCAACATAAACTAAACAATCAAGAGCAATGCCAGATTTAGATTCGCACGTCCAAAAAACTTTCAACCCACATATTGTCCGTTTGCTTTGCACACACTGGACGAATCTGTATCTGTCTTTGAAACAAAGAAGTTTTTCATTTGATATTTGGTTTGATGCACGTTTTGAATTGTTGAAAAAAAAATTGGGTATGCTTTAGACCACACGGCAGAAGTGAAAACTTCATCAAGGCGAGGTTAATAATACGAAATACAACTTTTTTTTTTCGTTCTATATTACATTTAAAAAATATATATTTATTATTATTGTGTATACATTATTCTAGTACATTTCGCTCGGTCTGATCAAGTTTTCACTTCAAAAATTCATACGTACGCATGTATATATACAAATATTATAATTCTCATACGAGTACACGCGTTGGTCTAATGGTAACGTGCCGGCTTTATACCCAGGCGGCTCGGGATCGCGGACAAGAATTTTTCAGAAAATAAAAATACAATATTTCGCGTATTTATTCTAAATTTCAATTTAATTGAAATGAAATACCGCTAGTTAGTATTATAATACAAAGCCGAGCGTCGAGCCGACTTTATCCGAACTAGCGTTTCATTCCGAGCGTGACGGCTCAGTCTCGTTCAGTGCCCAACAATCATTGCATCAACACGCCCATAGAAGTTTTCACTTCAAAAACTGATCCCAGGTGTAAGATACCAGTGCTCTTTTATTGTCAAATCTAATAAACTGTGTATTTCTTCAAATCCAAATATGGACGTCGTGGTTCTACAAGAGTCATCCTCGACCTTTTCCGGACCAGTTTTGTACTACTTATACCCCGTGAAAACTTGAAAATCTGAGAGATCAGAGTCACCGTAGGTTTCCTGAAACATTTAGTGGGTGTCGGCAAAGCTTTTGTTCAATTTAGAACGGAATTTCATCACATAACCTTTGTTCGATAGTTTTCTCCATTATGCGTCGTAATACAGACAGTACAAAGATATCTGCGAGAACAACGATTGTGACGTATCCATAGCTCGGATCAGACTGAACTTGGAATCGCTATAATGCCTAGAGTAATTTCTATACAGGGTGTATTTGAAATAAGGGGACAGAGTAAGATAAATGGAAAGATGCAATTATGTAGAATATAAATCCCAAAAATTGTGAGAACAATTACGACACGAACGCCAATATTAAAAACCCCCTGAAAAGTGTTTAATGTGCCGGCTATGGATTTAGCATGTGTCTAGTCGTAGGTATCGCGCCAGTTGGGCCAGACAGCCGACGTCATGTCTGACCCATGCGGCGGGATAAACACGCTTACATACACACACCGCAATAACAGCTCTAGACGTAAGATTTTTTTTTATTGAGATGCCGACTATGAATTTTGGAATTATTTTAATATTGCCAGGATTATTTAGATATTACGTTTTCTTCCGCAATAAATGTATAGTAAGTACTATTACTGTTATTATGATTAAATTCAACGACTTTTTACTTCTTATTTCTCACAAAAACAAATTTGTGTTGTAAAATTTGTGAATTGATCTGAAGACGACATCCATTACGCACTTGTAAGATGGGGCTCGACGATTAGGAAAACGCAACCTATACGTCCGACATGCATCTCCACCTGTTTCACCGTAAATGTACAATATATCGAATAGTTCGTGTGTTGTGTAAGCGACAGTCGAAACATTCACATGTAACAATCGAACGAGACTGACCTCGCACGCCTTCACACTCCTACTTAGTACCCCGCCCCACCCTTCCATACCCGACAGTCGTATTTAAGTGCAGTGGCGCGACGAATATTTTAAAAATATTTTTGTAATTTTTTTTCTCGCGTCAGCGAGAGAATTTGCGCAAAATATTTTGGATTTGAATCTAATAAAATTACATCTTTCCCTTAATCATACTCTGTCCCCTTATTTCATATACACCCTGTATAACCCAACTTATTCAAAGGTGCTGCAATAAGTAGGAGCAGCTGGAGAAACCAAATTACATATTTTCCGATCTAACTCTGTACCGCGTCAACATTCACAGGTATTTTTCACAACTCTAACCTGAATGAAAATTAAAAAATCTCTGAGGTTATACTCGTACTTAAGAAAAATTTACATAAAATAGGATAATATACTAGAATATATTTTTCCGAGTATGTTCTCTTGTAAGTAGAAAATAATTCTATTATTTATACTTTATGACGTAAAGTGTTTCAATGGGAAGAAGCACAAAAGCATATAATTAAAGGACAGTTGACAAGAGAGACAATTAACACGTCTATTGTTGCTTTCAAGTCATATTCCCAAGAGAGACAATTGCGAAAATAACCTGTCGGAACACATAAAGGCAGACGAACTTACAAAAGAAAATGTTCTGCCTGACCTCCATTACATTTATTGGCGAATTTTAAATGTCATATACATTTTATTATAAGGAAATATGTACTTGAAGAAGGTATACAAAGAATATTTTTAGAGCATCTAAATAAATAATGTACCTATTACTCGTAATAACTATGGATTTCTCACTTAATTCAACATCGAACTATATAGTGTTTGGAAGTAATTTAACGAGACAAGATTTTGTAAAAACTAAACAGAAGCTATCAAAATTATATTTTTGTAATCACCGCCTGTAAAGTGACATTTCGCGCGTGCATCGCTCGACCAGCAACGAATGTTTCCCGGTCAACTCGACTGTAAAAACTGCAAAAAACACTGGCTCTTGAGGCTTTAAAAAGAAAAGTTATCTTTATAGTAATAACATTTAGTCATAAAATACTACTTAGCTGGAACCCAAAGAACGGTAAATTCACTATAACTATAAGTATAAGAACATAATATGTAAGAATATAATAACTTGAACTTAATCGAAATGTAAGTAGTAGTACATGTAATGCTTAAATTAATTAGGTAATTTATTTTAGGTTAGGTATGATACTAATCTTTTCTATCTATAATATTTTTTTTTTAATTAAATGCTCGTTCAAAAAATATTGTACAAACCACTTGCCTGAAAACGTCTTCTATGCATTCGCGCAATTAAAAGCACTCGTTTCCTTCAGTCGCACGCGTTTTCAAGTGCGCTCTTGCAGGAATATAGTCTTCCCGCACTTGGTTCGTAAATAACACCATGTAACATAATTTTCATGAATTAGTTATATAGTTAAACCAGAAAATATTCTTCTTCTTCTTTCTTTCTACTCATGGTAGGTAGGGTGTGCCTGTTTTCAGCTTTTGTATGCGTTTTCTGATGTGGATGTCCAGAACTCTTTCCAGCGTTTTTATAGCCTTCCCTGATTCCTTTTTCTGACAGGGTTATTCAGCTGACCCCTTTTCGTAAGCCTGTTGTTTTCTATTCTGTTTATTTGTTTATATTTGATATTTTCCTCAGTGTTTTGTCCACTTTCCTATGTCTTGTATGTGCTTTGTTATCTAAGGCTCTCGCATTTAATTCTGTCATGTAGTGTTTTTCCATAGATGCTTCATATTATCTTCATTTCGACAGCTCGCGTCATTTGCTGTATTATGGATGTGTCTGGTCTTGTCTCAGCCGCGTATGTTATAATAGGTATTACTGCAGCTTTGTATATTTTGGGTTTTCTCTCTGCTTTTAGGTATTTCCATATTATGTCCCTCAAGCAACCCGAGATTCGAGATGACTTCATTGTTTGTTTTCGAACTTCACCGTATATGTTTCCGAAGCTTGTTACAGAGGCTCCCAATTATTTAAACTGACCTACCTGTTCGATACACTTCAGGTCGACCTCTAATTTGCATCTTACTAGTTCTTTGAATGACACTTGATTTTGTCAATATTGATGGCCATATTTAGTTGCTTTGCTGTTTGATTACATGAGTGAAGAAGTCTCAGCAGATTATCTTCCGAATCAGCAACGAACACCGTGTCATCCACGTAGCGGCCGAATTGAAGTAAGTATTGACCATTTTATAGCCTGCTGTTTTAGGTAGCTTTCCAACTATTTTGTCCATGACCATGGTGAATATAAACGGCCTAAGCCACTTGCCTTGCCTTATTCCAATACGCAAATGTATTTCTTCAGTTAGTTCGTTATTAACTTTTATCATCGTCCTGCATTAGCTGTTAAGCTGCTCGTAGATTAATTTTGTCAGTTTCTGAGATACTTCTTTTTCTCGAATTATTTCCGAGATGTCCTTTAGGCAAACTCGGTCGAAGGCATTCTTCATGTCGACAAAACACATTAGTGCGGGTTAATCCACATTTTGTTTCTGCTTTACATACCCCAAATCTTCATCTGGTTACCGTACATGTCTCTCTCCATCTGTTTTGTCAATGGTTCCCAATAATCTTCCTTCATTTCTCTTATTTTTCTGTTTTTCCCGTTTCGTTTCATTTTCCTTTTATTTTTGGTGTGAACCACGGTACAGTGATTGTTTTATTGAGATTCACTTCTCTTCTTCCCACAGCTTCGTTAGCTGCATTGGTGATATTTGCTCTCAGGGTGTTCCATTGGGTATCTACGCTGTCCTCTCTATTAATCGGGTTCTGCTTTATTTTTTTTAGTCAGTCTGTTTCTGTAAAGCTGTTTTACACTCCCTTCTTCTCTGGATTCAATATTGAACTTGTATATGTATCTTAGCTGAGGTTTTTTATGTAATCGAAATGTTTATTCTCATTTCACAGAGGACTAATTTGTGGTCACTTCCTACGTTAGCTGCATTAAGTGTTCTCACATCTAGTATTGTCTAAGGTGTGATCTCTCTATTAGTGATTAGTCTATAACAGATTGTTGTTCCCTCATATTTTGTCGCGTGTTTCCAGCGGAGGACATCTTTAACAGATCTTTATTGTCGTTAACAGTATCCTCTTCAAATCTTTGGGTTATAACTTCTAACAGTTCGTTTCCAATTCTAGCATTCAAGTCTCCCATGATTTCTTCCTGTCAATAATTGTTTGTAATTAATCGTAGAAATTTTCTATATCCTCTCGATCTTTGCTATATCGGAGCGTACACGCTTATGAAGTGGATGTTGTTGTCGTAGATCTTCATTGTAACTTGTGGTATTCTGTCACTGATGTACACTGAGAAAAATGATATTGTTCAGTCAATAGCTTTTAGACTTTTAACCTTCTACACATTGACTGAACAAATAATCTATTCAGACAACAAGAAGCAAACTAATAATCCAATTACTTTAATTTTTTATTGCCAGTATTGTTGATTCAACATTTTTGCTCATTGACTGAGATTCAATCATTCGCAACTTTTGATCGAACATTGTAAATTGTTGTTCAAATAAATTGATAGTGTTGCATTAGCAACGTGAGACATTCTTTCAAAGTTCAAAGTGCAAATAATATTCTATACAATATTATATCATACACGCAAAATCATTGATTCAATAACTTAAACTTGATAAACCATACGTTTTGATTCAAAGTTCTGAGGTGATTGCTCACCGGGAAACAGTGAAAACTATTCAGTCAACTAGAAATTGGTTGACTGAACATGTCATTTCTCTCATTGTACCTATTATTCTTATTGTACTTATTCTCTGTATTTATTGTCTATGACTAGGGCCACTCCCGAATATCCTCTTTTGTCTCGTGCGACTCCACTATATATAAAGATGTATTTGTCGATTTCTGTTTTTCTTTTTCCTTTCTTTCTCGTCTCACTCACAGCGCTTTACAGTTCATTAATTATTTCTTGGTTGGTCTTAATGCTTTCATTACATTCCACGTATAGCGATTCTAAGTTTATTCTTCTTCTTATATATGATATATTGAAAACGACAAATCAGTTTATGAAAATTTAGTAATTGGCAAATTTGATTTAAAATATTTTATGTTAAAGTACACTGAATAGGTTAATCCTATAATATTAATATCGATATGACAACGAATGTAAAAAATGATGTGTCGGGACTATACAGTTCTTTTGTACGTATGTGAGATTAGAATTTTTATACAGAAGTTGTTGGAAATATAATCCTGATAAATTTACCCCAAAAATAGAAACACCATATTGTTTAGACATTTTTGTTATGTCTTCATCAGAAAAATAACAAGTAGAAAAGAAAAAATCATATTGCTGGTGCTACATAACCCAGCAAACTTGCTAACATATATAATTTTAATACAAACAATAAAAACAAAATTTATTTATTGAGTGATTGATGAATATATTTTTGCTATTTTTACTACAATTTTTATTCTTTTAGATAATATACTTATCTACTTACTTAATCTAATCTAAAAGAAATTTATTTCTATTTATTTTGGAATTTGTACTATTTCTATAAATATTTTATGCGTAAAAAGTGTCTGTTTAACATTCTATAAAAATTTAAGCGACACTTTCCTTGCTCCAAAGCGACGGGCGTGAAGCCTATCTCCTCGAAATCCCTTGGCCATCGTCTTGTGTATATAAATAATGATTTTTCTCTCATACCTCTGTGTACGATAACGCTTTATCTGGAATACTAAATATATAAATTTCCAATAAATCTTCATCACAGCAAACAACAATATAAGGAAATCCCAAAATAATTTTCTTACAGCAGAATCTAATTTCATGGGAAACGTGTCCGGAATACTGGAAAAGTGTACGCGGCACCGTCGATAACTATAAGTTAAGTTTGGGGTGCGTCGCCATCAAGTAAAAATAATGGTGATTTGATACTGGTGTACCGCAACTGTAGAAGAAAAACCAATCGGCTTCTTTTGAACGATAAAATTGGTGAATGAGGGCAGTAGGATCGCCATAATACGTGATACATTCGATTCTCAACACAACGGGACCATAGAGCAAACATTATTTCAATTCACCTCTATGCCTTCCGGGATTGTAATTTATCCGTTTAGGTCGAATTATGTTTGTCAAGAATACAATAGTTATGTATATCCCTATGAAACTTCCAGCAAATTATGGAATTGATAAAGTAATATACATTTATAACCTTATATTAATGAGATTCTTTTGTAGATGTACACTTGTACACCCTATATATACAAATATATTATTTAGTTTTAAGAAATTTATTCTAATTTTGAAATGTTTCCTGTAAGTAAATATGTTATGCAAATTGTCACCGAATAAACCATTGACCCCGTATTTTATTTCGCTAAATAAATAATTGAAATAAACCGGGTGTAGAATAGATTTTCAGATAGGGATTTTATATGTTAAACTACAAATTTACTTTCCTAATTATATTATAGCACAATGTTCAAGTTAAATTTGAAGACTATTAAGAATCACTTCCAAATCTCATTTTGTTTATTTTCTAACACCTGGTATTTAAATATTATGAAAAAAAGAATGAAGAAACATAAATTAAAATAGCTTTACTATCACAAGTATACATATACCATAAGACCGCGTGCGTCTGCATTATCGCGATACCTGTAGAGTAAGCGAAACAGATAGAGATGTCTGTGTATTAGAACGATAAACAAGTGGACGCAGTGTTATACTGGATTGCAACAGAGCTAGTATTTCGCATATGCCTATGATGCACTCGTATTTGTCCAAAAAATCTACATTTATACGGTGTAGTCGGGCAGTCGCATTCGCCGTCGCTTCCACATATGGGCGTCAGTTCGAGTTTTATTATTGCTTAAGAATAACATTTTTTTTAGCTAATTACAGGTTAATTGCAATGTTGAATTACAATTCTGTTTTAAGAAGTAAATATTTTATGTTTCAGTATTTTATTATAGTTGAGTTTTTAGATTATAATATTTGTTGAAAAATATTATTTTAGTTAAGAAGTTTTTTTTATTTTAAAGTCTAGGAGTTATTTATTATTTATTTTTGCTCTTTTATGTTGTTTATGAAGCTGTGATGAGTTACTTCACTGACATATTATCAGTGATTATCTGATGCTTCAAACAACTACAAATAATTACTTACAACGGGGACGCAATACCTATTACACTGCTTTTCACTTGATTTGCCTACGAATACATTTATACGTATAACTTATACGCCCGCTGTCTGTGTGGCAATTCAAGTTGGCACGCCCATTTATAGTCGACCAGTAGTTACTAATACATGCATCGCGCTATGAACGGCGGCCACACGGTATACTTTTATATGTAAACGTATATGCACATATTGCTGTGACCTTCACATTATCAGCATCGGAATACATACTTGCTTCAATTAAACATGTACATGCAAATAAGTCAAGTTATAATAAAAACTGTAATATTCATGATTATAATACTCGACGGCATAGTGACTTGAGGGTTGCTTATCATAGACTGTAAACCACGCAAAATAGTGCTAGCTATTGAGGTGTTAAGCTATGTAACCTTCTTGCTAGTGAACTGAAGTGCCAATCTCTTAGCAAGCTGACATGTAGGCTTAAGAGTGTATTACTCAATGGTGTCTTTTACACTATTGTAGAATTTACAAATCATTTTTGATATTGGATGTTTCTTTTTTCTTACATTCATATATTAATGTTCATTGTGTAGTAATTTTTAGTCAATTGTGCAGAATGTGAATTTGAATTTTTACCTATATTTGTGTATATTATTACTATTGTTATTATTTTATGGATGACATTTAACAATATGACTTGTTCTATGTTCATTTTATGTGATGTTAGGATGAAATAAAGCTATCTATCTATCTATCTATCTATCTATCTATCTATCGAAAATAATAATCTTTATATTTCGTTTGGTTATTAAGAAAAAAAGAATACTAATTTTATTTTTAAAACCGCTTATTTAAAAATTAAGGTATTAGTTAAAAATAGATACTTGCAAGTACAATAGGTTACCAACATTTAAGTACAATTCTATTGTCAAAATGTATAAGTTGTTGGTATGTAATAGTTAAATAAATATAAATATTAAGCATAAGACAAACACAAAATAAATCAATGCAGTTTATATTTTGTAAAAAAGACAAGCACAAAATATGGTTCGAGTACAAAACTACAGAACCTAATTTCACTCAAGGCGTTAGAACAGCCTTAAACATTTTAAGAAATGGACCATTATTTAAAAACAAAAAGGTATTGAGAGTGAATAACACAGAGAGAGAGAGTTATGTTAAAGGATGGGATAATAAAGAGAGTAAATCATTTAAATGCTATTAAGTTGTATGAACAAGGAGAAATCTGGTGTGATCGAGAAGATAACACGATTGAGAACGTATAAATATAAATTTTATACCTGAATAATGGTACCAATTCATAAGAAAGATAATAATGATAAAACTTAATATATTAGATACGTACTCTTTATAATAATAAAAATAAAAAAGGATATTATAACATTTCCAGTGGAAAGTGTTAGATCGTAAATAAAAATATCTTGTGTAAATAACAATATGAATTCAAAATACACTTGTTAGTTCTTGTATGGGTAGCTCAAACATTTCAATAACAATGGAAATGGTTATTTGTGGTTTCAAAACCTGCAAAAGAAAATACAATGTTAATGTTGTTTATAGCATTCTACAAATTGACGTGTTACCTGAGGAAAAAGCATGGTTAGAAATCGGGAAGAATGTGACAAAAACGACCGTTCTTCGCATTGCGAGCCCGATAAGAAAGTTCCCGTCTTATATAACGTTTTTCCTGTATTACTAGACCGAAGAGTTTCTAAAAGAAGAATTAAAATAAGATTAATAAATGGCAAGAAGAAATATGTAACAAATAATGAAAAAGGCAATGCATTTATATACGAATACAATGAAGGGTTATACTGAAAAGGAAAAGAAAAAAGATGCAATTACCTCAGATGAGATGCAACAAATTTGTGAAAGACTTTAATATTAAACTGTTTGAAGTATCGCCATTAGTGTGTAACTGTCAAGATGATCTATGTGTATCGATTCGAATATGACAACCTAAAGAAAACGAACAAGAAAATTTTACAACGAACGTTTTTGAAAAGATGTAATAAATTTGATATAGCGAAAGTGAGAGTAAGGTCGATATGTACTACTTATCAACTCACGATTAGATAATCTGTATTAAGATCTAGACTTCAATTTTAATTTAGTTTCTTCTAAAAACAAATTTATTCCGTTAATTTTCATTTCTTATCATTAATTTTAACATGGAGGGTGTAAATAAGATAGAATTTGATAAAATGTACGATGAAATGAAGTAAGTCATGAGATAAAAGTAATTCAATGTATTGGATATCATTCATGAAATAATAAAAAGAATAGTTAATGGTGCTAAACATGCTGAAGACATCATTAAGTATCAAATAATTACTTAATTTTTTAATTCAAATAAATTAATATGAATAAGCCGGGATATTTTTGATTGGCAAATGCTAAGCAGCTAGAGGAATGTGAGAATGTGTACAGTTAGCGATTAGTATGAACCAATTTCAAAGCATTCACGTTGCAAGATTCTAGATTACTGAAGCACTATGTGAGAATGTATGTTTTGGTGACGGCATCGTATTAATTAACAAATTCACCAGAATCAATAATATTTTAAAATTTAAAAGAACAAGATGAATATTCATTCAGCTATCATCATAGACATATAAGTATTTCACAAACATTATAACTCTAAAGTGAGTATAAATGTTTTTTTTTAATTATAAAACAAAAATTTATAATAGACAAGGTTATTAACAATCGTTATTTCTGAATGTAACTATATATTTTTTATATGAGAATTAGACATTTTGTTTAATTTTTGTCCTTATCCCAAGCAAAACTAAATAAGAGGCGAATCAGAGCATAAGTGCGTACTGCGTACTACGTATAAGTGCATTTAGAAATATTCTCTTATTTTGCCTTCGGGGCTTTAGAATCTCCTATACTTTCGGATGCAGCAACCTCTAAGAAGAAAATGTGAGAATCATTCAAATGTTCCTATAGTAGTCGACTTAAGCTTGTTTTACATATTGCCGTGATCTCTTGCATATTGAAAATAATAATAATAATAATAGCATTAAGAATTAATTTTAGTATAAAAATATAAAAGAAACAGTAAAGAATCAGATTTTATTGTATTTAAATATTTCAACATAAGGGCATAATAAGTTGCATACATTTAAGTATAGAAAGCTCAGACATAAAAATAAATTTATTGTTACAATAAATTAAAAGGTTAGATAAATATTTACAATTTAAATATTAAATAGGTACAAAATAAAAGACGAGATAAATATAAGCTATATATATTTCTTTTATAGAAAAGATGAACAGGATGTATGGTTTGCGTATAATGAGAAACAACCTAACTTTTCAAAATGCGTGAAAATTGCACTAAACATTTTGAATAATGGACCGTTGTTTAAAAATAAAAGAGTTTAAAATAAGTCATGCTAAAAGGATAAAAATTTACCTTAACTTATGACTATATAAATAAATCAAAAAGGATATAAAATTAAAATATTCCGAGACCATACAATCAGTAGTAATGTTTTTATAAACGGTAGCTGAGCAAATAAAAATACATTCATGAATTCGTGTGTGTAGCACAATGTTTCGACTGTAGAGAGATTTGTACGGTTTGATGACCTACAAAAAGAAAATATGGTATAAACTTCGTTTGTAGTTTCTTACAGATAAATATATCACCATTAGAAAAATCCAGGATCGAAAGCAGCGACGAAATAGCAGGCTAGATGGATCGTGATAGTACGAATAATCTTGGAAGAAGAATACCTGTTATTTACAATATATTTCCAATTTTACCGAATACTGAAACAAATAAAAAAAAAAGGATTGTGTTAGGGAATGGAAAAAGGAAGTATGTGGCAAATAATGAAAAAGGTAACAAGTTCATAAACAAATACAAGGAAGAATTGTATTAATTAAAAATATACCTACTTTGGAAGATACCAAATAATTATGTTGCCACAGCAATATGTCAATTAATTTATCTTAAAACTAAAATAAAATTGAAATTGAATTTAAAATTAGTAGAAATAGTATAAGAGCTCTATTTCATATAAAATGATGACGTCTCCCTCTAACGTTGGTGACAAGTCGCATGCTTGGACATTCGTGTTTAAGGAATTGCTTATTTATGGTTACGTAAAATTGTTCTTGATTTAAAATACGAAATAATATACTTGGCTTTTCCAATCATGCTTGCATTAATTTGTAAAAACCTTTTATATAAAGCTGCTCTAAAATTCATTAATAAGTACTTTTGTATTTTATAGAAATTTATATTTAGTAAAACTTTATTTTATTGCAGAAATAAACTATTACTTTCCGTTTACGGATTTGACTGGATATCTAATCAAATCTTGAGGGAAAGATTACACTCTTAGGTCGTTCGTCCACCGAGGAAACCAAAACGAGGCAACCAATCGCATACAACCAAGCAACCAGTCACGTCGGCGACCAACACATTAAAAACTACATGTTCGTCCTCCGCGGCGACTACGACCTATCGTGAAAGGCAACCTATCGCGCACGATTATACTTACTGGTCGCCAAGCCTTTAGTTGCTTATGACCATTCGACCGATAGAGCTATTCTTTATTTGTAAAGTTCAACTTCTTATGCTAGTCTGTAGTTTTTAACGCAATAACATGCCGTGATCGATTTCAAAAGCTAAAGAAAGTGAAAACATAAAGTTTGTGTAGACTGAAACTTTATGTTTGTTTAAACGTGGCCGGATCTTTGAACTCACTTGAAACATCTTTTGCGCCCTTAAGTATAGGTCGGTGGACGAAGAACTATGCAGCCAGTCACCCGCGACTGGTTGCCTACAACCATATTGATTTTCTCGGTGGACGAACGGCCTTAAACATAACAATTGATAGTTATACATACGAGCGCTCCGAATTTTCTTTGCAAAAGTTGTTTTATATTATTAAGTTTTAAATTCTCCATCTTCTCATAAAATGTCTTCATAATGTATAATTTGCGAAAGATTTACAAAAAACTGCTACTCCATAAGATTGAAACTGTTACTTCCAAACCGAATTTTAAAATTTGTTTTATATGAAACATATTTCAAATCGCCCTCTAAATGGATTTGTATTCTTGAAAAAACTGTATAAAATGAATAATTTGCTAAATATTGCAAAAAATCTGTTATGAGTTAAAAGTGAAAGTGCTACGTCCGGTCACAGTTAGAAATATTTTTGGCATAATACATTATTTAAAATTAAGCATTAATACTTTCATATTTAATATCTAAGTCCTAGACTTCCAGTGTTGTCGTGGATACCTTCTTGGTTTCTAGGTTGAAACCGCGTCATTTTCGCTGGTTCTAGTGCCGACGTTTCGTCCACTATCAACCCAGAAACCAAGATGACATCTTCTTGGCCTTTTTTTTAAATGATTGGCATCTCTTTATGCGTGGGCATCGCATCTTGTCTAATGTGTATGTGAAGTAAGTTGAACTTTGTATATATGTAATTTAAGGATTCATGAAATCTCATTTTGCACGAAATTATTATTTAATATAATTATTATGTAACTTAACTTAATAATAAGAAATCCATCCGACATGCACAATATTTATCATAGTTCCTTAAAACGTTAATTGCATTCAAAACGAGATTTCACATAGCATTTAATTTAAAGAAATACGCATACGTAAATTATAATCTGTATTTTGTCATAAAATTAAGTTTAGAAGTGAAATGAAAAGGAGTGACTTTGATGAGAGATATTCATCTCACATTTAATTAAATTAATTATCACACGGACACATATAACGCAAAAGATAGCCATGAACTCAGATATTCGGATTAAATTACAAACTGAGTAGGCGCTTGAAGTCTTTCGCCATTGACAGGAAATTAAATAATTATTCTGTCAAACTACTCCTTGGCAAAAATCAGACAATCGAAACGTCTAACGAAAACATTCCAAATAAAATTCTCGTAAATAGAATTTAGAAGGAATGTCGAAAATATTGATTAATAAATGTTACTACTTGAAAAATTCCTTAAAAAAGTTAAAGAGTTTAAATTTTTAATTTTACTGTTTAGCAAAAACTAACGTGATAAATAGAACTTCCAAGTTTTGATATTAATATTATTACAGAATATTGTGCGATGCATATAACATAGGAAAGCGTGCCTTACATCGTTTGGTTTTTTGTTTACTTTTTGTTCATGTTATTTCATTTATCGCATTAAATGGAGAAAGGTAAAGTTTTTGAAGTACTAGTGTATATGTTTCTTCTTATTAATATAACGAGCCGACTGAGACAAAATTCACAAAACACGATAAACCTTTATGACACTCGCTTTTAGATATTCACACTTGTTTAAACTAATAAGTCAAGTTTAAAGATCAAACATACCTCATAATATCACCTCCAAGAAATTTAGCGAGATAAAATGCTATTGGGCAATAAGTTAAAATATTATAGTTCACTGAACTTCATACATTGCTTAATACGACTTCGAAAGCATAATCTTGCAGGAAATTAAAAAATCTAAAAGGTATACTTCCGAGTTTATTGAAAACTTCTTTTGCATAATATAATATCGTCAGAGTTAATCTACTTATTTTAAGCGTCTATAGTATTATTTGCAAGAGTGCTACATTTAACACGCAAGGATCATTAGTAGCAGCATACTGGCGCCTGTTTGGAGTTAATTAAACTCAGAACGTAAATGTTACTAAAGGGTTAGGAATTCTCAAAATTTTGCTCCTCCACTGGCCTGTGACGTAGCCTATCATTCAGACCACCACCAGCTCAGATGAAGACGATCGGGGTTCCGAAACAGGTGGGATAATTGACGCCATTTATACATTAATGTCTATCAAGGTCATGCGTGTATGTGTCGCTGGTTATTCAAAAGGTATCGAAGTAGGCTCAAAAGCTCAAAAAGCAATGGTGTCAATAAACAAACCAAATTTATTTACTAACCGAAAAATATATAATCTCAAACAACAATAATTAATTTGGTTGGTGATGTAAAATTGCAGGAATGCGAAAAACACATACCTTGTGCCTTTGCTGTTGCATATTTGTAACTGATTGTGCCATTTAGGTAAATCCTACTAAAACGTAGGGCAAAGCTCAAAGTTTACGTAGCTTAACAAAAAGGTAGCATCCTAAGAGACACACACCGTATATTAAATTTGCGGCCGGGTATGAAAGGAAAATTTAAAGTGCTATCTTCATTAACTAAATATTAAACACACCTGTATATGAAGTTAAAAGGTGTGAAAAGAAGAAAAATTATTTATGGTACAAGAAATAAAAAATCTAATTGAATTAAAATAAAATGGCTTAAAAGTCGAGGACAAAAGTACAAAAAACAAAAGAATGATTGGAACCTTTGATCAAGATTTAGTCTACTTACAGAGAAACAAACTTCAAATCTACTTAATACTTAACAAAGGTAATAGGATATACCTAGGCTAGCAAGCGAATGGCTTGCCTAATCAGTTCCAAAAGAAACATAAATACGAGACTTGCTCATTGCTGTTTTCCTATTTTTGTTATTAGCTTACTATAATTGTTAATGAAGCCAATATCTCATGTTTGACAGATAGATGACTTTTTTTTATAAAAATTGAGTGACTATTGTTTCGTTGTATAATGTTTTGTACTTTATATAAAACTTCATTGCTCTATCTACTAAAGCTATTACCAGATTTGTTTCACTAATCTAAATGTAAGGTAAATTAGAAATATATAATTTAATTAGCACTGATCTCACAGAAAAAAACAGGCACAGATCCGCTATTAGAATTGATCCAACGGCTTAGATAAAATAAATGATTAATTGCACCAGAAATAAATATACACTGGGAAACCTAACGGTCACAGTTCACAAAATTTATTACAGTTGTAAGTTAAAAAATAGCTTATACTAACTACCTTAAAAGAATAAGAAAATAAGACAAAAATTATTAAACGCAATGAATATATAATGCACCACCATGTGGTGTGATTATTTTGCAATGATTATGATTGAATTTAAAAATTGTAAATAAAATACCTGATCAACTCAGTGGAACATAATGTAAACTAAATAGATAAAATGTTTATATTACTTAGGAATTAATCTACAATGGCCTTAGCACTAGGTAATAATTAGCACATATTCGTGTACTTACGAGTATATACGTATCAGACAAAAAATCAGGTGGGCAGGAAATCCAAGCTTCCATAAGCCAAATCGGTTCCTTTCTTTTTAACATACATTACCAGTAATTAACTAAGTAACTTTGGAAGGCTTGATTATCCCAGAATTATAAAAATTCAACTGTTCTCAACCAAAAGAAAAAGCGTCGATATACTATTTCATTAAAATTACGTGCGCCCTTACGGCGGAAGAGTTTGCAACTACATGTATTAAATGCCACAAAACAAGACCAAACTATCATAGATTTATTTAAACAATTTTGAAAAATCAATTAAAACAATTTAGATATGCCAGATTTGATAATTGAAAGAAATTCATCATTGTGGAGATAAATAATCTTACCCAGAGAAAGCACCACGGAGTTTAAAAATACGTAAATAGCCGAATGTACTTTATTTGGAATAAGAGGAATTCCATCAAAATATGGAAATAAAGCATTGTAAAATGCTAACATATATTAAAGAATATTGTACTACTAGTACGAATTATTACAGATAGATATACAGGGTGAGTCATTGGTAGCCGCTTCTTCGATTGCTCTTTTGTGTTTTTAATAAAAGAAAAAGGAAATAGTGGAAGATTTATCGTTGCTTGTGGCGCATATTCTAAAAATACGTTAAACTCTGACATACTTCCGATTTCACCGGAAGTGCATGGAACTTATGTTTTTAAAAATGATTCATCCTACATATTTTTTGATTTTTTAGTACTGCTGTAAATTTCCTTTTCAACTATTTTTTATTTTTCAAAATTAACCGAATAGTTTTTGAGTTATTAATTTTTTTTGAAACGTGTTCAGAAAAAAATCATTTTCTCATTGTTTTTAGAAGTAAAAACATTAACTTAGTGGTGCTTGTAACCAAAAAAAATGTCCGTTATTTAATATTAGTTGCACTCGACAATACCTCAAGAAACTTAGTTTTTTTAAAGGCTACTTTCCGAAATTTTTACATACCAAAAACTTATTTTCTTTAAATGGAACAGCCGGTATTTTATTGTGGAATTTTGTTCCTTTTTTATTCTTTTTCATTTTTGTTAACAATGCCCTATTCCTATCTTTTGTAATTTCTGAGATAATCGCTATAGAAGCAATCAGCGGTCAAATAAAGAATTACTTTTTGAAGACATTGCATGAACATTAAAATCAGAAAAGCGTTTACAAGAATATATCGAAACGTTTTACGCAACGTTAGTACTTCTTTGAAAAACAGAATACCTCACGTGCATTGCACAATGCTGAATATATTCTTTAATGAAATTGGTGTTTCTTTCAATAGTTTGTGGTTATTTAAATTGCGTTGATTTGTTGTTTTTAATTTTGAAAAACTACAGCCATCTCTTATTAAGAGCTTCAATAATGAGAGAATACGGGCAATTAGGCAAATTAAATTAAAGATAGCAGCATTGTTTCATGCACCTTTTAGTGGCGCGGCATCTTGAAATAAGTCGGTAAACACAATCTTTGTTTTATTTCGTTTTTAACCAGTAGTGTAAAAAATGGACATTTGGACATTGCCGGGCTTAAAAAACTGAAATGCGATGCCCTTCATTCGGTAAAATTATTACTTTTCGGATACTTGTATTTAATCATTACTTTGTTTGACAGTTGACTAAGGAAGTCTGGCCCTATTCCAGCGTTCCATAGATTGAACGAATATTTGGGTGCATAGCATAGAACAACAGCGCTCGTAGTTAGTTATTTGACCGTTAATTGCTCCTATAGTAATTATCTCAGAAATTACAAAAGATAGGTATTGGACATTATTAACAAAAATAAAAGAGAATAAAAAAAGTAACAAAATACCACAATAAAATACCGGGTGTTCCATTTAAAAAGAATAAGTTTTTGATATGTGAAAATTTCGGAAACTAGGCTTTGAAAAAACAAAGTTGCTGGAGGTATTGTCAAGTGAAACATACCAAATGATGCAGAATTTTCTTGGCTACAAGCACTAATAATGTTAATGTTTTTTACTTTTAAAAACAATAAGAAATTGATTTTTTTCTGAACACGTGTTTTGGTCAAATACTTTAACAAAAAATTATGCACTCAAAAACTATTGGCTCAATTTTGAAAAAGGGAAAACAATTGAATAGGCAATTTAAAGCAGTACTAGAATATCGAAAAATATATAGGGTGAGTCATTTAGAAAAATTAAGTTTTGTGAATTTCCGGTGAAACCGGAAGTGCTTCAGAGCTTAAGGTATTTTTAGAATATGCGCCACTAGCAACCATGAATCTTCCACTGATTATTTTTTCTTTTATTTAAAACACAAAAGAGCAATCGAAGACGCGGCTACTAATGACTGACCCTGTATATAACAAATAATTTACGTAAAGAGACATATTGTACAACAAATTTAAACAATACATTTTTGTACTATTACGTTCACAAAGTATGTTTCATCATTAAAGATACTGAGAACTACCTTGTTTACAATCATTCAAACAATTTCCAAGTTTTAGACTGTCAAATTAATTAGGAAGTATGGAGAACCACGCTTAGTATGTAACTTGGAAATATTCATTACAAATTTTGATTAATAGGCCGAAACCAAACAAACAACATTGTGATTAAATACTGTCTACACTGAATCTCTAGTTTCAGAAAATGTGCCCGATATTAGCACGTTGAAATACTAAAACGATTTTGAGGTAAATCTCTTCGTTAAATTAATTTGTTCTCATCTGCATCTGTTTTATGTTAATTAAAACTTACAGAAACGCGTTCCGCCGAAAACAATATAGGCATATAGCGAAACACAAACCAGCGTATAATTTGCAAAAGGGTATTGTAGATACTTTGTCTTGTTTATCTTTACAATTATCATGAAGTGGATATTTCACAAGTTATGTAGAAGCGCAAGTTCGGTTCCTGTCAAGGCTAATATCAGGACATCCCACTCGCATCCAACTTCATAGTATCAAGAAAGAGTGCGATGTTCTGGCATCATCTATCACATTTGTACAGGGTGAAGCAAATTCGATACTTTCTACCTAAAAAAAAATAATTGTGGAATTATTATATATTATTACTATATACATTATTTAGTGGACAGTATGTGTAAAATTAAAATTATTTGATAAAGAGTCTATACTTACTAGTTTATGGATCTAATATAAATGAATTCATATTGCTGATAATATACATAAATTATATTTATGTGAATAAGATTAAAAATTAATAGAGTCAAAATGAATTGAGCAATGAAATGTACTTCACTAACATTGAAATGAACAGAACATTTTTAAAAAGGGAATTGATATGACAGTAGGGGCACTATCCAGTGAAAGAGAATTTGTATCACGCTTCATTTCAAGAGTCATTTACCGAAATTGTAGTATCGTCAGTGTTGACGCACGATCGTGTATCCGATAAGTTCTGTTCTGAGTCATTTTTTGTGAATGATAAATAATAGCGGACCAAGTACTGGTCCCTGTAAGACGCCTGCCGTATCAGTAGTAATGCAAGTCTGATTTTACTTACTTCTACAAATTGTTTCCTATTATCAATATAGAGAATCAGATAATTGATAGCTATATTTCGATTACATGTTACATTCATGTGTTTGTGTTTACCTAGATGTTCTTTGCTTAATTGCAACGTCTCTGAAATATCGGTCAATGTAGATAGACGTCTTTCTTCCGCACCCATGCTGAGAAATTAATCAAGTGATTTGTTTCAAAAAATCCCATTTATCTATTTAATATATTTCTATCAAAAATTTTCGATATTACTGGTCAAATCAGGATTACTTTTCTTTACACTTACCACCTCACTTTTTGTATAAAGTTTCCAAATTCATAGATTAGTGTCTGATAGACATGTCATACTTCACTTAAAATAAAAATGTCTAGTGCTTCACAATGTTAAATATATAGATGACTTAAAAGTGAATATTTAGAATGACTTAAAAGTGAATATTTATCTTGGTGTAGAGGCACTATAAAATGACAATTTCTAAAAAGTTTCAATGACTAACAAGTGAAATTGTGATCAATTAAGCATAGAACAATTTGTATTATCTATATAGTATCATCACACGGTATTGATCATCAAATACGGGCATTCAGTAGCACCACACAAATAATATCGACACAAATTGCACAGTTACAAAGAAAAGGTAATGTAAAAATAGAAGTAATGTTGTCGTGTACCAATTATAAAAATTATTCAATAATTTTAAACTGGCATTTAATTTAAAATTTTATTTCAACAACGATTTTATCATGTTTTATACATTACTTCTGATGAAGACAAAGTATTAAACTTTGCGAAACGTTAGGAATTTAGTTTCATTCGAAATATATATAATAAATATGATTATATAAGTAATTTCTTTTGTATATAGTATTTTATTTTACTAAGTTTAAGATTACAGTAAAATGTACAAGAAGTATGTGAATAAAGGATGTGAGCACGGTATGATAAATATTATATAAGCCATTCATATTCATATGTGGCGGTGTAAGACAAATGCCACCTATATATACAATCAACAAATATCACTAGGAGTACTTTTAAAAGGTAGCCTGGTAACATAGAATTGTTGTAGACCAGAAACATAGGAAGAAATCTTTTCTGAACCTGGGGGTCCTCCAGATTTCTGCGCCTCGGTGCGCCGGGCCTTTCGTATTCTCTCTGGAGGGAACTCGGTGCCCGGGGTGTAGGGTCGTAGGGCTCGGCGGAGGCAACGAGTAATGCTACTAGATGAGTGCGTCGTCCGCGTGTCCAATGAGACTACCTGGAGGATGGCCGCCGACGGCGTGACCAGGCCAACCCGACAGCGTTGAGGGGCCTCCGTCGAGGCCGAAGAGGAAGATGGAGGGTTCTGAGGGAAAGAGAAAACACGTATATAAGTAATAAAATTTACTCAAGTTAATTTCACAACATAAATACATTTTGAATCATTTCTATATGACTTGCATAGCTATTGAATAACTAATAATTTATTTACACTTTAGTATAAAATGTCAATCACCAGACACGATCAGCTGGGTGAATTCATACAATAATCCCCAGGTCAACCACCTACCTTTAATAGAAAACAGGCTGGTTGATGAAGTA
The DNA here is from genome assembly GCA_963170755.1 of Amphimallon solstitiale. Taxonomy (NCBI): domain Eukaryota; kingdom Metazoa; phylum Arthropoda; class Insecta; order Coleoptera; family Scarabaeidae; genus Amphimallon; species Amphimallon solstitiale. The sequence goes on from OY720675.1 coordinate 205,949,704, forward strand.
ATTCATAAAAACAACAAACGTATACCAACCATCACAAACATCTTTCCGTTATTTCCTATGTGTAGGAAGGCAAAGAAAATAAGAATAAAACATCCGAATAGTGCAAGGAAATGGATTAAAAATAATATCAATAGCAATGAAGAGATATATATGATATGTTAGAAATAGTATAATAATTATTAGGTACTTACCAAGTAAAATATCAGTCAATAACTTATTGTTTATCACATTCATGTTCACCATTTTGTCATTTTAACATTTTTATAAAATTTGTGTATGATAATAGTACAATGCAAACAAATCGATTGTCAAATAGATGTTTGTTTACGATTTTAAGTAAGTAATACATCACTTGACTGAAAGGTACAGCAGTGTCGCTATGCACTTTTGGGAAGTGGAAAAGATAACGATACAGACCATGTCTAAAGTTTTTATTAAGAAAACTAGCTAATACGGCAGGCCTTGAAGGCCCGCTATCGCCTCTTATTCCGCTTACAGTTGAGGTACCGCTCCCCCTTATTCTTCTAAATTTATTGCGGATTTTGTCTTTATTGCGTTTCAGTTTTTGAAACACCATATAATTCCGATATATAGCGAATAACTAAATATAATTGTGTTTTAGATGTTCAATATTGCTTAGTTATTTTTATACACCCCTGTATATAGTTTACAACTATGCAATATTTTATTCAGAATGCTTATCGGATGAAATGATTAATAATAGATTTAGTGATAATAGCAGTTTTTAAATTGAAAATGTTTAACGGCTGTCCATGAAATAAGATGTATTTTATCGTTTAAAGTTATATTGACATTTTTCACATACTTTTCCTGTGCCTCACAGACGGTAGTTTTCACTCTATTTATAATTTTTCTACTATTATTGGTTTTGTGCCTTGACTTGCCGATGATTTATTTCACGTTTGCCTAATTTAATTGTAGTTTGAATTTTGTTTGTGGGTATAAAATTAGAATAATCTCGAAATCTGTTTTTTTTGCATCAGTTGGAAAATATGGTTTGATAGTTTTTATTAATAGTGTTTCAGTCTATATACATATTATTATGTCGATTCCATTGGTCTTTTTGGTTTAAATGAAAATTCATTAGAATTTTAAAAAAACATTTTATTTTATACAAACTTGTAGATAGCTTTATTAGAATTATGTTTTGTTGACGCGAATGTATACTTTTAAATAATTCATTTAATCATTGTTCTATAACAAATAATATTTACTTCATTGGCATTTTTTATACTGATTTCCATTCCTATACTCTTATAATTTGCAGTGTTTCTTTGTATTACAACTGTCAGCTATGTATGATGCTCAATAATGTTGGTAAAGCCTTGTTCACACTGTACATAATTATTTTCTTTTGCGTTGTACACCTACAATTTAAGGAATATATAGATATAATATATGTATGTATTATGGTAATATTGATTACTTATTGTTATATTCGAAAATACTGTAAAACATCCTTTTAGAATTGCTATTTTGAATTATTCTAATTGACGATGTCGCGGGAAGTTCATTTTCATCAATGATAATTAAACAATCTTTTTTGAATACGTATGATATTACTTCTCAATTTGCCTGGCACAGTAACAACATGATTAAGTGCTTGTTTAATCTGGTAGGAATATATTTTAGTTTCTTTTTTCTATTTACAATATCTTATAATATTTTGAAGTATTTTTACAACTGAATTCATGGACGAAATGACTCCAGTCATGTAACGATAATTGCTAAAAATAAGTAGAAAGTATTTATAAACAAATAAGGAATCGAATTTATAAATTTCTTACCTATACACTATTATCATTGGGCCTATTATTACATATTGCAATATTTATTGTGTTGAATGTTTGTGAGCTATGGCTTCAAACTTTTCGAGCTTGAATTCGCCTTTTGCGCGTCCGCTTACAGCTTTTTACAGCTTCCTGTAAAACGCGATCACTCTCGTGGTGGTTTTTAGAATGTAAGATTTTATAGACTTGTGGCACACTCTGTATATACTGTAACAATACCTTTAATTAATAAAGATACAATTACACTCAGGTAAATTTAATAATATTTATTTTTACTATGTATTTGAAACCTGTATTTATTCTCGTCAATATATAAAATTGAAATCTTCTATGTAATATTTATATCTATTTTCAAATTCTCTCAGGTATTTTTTTATTTATGCCCTCACTAACTCAGTTCTTATTTAAAATATTTAAACTAATTATTTTTTATATGTTGCTAACTTCACTTGATTCATCAAAGCCAAACAGTTGCCTATATGTAATTTCTTCAATACCGTATATATCATAGGATATTTACGTTTTATATTTCTTAATTTCATAAATCAGAACAGTAATTCTCAAGTGAAATATGATGTGTGTTTCAACTCTATCTTTAAATAATACTTACTATGAACTCAATACCAAGGTATATATTAGCATACTATTCAAATAATAACAATAATCACTGACAGTTGTTTTTCTATTTATAGGTTAAGGTTCTAAGCATCATATCTGTTTCATCAATTTAATTCAAAAACCTTCTTTACATACCAAATAAAAACAAATGTATCAAAACTAATTTGTTTAATAAACTAGGCAAATTATAAATTAAATGGTAGTTCTCAACACAAACCCCAATAAAACATACATGGAAGTACCAAGCTTGTTTAAGAAAAACTCTTATGAAAATTTATATATGCACGAAAATACACCTTTCGTGGATCGAAATATACGCAAGTAAGTATATTAATTATACTATTTTAAAAATACTGTATAGTTCTTGTTTGTAAATCAAATTCCCACACAATTTATTTAGTTTTAGTTTGCCAATCAGATTCTTTGATTTCTAAATTATTCAAATGCTGACACAAATTAATGTTATGAAAGGAGAATACAAAATATCTTTTCTTAATTATCAACACCGTTATAATGTACGACTATTTAATAGTTTTCTAAATTTTTATATACTTTTTCTATATTCGAAATTGTTAAATTCAGATTATTCCAAATAATTATACGACCTGTCACAAATACTGAACTGGTATTCTTTCTTGTACTCCAAACGATTTTCTTTTTAGCTTGTAGATGACATTTACTGGAATCAAAGATGTAGATCCTTTCCTTTTCCTAATTGTCTGGAATGCTCGGAATGTGGACTGTAATGACTGCTATCCTGTGTTCGCTGCTATGTTGAAGTTCTCGAATCCTTCTCGTCCTGGACTGAAATACTAGTACAACTTCTGGAACTCCACCAACTCTCCTGTGTAATAATTCTCTCGCCGAATATGGATTAATCTTCTTTGATATTTACCAATGCAGTAAGTTTATTTTTAAATTGTAATTATGTATTTATTCGCTTTCTTCTCAAATTTAAATATTCTTCATTTATTTCTTTATTCGTAACCAAAATCCTTTCTTCTTATATTTTTTTATTACATCTGTATAATGATAAATGGTACTATTCTTGAGAATATTGAAATCACCTAAAAAATATCTGCTTTCTTTTCTACTATATCTTTATCACTTCTTTAACACTTTTATGCAATGATGAATATCTTTATTATGTATTTTTCGGAGAAAAACTTCGTTTTTCCGAAAACACATCTACTGCTTTCTAAAATTATTTCGAATCTTTTCTTATTTATTTTTCATATCCCTGGCAATAATTCCTTAATTTTTATAATATCCAATCATATTTGTCCACACATTGTGATAATCCAAAACATGTTTTATTTGTAATTGAATATTTAAAATACCTTTTTGTAATTCCAAAAATTTATCAATTTAATTCTTTACTTTATTTTTTACAACCTTTAACACACTTTGGCAAACCAAATACTCAATACTATAACGATATTATTTAAATGTCAAAATCTGACACTTCTCACATTTGAATTTAAGCGCGTAACTATACATCATTTTTTAACCTTTATGATTCAAAATCCATACTAATAATCTCTATTTTTCAAAAGTGTTAATTAAACAAGCTTTTACAAATAATATTACATATAAAAATACATCAAGTAACATTTAAAATTCTACTTTCAGAAATGGGTAAAATTAATGCAACAAAGAAACCTGATAGGCAACCAACCACTCGATGCAAGACAAACTTCAACATACCCCGATATGCAACCAACTTTGCACGATTCACAAAAACCATAGGGATATATCCATTTAATATTCTCACAATTATTTTAAGTATAATTCAAATATTCCCACATCTATTTATTTAATTATAGTTTGGTCTATAAAATAATACCAACTTTCATTTTTTTAATACTCACTTCAAGAACATATACAGTATATTTTATTAACACTAGTACTTCCCACATATCATTACTCATTCATGTTGGTGAACTACCACATATGCCCCTTTTTTAATAAATCTAAATTTCTATAGAATATATAAATTTATATTTATTCAACAATCTGAACTAAAATGATGTAATTCAATTTGTACTACTTCTGTAGCATAACAATATATTCTCATATAAACACATATATATTTCTTAATATTTGGTATATAAGATAACCTTCCATTATTTATCTCTCTGTATCTATTTTAATTTTAAATCTCAATTATCTACAATCAACCATTTTAACTAAACTAATCTTCATAAATATACTAATTTATACTATTATATTCAAAATTTACATCTTTATCCATTGATATTCATCAAAAATGTCATAAAATGTATCTTTTAACATTTTTATGCTTTCTATATAAGTAACTTTATTCCTTTTCTTATCCTATCTTAAACCTTCTTTGTTTTATCCTATTCATGATTTTGAACCTTCTACAAATTCTTATCAACATTTTAATCGAAACTACTTTTAACATTTATTGGTGATTACTTTAAAGTTGTATCTGTTATTTCTTCAGATATTTAATAGCCTCTAAAAAATATGCTTTACATATGCTCACTTATTCTTTATTATTTTATTTTATATAAACTGTTCTTAGCTGAACAATATCCCTATACCTATAATAGACATTTTCGTCTACCTTTTAAAACTTTCACTTTTGGAAAGTACACAAATTATATTTTCGTTTTTTAAGGCGTACGTGACCTACATATTTCTTTTAATACATTATCATTCTATATATTTATTATCATTTTGGGTTTTATTTACCCTTTCATACATAATCTCTATAAATTATTCCATATATATTTTTTTTTTATGGTTCCTTTTATTATTTATTATACCTAGCAAGCATTCATTATTATCTTTTCTAAACATATTTCATTGTAAAGGCTTCTTCTATCATCATATTCTTCCATTTGTATATCACCTATATTTTTTTAATAACTCTTAATGTCTTTAATATTTCTTGACCATTAAATGCTCTTATTTCTCAGATATATTTCCTTTAAATTTTTTATAAGGTTCCTTCTTGTTCTTCTTTCATATATCTATTTTATACATTTCTTCACATTTTTGTACTTGTGCACATTTAACTAACTGTAAAGTTACTTATATACTCCTCTATTATTTATATTTACAAATTTTATAATGTACGGAATGAGGAAAAATTAAATATTACTAAATTCTTTATACTAACTAACATTTTCAACTCTTATTTGTCTAAATAATTCTATCCTGATTCAATTATTTCTGAGAAAGGAAATAAAATACATAAACCTTTGTTAGATCAACTTGGTTAAAATTTCTTACATGATTAACTCAATCATAAAAAAAAATTAAATGCACATATTTATATTCCTCTTCTTTATGACATACTTTTATAGAAACAAAATACATTAACCATGCCCCTAAATTTTGGTTCTATTAATTTTGATGTAGCTCTGGTTAGGTGGTATCGCTACTTACCAACGGTTGTCGCCCTATGAAATTCAACCGCCATGCCCCTATATTTTGGGCTTTATTATATACAGTGTAGCTCTGGTGGGTGGTAGCGCTATTTACCAACGGTTACTGGCCCTTCAGTACCGCCATGCCTTTAAAATTTTTTTAACAATTATACTTCATCAATATAATCATGTAACATAGAAATATGATAAGTTCCTTTAAGATATCCCGTTTCTTCATCAATTAATTCATAATTGTTTAATCCTATTTTTCGATGTATTAAATACGGTCCCGAATATGGCCTTATGAGTTTTGCTATAATTTTATTCCTTCTATCCGTTACTCGTAACGCGCGTACAATAACTTTATCGTTCTCATTATAAACCTTATATTTACGTTGTTTTTCTTTTTTCTTCTGCTCCCATTTAATTTTTCGTTTCATTAATTTTTGTTTAATTTGTTCATATCTACCTCCTATTTCTGCAATTTCATCATCTTGCCAAGGCCTTTGTGGAGATTGTCCTGTGAAAATAGTTATTGGACAAGCTTCATGTACGGTACTTGGTGTGTTATTCATTACAAATTCAATTTGTTTTAAATATCTGGCCCATTTATGATGTCGATCTTCGAGTAATATCCGTAAATATTTAAGAACTTCCTTTATATACCTTTCCGATGGATTAGCTTGTGGATGACGTATAGATATGTGATGAGATTTAATATTTCTTTCATCTAAAAATTCATGATATCTCTGATTCATAAAATATGTTGCATGATCAGATAATACTGTTCTTGGAGTCCCATACTCAGTTATATATTCTTGTAACGCCTGTAATACAGTATCTGTATCACATTTCTGTGTTGGTATTAATCGCACATGTTTCGAAAATATATCACATAACACTAAAATATTTCGATATCTTCTCGTGCTCGGAATCAGATTAGAAATAAAATCAATTGCTATTAATTGTAATCTATCATCAGCAACAATACTTAAACTTATATTCTGGTTTGTATAATTCTTTTCTTTTGCTAAAATACAAGTTTCACACCGTTTAATTTCTCTTTTAATTATCTTCTCGTCATTCCGGCAATAATAAGCTTCTCGGAACATTAGCCAACATTTTCTAGCTCCTATATGTGTATACATTACATGTAAATGTCGTATAATATTAATCGTGTGTTCTTCATTCGTAACATATACCTCCAGATCGCCTATCTTCTTCAAGATTATCCCTTCATTAATTCTCATTCCCTTATATGTACCTATTGTCCGTAATCTATTTTTAATTAACTCCAACTCAGGTGTATCTTGAGCTTCTCTGATTCTTTGTAATGAAAAAATACCTTCTGATCCCAATCTTACTAAGTTTATATGTACATTTGTTGTTTTTGTCTCACCATGTTTTCTACTCAGTATGTCAGCTGCAATCATTTCTTTACCTGGTCTATATATAATTTCCATATCATACTGCTGTATTAATAACGTCCAACGGTAAATCCGGTTATTATTTAATTTCGTAGTCATAATATTCAGTAACGCCTTGTGATCTGTCTCCAATCTGAATTTCTTCCCTATGAGGTAATAGCGTAACTTAGTTAAAGCATAAATGACAGCAAGCATCTCGAGTTCTGATATCCCAAATTTCCTTTCGCACGGTTTTAAAGTTCTTGACGCGAAATATATTGGAACCTCGATACCATCTTTGATCTGTACTAATTCCGCTGCTACGGCTACACTTGATGCATCTGTTCGTACGATGAAATCTAAATTAAAATCCGGATGATACAACTTAAGATTTTCTACAAAATTTGATTTTAATTGTAAGAAACAATCCTCACATTCTTCAGTCCACTTCCACTTCGTTCCTTTCTTCAGTAGATTTAACAACGTACTTGTCTTTTGGCTATAATTAGATACAAATTTCCTATAGTAATTCAACAACCCAAGAAATCCTCTCAACATTTTGAGTTTATTAGGTCTTGGATAATTTTGTATCTCTTCTAATCTTTGAGGATCTAATAAAATATTTTGTTGGTTAATAACGTAACCCAAATAATTGACTTCTTTTTGGCAAAACTGACACTTAGATAAATTTAATTTCATACCATTAACTTGTAATGTATTAATAATAATCTCTATATGATTTATATGAGATTCTATGTCATCCGAAAATATTATGATATCATCTAAATAATGAAGGGCGAATTTCTCATATTGGTCTAGTATTTTATGTAGAAATCTAATCAATCCAGCAGGACTACTTTTTATGCCGAATGGGCATACTTTAAAATGGTAAGTAATTCCATTCACGTTAAATCCACAGTACTTCCTAGAATTCTCGTCCAACCTTATTAACCAAAAAGCATTCTTAAGGTCTAATTTGCTATACCATTTTTTATTACCGCATTTTGTAAGTAAAACATCAATGTTTTGTGGTATTTCATGCTCAGGCATGATCCTTAAATTAATTAAGCGAGCGTCAATGCAAAGGCGAATAGAATTGTCCTTCTTCTTAACCAACACAACAGGACTAATAAAATAGGTGTTCGATCTCTCGATAATATCAGCTTCTTCTAATTTTCTAAGTTCCTCATTGACACGATCTTGAAAAAAATACGGAATAGGATAATTTTTACACGATAACGGCGAATCATCATTTATCAATAATCGATGCTCATAATCTTTTGCAAAAACAACTTCATCATTTATTAATTTTATATTCTTAGCTAAAATTTCTATTAGACTTTCTTCAATCCATGGTTCTGGTAATTTTTGTTGTAAAATAAAAGTTTGAATGTCAGCTATATTTCTTATTACTTTAACTTCTTGTTTATCTTCTATTATTACAGCATTTCCATATTCGTCATTTATATCCGATCTAGGTAATTCAAACATTGCCCCTTCCAAATGTTCTTGTGCATCATCATTCTCTGCACGATCAGCTATAATGACATTATTTACCTCGTACTGTATATCTTCCTTGTATTCAATATAAGCGTTTATTTCTTTTAAATCCACAACCTTACTTAAATCATCGCAATTGTCTTCAATCCGTTGAAACCAATCCGCTGCACCACTGTTTAAAGTCGCTCTAATAATATTCATTTGGCTCCTAAAATCCTGTATCTCTTCTATATATCTTAAAATATTTGTCAAATAGGCCATTGGATGAGTGGACACTAAAATGTGTAATATTCTCAATTCTGATACCATTATTTAAAACATTGTAAACCGGAGGACATGTTACATGAGGGATGTTAATATTCTGAGTCTTTAATAAAAGATCTTGTATTTTCGTCTTCTGTTCTTCACATTCTTTCAGAATATCTTCCATACTCAACTTCTGCGCAATAGTAGTATCAGTCGATAATTTTATTTCTTTCAAACATCTATCTTCTGTATTTTCTATCCTCTTACAAAAGTTCTCTTCTAATTTTTCTGTTTTGTCAGAGACTTCTTTATTTACCTGATCAACTTCATCCCGTATGCGTTTCGCTAACTCCTTATATTTCTCACTACTATTCTTTTCTATTTGTTTTACATTTTCTTGTATTACCTTTACTTTACCTTCAACCTCTTGTACTTTATTTGTAATAAGAGTTTTAACTTCAGTATCCTTAATCTTCAGTTTGTCATCCATTTCTTTGCGCATTTTAACTTCCCTATTATCCATTTCTGTAGTAAGTTTTATAACCTTTTCTTCGGTATTTCTCAGTAAAGTTTTCTTTAATTCTTCCAGATTTCTTCTAGTTTCTTCTCTAGTATCAATGCTCGCCTTTTCCAACTTATCCAATTTTTCTACATTCTACATTCTTATAGAATGCTAATGAATGCTGATGAACTTCAAATATATAGCTCGCAAACATATTGCAGTGATCTTGAATAAATAATAATATGTAAATAAATAAGTATAATCAAGATCACTTCAAGTTTTATTTAAATTAATTTTTACTTTATTCATTTTTACTATGATGTGTATAAATATTCACTATATTGATAATTTACTAAAACTTTATTTTTATTTAAGTAAAACGATAAAAGAATCTTAGTAAATTTTTATAAGGTTATAATATTAAGACGTATTAAATGTTATGTGAAAAGGATCGAGCAGGTGTTTCTCGCACAGACATTTCTGGCATTGGCAAAGATTGACTGGGTGGACCGGCGTAAAAAGTATTGTTTATCAGGTGCACGGCTGAGTCATAAACGTATAGACGAATTTATATTCGCATGTTTGTTTACCTTTTTCAAGGATCATATATACGCTGTTTCCCCATGCGACCGATAAGAGCAGCACCGTCGATTTACAATTTTGGAAGTGGATTCGTGTTTGCCGAAAGTTGCCGGATGTTTTTATAAAGAAATTTAAGCATAAAAGCGCGGACGGATAAAATTTCCGGGATTGCTGGTGAAAACCGCAATTTTAACTAGTCTAAAAGTAGGTGATAAACCACTTCCTCTTTCTTTTTAAAGGATTATTTTAAAATCCGGACTTAGAATAAATTTTGAGATTTTCGATACTTATAAAATTTTAACAAGATTCCACACTTATAATATTTTTATTTTTAACATGCAGCGCGTATCACATTGAAATGTCTAAATGTATCTGAATAATTACTTATGTATGAAAATACTTTTATTTATGAAATCGGTTTTTGAATTTGTTTAATTTCATTTTATTTTCTTTTTCTAGAGAGTTTTGTTTTGCATGTAGGGGTACTATGCCATACATTATGACAAAACCTTCTAGTATTTGTAATGATAACTTTGGATAACATAATCATTTCATTTCCGTATACTTTATTTTTCTTTTAAATTTATTTATCCTACAAAAGATATTTGAAATTAATAATTTTGTTTTATGTGTATATAGGTTATATAGATAAGTGAATCAAATTTTCATTGAAAATTTATGATGGATGAGTTTAATACGATGTACGAAGAATTGAGGTGATTAAACAATATTTGTTATAAATGTGTGTATAGTGGTGTACCAAATTCTTTATTTGTAGTGGTGTCTATTGTATTGGAATTTCGCGAAAAAGGTAAAGTTTATTTTTAATGTATATATTATTTCTTTTGATATGTGTATTAGGTATATTTTTGCTGTATTTGGGTGTTCAATATTAACGTGTTGAATAATACATCAGGGATGTGTGAAATGAATTATGTCATTATTTAATTCATAGCATGGAGTCCTGGTGAATTTGAAAGACACGAATTGGTCTTGGTGGTACTGCGTTTGGGAGCGAGAAAAGGCACCAGGCAGAACTAATCAGGGCTGAGTTAATTTATTGAATGCGCAGAGACATTATTTTATTTCATTTTATTTATTTAATTTAAAATTTATATATATTCCTTAAGGAATGTGCGCATGGTGATGTATGTTCGGGTTGCGTCCAACGAGTTGAAAATGACATGCTCGTAGGGTGGAACTTTGGGATACTCATCTGTGTGAATTTGTTATCTGATGGTACTGTGTTGGGAGCGAGAAAAGGCGCCGGACAGGACTAATTAGGGCAAAGCCATTTCCTTAATGTCTATATTTTGTTAGCAAACAGTAGACCGCACAAATTTTATTTTTATTTATATTCCAGTACAATTCATCACGGGTAATTTATTTTATTTTTGATTGTTTATATGTATCTATGACAAATATTAATCATAATAATCACGTTCACATTTTTAGATGTAAGTTTTCACGACATCATAATTTCATTTATTCTTTATTTCTCGTAATACTTTATTGATGATGATATATAAATTTGAATTATGACTGAATATTGTTTTTTTTTCTTGGTGTGTAAATATTTGTAGACAAAACTTTTGGATTCGTTTTAAAATTTATTTTTATTTAATAAATTAGATATTAAGATTTATTTTGTATTTTATTTCTTTACCTGACCTGGAGATAATTAAAGAGCAGGAGAATCAACTCATATTTTCTGCCCCTGAGAGAACTATTTATTTTCAAACTGAGCTAGTTGCATGTAAAATGTTTTGCTTAACCTACCTTTCAGCAGAAAGTTCACCGTATCTTAGTCTAGCATAAGGCCTAGCACTGGGATGCGTGCTTGACTCTCAGTTACGCTTTAATTAAGTAAACTAAATTTATTTTATATATTTATAAATTTGTAAGAGTCACAGCATAATTATATGGCGACCAACGTAGTGGGGCAAAGCTTTTACATTTTAAACTGTTTAGATAAAAATTAGTTAGTTATTTAATATTCAAATAGCTGTGTAATTAAAGGGAGGTATTTTCACCTTTAAGTACATTTGAATAATTAATAAGTATAATTCACAAATAAATTTTGTCAAGTTTTGATTTATTTTTCTCCACAAATAAGTCTCTTTAAGTGCCAGGACAGATAAAGTAAATATGTCTGAGAATAAAGGTGAGGGTGAAAATCCTGAAAGTGGTATGGATACCAAATATTTATTTGAAACGTACAGGGAACCACAAGGTATTTCCTCTGTGACGGATTCAGAAAAGACTCTACCTCTTGATGAGGATGAAAATATAACTGAAAATGTGAAAATTGAAACGAAAGAAATGCCAGGCGGAGACAGATTCGATTTCCTATTTGAAAAACTTTTCTGTAAGTTGGAATGTGACAAGATAGAGATGAATAAGAAGTTAGATGAGAATAAAATAGAAATGAAAGTAGAAATGAATAAGAAGTTTGATGAAAAGTTTGAAGAAAATAAAGAAGAGATGAAAAGGAACAAAGCTGAGATGAAAGAAGAGATGTATAGAAATAAAATAGAGATACAAGCCGTAGTAAAGTCGATGAATGAGAAGATTGACGAAAGAATTAAAGCCTGTAGAATGGAAATGTCAGCAATGAATGAGAAATTAAAGGAAGATGTGAAACAAAGTGTTACACAGATAAATGAAAAAATAGAAGCAAATGAAAAGAAGTGCAAGGATAGCAGTAATTTTTTAATAGATGAAATGAATCAGAGGGCCGGTGTAGCAAGAGAAAATTTTAGACAGATAGAAGAAAGGATTGGAGGACAAGATGAGAAAATACAATTCTTGGAACTGAAGGTGGACAGTAGTGCCATGTCAGTTCAGAAAGATGTTCAAAATTTAACAAGCAAGTTTGAGGACTGTAGAGTCAAATATGGAACATGTACAGATTCACTTTTAAAATTACAGGATATGACATTAAATTGTCAAGATACAATTAAGAATTTAAAAACAAGAGTTGAACAAGGTACAATCACACCCGGTGTTGTACCACAACAGATATCTATTGGTACAGAAAACATACCTAAGTTTTCTGGATACAACAAAGACAACCCAATGGCATTTCTTAAAACCATTAAGACATACATTCGTGGTATTAATGATGATATGTCAAAATTACATTTCATGAGGGGGTGTCTTAGAGATTATGCATTATTATGGTACGACATGGTAATTGATGAGGTACAGACGTACGAAGAATTAGAAAATATGTTTATCAGACAGTACTGGGGACAAACTCAGCAAAGACGCATCAGACATGACCTTACCTTTGGCAAGTATCGTTCTATTACGTCTAGGGAGAACTATGTTATTCGGAAATATTCTTTCTTGAAACATATACAACCTGTGATCCAGGAGTGTGACATTGTTACACAATTGGCCAATCATTTTGAGCATGAGGTAGTACAAGCAGTTGCTTTACAGGGTATAGACACCGTTGAGCAACTCTTGGAATTGGTAAAGCGTCTGGACGACGTGGAAGATAGGAGTGTATCTCAGAATAAAAATGGGTATAAAGCAGGTAACAATGGTAACTATTATAATGCCCAGCAAAGATATAATGGTAATAACCACAATAACCAACAAAGATACAATGGTAATCGGTATCAGAGTGGTGGTTACCAGAGAGGAAAGGTGGAAAATGGTAACAACAAGAATATGAGTAATAGTAATAGTAGTAATGGTAATGATAATAATTGGAGACAGGAGGGTCATGTAGCAAGGAAATATGGAAAAAATGAAACAGAAGATACCCGAGGATTTAATAACGTAATTATAGAAAATAAAGAAAATAAAACAGAAGCTGTAACAAGAGATGCGTCAAGAGGAGCAATAAAGAAGGACCTGGATTTTTGGTAGGTCCAACCAAAGGGAGAAAGAAGAAACAACGAGGCAAGAGAAACGTCGTAGATTTAAGTAATATAACCACTAAATTTCCACTGGTAGATGTTAAAGTAGGGGATGTATATGGTGTAGCTATAATAGATAGTGAATTAGAATTGTCACTTTTAGATGGTGGATTATTTGATAAAAGGTTTGAAAAATTAGGTTTTTACAAGCAAGATAATGTATTTTGTATAAATATAGAGATGGGTGATGTAGAACTTGTAACACAATTTATTGTTACACCAAGATTAAAATATTGCTGCGTACTTGGGATGGATTTTTTGAGTCTATATACATCGAAATTGGAAAGGGAAAATAGAACCCTTCACAATAGTAAAGTAAACATGTCTTGGGACAAAGGCGCTCAAGATGATAAAATATTAGTTAATAATTCAATCATTGATAATTTTGATAGGGACCTTACTTTAAAAATAAATAATGATAGTTTGATTGACAAGGATAAAGGTTCACACCATGTGGATGATCTTCAAAGGGAAGAGTCCATGTTTGCCACGGGTGACATAAATAATAAATGTACACACCATGTGGAGGGTCTTCAAAAGAAAGACGCCACGAAATATATGGGTGACATAATAAATAAATGTTCACACCGGGAAATAAATATGGGTGACAAAAATTTGATTTGCAACAAACAGATTAATAATGATAGTGTGAGTGATCCTTTGACAAAAGATGTTAAATTATTTAATGGTAATGTAGATTTAACAGTAGGCTATATAAGTTGTATTAAAACAGAAACGACTCGTCCATTTTCCCAGTACAAAGTAAGTGTAAAGTTTAAAATTAAAAATTTGTTAAAAAATGAAATTATTGAAAATTTAGTATATAACTTAATGAACCCCATCACAGTAGTAATTAAGGAATATTTAGACTATTTAGAAAACACTAAGAATAATAAATTAAGTTTATGTTTATTTCAATCAATAAAACAACAGCTACAACTCCCCAAATTAATAGAAACATTATTGTTAATAAGTACTAATGCAAAGTGGTTTGTAAACGTTAATTCTCTTTGGTTGGTACAGCTATATAAATGTTTCATGAAATTATATCCAATAGTGGTAGATTTATTAGTGAATTTAAATAAAATTGTTCATAAAGAACAAAATATTTTACATTATGGGTATGTAAAGCCCGTACAGCATATATTAAACCCACATGATGAAAATGTGTCACATCATGTGAATGATGAAATGATTTTACAAGAGGGTGTGAAATTTATATGGACCCATGCGAGAATAGAGGTTTTGGATGCAGTTGAAAAGTACCCACAGCCCAGATACTTAAAAATGTTAAGAAGTTTTCCCAAGATAGTGGACTACAATTGCCACTTCATTTTAAGGGAACTCGATGATGCAATTACAATATTTGTAATACCTATGAAAGGTGTAAAATTTAAAGAATTTAAGTACACTTTTGTATATATAGTTATAAGTAATTTAATTAATTTAGGTGTTTTAAATGTCATTTGTTTAAACTTTCTCGTCATGAAAGGAGTAAAGTTTAAAATAAACTCCAAGAGTTTTGCATATTTACTTCTGACTTGTATATAGATAGAATAAGCATATTATAGGGAAATTTCATGTCTCTATGCTTTATATTAATTCTATTGTAAATAATGTATAAGTATATTAACTGGTATTTATGGGAAATCTTGAATTTATACCATTGGCATTAGCGATTCTCGCTTATAAATCGCAGATATTCCCATAGGGATATTTATGCAGTGATCTTGAATAAATAATAATATGTAAATAAATAAGTATAATCAAGATCACTTCAAGTTTTATTTAAATTAATTTTTACTTTATTCATTTTTACTATGATGTGTATAAATATTCACTATATTGATAATTTACTAAAACTTTATTTTTATTTAAGTAAAACGATAAAAGAATCTTAGTAAATTTTTATAAGGTTATAATATTAAGACGTATTAAATGTTATGTGAAAAGGATCGAGCAGGTGTTTCTCGCACAGACACTTCTGGCATTGGCAAAGATTGACTGGGTGGACCGGCGTAAAAAGTATTGTTTATCAGGTGCACGGCTGAGTCATAAACGTATAGACGAATTTATATTCGCATGTTTGTTTACCTTTTTCAAGGATCATATATACGCTGTTTCCCCATGCGACCGATAAGAGCAGCACCGTCGATTTACAATTTTGGAAGTGGATTCGTGTTTGCCGAAAGTTGCCGGATGTTTTTATAAAGAAATTTAAGCATAAAAGCGCGGACGGATAAAATTTCCGGGATTGCTGGTGAAAACCGCAATTTTAACTAGTCTAAAAGTAGGTGATAAACCACTTCCTCTTTCTTTTTAAAGGATTATTTTAAAATCCGGACTTAGAATAAATTTTGAGATTTTCGATACTTATAAAATTTTAACAAGATTCCACACTTATAATATTTTTATTTTTAACATGCAGCGCGTATCACATTGAAATGTCTAAATGTATCTGAATAATTACTTATGTATGAAAATACTTTTATTTATGAAATCGGTTTTTGAATTTGTTTAATTTCATTTTATTTTCTTTTTCTAGAGAGTTTTGTTTTGCATGTAGGGGTACTATGCCATACATTATGACAAAACCTTCTAGTATTTGTAATGATAAATTTGGATAACATAATCATTTCATTTCCGTATACTTTATTTTTCTTTTAAATTTATTTATCCTACAAAAGATATTTGAAATTAATAATTTTGTTTTATGTGTATATAGGTTATATAGATAAGTGAATCAAATTTTCATTGAAAATTTATGATGGATGAGTTTAATACGATGTACGAAGAATTGAGGTGATTAAACAATATTTGTTATAAATGTGTGTATAGTGGTGTACCAAATTCTTTATTTGTAGTGGTGTCTATTGTATTGGAATTTCGCGAAAAAGGTAAAGTTTATTTTTAATGTATATATTATTTCTTTTGATATGTGTATTAGGTATATTTTTGCTGTATTTGGGTGTTCAATATTAACGTGTTGAATAATACATCAGGGATGTGTGAAATGAATTATGTCATTATTTAATTCATAGCATGGAGTCCTGGTGAATTTGAAAGACACGAATTGGTCTTGGTGGTACTGCGTTTGGGAGCGAGAAAAGGCACCAGGCAGAACTAATCAGGGCTGAGTTAATTTATTGAATGCGCAGAGACATTATTTTATTTCATTTTATTTATTTAATTTAAAATTTATATATATTCCTTAAGGAATGTGCGCATGGTGATGTATGTTCGGGTTGCGTCCAACGAGTTGAAAATGACATGCTCGTAGGGTGGAACTTTGGGATACTCATCTGTGTGAATTTGTTATCTGATGGTACTGTGTTGGGAGCGAGAAAAGGCGCCGGACAGGACTAATTAGGGCAAAGCCATTTCCTTAATGTCTATATTTTGTTAGCAAACAGTAGACCGCACAAATTTTATTTTTATTTATATTCCAGTACAATTCATCACGGGTAATTTATTTTATTTTTGATTGTTTACATGTATCTATGACAAATATTAATCATAATAATCACGTTCACATTTTTAGATGTAAGTTTTCACGACATCATAATTTCATTTATTCTTTATTTCTCGTAATACTTTATTGATGATGATATATAAATTTGAATTATGACTGAATATTGTTTTTTTTTCTTGGTGTGTAAATATTTGTAGACAAAACTTTTGGATTCGTTTTAAAATTTATTTTTAATTAATAAATTAGATATTAAGATTTATTTTGTATTTTATTTCTTTACCTGACCTGGAGATAATTAAAGAGCAGGAGAATCAACTCATATTTTCTGCCCCTGAGAGAACTATTTATTTTCAAACTGAGCTAGTTGCATGTAAAATGTTTTGCTTAACCTACCTTTCAGCAGAAAGTTCACCGTATCTTAGTCTAGCATAAGGCCTAGCACTGGGATGCGTGCTTGACTCTCAGTTACGCTTTAATTAAGTAAACTAAATTTATTTTATATATTTATAAATTTGTAAGAGTCACAGCAATATGTATGTGAATGGGTAAAGTAAATTTAATTTATAAAGTATATTATTTTCTTACTACCTTTTCGAAGTCCACTATCGTTAATAAAAGAGCAGAGTATATTTTATTTAAAATTATTCTCGATCTGTTTTTGACACAAATCGGTACACACTCAAGAGCGAGAAAGGTAATTTAAAGTTAATCATAAGCAATGTTAAAGTATCCAAAGACAGAATGAACTCAAAAAGCGCAACATTTTTATTAAAACAGTTTACAATAATACTTTGATGTAAAGTGAGACCCTTTTGAAATCCACTATCATTAATAAAGGAGCACAAAATAATAATAAAAGTAAAAAACCCAAGTTTTAAATTTAAGCCCTTTTCAAGCGCCTTTCCTGTAAACAGCGCTTTCTAGAATGTCCATTTTTGTAAATATTTGAAGCACCCCTGTATATACATTTATTATGTTAAGCCAATAGGATATCTTATTTAAAATTCTTCTCGAACTGTTTTTAACACAAACCGGTACACACTCAAGAGCGAGAAAGGTAATTTAATGTTAAACATAAGTCGTGTTAAAGTATGCAAAGACACAATGAGATCAAAACGCACAACATTTTTATTAAAACAGTGTACAATACTATTTTGATGTAAAGTGTGACCTTTTTGAAATCCACTATCGTTAATAAAGGAGCACAAAATAAAAGTAAAAGTAAAAAGCGCAAGTTTTAAATTCAAGCGCCTTTCCTGTAAAAAGCGATCACTGGCATGACGCTTTTTAGAATGTCTGGTTTTATAAACTTTTAAAGCATCCCGGTATATACATATATTTTGTGAAGCCAATAGTATATTTTATTTAAAAATTTTCTCGAATTGTTTTTTACGCAAATCGGTACACACTCAAGAGTGAGAAAGGTAATTTAATGTTAAACATAAGTCGTGTTAAAGTATCCAAAGACACAATGAGATCAAAAAGCGCAGCATTTTTATTAAGACAGTTTACTATACTATTTTGATGTGAACGTGTAAAAGCCTGTCAATCTTTTCGAAGTCTACTCTCGTTAAGAAAAAAGCACAAAATAATAATAGCAGTAAAAAGCCAAAGTTTTAAATTTAAGCCCTATTGAAGCGCCTTTCCTGTAAAAAACGTTTTTTAGAATATCCACTTTTATAAACTTTTGAAGCACCCCTGTATATACATATATTTTGTTAGGCCAATAGGATATTTCATTTAAAATTCTTCTCGAACTGTTTTTGACATAAATCGGTACACACTCAAGAGCGAGAAAGGTAATTTAATGTTAAACATAAGTCGTGTTAAAGTATGCAAGGACACAATGAGATCAAGAAGCGCAATATTTTTATTAAGACAGTGTACAAAACTATTTTGATGTGAAAGTGTAAAAGCCTGTCAACCTTTTTGAAATCCACTATCGTTAATAAAGGAGCACGAAGCACGAAATAATAATAAAAGTAGAAAGCCCAAGTTTTAAATTGAAGCGCCTTTCCTGTAAAAGCAATGACTGTCATGACTTTTTAGAATGTAAGATTTTACTAACTTTTGAAGCAACCGTGCATATACATATATTTTGTTAAGCCAATAGGACGTTTTATTTAAAATTCTTCTCGAACTGTTTTTAACACAAACCGGTACACACTCAAGAGCGAGAAAGTGTAAAAGCCTGTCAACCTGTTCAAAATCCACTATCGTTAATAAAGGAGCACGAAGCATTAATAAAAGTAAAAAGCCCAAGTTTTAAATTGAAGCCCTATTGAAGCGCCTTTCCTGTAAAAGCGATCACTGGCATGACGCTTTTTAGAATGTCCACTTTTATAAACTTTTGAAGCACCCCTAGATATATTTTGTTAAGCCAATAGTATCTTTTATTTGAAATTTTTCTCGAATTATTTTTTACACAAACCGGTACACACCCAAGCGCGAGAAAGGTAATTTAATGTTAAACATAAGTCATGTTAAAGTATTCAAAGACAAAAAAAGCAACATTTTCATTAAGACAGTTTACAATACTATTTTGATATGAACGTGTAATAGCCTATCAATCTTTTCGAAATCCACTATCGTTAATGAAAAAGTACAAAATAATAATAAAAGTAAAAAGCTCAAGTTTTAAATTTAAGCCTTATTGAAGCGCTTTTCCTGTAAAAAGCTATAACTGGCATGACTTTTTAGAATGTCCGGTTTTATTAACTGTTGAAGCGCCCCTGTATATACATATACTTTGTTGAACCAATAGGATATTTTATTTAAAATTCTTCTCGAACTGTTTTTGACATAAACCGGTACACACTCAAGAGCGAGAAAGGTAATTTAATGTTAAACATAAGTCGTGTTAAAGTATCTAAAGACACATTGAGATCAAAAAGCGCAACATTTTTATTAAGACAGTGTACAATACTATTTTGATGTAAAGTGTGACCTTTTTGAAATCCATTATCATTAATAAAGGAGCACAAAATGAAAATAAAAGTAAAAAACCCAAGTTTTAAATTGAAGTGCCTTTTATTTTATTTAAAATTTTTCTCGAATTGTTTCTTACACAAACCGGTTCACACTCAAGAGGGAGAAACGTAATTTAATGTTAAACAAAAGTCATGTTAAAGTATCAAAAGAAACAATGAGCTCAGTGAGCGCAACATTTTCATTGGGACAGTGTACAATACGATTCTGATGTTTTCGAATCTACTATTGATAAGAAAAAATTAAGTATTAAATTTAAACCCTGTTCAATCACGTTTCGAAGAATCACCGAATTGAAGATGTAATAAGCCGTATCTAAAATTTCACATTCATACGTCAATTTTCAAAGAACTCTTCCGCCATTTTGTTTTTTTTTGACATTTTGACTTTGGATTCGTGATCGGCGACCTAAGACACCCCCGTATCTAAAATTTCGCATTCATACGTCAATTTTCAAAAACATCTTCCGCCATTTTGTTTTTTTTTGACATTTTGACTTTGGAATCGTGATCGGCGATCCCCAAAACCCCCGTGTCTAAAATTTCACTTTCATACGTCAACTTTCAAAAAAATCTTACGCCGTTATGTTTTTTTTGACATTTTGACTTTGCGATTGTGATCGGCGACCCCCCAAAAAAATGAAATGAAATTTGACATTCATAGGTCAATTTTCAAAAAAATCTTCCGTCATTTTGTTTTTTTTTGATATTTTGACTTTGGAATCGTGATTGGCGACCCCCAAAACCCCCGTATCTAAAATTTTACATTCATGACTCAATTTTCAAAAAATCTTCCGCCATTTTGTTTTTTTTGACATTTTGGCTTTGGAATCATGATCGGCGACACCCAAAACCCCCGTATCTAAAATTTCAAACTCATACGTCAATTTTCAAAAAAATCTTTCGCCGTTTTGCTTTTTCTTGACAATTTGACTTTGGAATCGTGATCGGCGACCCCCAAAACCCCCGTATCTAAAATTTTACGTCAATTTTCAAAAAATCTTTCGCCATTTTGTTTTTTTTGACATTTTGCTTTGAAATCGTGATCGGCGACCCCCAAAACCCCCGTATCTAAAATTTTACATTCATACATCAGTTTTCAAAAAAATCTTTCGCCGTTTTGCTTTTTCTGACATTTTGACCTTGGAATCATGATCGGCGACCCCCAAAACCCCGTATCTAAAATTTTACATTAATACGTCAATTTTCTAAAAAAATCTTTCGCCATTTTGTTTTTTTTGACATTTTGACTTTGGAATCGTGATCGGCGACCCCCAAAACCCCCGTATCTGAAATTTCACATTCATACGTCAATTTTCAAAAAATCTTCCGTCATTTTGTTTTTTTTGACATTTTGACTTTGGAATCGTGATCGGCGACCCCCAAAACCCCCGTATCTAAAATTTTACATTCATATGTCAATTTTCAAAAAATTCTTCCACGATTTTGTTTTTTTATGACATTTTGATTTTGGATTTGTGATCGGCGACCTAACACCCTTGTATCTAAAATGTCACACTCATACGTCAATTTTCAAAAAAATCTTTCGCCATTTTGCTAATTTTGACATTTTGACTTTGGAATCGTGATCGGCGACCCCCAAAACCCCCGTATCTAAAATTTTACATTCATACGTCAATTTTCAAAAAATCTTCCGTCATTTTGTTTTTTTTTGACATTTTGACTTTGGAATCGTGATCGGCGACCTCCAAAACCCCCGTATCTAAAATTTTACATTCATGACTCAATTTTCAAAAAATCTTCCGCCATTTTGTTTTTTTTGACATTTTGGCTTTGGAATCGTGATCGGCGACCCCCAAAACCCCCGTATTTGAAATTTCACATTCATACGTCAATTTTCAAAAAAATCTTCCGCCCTTTTGTTTTTTTTTCAGTTTGGCTTTGGAATCGTGATCGGCGACCCCCAAAACCCCCGTATCTAAAATTTCACATTCATACGTCAATTTTCAAAAAAAATTTTCGCCGTTTTGCTTTTTTTGACATTTTGACTTTGGAATCGTGATCGGCGACCCCCAAAACCCGCGTATCTAAAATTTTACATTAATACGTCAATTTTCTAAAAAATCTTTCGCCATTTTGTTCTTTTTGACATTTTGCTTTGAAATCGTGATCGGCGACCCCCAAAACCCCCGTATCTAAAATTTTACATTCATACATCAGTTTTCAAAAAAATCTTTCGCCGTTTTGCTTTTTCTGACATTTTGACCTTGGAATCATGATCGGCGACCCCCAAAACCCCGTATCTAAAATTTTACATTAATACGTCAATTTTCTAAAAAAATCTTTCGCCATTTTGTTTTTTTTGACATTTTGACTTTGGAATCGTGATCGGCGACCCCCAAAACCCCCGTATCTGAAATTTCACATTCATACGTCAATTTTCAAAAAATCTTCCGTCATTTTGTTTTTTTTGACATTTTGACTTTGGAATCGTGATCGGCGACCCCCAAAACCCCCGTATCTAAAATTTTACATTCATATGTCAATTTTCAAAAAATTCTTCCACGATTTTGTTTTTTTATGACATTTTGATTTTGGATTTGTGATCGGCGACCTAACACCCTTGTATCTAAAATGTCACACTCATACGTCAATTTTCAAAAAAATCTTTCGCCATTTTGCTAATTTTGACATTTTGACTTTGGAATCGTGATCGGCGACCCCCAAAACCCCCGTATCTAAAATTTTACATTCATACGTCAATTTTCAAAAAATCTTCCGTCATTTTGTTTTTTTTTGACATTTTGACTTTGGAATCGTGATCGGCGACCTCCAAAACCCCCGTATCTAAAATTTTACATTCATGACTCAATTTTCAAAAAATCTTCCGCCATTTTGTTTTTTTTGACATTTTGGCTTTGGAATCGTGATCGGCGACCCCCAAAACCCCCGTATTTGAAATTTCACATTCATACGTCAATTTTCAAAAAAATCTTCCGCCCTTTTGTTTTTTTTTCAGTTTGGCTTTGGAATCGTGATCGGCGACCCCCAAAACCCCCGTATCTAAAATTTCACATTCATACGTCAATTTTCAAAAAAAATTTTCGCCGTTTTGCTTTTTTTGACATTTTGACTTTGGAATCGTGATCGGCGACCCCCAAAACACGCGTATCTAAAATTTTACATTAATACGTCAATTTTCTAAAAAATCTATCGGCATTTTGTTTTTTTTGACATTTTGACTTTGGAATCGTGATCGGCGACCCCCAAAACCCCCGTATCTAAAATTTTACATTCATATGTCAATTTTCAAAAAAATCTTCCACCATTTTGCTTTTTTTGACATTTTGACTTTGGAATCGTGATCGGCGACCCCCAAAACCCCCGTATCTAAAATTTTACATTAATACGTCAATTTTCTAAAAAATCTTTCGCTATTTTGTTTTTTTTTGACATTTTGACTTTGGAATCGTGATCGGCGACCCCCCAAAACCCCCGTATCCAAAATTTTACATTCATACGTCAATTTTCAAGAAAATCTTCCGCCATTTTGCTTTTTTTGACATTTTGACTTTGGAATCGTGATCGGCGACCCCCAAAACCCCCATATCTAAAATTTTACATTCATATGTCAATTTTCAAAAAATTCTTCCACGATTTTGTTTTTTTATGACATTTTGATTTTGGATTTGTGATCGGCGACCTAACACACCCCCGTATCTAAAATTTCACTCATACGTCAATTTTCAAAAAAATCTTTCGCCATTTTGCTTTTTTTGACATTTTGACTTTGGAATCGTGATCGGCGACCCCCAAAACCCCGTATCTAAAATTTTACATTAATACGTCAATTTTCTAAAAAATCTTTCGCCATTTTGTTTTTTTTGACATCTTGACTTTGGAATCGTGATCGGCGACCCCCAAAACCCCCGTATCTAAAATTTTACATTCATATGTCAATTTTCAAAAAATCTTCCGCCATTTTGTTTTTTTTGACATTTTGGCTTTGGAATCGTGATCGGCGACCCCCAAAACTCGCGTATCTAAAATTTCACATTCATACTTCAATTTTCAAAAAATCTTCTGCCATTTTGTTTTTTTTGACATTTTGGCTTTGGAATCGTGATTGGCGACCCCCAAAACCTCCGTATCTAAAATTTCACATTCATACGTGAATTTTCAAAAAAATCTTTCGCCATTTTGTTTTTTTTTGACATTTTGACTTTGGAATCGTGATCGGCGACCCCCAAAACTCGCGTATCTAAAATTTCACATTCATACGTCAATTTTCAAAAAATCTGCCATTTTGTTTTTTTTGACATTTTGGCTTTGGAATCGTGATTGGCGACCCCCAAAACCTCCGTATCTAAAATTTCACATTCATACGTCAATTTTCAAAAAAAATCTTTTGCCATTTTGTTTTTTTTTGACATTTTGACTTTGGAATCGTGATCGGCGACCCCCAAAACCCCCGTATCTAAAATTTTACATTCATACGTCAATTTTCAAAAAATCTTCCGTCATTTTGTTTTTTTTTGACATTTTGACTTTGGAATCGTGATCGGCGACCTCCAAAACCCCCGTATCTAAAATTTTACATTCATGACTCAATTTTCAAAAAATCTTCCGCCATTTTGTTTTTTTTGACATTTTGGCTTTGGAATCGTGATCGGCGACCCCCAAAACCCCCGTATTTGAAATTTCACATTCATACGTCAATTTTCAAAAAAATCTTTCGCCCTTTTGTTTTTTTTTCAGTTTGGCTTTGGAATCGTGATCGGCGACCCCCAAAACCCCCGTATCTAAAATTTCACATTCATACGTCAATTTTCAAAAAAAATTTTCGCCGTTTTGCTTTTTTTGACATTTTGACTTTGGAATCGTGATCGGCGACCCCCAAAACCCGCGTATCTAAAATTTTACATTAATACGTCAATTTTCTAAAAAATCTTTCGCCATTTTGTTCTTTTTGACATTTTGCTTTGAAATCGTGATCGGCGACCCCCAAAACCCCCGTATCTAAAATTTTACATTCATACATCAGTTTTCAAAAAAATCTTTCGCCGTTTTGCTTTTTCTGACATTTTGACCTTGGAATCATGATCGGCGACCCCCAAAACCCCGTATCTAAAATTTTACATTAATACGTCAATTTTCTAAAAAAATCTTTCGCCATTTTGTTTTTTTTGACATTTTGACTTTGGAATCGTGATCGGCGACCCCCAAAACCCCCGTATCTGAAATTTCACATTCATACGTCAATTTTCAAAAAATCTTCCGTCATTTTGTTTTTTTTGACATTTTGACTTTGGAATCGTGATCGGCGACCCCCAAAACCCCCGTATCTAAAATTTTACATTCATATGTCAATTTTCAAAAAATTCTTCCACGATTTTGTTTTTTTATGACATTTTGATTTTGGATTTGTGATCGGCGACCTAACACCCTTGTATCTAAAATGTCACTCATACGTCAATTTTCAAAAAAATCTTTCGCCATTTTGCTAATTTTGACATTTTGACTTTGGAATCGTGATCGGCGACCCCCAAAACCCCCGTATCTAAAATTTTACATTCATACGTCAATTTTCAAAAAATCTTCCGTCATTTTGTTTTTTTTTGACATTTTGACTTTGGAATCGTGATCGGCGACCTCCAAAACCCCCGTATCTAAAATTTTACATTCATGACTCAATTTTCAAAAAATCTTCCGCCATTTTGTTTTTTTTGACATTTTGGCTTTGGAATCGTGATCGGCGACCCCCCAAAACCCCCGTATTTGAAATTTCACATTCATACGTCAATTTTCAAAAAAATCTTCCGCCCTTTTGTTTTTTTTTCAGTTTGGCTTTGGAATCGTGATCGGCGACCCCCAAAACCCCCGTATCTAAAATTTCACATTCATACGTCAATTTTCAAAAAAAATTTTCGCCGTTTTGCTTTTTTTGACATTTTGACTTTGGAATCGTGATCGGCGACCCCCAAAACACGCGTATCTAAAATTTTACATTAATACGTCAATTTTCTAAAAAATCTATCGGCATTTTGTTTTTTTTGACATTTTGACTTTGGAATCGTGATCGGCGACCCCCAAAACCCCCGTATCTAAAATTTTACATTCATATGTCAATTTTCAAAAAAATCTTCCACCATTTTGCTTTTTTTGACATTTTGACTTTGGAATCGTGATCGGCGACCCCCAAAACCCCCGTATCTAAAATTTTACATTAATACGTCAATTTTCTAAAAAATCTTTCGCTATTTTGTTTTTTTTTGACATTTTGACTTTGGAATCGTGATCGGCGACCCCCCAAAACCCCCGTATCCAAAATTTTACATTCATACGTCAATTTTCAAGAAAATCTTCCGCCATTTTGCTTTTTTTGACATTTTGACTTTGGAATCGTGATCGGCGACCCCCAAAACCCCCATATCTAAAATTTTACATTCATATGTCAATTTTCAAAAAATTCTTCCACGATTTTGTTTTTTTATGACATTTTGATTTTGGATTTGTGATCGGCGACCTAACACACCCCCGTATCTAAAATTTCACTCATACGTCAATTTTCAAAAAAATCTTTCGCCATTTTGCTTTTTTTGACATTTTGACTTTGGAATCGTGATCGACGACCCCCAAAACCCCGTATCTAAAATTTTACATTAATACGTCAATTTTCTAAAAAATCTTTCGCCATTTTGTTTTTTTTGACATCTTGACTTTGGAATCGTGATCGGCGACCCCCAAAACCCCCGTATCTAAAATTTTACATTCATATGTCAATTTTCAAAAAATCTTCCGCCATTTTGTTTTTTTTGACATTTTGGCTTTGGAATCGTGATCGGCGACCCCCAAAACTCGCGTATCTAAAATTTCACATTCATACTTCAATTTTCAAAAAATCTTCTGCCATTTTGTTTTTTTTGACATTTTGGCTTTGGAATCGTGATTGGCGACCCCCAAAACCTCCGTATCTAAAATTTCACATTCATACGTGAATTTTCAAAAAAATCTTTCGCCATTTTGTTTTTTTTTGACATTTTGACTTTGGAATCGTGATCGGCGACCCCCAAAACTCGCGTATCTAAAATTTCACATTCATACGTCAATTTTCAAAAAATCTGCCATTTTGTTTTTTTTGACATTTTGGCTTTGGAATCGTGATTGGCGACCCCCAAAACCTCCGTATCTAAAATTTCACATTCATACGTCAATTTTCAAAAAAAATCTTTTGCCATTTTGTTTTTTTTTGACATTTTGACTTTGGAATCGCGATCGGCGACCCCCAAAACTCCCGTATCTAAAATTTCACATTCATACGTCAATTTTCAAAAAAATCTTCCGCCCTTTTGTTTTTCTTTTCAGTTTGGCTTTGGAATCGCGATCGGCGACCCCCAAAAGCCCCGTATCTAAAATTTCACATTCATACGTCAATTTTCAAAAAAATCTTTCGCCGTTTTGCTTTTTTTGACATTTTGACTTTGGAATCGTGATCGGCGACCCCCAGAACCCCCGTATCTAAAATTTTACATTAATACGTCAATTTTCTAAAAAATCTTTCGCTATTTTGTTTTTTTTTGACATTTTGACTTTGGAATCGTGATCGGCGACCCCCAAAACCCCCGTATCTAAAATTTTACATTCATATGTCAATTTTCAAAAAAATCTTCCACCATTTTGCTTTTTTTGACATTTTGACTTTGGAATCGTGATCGGCGACCCCCAAAACCCCGGTATCTAAAATTTTACATTCATACGTCAATTTCCAAAAAAATCTTTCGCCATTTTGTTTTTTTTTGACATTTTGACTTTGGAATCGTGATCGGCGACCCTCAAAACCCCCGTATCTAAAATTTCACACTCATACGTCAATTTTCAAAAACATCTTCCGCCATTTTTTTTTTTTTTGACATTTTGACTTTGGAATCGTGATCGGCGACCCCCAAAACCCCCGTATTTAAAATTTCACATTCATACGTCAACTTTCAAAAAAATCTCCCGCCATTTTGTTTTTTTTTGACATTTTGACTTTGGAATCGTGATCGGCGACCCCCAAAACCCCCGGTCTAAAATTTCACTTTCATACGTCAACTTTCAAAAAAATCTTCCGCCGTTTTGTTTTTTTATGACATTTTGATTTTGGATTTGTGATCGGCGACCTAACACCCCTGTATCTAAAATTTCACACTCATACGTCAATTTTCAAAAACATCTTCCGCCATTTTGTTCTTTTTTGACATTTTGACTTTGGAATCGTGATCGGCGACCCCCAAAACCCCCGTATCTAAAATTTCACACTCATACGTCAATTTTCAAAAAAATCTCCCGCCATTTTGTTTTTTTTTGACATTTTGACTTTGGAATCGTGATCGGCGACCCCCAAAACCCCCGTATCTAAAATTTCACATTCATACGTCAACTTTCAAAAAAATTTTCCGCCGTTTTGTTTTTTTTGACATTTTGACTTTGGGATTGTGATCGGCGACCCCCAAAACCCCCGTATCTGAAATTTCACATTCATACGTCAATTTTCAAAAAAATATTCCGTCATTTTGTTTTTTTTGACATTTTGACTTTGGAATCGTGATCGGCGACCCCCAAAACCCCTGTATCTAAAATTTTATATTCATACGTCAATTTTCAAAAAAATCATCCGCCATTTTGTTTTTTTATGACATTCTGATTTTGGATTTGTGATCGGCGACTTAAGACACCCTCGTATCTAAAATTTCACATTTATACGTCAATTTTCAAAAAATTCTTCGGCCATTTTTTTTTTTTTGACATTTCGACTTTGGATACGTGATCAGTGATACCACAAAGACTCCCAAGTGCCGAATTTTACTTTAATCAGAAGAGAGAAATTAATTTCAGATAGCTCCGCCCACTCTGCATGTATGCGAATCGTTGTCATAAGGGCACATAAATGTTAAAAGCTATCTTTTTCCCCATTAAGGCGTACGCGTTCTGGAAATAAAGTATTTTAATAATGCAAATATATAATCATTAAAAGAACAATAATCAACCTGTATATCTATAAAAATGTTAAGTCAAGCGGATGTATTATGTCGAGATTGAGATGCCGATAATTGATAATTTAGTTTTACATATATTTTGTTTAATTTGTGTACAACAACCTAATAATTTGTCAAATTTGTGTGCATTTTAGCTTCAAATAAATTGTTTGTCAAACATTTTGTACAATTGGTGTGCGCGCAGCCGAAATTATCATCCCGGTTCGTTTGAGTCGACGACGGCGCGCGGCGCCGAGTATTATATGTGTACTACACGTTCATGAACGGTATGCTATTACGGATCCACATGGTTCAAATGAGCCGGTTCCGTGATCCGGCTCACAATGAGGACCTGAACCGAGTCAAAGAAATGAGCCGTTTTGCCCACCTCTATGTCAGTTATCTTCGTAACCTATAAAATAATTATATTTTGACGTTTGTTATAATTATCATCAATTTTATTCAATTAAAAAATTGTCAAAATTTAATAACATAAATCTAACGTACTGGAAATTACACTTTTTTAAAGCATTTTTATAATAGAAAAATTTAGTACAATATTTAAAAATTGTGACTTTCGATGTCAGTTTGTATGTTGAAAATTTTTTCAAAATTCAAATTCTGTTATGATTTCTCGTCGCAAAGGAAGCAATTATAGAAAGGAATCATTATATTGAATTAAGTATGGGCAAGTATAGGTACGATGTATTTATACTACTCATTATTATTGAGTTATTTTTGATGATGTTTTTATAGTCATTACGTTGAATATAGTTTGTAAATTTATGAATGTTTTTGTGTTAATTTTTATGATAAAGAACGTTTAAATTTCAATAAAGAGAAGTTAGAATTATGTGAACAATTTCGCAACTCTCGTGTTTGCAGAAAGCAACCATTGTTAGATATAGTGATGTATGGAGCTCTTTGAGCTTGATTCGCCTCTTCGCTTGTACTTATATCTTTTTAATATTATATGTAAGGCTGTAAGGGCATCTCATTGGTAATGCGATTAATGCTGGTCGCATGCTATTTTAATGAATGTTAAATGTTAATAATCATTTCCTCTATAAAAATGTTAGTTAAAATTCATAAGGCAGATTTCATTAAAAAACAACTAAATACGGTATAACTATTTTCGGTACGCTATTTCTGAAAATAAGGGAGCTAATTAGAATTTAGATCCGTATAATATTTGTCCCTGTGAACAGTTGATTTCACTGCTACAGCTCACTGGTTTGACGTAATTGGTTTGACGTAATGTCAGATTATGTGTATGCGTTAAAAAATCGTATGGCATATCGGCAACAACTCTAACCATAATACATAAAATTGTCGGAGTACTTATGTCATTCATAATGTTAATTTAATTTTTATGATACCGCATACGCTTCTTCTTTTTAGTTGGTTAGGTTGTACCTATTCACTATTACCTATACTATTTACGGTATTTTAATTTCTATATGAATGAATGACAGTGGAGGATAATTATGTAGTTAACTTTGCTATTGTAATGAATGAAGATTAAATTTAAAGAAATATCTCTAGAAATGGATTATACATTATGGTGGCAAATGAATTTATTTATTAAGACTTTGCCCACAAAGCGAACAATATTCCTATATAATTTAATGAACGCTGATATTTAAAATTTTTTTATTGACATTCAGGTTTTGTATCAGTTGTGTACATCTAGTCCATGGTGAACGTCGACAGATCAAAAAAAAAAAATTAATTGAATGTTGTTTCACGTTATTAGTTCTATAAAATTGGTACTACGCTTTGTGTCAAGTTTACGATTGAAATAGTGTATAATTCAAATTTTCTGACAGACTGTCATCGTAACGATATTTCGATGACACATACCTATGACAATGAAAAGTCAGACAGCTGACATGAAGATGTTTAACCAAAATTGTCGTTCCACCTGTCATCGTGACAATAGTTCGTTGAACTGTATTTGTTCACACATAAACTTGTGAGAACGAAATGTCAGGCTAACTTAATAAAACATGTTTTAAACTTACAGGTCATTGAGAGAATTAATTAATTTTCATATTACGCTTTAGTAATATACTTTCTAAAACGCAATCGAAAATCTTGCTAGCTCCTATACGGTTGATGCTAGACACTGTCGTACCATTTAACCAAAAATGTACTTCTGATTAGTTGGTGCCAACCAGCAGTCGCACACTTTAAATACTTGCTTTTATAACTGAATTGGTAAACGAAATGACATACATGCTTATGGGAATCTTATTTGATGTATTTATTTTATTTCGAAGTGCTTCGGACACAGCTGACAAATAAAGAAAAGTCGCCCTATTATTTGTACGTAGAGAGATCGATGAGAAATGTTATTAAATGATCCCATTCGTAAAATGGCTTAAATTTATATAATTATAACTTGAACACTGATACATTTCCAACATTCTGTTGACATTTAGGTTTTGTATAATTCGTGTGCATCTAACGTAATTTGACAGGCCCAAATGGCAAAACTCAGATGGTTCTTCTTTATTTAAGCTTGCTTCAAGTTCTTCGTTGTATGAAATTTACAATTCGATGACATATATAATGAATAGAGTGTCATTGTATTTATTAATATATCTTAATGAAATATAGAAAAATCGTCATATTTGTTACTGTACTTACGTGCGATAATACACTTTAAGTTTATTTTATCATATCCGTCGGCATTTTGTTCATATATTCATATAGAAAAGAAATAGTAATGATTCATAATAATAACACTAATACGTATCTGAAAGGTACCACGTTTCAATTAAAAATACACTTCTTCTTCGTAATATTTGTCGGCCTTCTGACATTTAAACTTGACAATCGATGGATGAACGTGAATATATATATAGTCATTAATGACACGCAAACTCGTCATTGCGAGATTTTTTTACCCTGCAGGAAAGCTTTAAATGAGTCGCACCTTCGACAGCGACAGATTTGGTACGTGGACAGTGCACTCAATCGTCGCGGAAAAGTCCACTCTTTTGATTTCCAACCCTCTTTCCGCACTCTAAACCTCGTCGGCCTGAAATTTCTTCGTCAATGTGAAATTTTTACAATTCTTTCGCGCGTGCCTGTCATACCTGACATTTTTACGATTTTGATCGGTTGTCACGTGAATCGTCATGACGTAAGCCATTTTTCTGTTAAAACACCGTATGCACGCTCCTCTTCAACGGGCGATATCTCTGCACACGCTCCACTTGGGAAGAAAAACTCTCCGTCGAGGAACAATTCAAGGTCGTCGGTAACTTCACGCCAAAGGGCAGCTTTCAATTTTGCGTATCCAGAGACGAGTTCTGCGCCCCGCGTACCCAATTTTCGTCGATTTTGACCGGGTTTGGTTGCCATTGACTACTCGGCTTTTATTATATATAATGTTAATATAAGCGAGGACATGAAGATTTTAGAGGAGATTGCTGGTGCGAACCGTTCTCTAAAAATAAACTTCTGGAAGCAGGTATGAACAGTATGAACCGCTTTATGATAGAGACCCAGGGTGCTTATACTTATTAATATTTCTTGAATTAATTTTATTATGAACTTAGAAATTTTTTTGATACATCGGGACTTAGAATATTTTCCGAGATATCTAATAGTGACTTAGAAAATTTTTCTACAAATTAGGACTTGTAAATATTATATAGATTAATATTATTTTGAACTTAGAAAAAATTTTATAAATCGAGATTTAAAATATTTTTCCAAGATATTTAATATGAATTGGGACTTCATTTTGTTTTGAAACTAGGATGTTTTATTTTACACACGATGGTTTCATACTAGGCGTTATGGTGAAACATTTTAGTAATTGTATTAGTTTAATTTGATATTTAATGAGAGGATTTATATTTTTTTATATATAAGTATGGACACTTGATATTTTTGAAAGTTTTTTTTTTTAGATTGTCAAAAGTTAAATTAAGTTTATTTTAAGTTTTTCTCTATTTGTAGAATCTTTTTGTTATATTGAGATATAATCAATATATTTTATTTAAAAAAATGGAAGAATTTGAAAATCTGTATGAGGAATTAAGGTAGTTAAATTGTGTTTAATTTGTTAGTTGTGTAACTTGTGTTAAATAAATTTTTGTGTGGTGATTTCTGCTGGAGTTTTTTGAACGATGTTGGTAATTTTATTTTGATTAATGAATGTGATTTCACTGTTTATGTTTTATTTTATTTTTATTTTGTGCTCGTGTATTAACATTTGACGTGTTGGGTAATAGGTCAGGGATGTGTACAATGAATTAAGTAGGTAATTAATTCATGGTATGGAGCCTTGATTAATCCTAAAAACACGAATTGGTTTTGATGGTACTGTTCGGGAGCGAGCAAAGGCGCTGAGCAGAAGTAATCAGAACAGAGTCAACATTCTGAAACATTTTATGCACATAGCAATAATTTAATAAAAATATTGCATTAAGGCTGGACACGTAATCGTATACATTAGGGATGTGTGCAATGAGTCGAAGGATGTACTCATAGAACGGAGCCCTGGTTTATCAATTTGCGTGCATTCTGTTTGTTTTTTTGGCGATATTGTCTGGGAGCGAGAAAAGGCGCTGGGCAATATATACGTCAGGACAGAGTCCATGTGTTGATGTATTTATTATTTGGATCGTGGTAATTTCATTATAATTTTTATTTATATATTATCCAGTATAGATCATGATATGATTTTGATTTGTTGATTGTTTGTAAAAAAGGACATAAACATTTATGAATTAGTACGTGATAAATGTATTTGTAGAGTAAATTTTGATTTATTTATTGTCATCATTATTTTCATAATTACCTTATTAGATTTATAATTTTTTTTCTTATCATTTAAAAAAAATGATAAAAAAAAAATTATAAATTATTTTGTGATACAATTGTTTCATCTTAATATTTAAGGTATTTTTAATAAATAACATTATAAGGTTTTTCTGGTATTTTTATTTATTTTATCTGATCTGGAGACAACTTGAAGGCATTAATTTTAGAGAAGGGGTGTTATTATATTTTCTGCCATTGAGAAGAAAATATCATGAGTGTTCCTTTAAAACTGAGCTAGTGAAGTGTGAAATTGCTAAACCTACTGTTTTGCAGAAAATTATAAGATCTTAGTCTAGCATAAGGCCTAGTACTAAGATATATGCTTGATTCTGCTCTTGTTTATTATTTAAATAAATTAAATTATTTTCAAACAATTATTAATTTGCAAGAGTCACAACCGGTATATATAGGATATTTTTTATTGCTTCTCAAATTGCATTGAAGAGTTGCGGTTTAAATAATATTATATTAATTAACAAAGGCAGCTAATGCTTAAATATCTTATAACTCCCTTCTAAAGAGTGCGTAGAAATGGCAAAACGACTATGTTAATATTGATATATTTAAGTTATTAAATAATAATGATTGAATTTTTTTAATTTGAACCGTCGTAAATTAATAGATAAATCAATAACCATTATAAAAATTTAGTATTACATTTCTGAGAGAAATTGAATTTGAATTTGTGTCTATTAATAATAGTATATCGGAAATATTTCAAGACTACAGAAATAAAGTGTACCATTAAACTAAATTACATTAATGGTTTATTGAATATATATTTAAATAAGGATATGTATTAATATATATATAAGGTAAATACTATTTCGAAGATTGCTCGTTTATGATAGAGCGAGCTATCTTTATGTTATCTGCGATAAAACGTTCTGAATAAAACAAGAACGCAATACACCTTTCACGAGCAAAACTGTAAATTACCCCACTTTTCCGTTTATACATTTTTTACCGCTTTTCTCGCACTTAGTTCCTGGTATTCTCCCTTCTCCAGAACGTTTGGCATTATTTTTATTCGCTGCAAAGTTTCGTTGGTGTTCGAAACCACCGAACTTGGATTTTGTGTTGCTTCGTTATCAAAAACGCCGCTGCCTGTGACGTTTGTATTACGTTTGTTTGCAGTTTTTCAATTTATGGCAAACCTTGAGTCTGAAAACAGTCAGATATTTTGCTTCTTAATACTTCACCGTCGAACTTTACAAACTCGTTCATTTGATATAGGTGTATGTATTAAATGTGTTCTGAAGAACCTTATTTAAACATACTGAAATGTTACGAAAAGAAAAAAGTAGTAAACGAATCCACCAAAATTTCTTTAAAAAAAAGTATTCATGTTATATAGGAACGGAATAACAAAAGCCTTTAGTATTATGTGAATTTCAGTGACTTTGAAAATAGCGAGATTTCTGACCCCTTACGCATCATGGTGAATAAATTGCATATTTCTATTATTTTTTCATAAATTCAAACCATGATATCATAATATATTGGGTTACCGCTAAATAAGTACCAAGCTATGCGAATCTGAAGATAAGGTATAAATGTCTATCTGAAAATCAAAAAATAAATTTATTTGTAACTCATCAAAAATTCCTTTATTTTTAGGGCCAAAATGTAGTTAAAGTCGGTCCATAACTTTGTTTATCCTATACGCATTTACGTAAATATCACTAGTAATTCCAGTTTAACGTTCTTCCAAAAAAACGATAAAATGTAAATAATTACAAGCTTTGAGAATGAATGGCTATTAAAAAGATTTTCTATGACGACGCCTTTATGTGGAAAAGGTCGACAAACCTCGGTGCATTGCCATGTGTTTTCTTTCGGTAAATAGAAGTATATTATTTTGAAACTTAAATTGCTCTATATAAAAATTATTATGTTCGTATATTAACTGCGGCAGGCTCGGACTCGTGGAAAGAAGAATCAATTCCTCGCCACTGCCTGCACATTGGACCACGCGTCTTTTTGTACGACCATTACTCATATTTTTCTTCCACCACATTTTTTTATTGACGCTATTTAAAACTAACCCTGTATAAATAGAGAAAATATACAGTTCAAACATTTAAATCGCTTTAGAATGTTAATTTAAAAAGGCATTTAACTTAGTCATAAGAAGGATTATAAAATAACCTGGAGAATACCTGGCTCTCAAGAAGGAAACCAAATGGACCACGTAGTAATAGAGAGAAAATGACTAAAAATAATTCAAGATGTAATATCTTACAGAGGAACAACAGTGGGCCCAGACCATTATTTCGTAATAGCAAAACTCAAGGTAAATACGATTAGCAAAAAAGTAAAGCACCAGGTAAGAAGAACCTGGAATATGGAAAAGTTAAGATCGGAAAAAACAAGAACCCGACTAAGGAAAGAAATCACAACAAAACTCCAAGCAAAAGAACAGCGCAAGAACATAGAAGACGAATGGAAGGAATTAAAAAACAGTATGGTGGAAGTATCTGAAGAAATTCTGGGAAACAAGGTGACTGACAAGAGCAACTCCTGGTTTAACAACGAATGTGAAACGCTAATAAAAAAGAAGGGAGCAGCCATTCTCAAATGGATACAATCGAATGATGAATAAGACCTACAAAAATACAAAGAAATAAGAGCAGAAAACAACAAAATATTCAGAACAAAAAAGGAAAGGTGATACGACGAGATAATCGAGGAAATGGAAAAAAGCAACAAAGATAATAAGAAACTGTTCAATATGGTGAAGAAGCAAACAGACAGGAAGCAAACCTCAGCCAACATTGACAGAGCGAAATGGGAAGAACACTTCAAGGAGCTGTTGAGCGACAAGAAGAGGCAATGCACATAAAATGCATGGAGGGTGATGAATGAACCAAGCCAAAGAAAAATTGACACACCTACAATAGAAGAACTCAAGGCAATATAGAAACAAGTCTCCGGGACCAAGTGGATTAGATAATGAAATATTAAAATACGGGAGTGAAGAACTGCATGCAAGACTATTTAAACTAGTAATCGATGTATGGGAGAATGAAACAATGCCAAATGATTGGAAATTAGGATTGCTAGTGCCAATATTAAAAAAAGAAGATCAATGGGATTGAAAAAACTACAAGGGATATTGTTGCTGAACACCGCATACAAATTCTTCACCACATTAATCAATAATCGTTTAAAAACCTATACAGACACAATCGACGCAATTCATATTTTAAAACAGATACTGAAAAAGGGCAATGAATATGACATCGCACTATATATTCTATTCATAGATTTTCAGCAAGCGTTTAACTGCCTAAACAGAGAAGTCATACTGAAAGACGCAGAAGGGATGGAAATATCAAATAAACTTATTAGACTCGTGAAAACGACATTGACACACTCACAAGCAGCGATTATGACGCAAGCAGAAGCATCAGGCTATTTTGAAATAAACAAAGGAGTTGGGAAGGGGGATGCACTTTCAACCAATAATTAAACAAACAAAGGTAAAAGAGAATATTAGAAATAAATTAGTACAGATTATAGCATATGCGGATGACCTGGTCATAATAGGTAGAGACGAAAGAAGCCTGGAAGAAACATTCGGACAACTCGTAGAAGCGACGACGGACAGAGGCCTACATATCAACGAAAAGAAAACAAAGTATATGGTAAGTAACCGAACGACGTACGCCGGAAGGAAGAGCAAAGAGATGGGAGCTACGAATTCGAGAGAGTAGACACCATCCAATACCTCGGAACAACAATCAATGTAGACAACAATAGAACTGCCGAATCATCTCACCGAATTCAGTCAGTAAATAAAGCGTATTACGGGCACAAGAAACTATTAAAAAACAGAAACATCGGAATGGATACAAAAATGAAAATCAACTATAAAACCAATAGCGACGTACGCGGCAGAAACAATGGTACTAACAAAAAGAGACGAGGAAAACTTCAGAATATTCGAAAGGAAAGTAGTAAGAACAATGTATGGCCCAAAGAGAGAGGCAGAAGGAATGCGAATACTGATGAACCATGAAATCGACCAACTGGTAAAAGGGAAAGATATAGTTAGATTTATAAAGGACCAAAGAATAAGATGGTATGGACACATCAACAGAACAGGCACAGGAGCAACAGTGCGCAGCATTGCCCAGTGGACAGCAGCAGGCAAGAGAACTAGAGGAAGACCAAGAATCAGATGGGAGCAACAAGTGATAGACGACTTGAATAAAATGGGAACAAACTGGAGAATGAAAACAATGAACAGAAAAGAATTGAGGCTAATAGTAGAAAAGGCAACGTCACCGAAAAACTTATAGATAGAAGGAATAGGTGGAAATGTGGAGTGATCCCTCACAAAAAAAGGATCGGAAAGCCCAGAAGGGCGGCTACTACTCCGCAGGAGTGTACAGCCTATTATATATATATTGTCATGAATAAATCAATCATTTATCTCAAGAACATTGTAGTAACTAAAACAAACAGTGAAGTATCTGGGTTATGTTGTAACTAAAGATGGTATATAGATTGACTATAGTAGGTTAAAGGATATAAAATAATACCCCAGACCAAAAAGAATTAAGGGCCTACGTACATTTTTAGGCTTGTTAAACTATTATAAAGGTTTTATAAAGAATTATACTAACTTAACGACTAAATTGTT
Organism: Amphimallon solstitiale; assembly: GCA_963170755.1. NCBI lineage: Eukaryota > Metazoa > Arthropoda > Insecta > Coleoptera > Scarabaeidae > Amphimallon > Amphimallon solstitiale. The sequence goes on from OY720675.1 coordinate 205,988,629, forward strand.
AACATTATTAAAAAAGGAAACTAAGTGGAGATGATCAGACGTTCACGAAGCTGCTTTCACATCTTTAAAGGAGTCTTTCGTAGAGGGATTGATGTTATACCATCCAGAGATCAATCTTCCATTCATAGTCAGGACTGATGCTTCCAAACTTGCGATTGCGGCTGAGCTGGTGCAAATTCAAAACGGTGTAGAACCCATCGCTTTCGTATCTCGTGTTTTAAAGCCACATGAAAAAAAATATTCAGTTACAGAACTTGAAGCATTATCAATAGTGCATACAGTCAGTAAATGGAGATACTTTTTAATAAGAAGTCATTTTTAGATTCCGGGTGACCATATAGCTCTTACACATTTAATGACCAAGAGATTTGCTAACGATAGGATTTACCGATGCACATTCCTCTTAAATCAATATGATTTTGAAATTGTCTATAGAAAAGGCAAAGATATGATTGCTGCCGATGTATTAAGTAGAAAATATAGTAATAATTCGAACTCAGAAGTAATGATTGCATATGTAAAATTATTGGAGAATAATATATGTTCACTCAATAAAATTAAAGATATTCAAAAGGGATGCGAATTTAATAAAATAAGAAGCAAATTAATGGAGGGAGAGTATAGAGGGTATTGTATTAACGATGGTGTAATAATGAAGAGAATAAAAGATAAGCAAGTGTATGTGGTTAACCAGGAACTAGCACTGGAAATAACAAAGGAAATACATAAACATTTTGCACACATAGGTGCAAGAAAATGTTTTTTAATATTTAGAGAAGCATTCTTTACTATAAACGATCAAAAAATAATTAAAAACTTTACTAGAAGTTGCTCAACTTGCCAATTAAGCAAGCATAAAAAATATATAGACAGACCACCAATAGGTAGTATACATGCAACAGACAGACTGCATACCGTTGCAATTGACTATCTAAGCAATTTACCAAGAACTAGTTAAGGTTATAAAAATATTCTAGTAATATACGATATATTTACTATTTTTGTTAAGTTAATACCTACAGCAACAACAGACACAGATTCTACTATCACTGGTCTAGAGAGTTATATTACAGAATTAGGAAATGTCAACACGTTAATATGTGACAACGCTACGTATTTCACAAACACCAGGTATAAAGAATATTTAAAAAAAATACATACCAAAATCAACTATACTTCTTGAAGTTTAGCAATAAATGTAGAAATAACAATCGTTATGAATTTAATATTTTGATTTGGCATATAGAATGAGTGTAGTTGATGTAAACGTGAAGGAAGAATCATGTTTTTTTAAAAATTGTTACAACTTTGGAAAACCAAAGTTCTTGAAGCTTCAAGATAGGGTTTTTTTTATTATGTAAGATAGATGTTAGAGATTTTCATGTTTCAAGGTTAACCTTATAAGTTTTGACAAATAAATAACCTACAAATATTTCAATCAAATTATGCAGTTTAATTGTTAAATAAGTTAATTCATAAAAGCAAATGGCGTATCTTATTCTATGGAGTATTTTTCTTATTCCATGCCTGTCCGACTTATGTTCCCATTTTGCCCGCAGCAAATAAGGCTTAGTCTACCTCTCTAACTTAGGATATCCACTCTAGTACTTTTGTGTCCTGGACATGATGTACAGATGCTTTACTAGGTGTTTCTTGAGCATATCAGAATCTATCTTCAGTTGCCCAAAAATACATTGCCGCCTGTGATCCAGTGCCTCATAATTTACTAGATATGCTTTACTGTTTCATGTTCCTTATTGCAGAGTCTATAGTTAAGGTCTTCATCATACAGGCCAATTTTGTTGAGGTACACTTTAACGGGTACATGGCCGGTTAAAAAAACAGTTATTATTCGCAGCCGATCCCTTCTCATATGTAGCTCTCCTTCAGTGCTTTCTTTGCATGGTTGACCAACAAATTCCTTACACCCAGACTTACTTTTACCTATACTTCTATCCGCAGTCACCCAGATTAGTTTTATCTTTATCTGGTCGGTCAGCTATTGCAGTTCTTCGAGGCATTTCCGAACCAGTATTTACGCCACTTTGTTGCTAGATATTGTGCCTCAGTGCCCTTTGACAGTCGAACATTATTTGCATCCGCCTGTTGACGACAGCATTCCTATTGTTTTTTTATAGCACATTACATTGTGGCTGCCAAAAACTCACAAGCATACTTCTCCAGTGCATAATATTTTTGCTGATTAGTTGAGTAGATTTCTGCCCCTTTGCGAGTTGCGGTTTCCGAGCCGTCTGTATAACAGTTCTATTCCCACCTTCATCACAAAGTGTAAGAAGGCCTCCATAGCTGCATTTGGAATAATCCACATTTAACCTGTTATACCTAAATAGGTAAGTCTTTGTAACTTGCCTGATTATAGAATGGCCTTTCTTTGTTTTGTCGTTGGTCACACCACTAGAGAAGCTAATGTTAGAATAAGTTGTATGTCTAATGCATTATGTCCGGTCTTAAACCCCATTGCTTCAGTGTGGGCGTCTAATTATCTTTTCTTAATAATTTTCTGGATACCGATTACAGAGAAGCCACAATTGTATTGTTACTCCTAGATACTTTACCTCCTTCGAGATCTATAAGTTTGTAATATGCAACGGAATTATGCATTAAATTATATTTCAATACTCACGAAAAATTTCTGAAGATTGCGTAGATAATTATTTCTTTTTTCATTAATTGAATTTTAAATGTAAAAGATATCTGGTTTTCAAGAAATGGTTCACCATTCATCAATTGTGTTGGTTTGAAAAATGTAATAAAATACCTGCCAAAACACTGCCGTGGTTCTGTTCGCGGATGTGTATTTCTTCGATAAAATTGCAGAATGAATGTTGCGTTCAGTGTCTTGTTTCAGTGAATTGTAAACTCTATTTTGCAAAGAACGCTCAAGGATGAAATGCGAAGGGGTCTCCAACGCAAAGGTTGGCACGACATGGAACCTTCGTTTTGCAATCCTGTGCTTGTTTTGCGCGCAATGTGGTCGATTGCTCCAACCTGTTGAATTCAGTCTATATCATTTACTTCTATTCCATTCAATTCTTGTCGAAAAACGTTTTCAATATATAACAATAGCCAAAACCATTAACAGTTATATTTTTTCTTTAAAAAAGTAAGCATTGATGATCCCTCCTGCCTGTGTAGCATACATACTAAACTGTCAATATTTCAGAGTGCATTGGAAGTTTCTGCAAGATATATGGGTGCTGCTCCACAGGTCCGAGAATCCAGTTTGTTGACGTAGGTGTTGAGGTGATTGGCGTTTCACCAATGGTGATTTTGTTGTGGTCTTCATTAAGTTGCTGTTGTTACAAGAACCACTTGGTAATGTTTCTGTGCTCCACATGTTCTGTCGGCTTCATTTCTTGGGTTACTTGGATGTTATATGCGTAAAGATAAAAAATGCGAACCTCTTCTCAATCCTCGTTGAAGGGCATTGGTGTTGGTGTTTAATTTTGGGCGCAGTGTTTAATAGATGTTTCGGATATTTTGTGACATTGGTTCTTACAGCGGTCATATTATTTGCCGATTATTCAAGGCACTGAAGTGTGGTGTTTTTTTAGTTTATCAATGAATATGCTAAAAATTTTCCAGTAAATGATAAGTACGCCAAAATGATCATTTTTAAATGTTCACTATTTTGCTATTCGTTTTCATAATTAATACGTTCTTCTTAATTGCAATGTACAATTTTTTGAAATGTCAATGTTTTACTAAGACAACTACCGGACGCTCAAATTTCAAGTTGTCATTGAGATAGTCTGCTTATGTTATCACTACACAAATTGTATTTTATAAATCACTAATAACAATAACGAAGGACAGAGGGGTTAAGATCGATCCTTCTGATCTGATTTACTAATATCAACGTATTCTCTTCCATTATACAAACTTATGCCTCATCTTTTGTACCATCATGTTCCAAATGTTTCAAAAATAAGCAATGGTCAACTAAATCGAAAGCTTCAATCAAGTCACAACAACTTTCTGAATATAAAATGCAGTCAATGTGGATTTGTATTTAGAGGTCTTGTTGAAGTAAATACCCAAATATAAATATTATATTGCAGAACAAAGTTATCAGAAGTTTAAATATCCATAAACTAATTTAAATATTCCAGGGGCGTTCACTTAAAATTCACATATGCATAACCATGTCGTGCATACTTAAATGCTTGTATTAAATTATATCAAGGTTGTCGTCATTAAATGCAGTGAATTAGTGACTTTATACTAACTTGAAGTCCAAACGATCGCCTCTAAATGAGTTAAAAGTTAACCCCATCTGACCTTAGGTCCATTTCGAACACCGCTTTTAAACTCAATTACTAACCTATTATCTGTATTCCCGATAGAATTTCGGTAACAACCTGTAAAAAGACTTCCGTAAATTAATTATACATCCCACGTGAAAGCCATCGTGTCGACGCTTTTATATTCTCGAATGTGAATCTGTAAGTTCTTTATCGACTACAGAATTTTAAAATATTCAATTAGTTCTTCCAAAAGAAAATCACCACCAAATTGAATAGATACAATATATTGGACTCTTTCAACTAAATCTGTTTCATTATGTGATATATACATATATAATGCTATATATGTTATTTATTTATTTGATATAATTTTTCTTTTATTTATTATTTCAAAATATTAAGCAAACATCAAATTATTTTATGAATAAATCGAAAATGTAGAAATGTACAATGTACAACTAGTAATGAGGTTTTTTATTCCTTGTTCACAATTATTTTTAAAGATATAACTTAGGTTTAGACTATTGAAATACCCAAGTTTAAAATGCCATGAAAATAAAAGAGACGTTCAGTTGAAACATATCTTTGTTCAACGGAACACTTTATTATTTGATTATAAACAATTCACACCATAATTCTAAGATATACCCTACTGCTTAGTTACTGATTGATGAAATGTTTCAGAGCTTTTGGTACGTTTAGACCTGAAGTCAGTTATTTTTAACGGCATCAGACCGAACATGATCGTGACGTAAAATAATACCATACAAAAGCTTTCCTGTATATTTTCATTTTTTGATTAATTAAGCTTGTTCGTAGTTTCATTGTGTAAGTTACATTTGCGCTATTTCTTAAGACTTTATCAGCAATGGTCGTTCATGGATTAAACAAAATTTCATAATGACCTCTGCAGAAGGGTGTGTTTTAAACTTTTTTGGTGGCAGTGAAGTTCAGCGTTTCCTCTGAATCAATAACTTACTGAATGGTTCAATATAATAACAATAAGTTTCGTATCAGAAAGAAAATGTCGTTACTATGTTGACTGATTCATAAACATTTTTTGCCTTCAAACCACAAACATTTTTGCGCGATCTGCTGACAGATCCTACACTCATACTAATATTTTCTGAAATTGCTCTGATTGACATTCGGCGATGGTCATTAATTAGGTCATCCATGCGAGCAATATTGTTGTATGTGCATGCAGTACGCACTGCGCATGATCGTATATGATTTGTCCTCTGCTTTTTATTTTCATTTTCATGTTCATGTTTTTGGCACCATTCCTTCACAATTGGGGCTACTTTATACCTGCATTTCCAGATACCATTTGCATTCACGTAGGTATAAATTTACAATAGTTGCAAACCTTCCACATAAAAAGGCTGAATGACGGCACGCTGATCATTTGAAAGTCACAATGCTACAAATGATACTAAGTATAAACGAACTGGGCTGATCAGACAAAGACTACTAATGTTGAAAAACGTTAGTTGAGTGAATACAATTGTTTTCAAGCCTAACCTGATCAAATATGGGCTTCAATTAAACATCTCTCGTAATAAATACATAAATTATGTTTATCAAACTTTATAAATCACGAATATAATATACTAACAGTCTTAGATTGTAATTTTTTTTTTGATATGCTATGAAATGTTTGTTATACCAAGAATACGAACTAGTTATCTTCATAACTTATATTTACTTATTATCAGCTGTTAGAATCTTTTTATATTAAAAAATAAATTTTATTTGATGAAAATACCTTACATTACAAATTATTATATACTTAACTCTCATTGTTAAGGATATAAGCTTTACGACAGACTTTTTTTTAATTGTATTTCTTACTTCACAAACGAATATTTTTCATTATGCATTTTTATATTTTTTAAACAATTATTCTATGGTTACCATATCCTTTCGTAATTCAAAATAATTTTTGTATATTTTATATTTGCCTATTGCCATCATCCCTGCTTTTGCGAAGATATTCAAATCAATAAATGAGCGAGTCACCTTTCTCACTAAATCGTGTGTGTCGTTTCACCAGCACGGATTTACATCAAGAAGATCAATAATCACCAATTTATCCACTTTATCCCAAGAAATAGCAGAGATGCTGAACATGGGTGGACAATTGGACGTAATATACACGGATTTCTTCAGAGCCTTTGACAGTATTGACCATTCCGCAGACTGAGCTATTTGGGCTACGATAACGCACTAGTCTACTTTTTTAAATTCTACCTGACAAACCGCCAAAATTACGTATATTATAATGGCTTCAAATCCCTTTGGTTTGTGTCATCATCTGGTGTACCACAGAGTTCAAATCTTGGTCCTCCTTTGTTTAATCTATTCATTAACGATCTTATTATCGTGATTCAATGTCCTGTTCAGAATATCACATTGACAACATATATATGTATGTATATTTACCTTGTCACCCGTTCTTTTTGATTTGGCACTAACGTTTGCTGAGCATATATCGCCCATTACCGTTTCTGCGCATAAAATACTTGGCTTGTTGTATTGCCCCATTTGGAATTTTCTGTTGGATAATTAATAAATTTATTATTAATATTATTGTAACGAAACCAGCAAACATTCGAGCGACAATAAAAGAAGGTTGTAAATCATATCGGCGCGACGGCTAAAAACGATATGTAAACAAGTCGATGAATCATCTCCACGCCGTACGGCTTGCATAGCGAAAAAGGACTAGAACGTTTCTCGTGCATGTGGAGAAAAAGCGGGACTGTGCTCGTATGTTCTAGTAATCTTCGCATGTGTATATAAGGCGGCTGGATTCATTGCGGGATGAGTAATTGCGGAATAGGTTCGGGAAAGGAAGTCCTTAAGTAGTCTCGAGTGGGAAGAAATAAATAAGTAATGCCGAGTTATATAAATAGAAGTATTTCATAAATACGGACAGAGATATTAGTAATAGAAATAAATAAATACAAGTGTTAATTTTAATTTATTAATGGTAGTTTGAGTGTGATACTTTAGTTGTATATTTTATATTGTAATTAATTTTAAGTGTATAAATATACAGACTGTTTAAAATAAATAATTGCACGAGTTGTTTATTGGAACCCGAAAACGTTACATTATATTTATGCATTGTAATTTTTTGTTCTGAGAAGACACATGCGGACAGTTTTTAGTACACACGCGATCTCGGCACCTATCGACTCGGCGCCGGCGATCAAGAGGCTATTATCCAGTCAATCTAACCAACTCACTTCCAAACGTATGTATATATACCAATACCGGTCAGTCGTGTATATACAGGGTGAGTCATTAGTAGCCGCTTCTTCGATTGCTGTTTTGTGTTTTAAATAAAAGAAAAAACAATTAGTGGAAGATCCATGGTTACTTGTGACGCATATTACAAAAATACTTTAAGCTCTGACGAGCTTCCGGTTTCACCGCAAATACACGGAAATTAATTTTTTTAAAGGACTCAACCTATTTATTTTTGGATTTTCTTGTACTGCTTTAAATTGTCTGTTAAACTGATTTTTCTTTTTCAAAATTGAGCCTATAGTTTTTGAGTTATTAATTTTTTTTGAAAATATGTGACCACAACACGTGTTCAGAAAAAAATCATTTACATATTGTTTTTAAAAGTAAAAACATTAACTTTGGTGGTGCTTGTAGCCAAGAAAATTCTGTATCATTTGGTAAAGTTGCACTCGACAATACCTTAAAAAACCTTGTTTTTTCAAAGCCTACTTCCTGAAATATTCACATACCAAAAACTTATTTTTTTTAAATGGAACACCCAGTATTTTATTGAGGCATTTTGTTCCTTTTTTTATTCTCTTTCATTTTTGTTAACAATGTCCTATACCTATCTTTTGTAATTTCTGAGATAATCACTATAGGAGCAATTAGCGGTCAATTAAAGAACTACGAGCGCTGTTGTTCTATGCACCAAAATATTCGTTCAACCAACGGAAAGCAGGAATGGCGCCCGACTTCCTTAGTCAACTGTCAAACAAAGTAAATGTTAAATCCAACTATCCCAAAAGTAATAATTTTACAGAATGAAGACCATCGCGTTTAAATTTTTTAATTCCGGCAATGTCCAGTTGCAGTATTTCACTTTTGACACTGTTGGTTAACATCGAAATAAAATAAACGTTATGTTTACTGACATATTTAAAGATGTCTTCAAAAAGTTTTGAAAATCCGTCGGTAGATAGCGACGATACTCCTCTCAATTAACATTTTCATCAAAGAAGTAAGGTTCAATTATGTAACTACCCACTATTCCTCCCAACAGTTTTAATGACCAGCGATTTTGAAAGTTTACAGGTGTGATAAAGTGGGGGGTTTTATGTGTTATAATAACGGATATTGTGACGACGAACGTATTCACTTTAATTGAAGGTGGCTTCGTTGGTAAACAACAAAAAATTGAGAAAGCCAGGATAATTTATCGGCTGCCAATTGACAAAAATGTAAGCGATTCTGAAAATTTCTTTCATCTAACCCTGTGTATGAATATGCTACGGGTGAATTTCATATTTCCTAATTATTCTGGATTCTCAAATTTGACATATATCTAACTGTCGACTAATTTTCGTTGTACTAGTATGGGGGTGTTCGACTACACTCGCAAATACCATAAACGTCTTATCCTCACCAGTTACTGCTTTTTCCGCTCTTTCTTCCATATTCAATACTTTCTGTTCACTCAAACCGTCCACTTTATACTTTTGAAGGTTTCTGGCTTCGGTTGGCTTCTACCAGGGATCGCTAGCAAAAAGTTTCTTTCAGATTCACCCAAAACGTCAATGATATCTATTAACTTTGCATAAGAATAATTCATTTGGGTGATAACTAATAGCGATGCTTTTGTAAGTTTGACATAATTGTATACCGACTTTCTTTACCAGTTGACTCAGGCAGTCAGCCGCATTCCAGCCTTTATTGGACGAATATTTGGGTGCATAGATCAGCGCCCGTAGTTATTTAATTGACCGCTAATAGCTCCTATAGTGATTATCTCTAAAATTACAAAAGATAGGTATAATACATTGTTAACAAAAATGAAAGAGAATAAAAAAAAGGAACAAAATGCCTCAATAAAATACTGGGTGTTCCATTTAAAGAAAATAAGTTTTTGGTATGTGAAAATGTCAAGAAGTAGGCTTTGAAAAAACAAAGTTTTTTGAGGTATTGTCGAGTGCAACTTTACCAAATGATGCAGAATTTTCTTGGCTACAAGCACCACCAAAGTTAATGTTTTTACTTTTAAAAACAATGTGAAAATGATTTTTTTCTGAACACGTGCTTTGGTCAAATATTTTCAAACAAAATTAATAACTCAAAAGCTATTGGCTCAATTTTGAAAAAGAAAAAAACAGTTGAAGAGACATTTTAAAGCAGAACAAGAAAATTCAAAAATATATAGGGTGAATCATTTAAAAAAAATAAGTTCCGTGCATTTCCGGTGAAACCGGAAGTGCGTCAGAGCTTTAAGTATTTTTACAATATGCGCCACAAGCAACCACAGATCCTCCTCTAATTGTTCTTTCTTTTAATTAAAACACAAAAGAGCAATCGAAGAAGCGGCTACTAATGACTCACCCTGTATATGGGAATAGAGCCTTGGTTAAATAAATTGATATAAATTAATTCGTACTCAACGTCTTCCCTCAAAACAATTTACCCATATTTCTAGAATTGCGTATTCTACTTCTGCCACTTTTCACACTAATTTACATATTCTTATTGTATATTAAATGTGTGTAATTTAGAATTTTATTAATTTTTTTGAAATTTGAAATATTAAAAACTGTTTAAATTAATTCTAAATTAAAGTTCTAATAAATTATTTCAGACAGTTACACTATTTTTACATTATTTAAAAAAAACATAGTAGATTTAATTAGTGTTTATCAACTGTTAAAATTATCTCAATAAATTTCTAATAGGCCATAAAAAGGATGTAGATTTTATTTAATATTATTTAGCTAATTTACTTAAAAAAAGCCCAGCAAGCATTGACTGAATATTTATAATAAAATATATTGTAAATGTTCAATTCAATAGTATGCAAAACATTCTATATATACATATATTATGGTCCCGTATCTTTTCAGAGCGAGTAATACCGGTGCCATAACAATTTATGTGTAAGATATTGCTTTATAGACAATATTGCCGCGATATTGGAAGTAATAAAAAGAATAAAACAGGATATGTCACCATAAATTATACGGAAGCATCTCAACGATACGTATGGCGAAATATTTGTAACTTGAAATATATGTTGTCACCTTACATTGTAAGTGTGAATTATAACAACATAGAAAATATTTTGAAGTAAACATTACCCCTTTTGCGTTTCTATAACATGATGTATAAAAACATTATTGATTTCTACCTTTATGTAAGATGAATACATCAGCATCTTAGAAAGAAAATGACAGGCCAATTCTAATGTAATTAGCCTTCATAAACGAGTAAAAAATTAATATGCTTTGACGTACTTCATTATACATATTGTAGTATTATTTTTCTTTGATAAATTATATAAACGTAATTTTTTGTACTCAACGTCTTTAAATGACATTTTGCATATGCATACAAAAAAACGTTGTACCCCTTTTACTTTCTTATACGTAGTATAAGGAAGTATTGTGATGATGAAAATTTTCGACCTCGAGATTTTTGCAGATGTCCACGTTTTGAGGTCCCCTGATACCAAAAAAGTGGTTTTTAAAAAATGTCTGTGTGTCTGTGTGTGTGTCTGTGTGTCTGTCTGTGTGTGTGTGACCACGATAGCGGTCAAACCGCTGTAGATATCAATTCCAAATTTTGTATTTACGTGTGTAATCTGCCTCTTGAGAATTGATTAGATTTTGAGCAAAATCGGCAGACCGGAAGTAGTAGTTTACTTCAGTGAAAAAATCGAAATTTGCAAATATTTCGTCAATTACTAAGTTTAAACAAATTTATAAAGAACTCATATGTACTTAGAATTAAGTTTGAAACAAATTGTCTTAAAAAAGTTTTTCGAAATTCCTACCGGAAGTAGGTCTTTTACTCTTATCGAAAATCAGTTTTTGCGAATATCTCGCAATTCATGCTTTTAAGACAAATACGTTACGAGTATAAAAGTATTTAGAACATAATTTTCAATATATTTTATATAAAAAAAATTTCAAAATTCAGACCGGAAGTACCACTTTTACTCCTATCGAATAGCGATTTTTTGCAAATATGTCGTAAGTTATGCATTCTATATATATTTATCAAGAGTACAAAAGTATTTAGAGTTGGATATGGAATATTTTTTGTATAAATGAAATTTCAAAATTCGGACCGGAAGTAACACTTTCATACGTATAAGAAAGTTGTGTGGTGGCCACACCTCATTTTTTACTTTCTTATACGTAGTATAAGGAAGTATTGTGATGATGAAAATTTTCGACCTCGAGATTTTTATAGATGTCCACGTTTTGAGGTCCCCTGATACCAAAAAAGTGGTTTTTAAAAAATGTCTGTGTGTCTCTGTGTGTGTGTGTGTGTGTGTCTGGCTGTGTGTCTGTCTGTGTGTGTGTGACCACGATAGCGGTCAAACCGCTGTAGATATCAATTCCAAATTTTGTATTTACGAATATAATCTCCCTCTTGAGAACTGATTAGATTTTGAGTAAAATCGGCTGACCGGAAGTAGTAGTTTACTTCAGTGAAAAAATCGAATTTTGCAAATATTTCATCAATTACTAAGTTTAAACAAATTCATAAAGAATTCAAATGTACTCAAAATTAAATTTGAGAAAAATTGTTTTAATAAAGTTTTTCGAAATTCCTACCGGAAGTAGGTCTTTTACTCTTATCGAAAATCAGTTTTTTGCGAATATCTCGCAAGTCATGCTTTCTAGGCAGGTACATTACGAGTATAAAAGTATTTAGAATATACTTTTAAATATCTTTTGTATAAAAAAAATTTCAAAATTCAGCCCGGAAGTACCACTTTTACTCTTATCGAATAGCGATTTTTTGCAAATATGTCGTAAATTATGCATTCTATATATATTTATGAAGAGTACAAAAGTATTTAGAGTTGGATTTGGAATATTTTTTGTATAAATGAAATTTCAAAATTCGGACCGGAAGGAACACTTTCATACGTATAAGAAAGTCGTGTGGTGGCCACACCTCATTTTTATGCATATATTTGACATAATTAAAGTTCATATGGTGAAGGAGTGCAGAAAGATAAACTTTATGTGTAATATTTGTTACAAATACATTAAATTAAGTAAAATAAATCATTCATTGTTTATGTAACAGTTCAAACTTAAAAATTTAATGAATTAAGGACGAATATCGACCACTGGGCGACTATTAGTATAAATACGTTATATACAAAAATATAGAATATAATAAATTAATTTAATAGAAATGATTAAATTTATTAGGTAATCCATTTTAGGCTAGGTATAACATTAATCACGTGAATCAACAATAATTTTAATTTAATCTGCCTAAACAAAATATTGTACAAACCACTTGCAAAAAGACAACTCCCCCCCCCCCCCCGCCATTAAAGACACTCCCTTGTTTCAGTCGCACTTGGCTTGTAAATAACAATTAAAAAGCTGATATGATATAATTATAACTAATTTAATTTTTCAGCATTTATTTATTCTGATATCTCTCTAAACAACCGTGTATATAGTTACGATTTAGTTCCATAGACAAGTTATACACTTGTAAATCGTCGCATACTTTATTTTTTATAGTTTTCTTATTTGCATTTTTTGTATCTAAGTAAATAATAGTAGATTGTTTAACAAGTAAAGAAATGTGATGGTTTACTATCGAGTGAAAATAGACGAGCGTATTGAGTGAATGAAGTTTTCACCGAGCTAGAAAACTCACTGTTTTTACGTGTTGAACACGTAATTTTTTCGTGTACTTCACGAGAATTGTAATTTTAAAAATAAAAATTGTCATTTTCCTATTATCGAAGTAATCCGTGTCAAGAATTAGTGACAAAACATCACAACAAGTAAACAACTAATTTGTGAAAAAGCTTTCATGTAAAATGAATCAATCAAGCAAAAATAATGAAAAAATTCTGCAATTGGTATCAGAAGTGCAATCAGGTTTACTGCCTACAAAGTCTAGAGCAAAATACGACAAAATTTACTAACAGTTTTGTCAGTGGAGAAATGAAAAGAATGTGGATGGAGCAAATAAATGATGAAGATACTCTAATTGCGTACCTTTGTGAAAAGGTTCGTTTTATGTATGAAATTTATTACAAGCACTAATTTTAAATACTCTTCCAGGTGAAAATTCTTAAATGCTCAACACTCCGGTCAGTGTATTCGATGCTGAAAAGCACTCTACAAGTAAACGAAAACTTAGACATTTCTGCCTATAAAAAATTGTTGGCCTATCTGAAACGTCAAAATGACGGTTATGTACCAAAAAAATCAAAAGTTCTGTCAATTGATAATGTAAAGGGTTTCTTAAACAATGCTCCTGATAACAGCTTTCTCCTTATGAAGGTACCGGGCGTATTTTGGTGATTACTTTACACGACACAAAAACCAAAAAAAAAAGCGTGTCTTCACAGTAACGTCGGAAACTGGTGTAAAGGGTATCGAGTTTTACAGGATGTATTCGAATTTGAGACCGAAGCATGTGGACCATCGTAGACTCTTTATATGTTATAAACAGGGCAAGTGCACTGTGCAACCAATCGGTATAAACACCTTCTACAATATACCAAGGAAAATTGCTGCGTATTTAGGGCTTCCGGATTCGAAGAGTCTCACAGGACATTGTTTCCGCAGAAGTTCTGCGACATTTCTAGCCGATAGTGGGGCCGACATTTAAGTTTTGAAGAGACACGGTGGTTGGCGTAGTAGCGGAATCGCGGAAGCTTATGTGGAAGATACCATCGAAAACAAAGTGAAATTTTCAAAAAGAATTTTCAGTAATTTAACTGAAGAGACTTCTGCACCGTCAACATCGACATCAGTTTCAGCCACATCAAGTGAAAAAATGAATAACACAACTTTGGCAGTTTCTGAATTCAGGTCACTTTCAACATCTACTGGTATCTCATTTACTAATTTAACCAATTGTACATTTAAAATTTACGCTAATAAATGAATGAATAAAAAAAGTGTTGCTAACAAGAAAAGCCCCACTTTTCTTAATTCTTTTGGGTTAAACAATATTATCAATTGCTATCAAGTACACGAAAAATAAATTTATTAGACAAAAAATATTTCTAGGACATACAGACATTGTCATAAATACAGTAGATCTATATATTATATTGATAAACCAGTATACTCAAAAATAGAACAATCAAAACAAACTACAATCTACATGTTGATATAGTAGTCAATTGCGAAGAAAACTTGTTGCATGTTTAAATGCAAGTGAGGACCCTATGTGCCCAGTGCACCCCAATAGATTGTTGTAAAGTTTGACCATTGAACAAAGCGGGAATTTTTCAAAAAAGCCGTTGAGTAAAATTAAATGACTATAAGGTCAATTTTACTTATATTATATGCCTTTTTGAATCAGTAATTGAATACAATAGGTATAAATCATCTTAAATCAACTAAAAAGTTTTCTGTATTGGTTTTAAAACATTACGGTATAAACACATATGATAATAATTACAGTGAATTAAAGAAAATTTTCTTATAGAATCAACCTAAGAAGCTGTTGAACAATAAAAATTTTGTAATCGAATCTTGAAGTTACTACTTTAATAGGTTCTTCTTGGTTTCTGCCATGTATCTGCCATGCTATCTTCAAACGAATGTGATAAAAATTATAAAATTTAATTCTTTATTTGTATGTTAGATGGAGACAGTGCTTGACATTATGCTTTTTCAGTTTGTTACTTAATAAATATGTGGTACCTTTTATTTTTAATATTTCGTCATTTATGTATTTATTTTAATAGAACTACAGAAATTCAGGTCCATCTCGGATCCAAAAAAACGACTTAAAAGGAATTAAGGTAAGCATTTGACCAAAAAGGATTAACAATAACTAATAAAATATTCAACAAAAATTAAATATAATTTTCATGAAACAACCTGTACTAGTTCATAGCTACTGTCTATTCATCTACTTGGTAAGTAGCATGAAACAAAATTAAATCAATCTGTTTACTTAACGTGATAGCAACTTATCAATTCTGATATCTGAAAACTGACCCTTGTATCTCTCCGACGTGCTGCGTCGGCGCCGTTGTTATTAATTTACTCTATCTAGTATACTTTGATTGATAATATGAATAGTTCTATCCCGGTGTGACGCTGAGTTTGGCTCAAATAAACTAACTTTCCCCGTTGTTCTCTTTGTAATAACTCAGAAAATTCAAAACAAAGGTCTGAATCTTGTCGCTAAAAAAGAACTACTGGTGTTGATTTAAAAATAATATAAAAGCGAATTTTATTGAATCAAATTATCGATGCGCTACTATGGTAAAAACAATACACTGGTTAGAGAAAAATATTAGTACACATTATTACATAAAAGAACATTATACATACATACCGTGTGGCCGCCGTTCATAGCGCGATGCATGTATTAGTAACTACTGGTCGACTATAAATGGGCGTGCCAACTTGAATTGCTACACCGACAGCGGGCGTATAAGTTATACGTATAAATGTATTCGTAGGCAAATCAAGTGAAGAGCAGTGTAATAGGTATTGCGTTCCCGTTGTAAGTAATTATTTGTAGTTGTTTGAAGCATCAGATAATCACTGATAATATGTCAGTGAAGTAACTCATCACAGCTTCATAAACAACATAAAAGAGCAAAAATAAATAATAAATAATTCCTTGACTTTAAAATAAAAAAAACTTCTTAACTAAAATAATATTTTTCAACAAATATTATAATCTAAAAACTCAACTATAATAAATTACTGAAACATAAAATATTTACTTCTTAAAACAGAATTGTAATTCAACATTGCAATTAACCTGTAATTAGCTAAAAAATGTTATTCTTAAGCAATAATAAAACTCGAACTGACGCCCATATGTGGAAGCGACGGCGAATGCGACTGCCCGACTACACCGTATAAATGTAGATTTTTTGGACAAATACGAGTGCATCATAGGCATATGCGAAATACTAGCTCTGTTGTAATCCAGTATAACACTGCGTCCACTTGTTTATCGTTCTAATACACAGATATCTCTATCTGTTTCGCTTACTCTACAGGTATCGCGATAATGCAGACGCACGCGGTCTTATGGTATACATATAAACATACAAGAAAACGGTAGTAGGTCAACGATGCACATTCCCTCTAGCTTAAATTACAAACTTTGCATGATAGGTATACACATAACTACATAAATAAAACAATCCGATATCTCATAATATGACCAGCAATCTTTGTGAACGCAACACAAAATTAACTTAATGTGATCAAAAAAGCCACGGTATTATTGTGGTATTATGCAGGTAAACTAAAGACAATAAGAAGAGATGTTAACCGCCGTATCAAATCATTAGCAAACATGATATATTTTGAAAAATTAATTTAATATCTTCATTTGATATCAAACTGATCCCATGTAATCCCCGAAACGTCGAAGGTTACCAGAAAAACATGAAAATAGCGTACATAAGCAGTTTGTGCATGATTCGACAAATAAAAGTTTAGCAATATTTCGGTAGGCTTTCAGTTTCCAGAGCACCAAAACTCTATCAAAAAGTTTTCTGCAACCAGTACAAACTAATCCACTTTGTAGATCGTTTTTTGGGGATTAGAATACGACGTGGAAGAAGTTGTAGTGCTTGGACTCTTGGTAAAATCATGCTGTTAAGGTATTGTGACATTAGAATATCTGGTCAAGAGATTATCGAATTTGATAGAGTGGAATCTAATATTTAGTTCTTAGTATAACTGAAAGTTTACTTGTGTTATAATAAGGGAATAGCATTTGAAACAGAATTATTTCTATTAGTTTACACCATTTTCTTTAAATATCCTTTCCAGAATAACCTCTACTTAGTTGTTACCTGTGAATAGACCTACTTAAAGGCATATTATTTTAAGAAATATTAATCTGAGTTAATTGTTTAATACACAACTTGCATCAACAAAATAAAGTCTATTGCGTACTATTAAGAATATATTTTAATACTTTAAAAAGAAGAGATTATTATGATTAATAGGAATCATATTCAAATTATTACAGGAATATTTATTAACAAAAAAAAATATTTACAAACTAAGTTCATACATTAATCTCTCCATATTTGATAAAATACTCCACGTTTAATGAACATTAAAATTATGAATTTATTTCAATAAAATCAGGATAATCCGCGAGCTCACTACTTAAAATATCTTAAATTAACAAGCAGTGGAATAACACAATTCTAAAATCTTACATTAAAGAGCTCAATATTTAATATTGTTGCCCGTCATTAATGAATGTGTCATATAAAATGAGTTACACTCCTAAATGGTGAACAACGGCCTTTGGCACGTTTCCAACAGCTAATGCTAAGTTTTCACGCACTGACAGAAACGCCATCTAGTCGCTTCTTCATAACTTGGCACTCAGATGACGTTTCATAAATAGAGAAAAAATATGCTATACCATCCTTTAGAACAGGAACCCCGAGTGCTTGACCTTTTTGTTTGAATTAATGCGAAACAACAAACGTTAATTAAAAGTGATAAATTATTTTCTTTTTTATAGAATTCTGAATGAAACGAGATTACGTAGATTTGCGTAAATATATTGCAGATGCGTAACAATATCTGATATAGTAAACTGATTACTACGCAATTTTAAACGCTCTTTAAAAATATAAATGGTAACGTCAGAAAGCCTCTTTCACATTTTTTTTAGCGAATAAGGCCACCGTAGGAATTTAATGAAGTTATTTGAGTTTCATAATACTTCATTACGACACACAATATTTTTTGACGGAATTATCTAATTCGTTATTTTTGAATTTTATGTATTGCCAGACATCAACAAATTTGCAAAATGATATGAACATATTGTTAAGGAAACTTCCTATTTTGAAAGTACCATAAATAAAATTCAAATTCATTTGAAATACACATTTATTTATTCTCGGTGTGCGCCGATATTTCGGGGTCGCTCTGCATCGAACATAAGAATACAGCATAAATACATGTGAATCGCTCGAGGAGTTATGGACCCCTATATATACGCACATGCCAGACACTGCCGTCCGTACGTATACATAGGAGGTCTTGCATCGTTTTCGGTGTATAGTCGTGTAACCCGGCCGGCAGACAATAAACTCGGCCGCTGAGATTGTATACGCCCGAAAGCCGCTCCGCATCAGTATGCTCACAATATTTGTAAGTAAAAAAATACATTAAGTGACAATATAATTAAAAATTAAAAAAATAAATCATACATTACAAACACATTAAAATAAAGAAAAACATTCCTATACAGAGCAAGAAACAATAATAATATAATAAAATAAAATAAAATATGTTAAGTTCTTAACACATATAACCACAACATTCATATTTCTTTAAGTAGTATAGATATACAGATATAAAATTATTATTATTATAAGAATAATTTCCAGAAGTTTGGAAGTTTATCAGCCATGTTTTATCATTGTGCAGGTGAGGCATTACTCTAGGTTTGTTTCTTTCAACTCGCGAAGTGAGTGAAAAAAACTACTACTATGAGATGATTGTGTCCAACCAGAGCGACTGTAGAAGAATGTGTATAATAAAATAATTCTAATAATAATGAATTAAAAAATTAATCATGAACATTACAGCACACTTATTGCACTACTAGCTGGCCCGCTGACGTAGTTCTGCTCTTTCCCGTAGATGGCGCAATGAGTTTGATTTGGTTAAAATCCCTGTATAAGAATGTCTGGACAGAAGATGTCTTTAGTGCGATTGCAGTATAAACATCATTTCTGTTTATAAATATAAAAAATTAACAATATCGAATGCTTTGATAGCCTGTTTTATGTGCACTGATGATATAAATATGGTCTGAAAATATCAAGAAGGTTGGCTAACCCATTGAAAAGTTATTGAATAACCTAATAACACGACAACAGCATCACCTATCGTGTCCAGATTTTGTGATTTTCTTTTTTGTCACTAAACCAACATATATTGTAAATCTGTTGGTCCATAAATCTAGAATTTGTT
The DNA here is from genome assembly GCA_963170755.1 of Amphimallon solstitiale. NCBI lineage: Eukaryota > Metazoa > Arthropoda > Insecta > Coleoptera > Scarabaeidae > Amphimallon > Amphimallon solstitiale. Next base: position 206,008,109 of record OY720675.1, read on the forward strand.
AATAACTTAACCTCGTACAATCGTTAGTGCTCCTGTACGTTATTCAATCACTTAGAAATGGTTCAATCAATCTTCTCGATATTCTCAGACCATATTTATATCATCAATACGCGTAAAATAGGCTATCAATTTGATAGCCTATACCAACATCCGATATCAAACTACTACACTAAATATGAAATAACCGTATCCGCCTTTCTTTGTTGTCAGACCGTATGTATGTAATTTTTCACTTATTAATTTGGATTACGAACACTATAGAGAATGAAGAAAAATGCGCTGCAATTATATATAACTTTTTGAAAGCCAGAATATTGAAAAAATTAAGTATTAACATCATATTTTGACAAGAGAAAACAAGCAACATGTGTAAGTGGAGCACTGAGTAAAGAATGAAGCACCAAATTGGGGGTGTCACGTCAAAACAGCGCGGCCAAAATAGCGCACGACAAAATAGCGCATACGACAAAACAGCGCGCACGACAAAACAGCGTGCACTATATTTTTCCTTCCCTTCACTCTTTATCCAGGCTTAGGACTGGCAGCAAATACTATATGCTGGCGTGTTTAGAAGTTGTGAATTTAGCGATCACTTATCTTGTAACTTTTTTTTAATTTTTTACTTTTTTAATTTTTTTCAGATTTTAATTTTTATTGTTTATTCAAAGCTGCAATTGGAAGTTATGTGCAATTCCTTGTAAATAATCAAAAACTGGTCTGTTACCATACTCAGATATTATAGTTTGTATCCTTTTGGAAGTATCTTTATAAATTTTCTTCTGCGGAGGTAGATGTCCTGCAATATACTGTTCTATCTTCACTTTATTTAAGTCGTTCTCCTTTTTTAATGCTTCAATAACTTTCCAAATATTGGGATGCACAGCATTTAATATAGAGGAGAAGCTGTTGTGCCACCCTTCGACTGCATTGTTAGTACGTGGCAAATTTTGAGTTGAATATAAATTCCAAATATTCTTTGGATATATTGCGGACCTTCTTCGCATTCTTCTATCTACTCTACCCATCCAAGTATCTTCGAAATACTTGATGATAGGCAATAAAAGTTCTTCATTCTCCGTAAAAAATTGACTGTCCAATACTTCTTGAAAGGCTGCCTCTACATATTCTTCCGGAACAAAAGCAAGAGCAGATAGCTTTCTTAGTCGTTATCGAGTGCCCGTTGGATTCTACAATCTGAAAAAGAAATATGTCTGCGCTGTTTTGACGCGCGCTGTTTTGACGAGCGCTGTTTTGACCGCGCCGCTTTGCCGCGCGCTATATTTATCGCGCTATTTTGACGTAGATTCAAATTGGGGATACATCAAAGATCACTTCTAGGCCTACTATTCTTCTATATATACATAAATGACCAGTGTGGACGGTATTTTGTCATACGGCATTTTACGAGAATAATGCAAAGTGTGTATGCAGAAGCAAATAGGAAGAACTACTGCAACAGAAAACAGATTAAATTATAAATTAAGCTACAGTTTGGTGTTCTTCAAATTGTCCATTTCACTCAATAAATACAAAACATTTTAATTACTATTTACAATCCAACGAAATATAATTACAGAAAATATAGGAATGTTCCGCATATATTTGGCAAATATATGTACTGTACAGCATCTGCCTCCAAGATGTTCTCAAATATTCTTTACAGTTTTATTAATAGTTCGTTCATATTTTAATGTTTTAATTAAAGCAAAGGTAATATCTATATTATTGTAATGTTTTCATTTCAATATTGTTTAAGTTCATTGGGAGCCGCTAAACTATAAAAATGAATTGCTTGATAATATAATTACCATTCTTGTGGTAATGGCCGAGCATTTTGACACCTTAATTAGAAGTATTTATCAAAATTTTAAGGACATATAAACGATAATAAAATCATGCTATGTTTTTTTTGTACATTATTATGAAATTAAATAATTTGATCCTTTATATTGTGCAATTAATGAAAATATTCTAAAGTGTTTGCTATATAACTTTGTTATGTTAGAATATCGTAATTTTTTTTAGTAATTACTCTGGTTTTAATTTTATTTGATGCACTATTTATACTATCAAGCAGAACAGTAATGTATTCTATGATCAAAATAGTCTGAAGTGCAGTTTTGTATGTGACACGTATCTGCGTTTATAATACACAAGTTTCCAATCATTTATAACACGTTCGTTTGCTTTAGTAAACAGTCGGTCTGCTTCGCTTCGCTCGTGATTTAATAAAACGTGTGACTAAAATAAGGTTTATAGAACTACACATAATATACTGTAATCATTGGTTGGTAAGTAATAAATATACATTTATTATAATAAATAGGGAATGTACATTTACCAGATAAAATCATTAACTTTTTCTCCTAAATATTATTTAGAGGACAGAATGGTACTGTATTCAAACATTTTTGATGCATTGAAAACCATAAAGTCTATCATAATTTTATTCGAACAGTTGGCTAAGCTCCAAGTAAATTTACTTACCAAAAAAGAACCTTTAAAATGCAGCTGTTACACAACAATACTTCACTCAGTATGTATCTATTATTTCTTGTCAGTTTTCATAGATTTATTTGGGCATTTGTAGTAGACGAGAATGTACAAATTCCTTAAAAGATTTATTTGTTACTTGGCCGTTTCTCTCAGCTATTACTTCTTCCAATAGATCCTTAGTTTCAAAATCAACGTTCGCAATCATTTTGTGAGGGAATTATATTAAAATTTCTACTATATAATACTAATTTGATCTAAGTTTGCCAATGAAAGAATATAGGGAATAATTTAGTTTTTCATTAATTATAATTGTTTATTATGCAAGCTCTAGCTTAAGCAGCGATTTTAAGAAGTATTCACAAAGCAATAGAAAAGTTAATATATTATTGTTATGTGACAGTCCTGTTTACTACATATTCAACTGAATTTCATAGATAAATTGATAAATATTTATGAACTTGTTATTGTCGTAAAATTTAAAAATGTGATAAAACTTTTAAAGTGCCTACCATAAAATTCAATGTAATTACAACGTCATTAGGGATGGGTTATATTTTTATTTTTATGGTTATGTTATACGCTACTCCGAAGTTTATCAGAAAGCTATCAGCGGGAATTACTTCGAAGGAACAACCTAATTTATTCATGAAGTATAGGGATCACGGTCTCGGCCGATTAAGGCGAAATTAACCCTCCAATAAATTCAACATCGACGAGACAAGCTGACAACAACACGACCTATTACTCTACTAAGTACTACGTCTTAATGTACAATAATTATTCCGCATAATTATATACATTAACTAGTGCATTAATGTATGCATAAATTTTATTATCTATTCGAAGATAGATCTGTTAAATTCTCGACTCCAATGGATTTCTTCAATATACGCCAGACTGTTAAATATGTTGCAAATATTGTATTTTTTTTAATCAATAAAAGCAGCCTATTATTATTTAGATATGGTTTTCCTATTCGGAATTAGTAGTAGTAGTTTAAGAAATTACTTCATTTTGAAGTAAGTACTTACAAACTTATTTGTTGACAAAATAAAATAAAACAATATTTTGACTAAGCAGAATTATTTTCAAGTCTTAACGGTATGCTTCATGAATTTCAAAACTGAATATCGAAGTCAACATTCTACTATAAGATTGCCAAAGACTCCTTGGAACAATGTCTTTGTACAGATTTTTTAAATAGAATTATCATAGGCCCAATTGTCGCAATGAAAGAGTGCGAGTTCCCGAAAAAAGAGCATCAAAGTCTGTATGTGAAGATATGATGATTTTTTTTTATCTTTACGAATATTGTGAATACTAAATATGCTACGAGTAAGTCAAGTGTGTTTTTAGGATTGTCTTACATAGCTGCCGAAGAAAAATCTGGCAATTGTATTTTGCACCATGCTAACACAGTAATTGGATTATCCACCACGATAATGCACCGGGGCAGTATGCGTTCTTAATCAGAGTATTTATTTGCAAAATTCAAAAGACCTGTTTCTCAGCACCCCCTTCCATATTATCATGATTCAGCTTCTGTCGACGTCTACCTGTTTTCTAAATTGAAAGCTTTACTGAAAGTGAAGCGAGTTGACCCCATTGAAGACATCCAAGCAAATACGAAAAAGGTTATTAACACCCTTAAGAAACAAATGTTCAGCAAAACTTCTACAAGTAGAACATCGTCTGGAGCTGATGTATTCGAAACAGAAATAAATGGTAGAAATTTATAGGAGATCTACGTACGAGCAAAGTCATAACTTTCACACCTCGTACATACAGTGTGTATAAGCCAAATGGAATAAATTCATTATTTCGGTTACTGTACATATTTATAAAAAATCCCGAAACATGTCATATTTAATTTATAAATTAACATTCTTTAACGTGAAAATGCGATCCCTACCTTCAACCCCCTTCGAATTACAGGTACAACCCCCATTTTTTTAAATGGGAAGTATAGGCTTGTGATATATCGTTATAAAGGTCTCTTTATTCTCTATACAAAAATGTTATAATTTTCATGTTTGTTGCAATAATTAAGATAGAATAAAATAAAATCATGTTGTTATCGAAATTCGCTACAATATACTCAAAAAATAAAATTTAATGCAAAATGTAAAGAAAAATTTAAAACGCCAAAAAAAAATATGAATATCAATGAAGTCGATGTTCAAAATGTTCACAATGAACGTCTTGGCAACATCCTAATCTTAAATAAAACTGTCTTCTAACATTATTTAACATATCAGGCGTGATCGACCTAATCGCAAGCGTTATTCGTTCTCTTAAGTCATTTAAATCCAAAGGTTTCGTTTTGTACACAATGCTCTTCAAATATCCCCATAAAAAATAATCAAGTAAGGTCAGATCAGATGATCGCGCTGGCCATTCTATCGATCCTCGCCTTCCTATCCACCGATTGGGAAATATTGCATCGAGGTACTGCCGGACATTGCGTTGGTAATGTGGTGGTGCTCCATCCTGCTGAAACCATATCGTATTCATTGGAACTTGAGGGTTTCCTGGATCAGGATATAAATTTGCCAATGTTGGAATGACATCATTTTGAAGTAGTGCCAAATAACGATCGCCATTCAAATTGCCCTCAATGAAAAAGGGACCAATGATATGGTTTCCAACAATACCTGCCCAAACATTAAGTTTTACTGGGTATTGTGTGTGTTCTTCCCTTATCCAGTGAGGATTTTTCTTAGACCAGTAGCGGCAATTTTGCCGATTAGCATGACCGCTAAGAGAAAAAGTGCACTCATCAGAAAACATAACGTCTTCTAAATTGATAATATTGTTATCCAGCATGTCCATCATTAGCTCACAAAAATAAGTTCTTCTATCAAAATCGTCTTCCATAAGCTCCTGAGTAGATATCATTTTATAGGGATGCATTTTATTTTCTTTTAATATGTTTACTATCGATGTATGGCTAACATTTAATGTTGTGGATGCATGTCTACTCGATGTATGTGGGTTTTCCATAAACTCAAGCATCACATCTACTTTGATTTCATCACTCACTGCATTGGCAGCTGGTTTTTTTATCTGCCTTACATGACCAAACTCTCGAAACTGCTTCTCTATCTTACTTATTGTTCCTTGAGATATAGGCGGTAAATCAGGAAATTTCTCATGAAATAGGCGGGTTACTTCTTGTTGTGTTCGGGTTCTATCTCCGTAACCAATCATTTGTATGACTGTTATTTTATGCATTTCCGTTAATCTAACCATTTCCCAGAATTGTATTTTACGAAATTCAAACTAAAATTATCAAACTGTCAATTTAAATGACAACTTTTAAATACAAAACTATTTACTAAGGCGTTTTAAACAAACTAATGTTGCCACGGAAACTTTTTAAAGTATTTTTAATGGATACCATCTAAAAAGCACATTGGTATGGTTTTTATTCACTTTCTTATTATGAATTTTTTTTTTATTTTTTAAGTATATTGTAGCGAATTTCGTTAACAACATGATTTTATTTTATTCTATCTTAATTGTTGCAACAAACATGCAAATTATAACATTTTTGAATAGAGAATAAAGAGACCTTTACAACGATATATCACAAGCCTATATTTTCCATTTAAAAAAATGGGGGTTGTACCTGTCATTCGAAGGGGGTTGAAGGTAGGGATCGCATTTTCACGTTGAAGAATGTTAATTTATAAATTAAATATGACATGTTTCGGGATTTTTTATAAATATGTACAGTAACCGAAATAATGAATTTATTCCATTTGGCTTATACACACTGTATAATGATAATACATATACGGCATATTGTCTTTACTCTTTACTCTGCTCTTTTAATCATGTTTTACGTAAGTAGTACGTAAGAAATATCAAAGAAAAATGTTCAATAGCCTGTACTTCGTGAATGATGAATGTTATATTTTGTTTCAATACATCAATTATTCAGGCAGTTACTGTCATATAAAAAAATATCTCCATATTTTAATGATATTACTACACTGCGTCAGATGGAATAATAAATCATTAACAATATTTAAAGAACAGCAAATCAACTGGCAATAACTTGTATAGCATAAAGCTATTACATAATTAAGAAAAAAAATAATGTTAGTATGACTAATACACTACAGTATTAAATAAAACAAATTACACGGTACTATATTAGATAATTCTACAATAACGGTATTTGTCGAATAATAAAAAGTCAGCGTGATTCAACGGATTTTACAGTATCCGCTTTGACATTCGTTAATACACGAGTCGGGAATGTTGACAAGAAATTGATTATATTAATCATTTGTTGAGTCTGCTACGACAAATTGGCCGTCTCATTAACGTCTTCGTTAAATTCCGGCACTTAGACCGGCGGCGTTCTATACAACCACATAGAACACAGCTTGTCCCACAAAATCTCCAACATATATGCTGCATGACATGGAAAGTGCAACACCAAGAATGGGTGCGAATTTTTGGACCAAACTTGGTAGAAACGTATAACTAGTCAAAAGCAATAATTGATTAAAATTTTGTTGCGATAGATCAAGTGGTCCTGACACATCTGACACTTCATTCAGTTTTCGCTGACATTAATGTGTGGTGTATTAATTGTTTGTTTGAAATTAATTTCAACGGTTTTGTCTTATTATACCTTTGTTTAAAGAGTTTTATTATGCCTAGAGTGCAGCAACGTGGAAATTATCGCCAATTAAGCGAATTCGACAGAGGTCGAATTGTTGGTTTGCGAGAAGGTGGTTTTTCATACAGGGAAATTGCAAATCGCCTTAACCGGAACCAATCCACCATTATGCGCTGTTATCAATCATGGACTAGGGAAGGTCAGGAAAGACGCCAAAGAGGAACCGGAGGCCGAAGAAGAACTAATGAGATACAGGACCGCCGCCTTCGCTTAATGGCACTAAGAGACAGGTTTTCCTGTACCAGATCAATTGCTGACGTGTGGTTAGGTAATATTGGTCGTCCTGTAACCCTTCGAACCGTTTTTATCGTCGAATTAGGGGTTTCGGCTTACAATCTTATCGTCCACATCTTGTGTTACCACTTACGGCTCAACACCGACAGCAACGTTTGGAGTGGTGTAGATTGCGACTGCACTGGAACGTGGAGTGGCACAGGGTGGTATTCAGTGATGAATCTCGATTTTGTCTAGGGATGCATGATGGCCGTATGAGGGTCAGACGAAGACGTGGGGAACGTCGTGATATTCAGTTTTCCGTTGAAAGGCATGTGCATCGAGCAGTGGGTGTTATGGTATGGGGTGCTATAGCATATGGGAGTAGGTCTCAATTGGTGTTCATCCAAACCACCATGAACGCCCAGCGTTACATTGATGAGGTGGTAGAACCCCATATTCTACCATATCTTCAAACGCTCGAAGACCCACTTTTCCAGCAGGATAATGCCCCTCCCCACGTAGCGAGAATATCTATAAATCGCTTGGAAGAGGCTCATGTCAATATCTTGCCATGGCCACCCAAATCCCCCGACCTCTCGCCAATAGAACATGTGTGGGACATTATGGGACGAAAACTTATGAATTTAGCCAATCCCCCGCAGACACTAATAGCTCTCCGGCATGAATTACAGGTTGCTTGGGACACCATACCCCAAGAGGATATCGACCACCTAGTCGAATCAATGCCACGAAGAGTGAGGGAGTGTGACACTAATAGGGGCGGTTCAACACATTATTAATAAAAATTATGTTAAATTGTGTTAGTCTTTTGTTTTTTTTCTTTGAAATTTTAATCAATTATTGCCTTTGACTAGTTATACGTTTCTACCAAGTTTGGTCAAAAAATCCGCACCCCTTCTTGGTGTTGCAGTTTCCATGTCATGCAGTATATACTGGTAGAATATGAGAGCAAAAATTTTCTTAAACTGCGACTAATAGGCTTTACTTGTGTTGCTTATTCAACTACAAATCACTGAATTCTTTAATTTTCATATATTATAAAGGCTTGGCGAAAAATACAAGTCAGGCATGTGGCTAGGTATTTACACCATACTAATGCTTTCAAAACTATATAGTTTCTCTTTGTGTTTTGTAATCTTTCAATTAAGTATCTAAATTATGATTCGAAAAAAAATGCAGAAGTTGCTTTGATCTACCAAGGCATGGAGGCAAGAGTGGGCAATTTTTTTTAAATTAATTACAAATAAAATTGATTCTGCCGACTTATGCCCATGTATAGTTATCGCAAACTCATGTGGGAGGTACTTCTTCTTCATATGGCTACATATTCACAGGTGACATTTATGTGGGTGAAATATCTAACCGATACTACAACATTTTTGCTGTTTTTGCATGTTTACTTATTCAAGATTCGGATGCAAGTTATACTTTTGCTCTGCATTTAAAAAAATCTTGTTTGGCAATAAATATACCATATAATTATTGTAAATACAAGTTTCTGTATAATAACAATGAGCAATCATCTTTCATCTTAAAACTCTCGTAAATAACGACGTGTGGACAAACAGATAGTTAAAGAAATTAAAAGTGTTGTGAAATTGTCCGTTATCATATTTCAATATACAATTGTGGCGTACGAATAATTACTGCTTTACGTATACGCTATACCCGAGTAAATGAGTAAATCATAGGTCTCCTATTTAGCTCTAATAAATTATTATTACCACGAATAGAAATAACTAAGACATATTAAGAAAAACTGTTTGAATGATCAGTCGCAATGTATAATTATTGAAAGTATAAATTATACAAAAAACAAAGAGTAGTATTAGTATGTTATTATTATCATATTATAATGGATAAAGGGCATAAGAGAGACAGCAGGAACTGAGAGCAAATACCTTAACCTTTAATAAAAAAAAGCAATTTTGAGGGAGCAAGTTAAACTTGCAAATGAGAATTTGCAAAATTTCATTATTATAATTGGTAAAAAGGTTCGTTTTTGTGAACCTGCGCCATAAATACTTCTGGAATATTCCTCGGGCGCTGTAACGCATTAGGCGTGGTTGATTTATTACTTCGTACATTTTAAGACTTTCTAGATTAGAGATTAAACAAAGTGGAAAAATTATTATAATTTTCAGTAGAAAATATAAAATTAACCTTAATACCTTATTTTCGTTTTTCAGCACCAAGTTGTCTCATTCTTTGATGTAGCTGCTTATTAAGTTTTATAAGCATTATATATATATACAGCATGTGTCAATTTTCATTAGCCATAGGCGATTAATCGATACAGTACGTGGCAACATAGTACCCCTTCTTTCCTTTCCAATACCAGCACGACCGATGCATGCTCGTAAATACAAGTTAGCGTGGTTAGCAGTAGCAGTAACTATTCGACCACCGGCTGGGTGTTTGTAATGCGTTCAGAAATAATATTTACGAGTTGCAAGGATTTGTTTTTGTTTTTCCTCTCAGTAAATGCAGAGAATTATTAAGATGCGTTCACGCTGCATGACACAAACAAAAGCGTAATTCTAATAAAATTAAAAATAAGGTAAATAAAAAAGGATTCTGAAAAAATAATAAACTACTAGATTAGGAGATTGCGGCGGCCATTTGATGTTTCCCGTTCCAGTAATAAGACGGCTTTTATTGCAGACTAGATCGCAACGTGTTCGCAGCTAAACATTGAATGTAAAATCTGGTGGAGAGAAGTGGGAAGATCGGAGAAAATCGTTGTGATGTCGATTGTTGCCGGGATTGGTGACGGACAGTAGGGGTGCCACGTTGCCACGTATTACTTGTATACGTATAAATCGCACGTAAACATTGAATCCCTATACCTAACGAAAATTGACACATACGGTATATATATAATGCTTATAAAACGTAATATATTTGTTACAATACTATAATACTATTATCTCATGCGTTGGATTCGTATGTATAAATTCTCAAATACAAGAATACAAACATGAACGGCAATTAAGATTTGGTACAAACATTCTATGATTCACAATTTTATCTTATAGACATTTCAATAATAGTATTACCTAAATTAAAATATATTGGTGATGTCTAAAATTTTCAATAGTTAAACAGTTTCTTTAACTGATTTTTACTTTTATATAAATAATTATTAATATTATAAGTCTTCAATAACTGATAATATTTATTTCCCAATAATGGTTCCAATAGACTCTAATTTATTTCTAGCAAATAGCTAAAAGTGTACAAAATCATGTATTACTAAATATATATGTCATCGTGATAGTAGTTGCTATGTCGATAATCATTTAAAAAGCGCACAACACAGACGGTCATTTGCAACATAAATTTTAATGACAACAACCAATATCACCATAAGACTATGAATTATTTGGTTCAAAGGAACGATTCATTAAGAGCGATATCTCTTCATATAAATTGTCACTTTGATTCAATTAATGCGCAGGTTGACAGTGTCATTATCATGGTGAGGTTAGTTGTTTGAGAAGCCCGCAGTCAGACGTAATTACTAAATTTTGCGTTATTTTAAAGTTAATATTCTTAGTGTTTGACAATAGTAATTATAATTTTCTACGAATGGGATTTGATCTCAAAATATCCTAATCACCTAGTCAGGTCCCTTTATTCACCGGGCCAGCAAAGGTTATCACTTCAAGTCTTCAAGTTCGGTGTGCCTCATGGATCTAACCTTACTTTTCCTAATTGATGTTAAAGATTTGTTTGTTCAGTTGCAATGCAAAAAATTGCCAGTTTTTCTGAGAGTTGAGTCCTTTGATGATTGTCAATTTCTTTATTCACTGATTCATACTATGAAACATTGGTGTGACAAAAATAATTTACAAATGACTGTCTCCAGTTTCCATACCTTTATATTCACAGAAAAACAATCCATTATATTAAGAATGCTGGTTTGGTTATTTACCACTAAATAGATGCGATTATGTAAGGATTTCTGCAAGTAACTTTCGATTTGAGGCTTACCTTTTAACCATACTTCAATGAACTACACGAAATTTTACATCGACTTAGGTTCCATTGGCTGAGATGGTGCAGTAAATGATTTTCATCCGGCCTGAGATTTTTGTCACGATCTTCTATTACTACTTTTTGATATGGTCTTATGACAACACGTCGTGAACAGTCCAGCATGGTGTGTTGTTTAACATAATTCATTATTGTGTAGATGCTTGTGAATTATTGAATAAATTAAGGTATTATGTTGTTACAATTTAAAAATCATCAGGTTAACTTTACGTTACTTTTATTTCTTTTAAATGTATCGTAGTAACGTTAGTCCAATTTTTGTCTTGGTCAAATAAAGTAATATTTTCTTTTGTGTATTTCGGTATGGTGCGGCCATCTATGAGTCACTTTAAGACCACTTCTGTCTTAAGTCAATCAGCTAGCGTAGTGTTATTGCAGTTCTTTTGAGTCAAGTATTTAAATTTGTTAATATCTCATTTTCACCACGCCACGTGTTGTTTTTCTTTGACGTTTTTCTTATGCGAAGAATTAATTAGTCTTTCTATTTAGTAGAGGTGTAATACCTTAGGTAAAATACACAGAGATTTATTACTTGGAGAAATCAGACTGGGTAATAATTGCAATAGTAATTTTGGAGATGTTTAAAAGTCCTACTGGAAGAGGCAATTTACAATCTAATATCTTTATTTTGCTGAGTTACCCGGATTATTCTTTGCCACTAGCTGTGTTTTCCTTTGTTTAGCGTGGCGCTGTAGAACTCAACCAGTGGAGGTCCCTTGGTTCTAGATAAGTGACCCCTTAAAGACTATGAGTTATTTAGTTCAAAGGAACGATTCATAGAGAGCAATATCTCTTGATATAAATTGCCACTTTGATTCAATTAATGCGTAGGTTGACAATGTCATTCTCATGGTGAGGTTAGTTGTTTGAGAAGCCCGCAGTCAGACGTAATTACTAAATTTTACGTTATTTTAAAGTTAGTATTCCTAGTGTTTGACAATTGTAATTATAATTTTCTACGAATGGGATTTGATCTTACAACCTCCTAGTCACCTAGTCAGGTCCCTTTATTCACCGGGCCAACGGAGGTTGTGATTTTCTTAGAATAATTACAATTTTTAAACACGGAAAATACCGCTTTTAAAATGTTTAATTTTTTTTTACTAAAGATATTTTTCAAGTACCATGTTTGTAATATTATTTGAAACCTTAGCAGGTCTACACTTGTCAAAAATTAAAATTTAAAAAAAATAGAAATATTATATTATACAAAGTTTATTTACGATGGATTAGAAAACCTGAAAATGCCATTGTAATTGCGAGCAACGTTTTAAATATTCTTATTCTTAAAAATATTTTTAAACTGTGCAAATGATATAGACGATTGCCCTTTTTCTATACACATTATCTCTATTACAGATAATTACATGGTAATTACATTTAAAGTATATATTAAGTGAACAGGCGAACAAAGATTTTTGCTCAGTAAGTTATGAAAATATTAAACGTTCATATAACTGCCACTGGTAGATAAGAATGGGAATAATATGGGTATCCTCTTCTGAGCAGTCCGGATTATAATTCGTAAAATAAATAAATATCTGACTGCTTTCGTCAAACAAAACACATATTTCAAATTAATCTACCCTCCGTACTAAAAAATATTGCATTTTTTTATTTAGAGATTGAGTTTTAATTTTGTTCTCGTGTACACGGGCACCATTACCTAAGGAATATTATTCCGCTGGAAATGGCGAAGCACTGGCACAAAATAACAAGATTAGCGGTTATTTCCGGGACGAACATGCATACTATGCAATTGCGGAACGGTATCGTTAAATGCTTTGTACTCAGTATGTTTGTATTTCCCCTAAAAGCCCAAATAAGCAAGGGAATATTTGCTTAATGGTGGACCAAAATACACAAGCTCGTTATAAGATAGCTTTTACCACAATGCACGGCTATCCCAACCCCCACCTTGTAAAAGTTGTATACCTATGGTGAACTTCATCTGTTGTATTCTTAAATACACATTTATGAAATATAGACTAGTTATAAAGCGAACAGAAATAACTAGATATTATGCGTATATAAGTCTATATTTTACTTGATAAAAAGATTTGTTTTTGAAAATTATGGTTGCAAATAAACTAGTTTTATATAAATTACTTCAGAAAGTCTGTTTTCATTTTTCATACAAACTAAACACATATTTTAAATTAGTTTGCCCTCAAAACTAAATTTTTTTGCATTATTCTTATTATTATATGCTATTCTTATTGTACTGGCCCAATAATAAGATAGAATGTCAGCTTATGTTACCGAAGGGCGACTATTATGGCGATCGAAATAATTTCTCCTTAGCATAAAATAAGTGTCTCTGATTACACAATGCATGAAATCTGTTATACCAACAGAACCACATTACATGGATGGAAACAGAAACGATGTGCTTGTTTACTTAACTATCGTCTATCGACTGTAACTTCTTGGATTAGTATCTAAAAAGTACTCAAAAATAGGTTTTAATGCGATATCTGGTAAACTCTTGCATATAATTATTTCATAAAATCTTCTATTCAATATGAAAGCACGGGAATATTTATATCAGGCGTGATTGTAAAATTTAATATAAAATGTAAACAACTCTTAAAATTTATTTTAAAAGTTTTCCAAAAATATAATAATAAAGATTGATAAAATTAGCTGCAGAAACGAGTCTGATTCACGGAAAAATAATAATTTACTTCAATTATCTTCAGCACAAATAAGAAATAATTCTCCGATATCATCCCTTTTTTTTTGTCTAAATAGAAAGTCTCTCCATCTCACGTGAATGATATGGTGTATTGATTTTGACCATTAGAGCGTTATCTGACAATGTATCTAGTACTTGTTCAAATTATTCTAAAAAAATGTTACCATTATATTCATTATGATAGGTTAGTTAAACTGATTAGTTAAATCTGCATCACTTTAAAATTGGTGTTCTGTACACCAATTGTTTAATGTGACCCCAAAAGAAAAAGTCCAAAGGGGTGAGATCGGGGATCTAGCTGGCCAACGGAATGGTCCGCCTCTTCCTTCCTTTGTTTAGAAATTTTGATATGCAACATGTCCAAAAATTCGCGGAATAGCTCCACACCACTATTTGAAGTGGCCGTAAAGGGACACGGAAAAAATATTTAAAAAATACCACATTGTTCATTCTAGAAGATATTGGCCTTTCTGTCAAGGTAAATTTGGTAACACGTTTGATTTATCCTAATAATGGATAAGGTATAGTCTGTCTGAAGATATAGTAACCTGTGGGAGCTTTCATTTGCACTATATCTTGAAACATACTATATATGTATAGTCCGTTTCAAGATATAGTGCAAATGAAAGCTCCCACAGATTACTATAATATATCTTGAAACATACTATACTAGAGTTGCCCGTATACATGGGAATAAAAGAGAATAATGAATTAATATTTTTAATGTCAATGACAATACGATAAATGTCAAAAGAGCCAACGAGATGAAATTATAATAATAAATTTACAATAAATGTTCAAAATTATGTCCGTGCTAATCTCTGCAAATTTTCGCTCTTCTAATTATATTCCCCTGCACTCTTTATAGCATTTCTCCATTTAATGAACGAGTTAGTTAAATCTGCATCATTTTAAAACTGTTATTCTTTACACCAATTGTTTAATGTGACCCCCAAAAGAAGTCCAAAAGGTTAGTTAAATCGATTAGTTAAATCTGCATCACTTTAAAACTGGTGTTCTGTACACCAATTGTTTAATGTGACGGCAAAAGAAAAAATGAGGTGTGGCCACCAAACGACTTTCTTATACGTATGAGCGTTTCAAACTATACAATTTTAAGAATTTTTATATACAAAACTTATTCAAAATCCTATTCTAGGTACTTTCATTCGCCTAATAAATCGCTATAGAATGCATACTTTGCAAGATATTATCAAAAAAGCGCTCCTCGCTAAGAGTAAAAGTGCTACTTCCGGTCCGAATTTTGAAATTTCATATATACAAAAAATATTGCAAATCCAGTTTTAAATACTTTTGTACTCTTGATAAATGTATATAGAATGCATAACTTACGACATATTTGCAAAAAATCGCTATTCGATAAGAGTAAAAGTGGTACTTCCGGTCTGAATTTTGAAATTTTTTTTATACAAAAGATATTGAAAATTATGTTTTAAATACTTTTATACCCGTAACGTACTTGTCTAAAAAGCATGACTTGCGAAATATTCGCAAAAAACTGATTTTCGATGAGAGTAAAAGACCTGCTTCCGGTAGGAATTTCGAAAAACTTTTTAAATAAAATTATTCTCAATTTTAATTTTAAGTATATATGAATTCTTTATAAATTTGTTTAAACTTAGTAGTTGACGAAATATTCGCAAAATTTGATTTTTTCGCTGAAGTAAACTGCTACTTCTGGTCTACCGATTTTACTGAAAAACTAATCAGATCTCAAGAGGGTGATTATACACGTAAATACAAAATTTGGAATTGATATCTACAGCGGTTTGGCCGCTATCGTGGTCACAGACAGACACACAGACAGACACACAGACAGACACACAGACAGACAGACACACAGAGAGAGACATTTTTTTAAAAACCACTTTTTTGGTATCAGGGGACCTCAAAACGTGGACACCTGCAAAAATCTCGAGGTCGAAAATTTTCATCATCACAATACTTCCTTATACTACGTATAAGAAAGTAAAAGTCCAAAGGGGTGAGATCGGGAGATGCAGCTGGCCAACACAATGGTCCGCCTCTTCCTGTCCTCCTTTCGGCAAAATGATCATTTAAGCCGTTTCTGACCAGTGCCGTATGATGAGCAGGAACACCTTCCATTTGTAGTCACATATTATTGATTACCGCTAATGAAAGTTGATCTACCAAATTTTGAAGACCGTTTACCAAAAATCGTAAACAGGTGTCCCCGGTCAGCCTGTTACGAATAATGACTGGCCCGATTAACCGATTCCCCATAATACCTGCCCAGACATTTACACCAAAGCTATGCTTAACGGACCACAATAAACTGAAGAAATAATATAAATTAACAAAAGTAGCTGTAAATTATTAATGTAATTCTAAATGTATTCCTTCAGAAGATTCTCAAATTATTAGGTTCAACAGCCAACTTCACCACATGGTAGGCAATGCCAACCTGTGCGCTAATTGACCTAGGTGTGACAAAATATAGAAATATAAAGTATTAGAAACTTCTGCTCTTGTACAACCCCACAGTCGCTATAAGTTCCCATCAATAAGTATCCATATCCACAACGTTCACCAGCAGTTGTTAGTAATATAACCACAATTGCACCACTACATTTCTAAAGGTTCCTAGACCTATAGAGATATTAAGTCTATGTTTTCATTAATTTTGTTAGCATTCGACACTGTTAACTATTGTTATTACTGTTACTACGACATCTTGTTGGCTATCTTATGCCATCTGAGTTTCAGTGGCTGTGCTTTGGATCTGGTACATTGGTATATCTCCAAAGGGTACCAGTTTGTAAAACCTGCATGCAAATATGTCATAGGCATTGGACTTGACTAAAGGTATTCCACAGGAATCCATTTTAGGCCCGCTGTTTTTCCTATTTACAGTAATTTCACACAAATGTGTACAACTCTGCCCATTGCAAATGTTTGTCAACAATACACATACATTTCTCAAAACACGATGTGGTTATAGCTGAGGACACTTTTAATCAAGATTAGCACCGACTGCATACAGTCATTTTCGCAGCATTATGTACTAAAGATCTATCCGAAAATAAGCACTGCTGCCTGTTCGACAATCCTGCTTCAGTTCAGAACAAATTAACATAAACATTAATAATACGGAGTTGTTGGTGCTTGATGTTGTGAAGAATCTGAGTCTGATGACTAATAACACCTTAAAATTTAAGGAACATACTTCAAAAATAAGACAGTTATCCTATGCCCATATAAAAACGTTGTAACCATACTGATTTATTTTTGACATCCATACTAAAACAATGTTATGAGAAAACTTTATTTTGTTGTACTGTAGAAATGTACTTCAAATTCTTGTTTCCAAACTTCTCCATACTTAACTGCATAAATACGTTTTTGGTCAGATGTAGGTACTTAATATAAATCTTCGCAACACGAACTTCATTAGATCTCTAAAACACAAATTAGCAATTTTTGTGAGCTCCTTCATGTACAACATTTATCAACTGTACAATATCAATTCGATTTATTACAAATTCTAAAACCCATGGGCTATTCAGACATCAAATTGAGCAGTTTCTTTTAAGACATCACTTATGTTTCTCAGGTCTTATTTTGTAAATTAGAATATGAGAGTAAACATCGGACGCTGTAAATTTCTGATATTTCAATGTTCTTTTAATATCAAGATTTCGATGTAAGATCGGCGGTGGAGACCCCGACCATCAGTCTGAAACGAGTCTTAAGATTTCAACTGTTTTTTTTATGGATGGTATATATTCATATTTTGAATATGTCGAAATAAAAAATATTATTATTATTATTATTCTAAACTGTGTAAATTCCATATTTTCAGTTAGGAATATTAGTAAAAATTTTAAATTAGTAAATCGTAGTTTACTATGACTATTAATTAGACCAGTAAGTCAAGATAACGTTTTAGATAACTTTTTATTTCACATCTGTAGAAATACTAGGGCTGCACTGCCACTAATGAAGAATCAATTGACGTACAAATATGACATGATTTGTGATGTTATAGTAGATATCTTTTTATATTGAATGCAAAATGTGAAACATGCTATAATTGCTTTAGTAGGCGGCATGTACCAATAAATAAAAACTGAAATGTTTCATGTCGATTAATATAATCTACAAAAGCTATTTATGAACTAACATAACAATAAAGATTCAAACCAATTTTGACATTTGCTATAATTTCCATCCAAACAATTCAAAAGTATTAACAATGGTTGTATACTAAACAGAATAGCCAAGTACTAAGTTTATAAAAGATATAGAAATGATTTATTTATGATATTCCATGTGTGTATGAATTCTACCTAATAATATTTGAGTAATATAAATCACCCACTAAATTTTATTCAACTTTGTTTACGTCTCGAAAATACTTTTCATGGATACCGGAGTTGGGCAAACATAAAATATACACAAGCTAATTAACAATCATGTACTTCCTTTGTTAACTACCTACTTCTAATAGTTTCTTTCAACCTAAAACTTCGTATCAGTAAGACGCTTGAGGAAACATATGCAAAATATTAAAATTTATTTTATGGCAAAACGCCCCAAAATGTGTATATAGAATAGACTTTGCGAAATATAACTCAACAAATGGGGAGTTCAGTATGTGTGTACGGTTATATATAATGCAGAACGGATTTACCACAATGGGCGAGGGTACCATGTGTCAACAAGGGGAAGAAAATGTTTTTAAATAAAATATTTACGACAGTGTGTGCCATTTTTACACTACAAAGGAGACGCTTTGAAAGTAGAATACGACGTGTGTAAAATTTGAAATTATGATTTTATTAACGAATAGAATTTTATGTAATGTGTGAAAAATAATTTTTGGTATATTTTAGATTGTGTCGTGAGTTAATGTGACGACAAGAATATTAGATTTTGGGCGAACAAAATGAGAATAATAATTATATTTATTTATGTAAATATCAGTGCACCTAAGCACTAAGAAAAGAATTCAGTTTCAGGAAGTCGGTTGTGCATAATGAAAAGTATTTTCTAACTTACGCATTGCAATATCAACATACATACATAATTGTCGACGCTAACATTTGATATTTGTTTGTCAACGTTGACATTTCATATTACTTTTTTAAACGTATAACACCGATTGTAAATGCGACTCCGGCTTTACTTGATAGCTCGTTATTATTAACTATTTATAAATAACATGGTAAGAAGATACACGAGGGCATGCATAGCATTTTCCAAAACAATTTAGAAAACTATTAAATTCAGTAACATCTACTTTTACATAAGAGTGTAAATCAAAGCTGTAAGATTTAATCTGATAAAATTTAATTAAACATGTATTGCTTGAAAATGTAATTAGAAAGTAGTTATATATAAATTAACAATTAATATTTAAAAATAATATTTGACAAATTGAGGGGTTTGAGGTTTAACAATTTACTGTAGATGCTGGACTGTCACTGAACGAAAACACAGCGCTTCACAGAAGTAAACAATAGCAAACAAGAATTGTAGTAGTTTTTCAGAAAGTCTTCGGAATTTGTGTCTTCGCAGCTTTGAATTTAAGCGACCGAAACTCTGCAATTAAACATAAAATTAACTTACTAGAATTGTTATATTGAATTACATATTTCCACAAACTTTAAACATATTTGATGAGATGTCAATAATACACATAATAGACAAATAATTTAACTTAAGCCACCAGAATTGTTAAAATACAGGAATATCATACTATATAATAATAATCAGTTTCCAAAAGTTAATCAAATTCTTCACAGTTTCTGTTGTCCTGATATGAGAGTGCCTGCATCCAGCCCTTATCAAATTAAAGCAATATAGCTATTGAAATCCGACATTTGTTCAAAACCTTGCCACAACCTAATAGTTGGACTTGGATAGAAAAGCAGTCCGATATTAATATAGTCGGATACCCTAGATTTAATTGTTTAAGAGTGGCGTTTATCAACGAATAGAAACTTATGCAACTTATATTACTCGCGGGACGGGTAGACGCAAGGGGGTGTAAGTAGGTGGAGGTTGACGATTTTCGGTTCTGTCACAGAGCTTCGGTTTTATTCACAAATTCTGTCATAGATAAAGAAATACTATAGATAGGAAACATAATGTATAAAGAATGAGTACTTACGGAACTGTTGATGTTGCTGATGTTTTATAATAAACCAATTTTCGCTAGCCCATAACTGTTATATTATTATACACTCAAATATTATAGGTATATATGACATTTAAATGCGAGTGACAGTTTGTAATTAAACTGTCACTCGAATTTAATTCTGCAATAGCCGACCGATTCCGATAGATTTTCGTCTTCGCTAGGACCGGTAGAGATACCGTAAAGTGGGGATAAACGACGCGAAAAACCGCGTGTGAAATGTGTGTGACAATGTTTACTGTTTAATGTTTTTTATCTTTAAAAATAATTACATAAATTTGATTTTTTCTTTATATCGTACACCAAATGTGCAGTTGGCGCGTAGAGGTCGTTTATTTCTTTTGTGTACCAGCCTAGTTAGTAGACATTAATCAAATTCATGCATTTTTCTGGTTATTTCTAAAACCATCTTGAAAGAGGTACTCAAAACACTTTCTTTCTTGTTTTTTATTTGTGTGTTTAAACTATAAATAAATTATTACTGTTATAAATTCACTGATTTAATGTGTTATATTTACGTTCATGGTTCAAATGTTGTTGGGAAAGATTTAATATAAACTAAAGTTTCCACTGATGTATGTATCCTACATATGCACGTGTTTCATTCACTTCATTGAAATAATAAAGAACAAACATAATAGAAGAAAGAATGTTAATAAACTAGAAAAAATCCTAAGCGTGATATAATAAATGGATGACTTAAGAGAATTTGATTTGTGCTATTTAACAGAAAATTTAAATGAGCTATTCCTAGGTAAATATACATCATAGGGAGATAATTTGTAAGTAAAACAAACAAATATTAACAGTGTATATATACTTATAATTTGTAAAATTTGCCAGCAACAGCAATTATATTTTTTTATTATTTCAATTCCTTTCAATTGTTTGGCTATTATTTGTCATTTAATATTGTTAATTTATTAAGAGGGGCGTTTATCTATCGAAAATTAAGGCATCGCCGTTTCGCGTTTTTTAAACTCATTTTGTAATTTTAGAATCTCAAATTTGGGTTAGTGATGCAAAAGGCATAAATTTATAATGTCAAGGTCAGTTTTTGTACTAATTTATTTTCTTAACCCATTACTGGCCAAGACAAGAAAAAACATTTTAAAAATTTTTTTTTATTAAAGTAAACTCAGAACACAGTAATTAAGATACATTTTTGGTACAAGAAAATTAGGTATTATTTTTAACAAAAAAATATATGGGTGCATGTACGCACCTTTGGTGAAAAGCAGGTTATTATAAAATAAAATACTAGTCTCTTGTATGAAAAATATCAAAGCAATCAGGATGCAAATGCACATTACATTTCTTACACAAGTAAATTGTATTACTTTTGCAAAGTCGACACTTTTTTCTTGCAGTCTTAGCATTTCAAATTATAATGTGCCCGATATTGTCAAATCTTATGTCACTTGGTAAAGCTGATTTAGAAGGTCTTCCATAAGACGAGTTGGATTTTGCTGAAGTGGAAGCCTCATTGTGGGAGTCAGCGCTAAACTTGAACGAAATTCCAGTTGGGAAAATTTGGTTTCATTTGCGATATTGAATATTTTCCAACTATTTACAACCATAGTATCAACAACATTGGTGAATAATGGCCACCACCATTTTTTACCTCTAATACCAATGCGATAATTGGCAATACCATTGTCGTGAAGGTCTACCCCACCCATGTGTTGGTTGTACTCATGAATCACTTTTGGTTGATTGATAAGCCTTTCTTTACGCTCTTTGCGGTTGTAACGTTTGGCTTGAGTGACTGGTAAGATACTACAGAAATTCGTCATAGCAGTAACTACAGAGTTGTCATTCCACCGAGTAACCAGAAGTTTCAAGTTCAAATCAAAAGCGGAAGTGAAAGAGCCTCTTTCCTTTTTTGACATGATTTTGTTATCTTCAAGTGGACATTTTGCAGTACGGTTGTCTCTTACCGTTCCAGTCGCGAAGAACCCTTTTTCACCTAAGTTTTCAAAAAGAGAATATGATGTGAAAAAATTATCAAAAAATATTTTATGCTGTTGCGGCTTTTCTACAACAGAAAGAAGCTCTAATACAACTTTTGATCCTAATGGACCCATGTTTTCAGTTTTCTCCACCATATGGAATAAATTTGAAAAGGTAACCGTTATCGGAGCAAAGACACCACAACTTGAATCCAAATCTCACAGGTTTTCCACGAATAAACATCTTGCATGGGTGCCGGCCAAAATATGGTACCATTTCTTCATCGATTGAAAGATGTTCTGCAAGTGTAAAAAATTGAATACATTTTTTATTTATAATATCAAAAATTGGTGTAAGCTTCGCAAACTTATCGCACTTATTTAGCGAGGTGTTGTTTGACAAATGAAGGTTTTGTTTTATTGTCCTACATTTATTGCGACTCATGCTCTCACGTACAATACGCACTTCCTTGTTTTCATCTTTTGACCAGTACATGTGAGTTTGTGGCAATTTATGATATCCTGATAGTATAAGTATACCAAGAAATTTTTCTATTTCAGTTAGCTCGTAGTCATGACGGTTATTTTGTGCTGCATAAGTATTCGAAAAACTTAAAATATTGCTAATTACTTTCTTGTCAAAAAATAGCGAAAATATTTCCAAGGGTGACTTCCCACCATGCTCAGATACTACATTTTCAATTCCATGGTTATCAAACTCTTCGGGAACAGTAATGTAGGCAGTTGAAGCGGTTTTTTTCCAATTTGGCACGGAAGTTTGTTTTAGTTTTGGAGTTTCTTGGGTATAACTTGTTTCGGCTTGCAATAGCACTAAATGGTAGCTCATCTTCCGAATCAAAATTACCCTCTTGATTTGTCTGAATTTCATATGTCCCCGCAATGTCCTTATCTACATTGTCTTCCCCAATTACGTTTTCGTCAATATTTTCCTCATCAGTCATTTTGTCAGGTTCTGGAGGCACATAAACAACATCAATCGATGTAGCATTTTCACAATCTGAGGCTTCTTCTAACGCAGCGTAGTTGTGGTTGTGAGCGGCCTTTTCATCTCCCATTTTGAATATTTTTTACTGAAACAAAAACAAACACCAACATAACCCAGATATAAAAAAAATAAAAAAAACAGAATCACAAAACTGTCAAAAGAGGCAAGAGAAGAGCCTAGCTGCCAGATATATTTTGAACTTCACACCAGTATTATACCTAAACAAAAAATGGTTTTTCGCGTCGTCTATCCCCACTTTACGATATCTCTACCGGTCCTAGCGAAGACGAAAATCTATCGGAATCGGTCGGCTATTGCAGACTTAAATGCGAGTGACAGTTTAATTACAAACTGTCACTCGCATTTAAATGTCATATATACCTATAATATTCGAGTGTATAATAATATAACAGTTATGGGCAAGCGAAAATTGGTTTATTATAAAACATCAACAACATCAACAGTTCCGTAAGTACTCATTCTTTATACATTATGTTTCCTATCTATAGTATTTCTTTATCTATGACAGAATTTGTGAATAAAACCGAAGCGCTGTGACAGAACCGAATATCGTCAATGTCCACCTACTTACACCCGTCCCGCGAGTAATATAACTTGCATAAGTTTCTATTTGTTGGTAAACGCCACTCTTAATTCAACTATATATTAAATTCAAATTAATATTAATTTTTTTTTGAACAATATATGGTTAGAGTAAATTATAATACATGTAATGTAAATATTTCAAATTATTTAAAGTAAGTGTTTTTTTCTAATTTAGGAAAGAGCGGGTCATATATTTTATAATTACTTTCCCAGTCTAAACTTGAAAAAAATTATATAGTTTTCATTCAAATTGTTTGCTTGAATAAATGAGCAAAAATAATTAATTCTGTTACATCTAGATTCGTTATACTACCAATGCAAAGCCCATAAAACGGTGAATATCATCATGACTTGTATATATACGTTTTAAAGCCTCAAGTTAAACCCGACTTGAATTTTTTATCGGTTGCGTTTCAATTCAATTCCGTGGAATACCTACGCAGTGTTTACTGTTGGAATTGGAAAATTCTCTTAAAGCGATGCGGATACGCGTCTGAAAGAAAAAAAATTAAATTTCATGTAAAAAATCATTCAAAATATTACGTCGTTGAAAATGTTAAAATATCTATTATTTTTACAGTACTACCTCCTTATTTACATAACTACAGTTTAAATAAATATAGAGTGCTAAGTAACTATATTATTTAAGTTAGTATTTTGTGGAGTAAGTGGATGGTCACTAGTTGGAATACTCGGTCAGAGACTACAGTTCATCATGGAATGGTTCGCCTTCCAAAGGATCCCATACACATTCTGGTGATCCACTGAGGAAAAACTACGCAGCACTGGCCTTTGAGGAATTCCCTAATGCACCCTTTCTTACAAACTCTCCAGAATGTTATTGAGTTTGCATGTGGGCAATGGACGCGACGGACGATAGTTTAGCCCTTGTTATTTTTGTATTAGCACGGAGTGCATTCTTAATAGAAATCGCAAGAAAAACCTTTTCCAACTCATTTAAACCTGCTGGTATTGATTGCACTACTCATTAAGAAACAAGATGTGCTCATATGAAGGCATAATGAAGGGCTATTTCATCTCACGCGAGGCGTACAGTGACATTAAAATTTCTGGCAACTGCAGAAGTTACAAATATCTCAAGATACAACTATGGTATCAAAGTAGGCTCTCGGCCATATGATCTCTGAAAAGTGTGAATCTATTTACAAAGTGTTTTATAAAGATAATCTTTAAAAACCTTTATTTAAATGTTATTATATTATATTGGCTCCGTACATTCATTATTCAATATTAAACTACGAAACAGCGATTCAGTTATTACGTTGCTACGAGCTGTCGGTTGCAGTTGTTGGTATTCCTGCTGGAGCTGAACACTTGGACTGACTGGGACTATATGAATGAGATTAACTTAGACTAGTTGTGGAAAATGTTTCAAATAATATGGGTAATAATATTGGTGTACCGGCTCACCAACCAAGCTGCAGGACATCGTTAAAATGCCCAGCTTGAGAAGAAATGTCCTTTATAAGTTTCTCCGCTGTCAGCATTTGCTTGTTCTGGGGAGTGTGGAATATCATCCCGATGCTTTTCCCAATAACTTCCAAGCAAACTTCTGCAAGACGCGATACTTTAAAATGCTATTTACCCATAACCCATACTTCATTTGTGTTTCCTGAAGACGTTTTTTATGTGGTGGACACCTTTCGGGTGTCACCAGAGAAACACTCTGACCAGCATCACATTTTTGCTTCTCGCACATTTTTCACATACATCATTTTCCTGAACCAAATAATATTCCTTTACTTAAATTTGTCAACTGAGATAATTTTAATCATAATAAAATAATAATGTCATTGTTTGAATTTTATTTTGAATTTACCTTTTTTTTCTCATTTTATAAAAAAAAATATAACTCTCTTGTATTATGTCCGGCACATGACAGCAAACGCATTCTACTCACATGCCCAGTTAATTCACTTCACTCGGCCGTCCAACTTCTAGACTGATGAAAAAACTGTTTTTGCTCACAGTATCTGAAAATAGCTTTAGTTTATTCTATATTTTTAATTTTGACATCTTCAACTTTCAACTTCTAGTATTGATTTTCTTAAATAGAATTAGAAAATTACTTTACAATAAATTTGTACAATTATATCGTAATTTATTAGGAATAAATAGCGTATTTTATTAACATGTCCACAGACTTAGTCTTTTCAAACTTGCTCGAATAATACATATGTATTGACGTTCATAAATTGCCATACACTTTTATGTAAATTTGCAACATCACATTTCTCACTGTGTAGGATAGGGTAACGGGGGTATTGTTGGCAGGCCCCCGATGATTGGCACCTCCATTTGTTTTTGGCTGTAATCAGCAAAATCTGATTGTTTTCTACATGTAGTGACTTTTTGCACAATGTAGCAACCGCATATATATAATACTACTACATCGCGTGTAGACAAGGAAAACTTCGCTCCAACATTGTGAAATAAAACATATGGTGCTATGCCGTTTTATTGGAGCATTGTCCAAACTGCGCATGCGTTACAAATAATTTTTCAAATTTAGGTCTGTTTGTTTATCACATAGATTCATTACTATAAATATTTAATTATTGTTTTGCTACCGGATCTACGTCGCAATAAGATAACGGCTGATTAAGATATGAAACGGGGAGTCGCAATAGGGGGGTTGTTAAACAGGATAACGCAGGGCCGAGCTAACTCTGTCGCAGACGGCGTGACGGTTCAGATAAAAGAGAACACCTATAAGTAGAGCGTCGGTCGGCAACGACGCTTGCGACGATTGTCCGGGCACCAGGACACTATGCTATCTACAGATAACCTACCTGCGCCTCCTACGATCTACCACTGGCTGTGTCCCTCCAGCGGGTTACCTACTGAACACCCTGTATATTTGGAGCACCCAATCTTATGTGCGTGCTTGTCACATTAATAATTAAGATATGCGGAGGTAAATGAAATAAAAGATAAGGTATTCGTAACGTAACAAAATTTAATTATGTTTGATGTGTTGAACGGATATTTGTTTAAAATAAAATTAAAATTGTGAGATTAGGTATTAAAAAACTTGCGTTGAATGAAAAGTTAAATTTTGAAATTAAGTATACTGAAGTTAGGCAGTTGCAAAATTTAGTAAGTATAAAATAAAAAAACCTTAATAATAAAACATATACTCTGCGCATCAGCAGGAGTTGGTCGGTGGCCGAAACGTTTCTTTCACCTCACATTCAGGTGTACAAATGTTTTCAAATACATGCCACAATGGCAATGTCAATACATAGGTGTGAGTATATACATAAATTTATAAGCACAAAAAAAACAATTGATAAGACAGAAATAGGAACTTAGTCTAATTTGAGAAAAATTCGCTAAATAAAAAAACGTCAGGTTTGCTTACATGAACTAAATTAAATTAATTGAAGGTTACTGATTAGCAAAGTCAAAAGTTAAAGGTAAAATTTTAGGAAAACAAATTCATAAAGAAAGATAATTCGATAAAGCCCTGAGCTTCGAGAACCAAAGTTTGCTACTACAAAAATGAATTTATCTGGCTCAGGTAAAAATAATTGATCATCAAAAGGCAAAAGTTACAATCTTACGGCAATAATTAAACGTGCAAAATAATTATCAAGACTTAAATTTCAAATGCAACACATCATAAAACAAGCCTCTATTGAATCGGAAGAGAAACACTGAGTTTATTACTAATTAAATAAAATCTATCCAAAAGATAATTGATCTTATAATGAATCTACTAGAATTAAATTTTAATTAAATATTTGCCTCAATATAGGGCTACAGAAATTAAGGTAGTGACAAATCCAAAATTCAGGTCAATCTGATTATTACAAAATTAATAAAATAATAACGGTAATGTAATAAGGATTAAATTGTGACCTCGCAGTTGTCTAAGAGGTGCGATAGTTAATAAGCCACTCAAAAATTCTTGGTCCAAAACTAGGCAAAATAAGTCTTGCACTCAGACGTAAAACGTCGAAAATCGGTCGAAAAATATGAGGTAAAAATCTGCAACCTTAGTTGGCAAGATGGTTGCCGGTAGGACGCTGCAGATGGCCAAGATGGCGGCGTCTCCCTTGTTGGAGAAATTCCACTCAACAGGTGGGCTGGATGTTGGATAAAACCCCTGTTGTGGGCGATAACACCAAAATTAAGACTTCGGAGGGCTCAAATGGCCGTCAAAGAAATCCTAACAGCTTGTGAGGGCTTTTGCGCCCGACAAAAGAATCCTATTAAAATTTAAAAAAAACCCAAAGATAAAATCCCGAAAATTAACGCAGAGATATAAACACTTACCCCAATTAATGGAGATCCCACGGTAAACGACTTCAAGTCACCTCAGGGTGCAAAATTTACAACAAAGAAGCCAACACACGTGGCTATACGTGATTTTTTTTGATAACGGTACGACGATATAAATTCACGTTAATATCCCAAAGAAAGGTACGGTAATTTCTGCTTTCTCCAGATTAAGCCGCATACGCGAAAAACTATCCACATGGATAATGTACATAAGTACTAAAGGAAGAAAAGCAATTTGCACACACTGTTCTTTACGTCAGATGTGACCGTCAAGTGTCCGTCGGGAGCGGGAACCTCTTTCATATCCCATGCGCGTTCAATTCCACGCACAGCCCTGTCAAAACATAACGACACGAAATGCCTCCAAACAGACAATCAGGAACATTCAAATAAAATTACAACCACAAGTTTGAGTTTGACCGAAAAAGGGGTTAACACTGTGACTTATAATTATACGCAAACAAGAACATGACTTAGGCGAAACGAGAATAAGCGGAATAACCGACAATTGTACGAAGAAAATTATAGCGCCGACAGCACGAGGGAAAATTTTATGCGAGACGTTGGCATTCCGTGAGCAGACCGATCTGTAGAACATAACCGATAAGTTTGAAAGACATAAACAAACAATCTTCCACACGCAGTTTCTATTTCATTATGAGAGAGAACAGAATTTCTACAGGTAATTAACGAAATACCAAAGCTTAAATATCAAAACGCTGCCGAAGACGGTCACGAGAACCGATCATAAACTTATGTTTCAGAAAAATTACGATCCTAACCCCAGGATGAGTCACAGAAGATTCCTAATACTTAGAAGAACGATGGAAAGCCACAAATGATCGGCAACAATTAATAGTATGACCTATTGTCCCGAGCATTTCCCTAATTAATACTTCTTACATTTTTAGAGAGACGACTGCGAAGGAAAAGGCAAGACAATAAAACTCGGGGCCTGCTCGAGATACTGTGTTTGGCAATACGCAAAACATGAGGAACAGTTACACAATATCTTGACTATCGTTTCGAAGCGTTTACAATCCACAATAAATGCATTAGGCAGGGATCGGTCGTAATATATATATAAGAAGATATTTTATATACTTAAGCAAGGCGTAGAAATAATTGCAAATGCGTAAAATACGAAACTACAGGTAGGCTAGATTAAGCTAGAGCTAAGATAATTAAAGTTAGTTATTCAGATAAAGAGGCTTTCACAAAAACAGGGTGTAAATGCCCGATCTTACACAAAATGTATCTGTCATGTTCGCGGTATGTGATTTAGAGCGGTGAGGGCTCAATAGTAGGTTTAGTACCCACGGGAGCATACTGCAGGCAGTCTTAGTAACCGGTGAAATAGACAATATACAGGGTACGCTCAAAAGGTCATGAACTTAATACAAAATTCCACGTATTTAGACAAAAGGTACACAATCTTTCGCGAACTATAGACAAAGTAAATTTACAACGTAACAGTTTGTACATCGTCAAACAAGTATAAATAGTTTAAAAATCGACAAACCTCTTTATAATTAATAATTGTGCCTTTTCAAAAGTGGAAAAACAATTTAATTTCTCTTAATAAATGAGGAAATATCGTCCTGGCATCATGTGCAAATCACAGACAAACAAACGATTATACTGAAGAAGTATATTTGTCAACAGTTGTTCGAATTGTGGTTATGTTATCGTAAATATTGTAAATTAATTAAGTAAAACCCGCAATCAGTTCAATTGCATTGCAAATGTGTTTCTTTGAATTATTATGATGGGATATCGTGAACAGAAAGAAAAACACATCATGTACAAAAATTTGTGATATAATAACAACACCTAAATTATTCAACTCAACATACAACAATTGTTGCGTCTCAATACCCTTACTTGCGAACCTACCCTATGAGGTACCTGCTTCCTCCCCCACTCTTTGATATTTTTGTACGTAGTTTTGTATATAGAATATAGACAGTGAATATTTGTAGCTGAATGAATACAGTCGTTAGAAAACCATACAAGTGTTTCATTTCTTTCGACCATTAAATAATATACAAATTACATAATTATGTCCACACGGAATTAACCTGTGGACTAGAACACAAAACATTGGTCCTTCGAGCCGGATATACAGTGATCCACAGTGCAACACGCGGTGATATAGTCAAGATATCACTTTAGTTTCAATATTCATTCCGCCAACGGGCACTACAATATTCATTCCGCCAACGGGCGCTACAAAACGTTTTATACCGCCAACAGGCGAAAAAGCATCATCGAGTTAATCGCTAGCAGGGATTCAGCACCAGGACATCACATTCACTCCAGAGAGGTTTTTGTGTACCATCAGGTTGCCGCAAAGGTCAGTGCTTATTTTATTTCCCTCAATAATCTTAATCCTAATTCATTTTCAAACTATCTTTGACAGTACCGCTATCAAATTCACTTTACAGCGTTAAGTATTTTATTAAGCATAATTTAGATTGCAATGGCAAACGAAGAAATTAAAACTTTAAAAATGAAACGGGGTACAATTAAGTCTGCTCTCACGCGTTTAGACACGTTTTTAAAGAAAACTGAAAATCGAACAAAATTAATAGAAATAAGAGAACGACTGGACGGAGTTCAATCATGTCTAAGTAAATTTAACGATGTACAAACGGAAATATCATTATTAGATCCCGAGCAAGCAACCGAACAAGAATTAGATGATTTTGAGAACGATTATTATCGAATAATTTCTGACGCAAAATCACTTATTGAAAAAAACAATCAATCGCGCGCCGATTCAAATACCAATAATAGCAGTCATGGTTTGTTAGAAAATGATAGTCAGTTAAAACTTCCAAATATTCAATTACCCACATTTGGTGGTTTATTCACAGAATGGATATCATTCAGAGACACATTTGTTGCACTTGTACATGATAATGAACATCTCAGTGACATTCAAAAGTTTCATTATTTGCGAAGTTGTTTAAATTGTCAAGCCTTGAAAACAATCGAGCATTTACCTTTATCAAACAATAGTTATACATCCGCATGGGATTTATTAACTTCACGATTCGAAAATCTTAGATTAATTACACAGCATTATGTCCGCGCTATTTTTTCGTTACCGACCATTTATGCAAAAGATGCAGCAAAGTCATTGCGTGAAATTTTACACGGCCTAACATCACATTTGAGTGCGTTAGAGTCAATAGAAAGACCGGTACAGCAGTGGGACGATTTATTAACGCATCTAATTAGTAGTAAGTTTGATGCTGCGACAACAGCAGCTTGGGAAGCTACATTAACTGCAACACCGCCAACTATTGAACAGTTAAAACAATTTTTAACAACGAGATGTCAAATGCTTGAATCGTAGTATCGAAGTATCGAAGTATAAATTCTCAATATAATAAACCGCCGATAAATCAAAATTCGATCGCGGTCAAGCCCACAAAAGCATCAATTCAAAATCATTATCGTACAACTTGTCAATTAACCACAAGAAAGTCATACGCATGTATTATGTGCAAACAACAGCACGCTCTATATCAATGTGCAAAATTTTTGCATTTGTCAGTTACTCAACGTTTATACGAAGTTAATAAACACAAATTGTGTCGAAATTGTTTACGTGCAGGACATTTCGTCGACAATTGCGTGTCCGGTTCGTGTAAGCATTGTAGCGAAAAACATAACTCTCTGTTACATAATCAAATTATAATAAAGCCAGATTCCGCGCCGTCAGAAGAATCTACAGATTCGCAATTAAGAACAGAGAGTCAATCTGCAAACGTAGTATCTGCGGTATCACAGTCTTTTCCACATAAGGAAATTTTATTATCAACAGCCATGATAAAAGTTCTTAATAAATTCGGTGAATATATACAGTTGAGAGCATTACTCGACTGTGGATCACAAACTAGTTTAATTACTAAAAAAGCCGTCAATTTATTAGGTTGCAATACACAGGATACGCGATTATCCATTAATAGCATTAACGGCAATACAACAGTTGCTACTCGAAAGATAACCCTTCAACTCGCTTCAAATTTCAATTCATATCGCACCAAACTTTCATGCATTGTACTCGATCATATAGTAGACAACTTACCGACCTTTTCATTTAATAGCGACTCATTACAAATTCCAAGTAATTTAGAATTAGCAGATAAGGCATTCAATCATTCTCGTCAAGTAGACATTTTAATAGGACAAGAATTATTTTGGGACCTTATTTGTATCGGGCAAGTCCGTACCGATAATTCAAACACAATCCTTGAAAAGACAATGTTCGGGTGGATTGTAACCGCTAAAATTCCGTCGCAATTACAAAAAACATCTGTTTGCAATTTAGCACAAGTTTCTCTAGAAACAGAACTGTTGGAACGTTTTTGGGAAATAGAAAGTTTCTCAAGGCAAGCGGTATTAACACCAGAAGAACAAGAATGCGAAAATATCTTTACAAATAACGTCCAAAGGACGGCCGATGGTCGTTTTCAGGTAGCTTTGCCATTTCACACAAATCCTCCTAGTTTAGGCAATTCAAAGGACGTAGCAATAAACCGCTTTCTTTCATTAGAGAAAAAATTCAAACGAAATCCCGACTTGTTTAAAGAATATAAAAATTTTATTGATGAGTACGAACAACTCGGGCATTTAAAACACATTCCCGCATCAGAGGCCGAGAATATCATACCGTCAGAATCGTACTTTCTACCGCATCATGCTGTTTTCAAATCGGAAAGCGTTAGTAGCCATAAATTGAGGGTCGTATTTGACGGGTCTTGTAAATCAAGTAATGGGCGAAGTCTTAATGATAATTTGTACATCGGTCCATCTTTACAACAGGAGCTCTTTTCCATTTTAGCACGTTTTCGTACATATCAATATGTACTTTCCGGTGACATCGAAAAGATGTACAGACAAATATTAGTGCATCCATCGCACACAAATTATCAATTAATTGTTTGGCGCGATAGTACAGACAAACCTATCAATACATTTAAATTAACAACTATCACATATGGACTCTCGCCTAGTCCTTATTTAGCCATTCGGTGCCTACACGAATTAGCTTCATTAAGTGCCGCGCAATTCGCTCAAAGCTCTGAAATAATTCGCCGCGACATTTACGTAGATGATCTTCTCTCTGGCGCAAATAGTATCGAAGAGACGATAAAAATTCGTAAAGAAGTAACACAGATACTCGCAAGTGGTGGTTTCATATTGCGTAAATTCGCAGCAAATCATTCAAATATCGTATCACCTTCAGACACATCGGATTCCAACCAAACTATCAACCTAGACATGCAGAACACAACAAAAACTTTGGGTGTGTATTGGAATCATAAGCTCGATTACATATCTTATGCGGTTTTTGAAAATCAATTTAATATTAATTATACAAAACGAGGGATATTAAGCACGGTAGCGCGCCTATTTGACCCTTTAGGTTTAGTTAGTCCGGTCACAATAACTGCAAAAATATTATTGCAACAAGTTTGGAGTGTGCACTTAGACTGGGATGAATCTCTACCTGTTCATTTAGATCATAAATGGAAGGAATTTCTCGCTTTTTTCGCAGAAATTAGTCAATTAACAATTCCAAGAAAGGTTATCCCTGAATATCCATATTCACGCCTCGAACTACACGGATTTTCAGATGCCAGCTCACACGCTTATGGCGCTTGCATATATATTCGAGCTATTTATCAAAATAATGACATTGCGTCTCATTTATTATGCTCCAAAACAAAGGTCGCACCTCAAAAATGTCTCACTATCCCAAGGTTGGAACTCTCTGCGGCGCTATTACTTGCACAACTCGTTGACAAATTAAAAGGGGTATTAAATTTAAATATTGACAACATCGTGTATTGGTCAGATTCCACAATCACATTATCCTGGATACAAATGGAATCTTCGTTATTAAAAACATTTGTCGCTAATCGCGTGGCGGAAATTCAAACACTATCTCCTATTGAAAATTGGCGTCACATACAATCGTCTGAAAATCCAGCAGATATTTTGTCTCGTGGTATCAACCCACAACAATTAAAATATTCTAAATTATGGTGGCATGGACCTCAGTTTCTTGTTAATAATGTAGAAATTTTACCAGATTCAAATTCATCAAATAATACGAATTTAGAAATTCCAGAGTTAAAACTTAATTGTTGTTCGCTATTTACTACATTAAATGCTCATGATAATAAGAATCCATTATTGTACAAATTTTCTTCCTTTCATAAAACAATTAGAGTCACAGCCTATGTCACACGTTTTATAAATAGGTACTTAAAGGTACGTACTCCAACTACTGAAACAAATTCATATCAACTGTCACAAGCGGAATTAAATAAAGCTCATGACATAGTAATTAAATTAGTACAAAGAGAGGCATTCTTAGAAGACATTCATTGCTTGGAAAGACATTCAAACATTCCAAAATCGAGTAAATTAAAATTATTAAACCCTTTTCTAGACAACAACGGTCTTCTTAGGGTAGGAGGTCGTCTCCAGAAAGCATCGCTTGAATATGATCAAAAGCACCCATTACTATTGCCGAAATCACATCATATTACGCATTTGATAATCGAACATTTTCATATCGAAAATCTACATGCGGGTTGTCAAGCAACTTTGAATGCAATACGGCAAGTTTACTGGATTATATCAGCGCGCAGTCAAATTCGGCATGTCATTTACAAGTGTAACAAATGCTTCCGTAACAAGCCGGTTTCATTTGAACAAATAATGGGAGAATTACCAGTAGAACGAGTAACTCCCTCCAGACCATTTACATGCACAGGCATAGATTATGCAGGTCCTTATATAATCAAAAATGGATTCGGTCGTACTTCAAAAACAATGAAGGTATACATTGCGTTATTTATTTGCCTCTCTAGTAAAGCCATACATATCGAATTAGTCCAGGATTGTACCTCTGCTATATTTTTAAATGCATTGAAACGATTCATGGCACGTCGTGGTCATGTTTCACATTTCTATTCTGATAATGCCACGACATTTGTAGGAGCGAACCGCGAATTGAAACAATTATTTCAATCCGATCAATTCGAGTCAGGTATTATTAATTATTTAAACATGCGTCAAATCGCATGGCATTTTATACCACCGAGATCACCCCACATGGGAGGTATCTGGGAAGCGGGAATTAAATCAGTAAAGACACATTTGAAGCGCGTACTTGGAACTTCGCTCTTGAATTATGAGGAAATGACAACGGTACTGACAATGATAGAATCAATTTTGAACTCCCGGCCATTGACTCCATTATCCAATGATCCATCCGATTTGTCTCCCTTAACTCCCGGGCATTTTCTGATCGGTGATGTGCAAGCGGCACCCCCACATCCAAACACGCTGGAAGTGCCAGTTAACCGGCTTTCCTGCTACCAACTAGTAGAAAAAATGCGTCAGGATTTTTGGAAGAGATGGGTTCACGAATATTTACATCATCTCCAGCAACGTGTAAAATGGAACCGTGTCACGAGTTCCCCAAAAATTGGTCAAATGGTCTTGGTTCGCGAAGACAACACTCCACCACTGCAATGGAACTTGGGGCGCATCGAAAACCTACATCCCGGAGCTGATGGACTCACACGTGTAGTGTCAGTGCGAAAAGTGCGCGGAATTATAAAACGAGCGATCACCAAACTATGTGCGTTGCCCATGGAATAACATGTGCTTTTTGTACCAAGGTGCACTCTGAACTTATTTAATATGTACCATTCGACAATATTTACATTCACACGTATACTTTTATTAAAATTATGTATGTATTTACTTCACTATGTGTAGTACATTTTATGCTCCATTATGCAAATAGACATATGTATATGTAATTTTTCGTTCAATTTTAACTTGTGGAGGTTATTGTTTCTATATCGTGCATTTTTTACTTTCTTGAAGGTCAATCCTTTCAACGGGGGGAGTATGTTGCGTCTCAATACCCTTACTTGCGAACCTACCCTATGAGGTACCTGCTTCCTCCCCCACTCTTTGATATTTTTGTACGTAGTTTTGTATATAGAATATAGACAGTGAATATTTGTAGCTGAATGAATACAGTCGTTAGAAAACCATACAAGTGTTTCATTTCTTTCGACCATTAAATAATATACAAATTACATAATTATGTCCACACGGAATTAACCTGTGGACTAGAACACAAAACAACAATAATAATGAATTAGATATTGTGGTATTCTTGTATTCTAGAATTACTCTCATCTATATCGGAGCAATGTACAGAAAGAACACAGTAAATTTTTCATGAATGAGGTAATTATATTATTATGTTACATATTAAAACATTTGAATTGCTCATAATAAAAAGTCTTCTATTAAACCTCTTAGAAGAGACACATACTAATCTTTTTGCCACAACCTTCTAATTTTTTTGATATATATCTAATAGAACATACATGTGTTCATAGAAAGTTGAAGAATTTTGACATGTCCACTACGGAATCCACAGATTCCATATGATATGAGATAATAATATGCCAAGATTGGGTATTTTGAGAAGAGATTGGGCCGGTTATTGGAATTTATGCTATGATGTATCACTGATTGTGAAAATAACTTGAAGGATGAACACATTATTTATAAGATAGTGAAGTGTTTTTTTTCTAATTTGTACTTTGCTAAATATGTATTGTGATATCTGTCACTAAATTGTAATCAATCACATATAGACATGTAAAATGTATTTTATATTTAAATTTCGAATAAAATATGTTTTAGTTTAAAACAACTTGTAGATGGTACAGTATAAAGATAGTATTCATTTTGGATTTTGCCAAAACAATGTGTGATGAGTTCTTCTGAACTTTTCCCAACATTGTGGAAGTAAATAGTGCAGTGTTATGAACGGCAAGATAGGCACGGCTTCAAACAGTATTCCTGTTTTTATGATATTGTTACATTCTCTAAACCTTTTTTATCATTTTATAAATTTGTATGTATCTATTAATTTATACAAATATTTTTATTTCATAATAATGTTTGTTATATTTTAATTCCAAGAAAGTATATACAAAATAGATTTCCGAACATAAATAAAATAAAATTTAATTTTTTACTTCGTAAGTAGAAAATGAACTTTGCTCATTGATGTAATTATTGAATCAAATACATCAACATACTTTTTTTACAAGCAATAATATAAATTATTTGCAAGTCTCATTTCTACTCATCTCAGTTTATGAGACATAGACATAAAGAAAAATGTATTGATTACGAATATGCTATTACAGACACTAAAGAATTCTTTGCTACCATATGGGCGTAAATAACACTAACACGTTGTTATTTTCAATAATGGCTTCATCATTCTAGATTTTAAAAAAAGTTAACAATAATAAAAATTATATTCAATCACAAAAATGTAATGGTGATTAATTCCACGACTTTTGCTAGAACATTCATGCTTCAGTGTATATCTCGACACAGAATTAAATACAGGAATTTAATTAGTTTTGTACATTGTTGATTATGCGACATTATATTGAATAATGTACGTAGACAAATATAAAATAGATGTTGTTTTATTCTTACATATAGCCAAAATATTAAATACAGTAATTTTAGTAATTTTATTTGCATTCTCAAGCTTAAAAATACAAGCAAAAATATAAGTTGAAATATATAATACAATCTGACATATAAAACATACCTGAATATATTCGATTGTGTATATAAAACATTAATTTATGTGTTTTCTGTAAGTCAAAATGAAACAAGCAGTATTTATATTCAATAATTGCACACACATCAATAAGCACACACTCATAATGTACACAAGATTTTCTGTTCAAAAGGTTTTCAATAAGACGAAATGAAACGATCGGTATTTACATTTAATAATATAATTTCACATATACCAATAAACATGTACTAATCAATGTATTAGTTATAAGTTCACAAGTTTGTCTGTTCAAAATCTTTTCTGTTAGTCGAAATGGAAGGACCGGTATTTACATTTAATAATATAATTTCACATATTCCAGTAAGCACGTAAAAATCAACACAGAAGTTATAACTTCACAAGTTTTTCTTTTAATAATTCACTGGAATCAGCCTTCATATCGCTGATTTATTCTACCTCGTATTTTCTGAGTAATTCTACAAATTCACCGATGAAATAAACTTGCACAAAACTGAATTCAATAAAACACAACTTTGCGTATGCTTTCAGTAATATTATAGTTATAGGATGTCAATTTAAATCAGAGGTTATAATTATGTTTTCTGTTTATCTGTCATTTCGTATATTTCAAAATGGACATTTTGAGTCGACGCATGCGCAGAACAGGTAATACTCCAATTCTATCTCTCTTAGTTAGGACGAAAAATTACACATTATCAATATACAACACATGCAATATAGTAGTATTATATATATGAGCAACCGTGTATGACGTAATGCACATGCAAAGCGGTCGTTAATTTGATAGCTCTGTTTGTGACAAGTGTTCGTCTTGAGCGTTGTGACTTCAGGGGAGTTTCTTATGATTTTCTTAAGGATTCAAGTTCTAAAATAAATAAATGACTTTGTTAGTTTTACTTGGAGATCGTTGCTCTTATTTGTTGTTTTATAGTATTCACTTTGTTTGCCATGATTCTGTTAAAACAAGAGGTATAATTTCCAAGTTTTTTCAATTTCTTGAGGTGTTAACTGTTGGTTCGCAAAATTGTGTTTCACCAATGATTGGCATGGGTGCCAATGAATGGTGTATTCCGATTTATGCTAGGATCCAATCATTGAAACCAATAGCACAAGTAGATTCAAATACATGCACCAATCGGCATTACTTACTGAACGAAGAATGCCCATAAAATTTTTAATTAAAAGTACCTATGTTACCTACGTAATAGGTAGGTACAGTTGCGGGATCATAAAGCAGGACATGTCTTATATTCAAATGCGTTGTTATTTTGGTATTGTAGGTCGGACGTAATTTTTGACAGTTATTAATTGTCATGTCAATTCACATTTTTACACAGCTTTTTGACGTTTATTAGTAATGGATAACATTGGAAATGAAGATCCCTTTATATCAAAAAACCTACTTTACAATAATAAAACCTAACTCTCCCGCTTTATGATCTCGCACTGTACTTACTTAATCTCTAATGTGGTTATTTAAATAAAACGGAAATAACTCCTCCATCACATGTACGAGATTTATTCAAATCACGTGATTCTTCTAATGAAGTGAATATATAGATAAAGTACAGAATAATAGTACTACGTATGGGGAACTGTGTTACATTTGCGTAAATAAAATGTATGCTACAAATTTAAGAATTAAGTGTCAAACAGGTGTTAGAACATACCATATTACTTGACTAAAAAAAAGTGTTTGAGAGCAATTTTGAATGTATTTCATGGGAAAAACTAGCTACCTACATCAATACAATCATTAGAATGTTGATATTCTATTTCATTTATGTTATCTAGGTAACGTAGGTGCTTATTTGATGTTTTTAGGTTTTGTTCTACTTTAAGGAAGTCAACAGAAATTTGAAAATGTTTAGGTGTAATTAATTTCTTTTTTTCTTCAGTGTTTCTAAGTTGTGTTCTATGTTTTCATATTTCATAATTATATAGTTTTTTATTAAGAAAATTGTTTAATTATTTTTAATGCGAATTGATATTGCCCTACCCGCAACAATGCCCATGAAGCAGACACCCAACGCCAATAATGTGAATTAATGGCTCACTTGCACCTGCCAATCGAAAGTTCCAATAACATTTTTAGCCAATTAGATACATTATTTTCATGAAGTTACTAACAAATCTTGTTGCTAAGACAATAAAGAAAATTCAAAAAAATGTCGATATATTGTATAGCTAATATTAATTAATTAATGAATTTTTTAAGCAGAAAAGTCCCTTAAGGTGCCAAACAGTGGCTTTTACCCTACTGTTGCTTTGCATTTAGTACCACCACAACTTTGTTTATTTCCCATTGCTGTTCTATGATCATTATAATCGCATTTTGCACTCAATCTAAACGGCGCTACACATATACACGTACTTTCAAAGGTGTAATGTGTTATAAAGCTTTTTTTTATTTAGTTTAAGCTACTTAAGTGTACAAGAACTCCTACACGTAATTTATGTATTTCTTATGCCTATTCGCATCAAGTATTAGTGCCAGCTCGGAATAATTATCTTCACAGGGCGATGAGCCGTCTTTCCAGTTTTCCGTTTCATCGATTAACGAGCACAGTATCTGCCACCCTGGAAATGTTTGGCAAACACGACCTCTTCCCTTCGCCACTTGAAAACAGGCAATATAAGATTAGTTAGACAAAAGACAAAGTTCACCGCGAAATTTAACGTAATTATTTATACCATGGTTAGTGACAAGAAATATGGAATTTAACTTTCCTAACTTGTAAACAACTAACAATAAATAGCAGTCTTTCAATGAGAAAGTTATATTTTCATTAGAAATAAGAATCGTTTGCGAAATTTAAATTTTGCAATTAATATTGAATAATAGTACAATAATATCCGCTATTTAATAAAAAAAAATATACATAACTTGTATGAAATTCGACGATTCTTCGTGTTAATTAAAATGAGTTATTATAAACTTCTGATATTATGCAACGAGAGACACGTGTTCCAGTCCCATTATGCGTCATCAGTTGATTGAATAATTGTTTTTCAATTAACACACTCATATTTTCCTTTGCTATGCATGAAAAAAAAAAGTTGAATATACTGGGGGGGGGGGGGCAAAAAATTTGAGCCACTTTAATATTTTTTTGTTTTAATAATTTTCTTTCAGAAATGATCCAACTGTTTAAAACTATAATAAAATCACTTTATTATTAATTATTTTATTAATAAATGACACACTGGCAAGCTCATACAATTAGCGTTGATAAAGAAACATAAAATTCTAACATTAGTAACAAGCATAATCAAGTTAAATTACAGTTACTGAAAATAAAAGCAAAACAATTGACTATTAAAACTTATTATTCGACTATTTTAATAATTCTTTAATTCATACGTCTTCTAACTTTCGGATAGATTCTTAAGGGATAGCTTCCCATTCTTCAGTTGTTACAATTTTAAGTTAATGGGGATTGTATGCATGTTGTTCTGGGATGTCTTCTACGTATACATCTGTAATTGATAAAGACTA
This sequence comes from Amphimallon solstitiale, assembly GCA_963170755.1. NCBI lineage: Eukaryota > Metazoa > Arthropoda > Insecta > Coleoptera > Scarabaeidae > Amphimallon > Amphimallon solstitiale. The sequence goes on from OY720675.1 coordinate 206,049,535, forward strand.
ATCCTGTATGAATCTCGAAAGAAATACCAGCCCAGACCATTACTCCACCCCTTTGAAAATTTAGACAGTGGGAAAATTTACATTGAACATAATGCTCTCCTGGTAATCTCCATACTTGATCCCAACCATCAGCACTAAAAAAGCAAATTCTACTCTTCTGTTAATAAAACGCGACTTAATTGTTGTAAAGACCAGTTTCGATGAATATGAGCAAATGCAAGTCAGCGCACTCGATGATTTCGGAAAAGTTTGGGACCAATCGTTGCACGGTTAGCTTTTAAGTTGACTTTTTTTGAACCTTTTTCTTATTGATTGATTGATTGATTGATTTATTTACTCAAAAAAGATGTACAGGGTATGTACATGTTTGCAAATAGTCATGAATATATATATATATATACATACAAAATTAAAAGAAACATAATATATACAAGTAAAACTACATCAAAAATATAGACATGTTCACGTATGTGTACTATCCACTCACTTACATTGGTTTTACGTACCTCATGTAAGCTGTTGCGAATTCTTACAAAGAAATATGACTATTTCGTAATGCAGTAGATAAAATAAAACGATCGTCCCGTTGAGAAGTGCATTTTACTTTCTTATACGTAGTATAAGGACGTATTGTGATGATGAAAATTTTCGACCACGAGATTTTTGCAGATGTCTACCTTTTGAAGTCGCTTGATTCCGAAAAAGTGGTTTCCAAAAAATGTCTCTCTCTGTGTGTGTGAGACCACGATAGCGGTAAAACCGCTGTAGATATCTATTCCAAATTTAGTATTTGCGTGTATAATCGCCCTCTTGAGATCTGATTAGTTTTTCAGTAAAATCGGTAGACCGGAAGTAGTAGTTTATTTCAGTGAAAAAATCAAATTTTGCAAATATTGAGTCAATTACTAAGTTTAAACATATTTATAAAGAATTCAAATGTACTCAAAATTAAATTTGAGAAAAATTGTGTTAAAAAAATCAGTTTTTTGCGAATATCTCGCAAGTTATGCTTTCTAGGCAAGTACATTACGAGTATAAAAGTATTTAGAATATAATTTTAAATATTTTTTGTATAAAAAAAAATTTCAAAATTCGGACCGGAAGTAACACTTTTACTCTTAGCGTGTAGCACCTTTTTTTATATATTGCAAAGTATGCATTCTATAGAGATTTATTAAGAGAATAGGAGTACTTAGAATAGGATTTTGAATAATTTTAGTATAAAAAAATTCCTAAAATTCTATAATTTGAAACGCTCATACGTATAAGAAAGTCGTGTGGTGGCCACACCTCATTTGTTTACGTCATGATCCGGGTCTACGTTTAAAGAAATCAATCTTCTGATAAGGTGTATGCGCCCGTTGAACTTTGGAATGAGTAAGGCTAAACCTTGTTGGAATATATCGCTGACTTCGTCCATCTTTAATTAAAGCAAAAGGGTAATCCAGTAATTTAAATTTCGGAACACAGTGCTTCTACATACAAAAAAATTATGAAAAAGTAAAAAACGCACAATGTGACTAACTGATTGAAATACTGAATAACTGAGGCGAGATCAAATACATAAGGCACCCAATAACAATCAAATAAGACTTTACCAGAATAACGACAAGATGATAATTATTTTAGACGATACTCTAAGCCCGATAGGTTTATATCAAATATATAGTTACAAGTAATTTTCAACATTTCTGAGAGAAAGTTCAAAAATACTAAAGTGGCTCGAATTTTTTGCTCGCCATATATAAACATCTTCCTGCTAAAATATGTTTGATGTTTCCTTTGAATGTTGTTTAAATTCGTACTGCATCTTTTTGCACTTGAGAGTATTATGCTCGTGATAATTAGTATTTAGATTGTTAGTGGAATGTAAATTATTATTATTATTATTATTAATTATTGACACTTGTATCTATGTATTTTGTATTTAATTCCAATGGTAAAAAAATAAATATATGGCTAAATCTACTGCACTAAACCTTACCTATTAGGAATAGAGAATAGCAATCACCAAGAAACAATTCCTGAATTTTAGTGCTCCACTTTCGACTCGTCAAATTTGCGTTATAAATGAAAAAGTACATCCAAGGAAAGAAGATACCAGGGCAGGCCAGGGAAGGCGTCATTGGTGGATGACTAAACAATAAAATTCGTCCCGTTCACTGAAGAAAAAGAGACACACTTTTAACATTTTTGTCACTTCTCTTTGATCGTAGTTCTCTGCAATTACTGGGTAGCTGAGTATTTCATACTGTGTAAATACATAACGATATGATTCGTCTTTCTTAAGTCTCAAGAAGTTTTATATACAGGATATTTATAGTAGAAAGGCTATGTATATATCCAAAGAATTTGCATAAAAGACAAAACCATAACAGAGTCTAGATTTTATGTAAGCATAATGTTGATTCCTACGATATGATATTGTCTTGAATATTAAATAAAATACGTTTGATATCTAATACCAATTTTATTTATCTAATAATCAATAAATATACAATTGAAAACTACACAACTAATTTGGTTGAATGTTTAGGCAGAACTAGTGATTTTAAAATATAAAAATAATTTTACACACGTCTTCATTCTTTAAAAAAATGGGAGGGGATTCATTACTAGCGGAAAAAACTCACACACTTGGGAGTTGGAAGTTCTATATATGTAATAGGAAATATTTAGAATTTACTTAAAGAATATTTTAGAGGGTGCTCTTACAAGTTGTTTACTGAGAACTGTACATAATTCGGTGGGACCTTAGACAATTTATACATATAGACACGCCGTTTTCCGTCCCGCCTTGAATACTAGCTGAAGCAAACATCGCCCACCCGTGACGTCACTTAGACCATTTAAACATATGTATAAATGGTCTAAGTGACGTCACATTCACGGGTGGGCTTGTTTCTGCTGTTGTTGTATGTCTAACGTCTAACGTATATTTATCAAGATTATAATGTTTTTAAACAAATATTCTTCAAATAAGAAGATTGGGGATTTTAATAAACTACCATGAAGGGATTTTCTTTACTTTTGTAGTACAAAGTCTAGTATGTAGTTGCATCGTGCCCACCCGTGACGTCACCCGCGTAGAATTATGTTTGCTTCACTGCTTGATAGTTAAGGCGTGTCTATATGTTTAAATGATCTAAGGGTGGGACGATTGTACTTTATGACTTGTTTTCTGAATTGAAGTATAATTTTGTGAATGAACTCAGGATTTGGTTAACTCTATAATGGTTATCCCAATATTTAATGTTAATATTGTCAGTACAATAAAGAAATTTCTAGTTAGTAAAATGAATATTTAAATAGAACTGTTAATACATTAGAAAAGTAACTCAGGTTTTTTGACTCAACTTAAATTCTACGAACATATCGATATAGAACAATGTGAATGGCTACAAAATAACTTACTACATATAAAATATAAAGAAACACAGTAGTAATGTGATACATATTCAAGTTATGCCTATCGACACTTATCGTCCAGCACACATGACGTCTAGTAAATACTGTTACAAATAATGTTTTAATATATGTTGATAAGTAGCATACCTTATATTAGAAACATATTCGAAATAATTGAATTATCACGTAAGCGTTGGATTCGGTAATTACTTATCTATTGCTTATTCACTTTATTATTGAAACTTCACAAGTACATCTTTTGAAAGAAAATTAATACAAAATTGTTGTCCTTAATGTTCGGTAGTATTATACATCAACTTTTTTATAGGCTACATTCCATACAATTGAGCAACAAGCAAATTATGTTCACTACCTTCATGTTATAATCACATTGTGCTTAGAGTATCTAAATTAAGGATATACTCTCAAATGCAGCACGTGTCTAATTTTGTTATAATGCGACGCTTGTACATATTACTTACAATACATTATGTTGGATAAATTAGTGACAAAAATTGGCCTAGAGTGAAATTATTGATCATAGGAACATAAATGTAAATATAACCAGTAAAAAACGTACAACCCGGATCAAAGGTATACTAATAAATTAATTATGAGTAATATGATTAAGGTTTACTATTTTACTATACTCGATAACATTTGGTGTATAAACTTAATACAACGTAAATATTAATAGATAAAATATTGTATTTGAATTGCTGGATGTAATAATAATATATTTGACTTAACCTTTTCATAATTGATCTATATGTTTTAGAAATCCTATGACACTGCTATAAATTTAATAGTATTTACCGTTAAGATTTCATGTCAAACTATTCATTTGTCATGCGAACAGTTTGTTTGTAAACCTGGCACACTGTAATTAATGGAATATTGACAAACATTAATGTTTATTTACCATTAATCTACAGGGAATATACACAGACTCTCTCCAAACTGAAGCGTATTTAGTTACTTTCAAATTTGCATAAAGGAAGGATTAAAATAAAATGGTGAATGTTAAAAACAATGGATAATTCGATGCATCTTCCATTGACATTGAATACTTTCAATTTAAATAAAAAATAATGAAACACTACTTTGATAGTAGTATTTTGCGGGTGCGTATAAATCTTTGATTTCAGGAATTAAACTATCTATTGTTAAATATACCTGAAATAATAGAATTACTTTTATAAAATATTTCCGCTCCCTACTTAGTGATTTTTTATTATAGAAAACTATAGAAAATACAATATAAAAATAGATAATAAATGCCATGCACCTTTCAAAATTGTTTACGATATCATTTTCTTGAATTGAAGTTGAAGTCATGAACTATTGAATGGATAAACCACAATATCATATTTTTTTGTTGGGTTAAACGCTATCCATGTACAAGCGCATTGTGGTATTGGAGCACTAGTCGCCTTTTGTTCATTAGTGTTAAGTACCTACCCTTGCCTTAGGTCCACATCCATCCTACTCAGCTTTTGTGCACATACATTAAATATATATACAGTAATCGATTGGATGTTGGAAACTGTTGTAATTATTATTATTTTTAAAATACTTATTTAAATTATTTTAGTGTATGTAGACTATTGGACCTATTTGTGAAACGTATCATCTTGACGTTGTCATGTAATGACAAAGTGTAAATTACATTTTAAAAATTGTTCAAAGATTAAATGACCAACAAGCTCCAACAAGCCACTGTGTGGCAATGTGAGTAACAATTTGTCTTTCATTTCATTATATATTGTTTTTCTGCGTCTTATTGCAATGTTTTCAATCTTGTAATTGCAGTATCTGATGAAGGAAATAACTGACATTTTCGAAACGTTATACAAGCCGCTAATTTACTGTTTCATTTAGTTTTCTGGTTCGTAAATTCTGTTTTCACTTATAGTAAACAGTAATTCAACTTATATTTATATACAGCATGTGTCAAATATCATTAAGCCTAGAGATTTAATGTTTACGTGCTATCTACACGTATGCATGTAATACGTGGCAACGTGGTACCCCTACTGTCCGTCATCAATGCCGGTGACAACCGACACCACAACGATTTTCTCCGATCCCCATTGTCCCCACTACTCTCCACCCAGATTTTACATTCGCTGTTTAGCTGCGAACACGTTGCGGTGTGCAATAAAATCATTCAGTAAAATTAATTTATAATGAGTCCGTATACACCAACTGAAAAGCTTCAGGTAGTAAAATGGCTTTATGGTAATAACTTTGCAGTAACGTGGATAAATATGTTATAAATATTTGGACACATAATGGTTTGAAATGTTTTAAGTATTCGAAAACCCAAGAAATATTTCCGGAGGACCATTTTCGAAGAATGAGGTTCTGTTAATCTGTTATGGATAAGACACATCGAGACGACAATTTCGTTAGAAGTATTTGCTTCACCTATGAGTCAACTTTTCCATTGCACGTAAAGCACAATCCCTCTGTTCTTCGATATTGGGCTACGGAAAATGAACACCGGCATTTTGCAAACCGCACCCAATATCCTAAAAAGTAAGCGTTTGAGCAGGTATTTTAGGTGACCATTTTGTAGGTCCGTTTTTTATTGATGGTATATTAAATGCTGACAAGTACCTCAAATTATTGCAAAATAAAATACTTTCCGCCGTTCAAATCACTGGAATAAATCAGGAACTCGTTTGGTTTCAACATGATGGCTGTCCAGCACATAATGCAGTCAGTGTAAATGAATTTCTAGGGAATACTTTCCCTAGCCGTCTTATTACTGGAACGGAAAACATCAAATGGCCTCCGCGATATCTTGATCTAACTCCAAATGACTTTTTTGTGGGGATATCTAAAAAATATTGTTTATACCGATGAAGCTAGTAGAGCAGAAAATATAGTTGCCTTGAGAGAAAATAGTTATTTACGAACCAAGTGCGTGAAATCATATTTCGGGAATGAGTGACCAGTTTAAAGCGCGAGCCGAAAGGCGAGCGCTTTATGGACACGAATTCGCGGAATTTTTCACGCACGAAGTTTGTACAATATTTTTTGTACGAGAATTATAATAATAATACATATTGTTAAATACGTTATCGTTTATGACACACTACTAATCTCTTGATATTAATTAAAAAAATTTGAATTGGCAGTATTGATTATTTGAAGTGACATTTAATTTAAAATTATCAAATTCAAAAAATTCCATACAAAATAAAAACCTCACCAACAACATGAATTCTGATAATGAAATGCAATGTACACCGCCTGAAATTCGCGAAGCTGCCAATATTGCAGTGGATAATTTATTACCCATAAAATCAAAAAACGTATACAAAAACACTTATACTAAATTCGTAACTTGGGCTAGATCTAAAAGTATACAAAAATACTCCGAAAATTGTTTATTAGTTTATTTTCAAAATTTACAATCAAATAAATCATTATGGTCCACTTATTCTATGTTAAAATAATGCTTAATAATATATGATAATACGGATATATCTAAATATGCAAAACTCATAGCGTATTTAAAACAGATAACGAAGCAACATCAGCCTAAAAAGTCAGCAGTATTAACCGAAGAACAAATTACTAAATTTATTGTTGAAGCACCAAATTCTTTGTTCCTACTAATGAAGGTAAAGTCATTTCCGTATATTTAAATTCCATACAACACTATACAGATTGTCGTATTTAAAAGTTAATATGCATCTTCAAATACACACACATAAACATGTACCTATGTATGTATGTATACAACAGTTCAAGAATGTGGCTCTCGGTTTACCCACACCACCATAAGACCGGTGGTGTGGGGAGATCGAGAGCGCGAACACCATGCACATATGGCATTCGTTCCGTATCTTTAGAGTGTGAACTTACATTATGTCTGAGCAAACTCGCAAATATTAAAATAAAATGCACTTAGCTGTCGAGGAAAAAATACAGATTGTGTTATGGTATGCGAAGAATAATTCGTACAAAGACGTGCAAAATATATTTGTATAGTTCATTATAATATTTTGTTTCGTTTTAAATGTGATAATTTTATTTTAGTTACAATTTTTATAGTTTTGTTTCAGTTCAATGTTAATACATTATACATCAATTACCAAAATAGCGGAGCAATTCCTTAAAGCAAACGTCTGCATACTAGCTTTCAACGTTTTGCACTGAAGCCTCGGTCTCGGTACCCGGTGTCCCGATATGAATTCATCTGTATTCCCCTATTATCGTACCCCTCCATTTCATGTTTGCATGCACATGTGTGCGTGTCTGTGTTTCCCTATATCTACTTTTATTTCAGTCAAACGGTATGTATTTATAGGCTGTATTAATATTGGGTATTTCTGGAGCGTGTCGACGTGAAGAACTTTGCAAAATGTCATTGCGAGACATAGAATTTAAATCGAATTTAATTATCGTAACAATTCCAGAAACTAAAACAGGTAACAGCCGTATATTTGCAATCATTAAGCTCGAATGGATTGCATTAATTCGGCAATATGCAAATTTAAGATCGGACAGCCAGCAGCGATTCTTTTTAACATACCGCAATGGCAAGTGTGTTTGTTCACCTGTTGGTCTTAATACAATTGGCAAAATTCCAATGCGAATAGCTGAGTACCTTCAGCTTGATAGCGCAAGTAACTTCACAGGTCACTGTTTCCGAAGGAGTTCAGCGACATTGTTGGCAAACCAAGGAGGTGACTTGCTTTCAATTAAAAAGCATGGTGGATAGAAATCATCTACGGTTGCAGAAGGATATATCGAAAATTCTCAGCATAGTAGAATTCAATTGGCTAAACCAATGACCCCGTTAGAGATATCGACTCCGCCTGCAACTTGTTCGACATCTGAAATACAAGATATATGTAATAATACAATCAACGTTACTCTACCTTCGCAATCAAGATCAATTCAAAAAAACCAGTTAATCCCTGGGGTATCAATCTCTGGTTGTCAAAATTGCCCAATCAAAATTTTTAATAATTATTCCGTTTCAATTTCTGAAAAGAATGAATAATGGTAATTTATATAATATTTGTTGCTGTTCTGACATTGAATTACATACCTTCCAAATATAACAATTTCTATTTCATTTCCTTTTATTTTCATAGAAAAACAACGAACTGGGTAGCATATTATTAAGGTTAGGGATTTATGATTTTAAAATGTCACTAAATTAATCAAGTTCTAGGAAGTACCAACTTTACTTTTACGCACTCGTGTTTAAAGTGACTTTTTACGCACGCAAATCGAATCGTGAAATGACAGGTTTTGATAAGCGAGTACAAAAAATAATTGAGACTGCTAATTCACACTGCTCATATGTTAGAAAACGTAAGAGTAAATTTCTACGACCGCCTAGGGCAATGTCTTGCTGTGCAGGGAGGAATTTTTGAGCTCATTGTATAGTTTATTATTATTTTCAGAATCCTTGTTTATTTATTTTATTAGGGTTATTTTTTATGGTCATTTTTTAATTTTATGAGAATTACGCTTTTGTTTGTGTCATGCAGCCTGAACGCAGCTTAAGAATTCTCTGCATTTACTGAAAGGAAAAAGAAGCATTAAGCAATACATCACTTCTAAATACACAATTCCATAAGTATTTCACTTTATCAAATAATTTCCTTTGTCAGTAGCTTATAAGAGTTTAACTTTTAAATTCCTACAATAATGAGTAATAATAATTTCTAAAATGTCGTTTTAAATTAAGTTAAAACACATTTTTCTTCCACATAAATTTATAAATCCTGCGTAATATGAGATGTATTCACGAACAATTTCTTGCTCGGCAAATTTTTACTATCGGCCTCAATTTTGAACATTTAAAAAACACATGTTTTTCATAAAATCTACACCAAGACCGTGAAAATATAGCGTAATTCTTTTTATGATAGTACTAAACATACTACATTTTAAGATAATTACGAATAAATTAATTAATTAGTAATCAGTACTCAGTATTTAGTCGATATTTATCATAATTATATAAATCATGTCAGACGCCATTACAAACATAAGTACCTATTATACATTATACAAATAAGCAAAACAAACACACATATATTTATTAATAAAATAAAATCAGAATAATGAAGCTTGCGTCAAAGAATATATTCGAGAAACTCTTCCACTGTATAAAAATAATGTAAAAGCAGTGACTGTTTGATCTTTCGTAAAATTCGTTGATATTTAAAGTTTTTACCTCATTTCGAAAATGATTAGCTTCCGTTCCCAATACTTTGCCATGATATTTTAAGACGATGATGTGGAATGGCAAAAGATGGTAAGTGTGCGCTCGTGTTTAATATAGTTTCTACAACTACACGACGGCTCTTTTGCGGTAGTAAAATACTTTATATTATGCTCTAGGATGCAGGATTATGACGTTTGAAAAATAAGCTAACTCCTTAACTTGAATGGAAACATTATTCATTTGTCTAATTGTGTAGATTGATGTGTTCAATCTACTACACAGTATACCTATTCGATCAGTTGACTTTAGCCATTCATATGTAGTCCCATAAAGGTTTTTCCAGTTTCATACTGACACGTTGGGAAAGTAAGTAGATACTTTTGTTTTATCGTTATTTAATTTTAATTAGTTATTGGAAAACCATGTCTTTACATTCTCCAATTCAATTTGTCACTACCTAAGCTTACACTGGTAATTTCCTTTATCTCATTAGGGTGTGCATATAAGTAGGTGTCACAGGTTAGGGATGGATTCAGTTATTGAGCCTTGGGTTTCCGATATTCGGAAGCGTTGTTCACCACCATATTATTTATAGTGTAGTAAACCATCAGCCACAAAAGATTAGGAGGCTTCGGAAGCTTTATTTAGGTCACACATAATTATTTCACTACTTTTTTTGTTATACCTTTCTGTTAAAATATTATAGACCAATTTAATCATAGTTGTAATTTTTTATCGATTTGACCTGTAGCAATGTGCTGCTCTTCTGCTAAAAGGTGATCCTCTTCAAAGAAAAGGTACTATCCAATTTTTGATTGCTGTCTTCAAAATTTTGGCTATTTCAGGTAAGATTTATATAAGTCGATAGTTTTCCATGGTTGTTTTTAAAACTTTTCTTGCCTATTTGAATAACTTTAACGAATTTTAATTTCTTAGGAAATATCCTCTCTAACAAGTACATGTTGACAATATAAATTAACAGTTCAATAATGTTTGTTAATACTTCCCTTATTATACTTGTGATGTTAAAAATGTCACTAGATTTTTTTTATATATTTCTAATTGCAATTAATTCTAATATAAGCAAGTAATAACAAAAAACACACTTATATTTCGACATGTTTCACCAAGAGATTTCCATCAATTCATTTAATTATTTGCAATTAATTCTATTTCTGACGATGAAATATTGTAGGTCCGAAAAAGCATGTTCTATTACAAGTTGTATTAATGTCTACCACATTATCATTCTCAAGGTTTGATTGATTTTCTTCATACTTGTTGGTATTAGTAAAATATTCATTAAATTGATCGCTTGTTAAAGCAATTAAATGACTATGAACTGAGTAATTTGGCTTATTTCCATTTTCTGCATTAGTAACTTTCCAAATTGCTTTCTGTCTATGGCCGGCCTTTAAAATATACTCACCATTTTCTTAGCAGGATTCAAAAGAGTTATATATAATTTCCTATATTCATTATACACTCGCTTCGTTACATCATCATTGTTTATTGTTAAAACGGGGCACAGAGTATCTTATCTATTTTTCATGTTAAAGTTAATTGATTTTTTACGTACAATATATATGTTGTTATTTATTCTTTTTTGTTTTACATTTTTGTTGCCTAAACTATTTTATGCAAGAAAAGTATTGGGAAAAGTACCTACTATACAGCTTGAGCGCGCGGGGTATGATCACCCGATGCTAGTCGATATTCTTCGGACGTATATTCGGCAAATGATCTCCGCTAGCTGTGTTCGCCAGATATAGATATATAGATTTATTTTTCCAGAGTTGTTATTTCGTTATATTTACTGGAGAGAATCTCTAATTTTAATTTCTATTTCAAGGGTCGTTTTTATGTTATTTTATGGTATTCCTGTTATACTTATTTATAGTTTTTTTTTTACCATGAAATTTCTATTTATTTATTTTTCTCTAGACATCTTAGATTATTCTGCAGATGTTTCAGGCGGGTTGTTTTTATTTCATTCTAAAACCCAGTTGTACTGCTATAACTTTGTACACAACTACATTATTATTTAATTTCATTAGGATAATCATAATTACGTTATAAGTATTACAATCTTCGCGTTATTATCGACTTAGTTATCTAAGCAATCGTCATCACTTAAAGAGAAAATTTAATTTACTCTAATATGTATTATCGGACCACGTTTAGATGCGAGTTTACGTATACCATCGGGTGATCATACCTCGCGCGCTCTTGCTGTATACAGCTTGAGCACACAACTTCGAAGAAAAACTTAAGATTCCAAAGATCTGTCAAAAATATGTTTTCATAATTTATAATTAGCTTTGCAACTAAAGAATATTCAATTAATAATTTTAGTCTAACAAATTAGAGAAGATAACCATAACGAAATACTTTTGAAAAGAAAGTTATATTGGTAGTAATATAGTAGAAATAGTATATTATGCAATGAGCATTTATAATGATAGCTATTAAGACACGAGTAAGAAAATTACAATACGTGGCGAAGACGAGTATTGTAATGAATACAAGTGTCTTAATAGCCATTAAATGCGAGTTGCATACACTATTTTTTCTACGACCCCATAATAAAACATTATTTTGTGAACATTCCATTTCATAAATTGAGATTAAAATTTTCCATGCACCTTTGCGAATTTAGCTGGTAATAAATTGTTTGTGGTTACTAAGGCTTGTTCCATAATTTCTGGTGGATTCAAATTTTACATTTCACTGTCATTATCCCTCATTTTTACCGTTTATATTTTCAAAAAAGCACAAATTTTAAGTACTTACTTGTAAATTGCAGAGAACTGTCACATTTATTTAATTTTTATATCTGTCAGATATGCAGTCGCCATATTGAATATTGTTTGAATATTGGAATGTTGCAAGCCTATTGGATATAAACTTGTATCGTAATGAAAAATCTGTATTCCTATTGGATATAAACTTGTATCATAAAGAAAATCTGTATCGTAATGGACATCATTAAAGTACAGGTTCGACATATCTAATAACACAATTAAAGTATGGGAGTAGAAAAAGCTATTAATGATTGAGGGAGCCTTCATATTTTTCCATATTTCAAATTTTCAGAAAAACGTTTACAAATCCAAGTAATTTCGGTAATCATACCAATCATATGTGTTTAATGCTCGGTTTAATGTTTCTATATTTATACAAAAAGTTCAATATATGATATTACTAAGAGTTTATGCTGCATGCATTACGAAATAAATTTCCCCATATTTTTACAAACACTATCTCGTTTACGTATTATTTGGTGATGGTGGAATTTCAATCGAATGATTTACATAATTCCTACGTGCATAAAAACTTTTTACAAAAACCTACACATACATATTATGTCCATATATTCCAATTACGTTTTGGTAATACATAAAAACAATCGTATTTCCAATTCAACCAACAACAGGCTATCAATGAGATTAAAATTTGTAAAAGTCTTTTGTTCATTTCTACGTATTATCAATTTACATAATCAGCTTTGTATTTTAACATTCATTATTTTAACATTAAGCTATTGAAAAAATATACCTACATAGTACAGGCATATATGATGTGTAATAAGAGGCTTTGTTAATAATTAGCATTAGGAAAATAAATAAATTCAGGTTAAAATGTACACATGCAAGCACTTCAATAAACACAACTTATGTTTCCACCAAGTCACTATACAAAAAAATTAGTTTTGTACCTTATGCGCATATTTCTAGTGATATTGACATTGCTGAAAAGTCGATTAAGATTCATTAAACTCGCTAAAATAATGAATAATTGCAAAATTGAAATAACTTCATTAATCAAATTTTGGGTGACAAAATGAGCAAAAATTTAGGGATTTATTATAGCATGTATGAATATAGTTCAAGTGATCCTAGATGAATAAAAATAATGTGCATTACACTTGACCCAGGTTCTTTTACAGACGTACCATTTGAAATTTACTATCTGAAAAAAATTCTACGAGCTTCTACCATGGTCCGTAGGACAGCTAAGGCCATGGCTATTTATACGGACGTTAGGCCATGTTGAAGCGCTTGCGCAACATGAAAACATCTGACATTAACCTTAGAGAGGATGTATATGATATTGTAATTATTATAACTAGACCTTTCTAACGTACCAGCCCTATTATTATTGCCACAGAGTTTTTGACGTTTTATTCGCGGCAAAAGGTATTACATATTGCTGTGATATGCTGTTATATGGTTGATAACCAATAGTCAAATTAATAAATTAATATTCTTTAATAATCTCAGGGTCTTAAAGGTAGATTTCTTTGTTTTAAAAGAGAAATATGTCACAGCTTTTCCTTATTGTGAGTTCTAGCTGTGATTGTGATGTTTACTTTCCTCATGCTCTCCTTTGGGATGGTTATAAATAAGTAAGTAATGAATGTCAGCACAACTTATATTTATTTATAGTATGAAGACTACAAAACATAGAAAGGAAAAATATTGACAACTATATAATATAATACTTTTGTTTCATTAAGGTATATTATTTCCTCCGTTACAGTACAGGCACCTTGCAAGTCTTTGACTGTTTCAAATTGTATAAGTCTACTAAATTACCTCTTCATGTGTGCTTATGATTCAAAAAGAAATTACTAAAAATTAGTTTCTTTACTCTTTGCCGACGTATCTCCATTGGATCATTTCGACCTGAGATTTTCACGTCAAAATCGGGATTTAAACAATGAAGAACCTAATTAGATATTTCAAATAATATTTTGAAATTATTGGTATTCAGGTAAATTTGTTAATACTTCGTTGAATCGCCTTCACCTGAGATTTTCACGTCAAGTCAAGACTTACCCAAAGAAGAATTTATTAAATGCTTAAATAATATTTTTTTAAAATTGTTGTTATTCAGGCAAAATTGTTAACACTCCGTTGAATCGCCTTAACTTGAGATTTTCTCGTCAAGTCAAGACTTACCCAAAGAAGAATTTATTAAATGTTCAAATAATATTTTAAAACTATTGTTATTCAGTAACTTTATATAACACACATGAAGATTCCTTTATTTGTTGACTATAAGATTGCAAGATGAAGCTTTATTAACTGTGCTTGTACTTACTTTTCTTGACTGTATCTCCTTTCGAATTCCTCTTGATAATTCTTGTGTTCCATTCTCTTGAAAGTTATTATGGCGGGTTTTATAAAATCGAGTAGTAATAATTTCCCGCGCTCTACTATACTTTAGCGCGCACTTATTGTTTGAAAACGTATTATACGTTTTGTCTCGCTACGTGTTTAAATCTTAAAAGCGTTTATGCCTTTTTAGATTTTATTTAACTGAAGGACACTTGCAGCACTGATTCTAAGTTTAAGGTACTGGTGACTGCTGATGAACTCCCTATTCTTCTTAGGTATTGAAGATCTTCAGATGAACTCCCTTTTAATTGCGAATGCACGTGCTTTTATACCTCTCAACAATTGACAAACGCCTTATTTTGTTTTAAAATGTTTGGATTCTATTTGAATTTTCTTCTACTGCGCCCTCCGTGTTTGTTTTGATAATTATCGATGTCATGTGATCACATGATTTTGCGTCCGCCATCTTACTTTTGTTGTTATTTACATACTATGCATTTGCATGTCTAATTAATATCGATTGATTTTTATTGATTGGTAGGTATTTTTAAGCTGTACTACATTATATACTGACTAATGTCTTATTTGTTTTTAGCTTGGAATCTCTTGGAGCATTTTATATGAAGGAAATTATACCAATCGTACATTTAAATGTGTATCTATTGATGTCTTATGCAGAGGAAAATACAATTGAATTTTTATATAGTGATTAGAAAATTTGAGTGGAATATATTTATTTACGTGTAAAGACCTTTGTTTTTACAATAGTGTTTATTATTATGGCAATATGCTGAAATGCAGGTTTCTATTCATTGCGTTTCACCCCTATGGAACCTAGTGTTTCCCTCTTCGTGCAATCTTATTGCTTGTAAGTGATTTACTCTTGTGAAGAAGCTATCCCTTAACATAATCCTTTCTCTGTTTTTAGTATTCATCTTTTTCTTTACCTGGATTTGTTGCCTTCTTGTGAGTATTTGCAGTGCTATGTGCACTGCGGCTTTGTAGTCAGGCTCTTCCTTTTTATATTTAAAAACTATGTCAGGATTTTCCTGCCTGTAACGGAAATTGAATTGTTATGTAAGTTGTATCCTTTTATGTTTTCTTATTAAGGTTAGTTTTTATTTATTTAACCTTGTTTTGTACAATATTCGATACAATTCTTATTTGGATTGCTAATGCTTTCATTCACGTTTCCTTTTTACGGGTATGCAACCCACATTGCATTTATGTGTATTGTATTGCATGTCCATCTGTTAGATATTTATTATCATGCAATAATTTAAACAATATATATATATATATATATATAAGTTAATGGATCATTTTATGCCTTTATATCTGATGAAGTCTTAAATTATAACTAATGTATCAAATATGTATACTTATATTTATTTGTCCAAAATAAATTGTGCTGAAATTTTTACTTTTGTTGGCATTTTATTTGTTTAATTTTTTTATATATAAAAATGTGTTAACCACATCCACTGGTATCTGGTTATATTCACATTTATTCTGTAATAACCACTTATATCCAGTTCTATCAATGTTTTTACATATATACCAAAATGCGTTTGAGAATAACTGACGTTTGTAGTTCCCAAGGTGGTAATGTAGTATATACAGAGGTGCAAATTCGGGAAACCAATTGACTTCATGTGTTTATCGCGAATGTACTGGCCCTGACAGCGGAATCACCGGCGCCGGCCGTGGGAGTAACTAATGTACTAATACATTTCTGACATGCTGGTGTTATTCGCTGACCATGGTGTATGAAAATTTGTTTTGATGCAATTTTAAATCACCAATTATTATTGTTGATTTTAAAACATTTCCAAATTGAGAGAGCTTGTTTCTGTTACTTTATTTATTGAAACATGTATTGGATATACAAGGTTCGTCAGTGAAGCGAGAAAATTTTAAAACTACTGTATTTACACAAGTCTTTATTTTAACATTAATGTTTTTACATATTCCTGTTAAGTTAAGAGGGGTTCAAACTGATGCAATTTTGTTTGCAGCGATTTATCGCATGTTCTTTGGTACATTTCATAAGACAGGTTGGCAGCGTAAAAGTTACTAAAAAATCGCATGCAATTTCTCACGAAAATAGAACACGCTTTAATACGTGCAACTTTTCATATGCGATAAATTGCTGCAAGAAATTGCATGAGTGTGAACCCCTCTTTAGACTTGCCTTTTTATTTCTTTTAAAAACAATACAGGTCAGCACCATTACGATCTACGCATTCTTGTAGTCTTATTCGAAAATGTTCCATTGCTCGCCGTAACGTTTCTGGTGTAATACGTGCAACTTCTTCTTGAATTTTTAGTTTTAGTTCCTCTAACGTGTGTAATCGCTCAACGTACACCATGCTCTTGAGCCCACCCCAAAAAAAATTTCGAATGTGAACAAATCCGGCGATCTAGCCGGCCAAAGCATGTCTCCATTTTTGTATATGATCTGGTTCGGAAAGCGGCAATAGACATACGAGCAGTATGACTGGTAACACCGGCTTGTTGGAGCCACTTAATCTCTGGAAATCGAACCAGTTCTTGCCTCAAAAATGTTGTGACCATATTTGTATAACGAACTGCAGTAACGGTTGTAACATATCCTCGATCATCTTCCCTCACCTTGGGAGTATACAAGGGTTTCTCATGCTCAAGCGGGTTTTCAGCGCTCCAATATCGGCTATTCTGTTTATTTACATATCTGTTAAGATGAAAATGGGCTTTACCTGACATAAAAATATGATAAATTAAGTTTTCTTCCCTATCCAAATGCTGCAACACTTCTTAACAAAAATTCATGCGATTAACCAAATCAGCTTCTTTTAATTCTTGGACAATTTGAATTTTATGGGGGTGAAAAATTAAGGCCTTATGTAAGATTCGACGCATAGACGATTCACTGATATTCAATGCTAATGCATGTCTAATCACAGAATATTTTAGACTACTTGTTATGGCAGTTCAAACTCGATCAGCATTTTCTGGCGTTCTGACACTTTTATCACAATTTATCATTAACTTCAACACCCTCACCCAAACTTCAAATGACTTAAAGAGTTTTTAAAGTTTCCCACTTTAATGACGAACCCGGTAGTTGTTTTGTCAAGAAAGTATTTTAGTAAGTACGTTTTTGTTGTTGAATACAATTACAAGCATATCAAAAAAAATATGATTTTCTACAAAAATTCAATAAACGTTAGATTGTAAGCAAATGAGAGTTGTCAGGGTAAGCTCAGCTTAACAATATCCGATATAAAAAACATTATCGTACTTTCTACTTTTACATATTTAAATTATGATAGAATGCCGTCGGATTATAGAAAATGAAAAACAAGTATGAAATTTAAAAATAATTTAGCACTTTAAAAATCCTCATTCCAAAAATATAATTATGTCATTACTTTGACAAAACTTTGCCGAATAAAACTTCAGGCGCCAAAGTGTTTTATAAAATAAATAAGACGTCGTCTCCTTAATCTTCTTGTCTTATGCTTGGGTAGGAAGAAGTTTCAAATGCCTTTCTCCCAAGGAGCTTTCTGAAGTCCTGGAAAATATTCTCTCTTTTGTTTACCAGAAATAAAATTCTGCGAATTCCATATTATTTTAAAACGGCCATTATAGATGCAGTTAGTAAGAAATATCTAGACTTAAATTTGAAATTATCTTGAAGACACAATATTAAATTACGTAAACTTTGTGCGGTGGACTAAATTGTCTTTTTAACATAATTTTCTTTACGAATTTAAATTTAAAAAGTTAAATAGAAATTTGCGTTGCCTTTTGAAAATTAACTTGATATCAGCGAATAATGATTAAAGGTAGATATATCATAATTTAAAAATGTTCATATACTTTGTATATATGGTTTTGAGTGTTATAAAATGTGGTTTTATCGTAGTATATTTATCTTGCCAATGTAGGAATTCAGGTATATATATCATACAGGGTCCTGCTGTATTGTTGTGTCAGGCTTCTATAACTGCTTTAGGAATTAAGTTGGGGATTTCATTCATATGCCAACTTACTGTATTATAGGCTTTATCTTAGGAGCATATTTTTAGTAATGGCGGGCTTCCGGTTGTACCGAAAGTAAACAGCTTTGTTATTTTAAATGGAATAATATATAACCTTTTTTAGCAATTGATATGATTAATACATCCCAACCCAACCCAACCCACTTGACAAATGATTAATCATCATCCATTTGATTCATCGATGCATTTCACTAATAGTTTTCATAGTTTTCATCATCACAATTTCATGTAAGTCTCAATAATAAATAACAATGTTTTTCTTTTCGACACTGCACTATACATGCAGAGCCAATAAAAATACGTCCTCACTGCTTGAATATTAAACTACTGATCATGGATAACTTAATTTTTTTTAAATAGAATGGTATAGCAGTTTTTACATAACTGGGCGCAAAATTTAATATTATTTCGATTTTAAACTGGAATTATTGTATGTATCTCCAACAGTTTTGGAGATATTCCAGATTTTTCAGTTTTTCCCGATATATACGTATTGCACCGGTCACCTTCCCTCGCATTTCACCTAGCTTGGGACTGGCAGCAATATTACTGGCACGCATGGAAAGTGGGCAACTAAATTTTGACTAACATTAGTAAACAAAGTTGTTTTTATAGTAGTTCAAGTTGATGACATGCAAATATTTATATTATATTTACAAGAGAAAACCTCACCAATAAGGAAGAGTTTGAGAGTTTTTACTTAATTATTGGCAAACCGAGATAGTATTAAGAGGGGTATAAACCTAATCTAACATGTAGTCTTAACATAGAAGCCTCATTGAGAAATGTAGTAAATTAATAACAAAAATACGAAGATATCTATTTTTAACTTCTGCCAGAATACACCAAAATGAGTAAATTAAAAATGAATTATATGAATTATTGAAATTAGATGTATACAACCACACACACGTGTCTCTGACATATTAATTTTCATCAGTATATGTAAGAAAGTGTGTTAATTTCTTAAGCTTAACCCATACTGTTGGAATTCTTTCGTATTATTCAACAATGCAGGATCGCCATATAACTGCCTACAGGTTGGTTAGGCAGGATTGCCATGTAGCTTTCAGAAGGTCCTGCAGCTCACTTGGAAAAACCGCGATGTATGACTTTCCTGAAGTTCGAGCTTGTCTGATTAAAATACATGTAACGGTGGTGATATATTTTGTTGTAGAATACAATTATATTTTAAATTTTCTTCTCACTATAACTTACATACCGCGTTTACACTTTTTTAATACTATCTTAATATCCTTCTAAAACTATGTTAATACTAATTAAATTATATTTTCCGTTGTTATAATACTACTTAGTTCTTAATTTAATTCTATTATCCTTTGTTGTGGTGTAGCAGGTATGTTTTTTAGATGTATGTTAGTATACACATATTTCTAGGCACCATTTTATTTTTGTAATACATTTTTCTAATATTGCATACTTGCATGCTCATTACAGAAGAACAAATAAAAATAGCCCAAGGAATATTGCTCTTACTTTTTGCAGATGAATAATTTTTCACACTGTCAAAATTATAAAATATAAGCCGTTACTTGATACTGTAATATACAACAATATTCCAGGTATTCTCTACATTTAAGTATTTGAGGAATGCCAGTTCATAAGATGATTTAAATTTACGACTTCCATTATCTATCATTCCCTTGTGCAACGCAGTTCGAGAATATCAAATTATTAAGGAGATTATCTACACAAAAGTTAATATTATTCAAGTAAGTTTTATAGTGAAAGGATCTTATGAATAGATATAAGTTCAATTAGAAGTTCGTTATTTGCAATTTCTCATTGAAAACCAAATGCACTAAGCTTTATATACATATATGTATATAAATATACATATAATGGGGTAACTCCGCTGAAAATGCAACTGCGGACACGTGTTTCGAACTACTTGGTTCTCGTCAGCGCAGTGCAGCCAAGGAATAGGATGGGATAACCTTGGAGCTGTACTTGATTATTCTATGATCCGCAATATTTATTTTCTTTATATATATATATATATATATAAATATTGCGGATCATAGAATAATCAAGTACAGCTCCAAGGTTATCCCATCCTATTCCTTGACTGCACTGCGCTGACGAGAACCAAGTAGTTCGAAACACGTGTCCGCAGTTGCATTTTCAGCGGAGTTACCCCATTAAATTCTGTACTTGATTATTCTATGATCCGCAATAATTCTTAGGGTATCGGACGATATTAATATGAGACTGTTCCCATCTATTAGGTTGTGGCAAGGTTTTGAACAAATGTCGGATTTCAATAGCTATATTGCTTTATTTTGATAAGGACTGGATGCAAGCACTCTCATATCGGGATGACAGAAACTGTAAAGAATTTGACTAACTTTTCGAAACTGATTATTATTATATAGTATGATATTCCTGTATTTTAACAATTCTGGTGGCTTAAGTTAAATTATTTGTCTATTTGTGTATTAGTGACATCTCATCAAATATGTTGAAAGTTTGTGGAAATATGTAATTCAATATAATAATTCTTCTAGGTTAATTTTTTGTTTAATTGAAGATTTTCGGTCGCTTAAATTCAAAGCTGCGAAGACAGAAATTCTGAACACTTTCTATATGTATTATAAATATATATATATATATATATATATATATATATATATATAATTTAAAAATTTTCTTTCCTGGGATTAGCGGCCATAAAGGAACTAAATGAATTACACCATTTTTTTTTTTGGTTTTATTGTTAATATAAAAAATTAGTGTTATGTTGGTTCAATAAATAACCTTGAAAAAGGCAAGGATAATTGCCGAAACGTTGGTGTAAATAAAACTAAAAAAAAAAAGAAAATGGTGTAATTCATTTAGTTCGTTTATGGCCGCTAATCCCAGGAAAGAAAATTTTTAAATTATTAACTATTAAGGCCAGGACAAAAAAATATTTTAATTATATATATATATATATATATCTCACAAATTTTACGTAAGATATTCCTTTTACAACTACTTAAATAATACAAACAAATACTAAGTAAATTTAAAATGTATTTCATTCAAGTCAAGTGTAAAGATTCACTAAACTTAAGGCGAACGCATTAAACAAATTAATGGTTTACTGACGCTGGTATATAAATATTTCGCAAGAAAAATGAACAAAAACTGTTTCTTTCTCATTAGGAATTTTCAAAAATACGAGACATTTTCATTTCCGCGAAGTGAAAGAATAAACACCTTTGGAGCCGTAGATAGGAAGAATTTTTGGATTGGGTAAACATCTAAATTATTATTTTAAAAACAGAATATTTTGCTTAGTTAAAGCAACATTAAGTCAGACGCAATTAAATCTCCAGTCAGTGCATTTTTTATAATTTCAAGTGAATGAGATAGAAGAAGAGCCGCGAGTCGATTTCACGAGCAATGTCAATTTTCCTGGAGTCTTAATTAAAATTTAAACCAACGAAAACTTTTACTTCAATTTCCTTTGATGTTAATTACATCGAGCAACTGGTTCTTTCTGGAGGTTTCACGTAAAGCTACGTTCAATTATGAAAAAAAAAATACCAGACACCTCTATAAATAATTATAATTCCTTCGAAAATGCTCAAATGTAGGCATTATTTTGTAAGAAATGTTATTCTTTTTGATTGCCGAATAATACTCATTAATGAATGAATTATAGAGGTATTTGGTTTTAAGGAAACCCACACATTTAGTTTTATTCAAGCTTATATGATATTATAAATTAGTAAAATGACTCCAAAAATATAAAGTTAAATAATAAAAAATGGAGAGAGAATAAAAGTCAAAGTGAGTGTCTTCATTTTCTATCCATAACACGAATCATTGCTTTATAGTCTTGAAGGTATTTCTTATATTTTGTGATAAAATTACATTAATTTTTTTTTGAGGCCATCAGCAAGAAGCTTTGTATGAATATCATCAACATATTTTATCTTGACAGATGTTTATAAATAAAAAAAAATCCTTATTTTTAATTTTTTAAATCTGGAGACTGTGGGCAGAAATTCTTGAAATATCAAAATTCCATTGCATTATTAGTTTAAACATGTCTACTATCATATTTAATTGAATCTTTTTGTATTTAGAGTATCAGACTTTTGGCCAATTGCGATAAAGATTAATCTAAAGACGTATTTTGTAGAAACGTAGAAGTAATACAATATATTAATTGCTTAATTTAACAGTACGTGTGTTCATTGTCTTCAGAAGCGGTTGTCAAATTTGACTAATGTTGTACTTTGATACTCGTAATTGTTGTTTTACGTAGCACCGATCACCGGATGTGATTGGTTTAAAACAGTATGTCCATTTCGGCAGACAAAGTCGACTTCTTCATCGATAAAATATAGTTTAAAATCCTGTTGAAGAAAGTTTATTTTTCGAAATGTTCTATTTGTCAAAATGTTCATACAGTTTGCAACCGATAGGTTTTGTGTGGAGAGTACGGTTCCAAACATTTTTTGTTTATTTAAGTGCCAATCCTGCACCCACAATCCTGATAATCAACATGCTATATTTGGATATTTATATTTTCAGTTTTTGAGTATTGACTCAAAAACGGAAAATATAAATATCCAATTATAGCATGTGTGACAGTTATTGCATACTTCAAATATTACTGATGTGCGATATGCAATTTCTAATTTGGGCAGTTTTAGACAGTTTACTTCGGAGGTTCTTGAATTATGTTCAGAGTTGGACACACAAGCTTTAGGTCGAATTGATCAATCTTATTAAACATAGTGGTTCTACGATCTTTTGCTTTATTTATGATTTAAATAAACTGACATGTAATTTTAAAATCTCGTACGCCGAAAATTCTATCTTGCAAATTCAAATCGTTAAATGCCAACTCATACTTTCAATGGGGATTACTGTCAAGATCCACTACTATGTTCACTCTATATAAAGTTACTGTATTACTAATTAATTTGCATTAATGCATGTTCCATAATTGATGGACAGAGAGTGATATTTTTATGTCCGAGGCAACTTCTCACTTTTGTTTTAAAAGCAGTCATCAACGAGAAACCTAACTGGCATAAGTATGGTGCTGCAAATAGAACCAAACATTTAAGAGTTTTGATTGCCGGTTTAGGGTAATTTGCATTTTTTCCCAAAATGATCCGGTTTCTGGACAAGAAATTCTAATTTCAACATTTTATCACTTGACATTTTATAGGAGTGTTTTGTGTGTCCAAAAACGAATGTAATATTCATATGTAATTGTGATAACTGGTTTGAATTTCATTTGGAAAATATTTAGAAAGCTGTGGTTTAAAATTGCACAATGTAACTTGCATGACTACGAAAACTTACTCAGAATCATATCGTACTTAGCCACACCTTTCATTATTTCTTGAAAGCACTAATATTAATCAAAATTCTTTTTCATAAATCCATTAATATTGTACATGGCCATTGTTACAATAACATCCCAGCTTTTCAAAGCTCTATTCAAGATATTTAGATAATCTAAAGTATCAGCAAGAAATGTCTAAGAATCCAAAGACGCTTAGAAAAAAGCTTTCGTATTCTGATTTTTTAAGTTGTAAGTACATCAAAAGTTCCCAAAAAATGTTAAAATCGTCTTATTTCTGTGTGGTATTGAGAATTCACATATATAGAACCTATGTCTTCACAACCATTCGCAAAATACGAGTAAGTAATCCTTTTTCTTTGATAGAATTTGTAACTATAATGACATTTCGGAAGCTAAGACAAGAGCTTATCTTTGTAAAAAAACAGTGCAGCCATTTAGCATTTGGCAATCCTTCTTGTAATTTGGCAATAAGACTAGATCAATGTCTTGTCATAATCCTGTGCATATGGCAACGCCCAGGTAGTGTTGGTCTCTAATGGCGTAGAGATAAAATATATGGTGTGATATCGTTGCTTATGTGTTATCTTACAAATGCTATAAACTGTCCCCAGTTAAAAGAATCTATTAAAGAGAAGGACGAGAATTTCTTGATATTTTCAGCAATTAGTGCTGGAATCTTCTACCATGTCATATATTCTCTTGTGAATAATATTATCACAGTAAGAAACAGTTTGTTTTTAGCTTTATACCTATTTTCCATTTCACTAATCAAATACTTTCACAATCTGAACAGCTGCCGGTAAAATTAAATCTTCAGTAACTGTTTTTACTCGTAGCTTACCCGTTTTTGCAATGCCATATGCAACTTGATAACTTTATAATATTGATTTATATTAGTAGTTATTGTCGATATTATTTTGCCTTAGAGGGAGCTTAATTTGTTTTCAAAGAAGTCTATAGAATTCTGGACGTTTATTATTAAAATGCTGAAGTATTTTGATGGCTTGCTGTTTTTTTTTGAAAAGATATCTTTACCAACTACCTATTGCTGTTTACTGAAAATAATGGTAAATCCAAATGTAATATAGTCATCACTGTACAATTTGTTCTTATATTGCCATTTTTAGATGTAGATGTTTCAGTCATTTTAGACATTTGTCCATATCTAGAAAAATAATAAATATCAAAGAACGAATGTAACAGGCCTCAATTAACCTTAAATATTTAATATTGCACAGTACACAATTCCAAAGTACACACAACTTACAAATTACAACCGGTACAACCGACCGGGACTTTTCTAAAAGTCAAATGCATGTTTCTCTATGGAGGTGCGAACCCTATACATCGACCGGTACGACCAACAGGCAACGGACGATTCGCCACTTTCGCTGTTTTCAAAAAAGTCTGAGTGAAAGAACTTTTGGACAATCCGCGGCGTACCGGTCAGTGCCACCGTGAGCCACCAGTAGCTACGACCTGAACGGAACTTCGCTATTTAATACTGAATATAAAATAGAGTCACAAGGAAGGACCGTCGGTCGTGATGGTGGGTCATACCGGTCATTCCAGTGTGAGCATCTTCCCAAAATTGTTAGTTTTGCCGTACCGGTCGGTCGTAACGGTCGGTCGTACCGGTCGATGCAGCGTGCTAGCAGCTTTAGAAAGCGTTTCGCTGATTGTGGAAAGGCGAACGGATGATGTCGGCAAGTCCAGAAAGATCTAGTAGTCTCGTTTCTTGACCATGGTAAAAGTCCTGGAAAAAGAACTTGTGCTATTTGATCATAGATGGCGGAAGTAAAAAAACATTTTTTATTTCGAATTTAATTGCGTGCTGTTATTTTTTATTTTCTACAAATGAAATTGGGTGTGATAGACATAGATAGCCGCGAACATAATTCTCATCAACAGGAGCTTGCGCTTTAGGAAAGTTTGAGAAAGATTGGTCTAGACAACAGATATTGAAAGAAATGTTTGCTTTAATTACAACAAAACATAAGATTGTTACTAACACAGCAAAAGTAAATGTTGCTGAAGTATAATTGTGCTTGTGGAATATATTTAGAGCTAATATTTGATAGTGAACTGTAATTTACAAATATATTTAATATTAGACTTCATCGTCTCAAATAACAAATTATTTTTCAAATTGAAGCAGTGTACGACAATTAATAAGTTTGTTTACTATACACTTTTAAGGAGTAAACTAGAATATGTTGCATTAACATGGAATTTGTAACGGAATAATTCAAAAATTGTATATTAAAATACAAGTTACATAAGCCCAAGGTGCGCAAGGTTAAGTTTAGAAAACAATCTGTTTGCGACGAACACCTGTACAAAATATCTTACACTATTTCTTCTATTTCGAATATTTAATTTGAAAATTATAGAAATTTGGTTTTTTTGAAGTTGAACTTTTGAGTTATATAATTAATAAATTATTTTTAGGAATAATTAATAAGCTTTTTTTATTCATTGTTACTATTATATTTGGATATTATTAAGAATCTTGTATGGCAACATTTTTATATTAATATATTTTAGCTGTCATTGTTTGAAGTGTGCGTAGAATATCCTTTTAACACACGGGAATGCTGTGCTGGTGGTTACCCGCCTACTGTACTGCAAATTCAATATAGTCTTACCCATTTATGCGTGCTGTGGAGGCGTACTTACATTTAAATATCTTGTAATGTTGGACTGTTAATAATCTCATCACTAAGACCTGTTTCAACTTCATTTACTTTTAGAAAAAAAAAAACGAAGTCGTTTGCAATTACTTTTTATAGTGATTAGGCTATAAAAGTACGACCTCATAGCAGGCTAAAATATGCGACTGTAATTGAATTCGTCGGCTCTGAAATCCCGAAAGGCGCAACAATTTTCAGCTATCGATGATTGGAAGATATCAAACGCAAAAGCTTTTAATGGAAAAAAGCCCTTTTACCCTAA
This sequence comes from Amphimallon solstitiale, assembly GCA_963170755.1. Classification (NCBI taxonomy): domain Eukaryota; kingdom Metazoa; phylum Arthropoda; class Insecta; order Coleoptera; family Scarabaeidae; genus Amphimallon; species Amphimallon solstitiale. The sequence continues at coordinate 206,076,604 of OY720675.1, forward strand.
TAATTTGATGGGATCTACACTTCGGAGTGCCAGCGGAAGTCCCATAACGAAACTTTGCGATGCGCATTTAAAGTGATCATAAAACTCAAACGTCAAATGGATGAACAACTAATAACATAATATTCTCGACAGGCTTTCAATCACTCCATCAAGATTGCGTGAAAGATTTGATACGTCACAGTGAAAATATTTAATAGATTTAAAACGAAAATAATAATATAGGAATTATACATAAAGTTCTAAAACTTATCGGATGTTCGATCAATAAATGGCTATAACATAAGTATTTACAGCAATTGCTTATAAACAAATTTCCTATTACTTTTTGTTAAAACAAATGCCACATTTTTTAAATATATTTAAATTATCTTTTTTTTACCACAATGCCTACTTTTTATAAATAGCACTACAGTTAGCATTTGCCGCTTTTAAAGTAGTACTTTGGTTGAACTTTTGAACGTTTGCATTTCGTTATTGATGATCCATTGTAGTTTTATAATGAAATGTTGTATACGGCGTGAATAAGCGTCATTTTACATTTTTATTATACAGATAACAAGACTGTCGTTGTATGTTGCTTAACATGTAAGATGTTATTATTTTAAAAGTGACCATTACAGGGCTACTGTCGTTTTCTGATATAATTAATCAATTATAACTTTATGTGTTTTATTTGATTACAGCCATAGTATTTGCCGCAAAATTGACAATTGCAGGGATGACATTTAATAAGTTGCTTTTCACTTGTCAAGCCAGATTTTATAATAAATTTTATAAAAAATGAGCTTAGAGATATGACTTTTGTATGTATTGGGGTAATGACAAAAAAAATGAATGTATCTTATTTACAATACAGCAATACCATATTATAAAGAATATTTATAATATGGTACAATATTTTTAACAATCAAAACCAAACAAAACTATCTTGACTTTAGGAGGTATAGAAACAGGAACGGATGAGTAATTTTGGAACAGAAATTATAAAATAACAATAAATATGAGCATTAAATAGGTAAAAATTAAAAGTGTTCAAACTCACTTTTAAAAGTTTCTGAACATGCTTACGAAATAATAAATCGATATTAATAAGACGTTGAGTACCTATATTTATGAATATTTGTCGAATATAACTTCTTTCGTCATTGTTTCTACTGTCTTCAGAGTCTGAACATTGATTTACGTATATAATAAATGGGATTACTTCTTCTCTGTCAAGCAACAATTCTCGGTATCACCATTTTCTGATATCATTCTTAGTGTGTCTAACAGTATTCGCCCAAATTTCAGGTGTGATCATTTCGAGTGCCTTATTCCACATCTTAACTGCATTTTCCCCCATAACCTTGTTCCCCAATGTGCTTATTATAATATCTTTTATATATTCCCCTAGATATGCTCTATTGGGTTGAATATATAATGATATGGTGGTAGACGTACAACTGTATGACCGTGTTTTTCAGCAATATATTTCTTTTCTAGCTTATTACTAAAACACTACTAGAGGAAATGAAAAGTACATACCTAAGTGCATACCGCTTGACTAAATCTAATAATTCGACCTTTAATAAATCATCTGCAGGAGGTATATTATGGTTCTTTAACCACACTCTCTGTTGTTCCAAGAATTATTCGGGCATTTATCATATAAAACGCTATGATAACTAACATTATCCATAACAAACATAGATGGCTCTTGTAGTTTACACGGCAGTTCATTTTCAGACCAATTTAAAAAATAATTTTACTCATTTCACCATGGTAATCGGGATTACTAGTATTTGAACAAAATACTAAAGATGCATCGTCAATAAAACCACTGTACCTGCATGAACGACTATGAATCTAGGGGCAAAGCAAAATTTGTATTATTTGGAACATGTTTCAATTTTAATGCAGAGTAATGCCATGAACTTTCGACTTTTGAACACTTTTATGACTATCATCTTGCTACAGTGCCATTTTCAAAAATCCAAGTCTCTTCCAAATAGACACATTCCATTGGACTTTCAGACTGTAATATATTCATGTATATTTTTAGAAAATTAGTTCGAGCAAGAGCAACATGAGTTTGTTCCATTAAACTTTTCCGTGGAGAGCCTTATATTTGAAACCAATATCTGCTAGTACTCTACCAAGGAAATCAACAGAGCCATCAAAGACATGACGCTTTTTTACCAGTGATAGTAACCAGCTCTTGTTGAGTGTTGTTCTAAAATGACATAATTAATATTATAACACTAATTTTATGTTCATTGAGTTATATAAGTATCTTACTGTTTTTATACAGATCGTATATAGGTATCGCATATTGTTGCTTTTATTGCAGGAGTAACATCACATATAGGTTTTCTCCTGGGACGTGTTTTTTTAGGGCTTTGGTAAGCATAATTTTGTTTACGTGTCTTAGAAAGTCTGCTGACATATTCAACTGAAATACTTAAAGCTTCTGCATCTCTCTAAACTGATAATATTTTATTTGATATAATTACTACAAAACTAAACCTCCAGCATACTTGACAACGGTAAAATAGGACCACCATTATCCCGTTCACGTTCGAAATATGTAATCAAAGAGTTAATGAGCTCCTTTGACTGGCTGCTGAACGGGTTAGGCGTTGTTAGTTCTAAAAAGGACTTTTACTGATAAAACTACAATATATATATATATATATATATATATATATATATATATATATATATATATTACAAAAAAATAAGGAAAATAAACAACAACAACCGAAACCTCAAATACTGTCAAACAATGCTGTCAAATTAATGAATGGTTCAAAATGCCTAGCTAAGTGTAAACGACGTTTCACTAAACATCCGACGTAAATATTTCTATATAGTAAAACTGGTTAAAATACCGCCAACATTATTATTTTTAATTAATATTGATCATTAAAAGAATCCTATAATTATTATTATGTACATATAATATATTCTACATTAATGAAATTTAGAAATATATAAAGTAATTAAGTTTGTTGTTATGAAATTGGCAAAGCAGACGTCATTATTTTTCTTTTATGACGTAAGTAGATTGTTTGGTTCTTTCTTCCATATCATCCAATCATCAAGAATACCTCTCCATACATTTATGCTCCACCTATGTCGATGATCTATTTATTATTGAAGTAAGGGTTTTCATTTGAATAGTAATTAAAATTTCTCTTGTTAACTATTCCGTTAGTATGGAAACCAGTTTCGTCCACAAATAACACACTATCAAAAAGAATTGCCCTGAAATTCATTTTAATTATCGCCCATTGGCAGAACACTCTTCTAGCTTTACAATGATGGGTGCGTAATTAAGTATTTAAAAGTACTTACTGCGAATAGTATTTATTTTATTTTAAAGCCCTTGTAACGATGGTTTGTCTAATATCCAGCAAACGACTTTTTTCATCCATTGATTTTTATAATTAACCACATATTAGGTTTCCTTGGTTATTAACTAGCAATACTATCAGTAGTAGTGAAAGCATCCATTACTCTTCTAAAAGCATATGTTCTGGGACATCTTCTCTCAGGGTAACGCTGATGGTAAATTCTTTGGACTGATAATCACTTCTTTAACATTCCTTCAGTAAAGTCCGTATTAAAATAAAAAACTTTAAGTTGGCAAAATTATATAAAAAACGTTAATAGCTCAATAATGGTCACTTTTAAGATGATAACGTCTTACATGTTTTTCCTGTGAAATTTAGTACGTAATTCAAAAATGAACCCATATACAGGTGTTCCATTTGAAAAAAAATCACTTTTAGACTAAAATATGTCATGTAATTTAATCCGTTCCCTGCAAATTCAATTATCAATTGCAAAAAAATAAAATATGTTTATATTGGGATGTTTGATTATGAACAACACTACCAAAAATTGTGTCCATCTGTTACGTCATTTTTGAGAAATATAATGCTATAGAAACATTGATTTTTTCGGCAAAATGGTAATAAGTTGAACACCTTAAATGTTAGGTCTTAACTTTTTAACTAAGAATTATACGGGCAATAAAATAGTGTAATAATATACATGGTGCTCTATTTTAAAAAAGCTATAACTATGGACAGCCACCAAGTTATGGAACACTCTGTATAATAAAAACTAAATTTAAAAGGTTCTCCTAATAAGTGGATATCATAAGAAGAAAAACCGCTTCCATATATCTGTTCTCATAATGTCCCCGGGGAGATGACTCACCGTGTATATATTTATTATTATTGAGTAGGATATAAATTTGACAAATACTACTACAAGTGTTTATCAATGAGTAATTCGCCCTTGCGAGTCAGTATTATACTCACAGCTTTTGCTCTAACGACAGATTTTTGTTATTTGTAACGATAGCTATATTCAAACATCATTAATACGCACTGTCATTTAATCATAAAATTTAGCATAAAGTACCTCGCGTGTAATTAAATCGACAGAGCACGATCAGGCTTTGAAATTAATTAATACGAAAAGTATTGAAGAACTAAAGGAAAGTTCAAATCAAACTCAACAATGACTACTATGTTGGATTTTGATTAATGTATTTATAATTAATATCTGTATTAAATTTTGTGGGTAGGATAAACTTTGGAATTTCATGACAGGATTCAGGTCTTAATAATTAATGTGCCGTTTCAAAACTTTTAACTTTTTTTTTATACGCAGGTCACTTTTCTGACGAGTCAATATTTCTTTTTAAGTATTGAAAGTTATCTTGCATTTCTCTTATGGGGGAAGGGTGGTTGGCAAAGCATGAAGTTACCGAAGTTAATAAATATTTATACATTAGATGAGAGGACGGCATCAATGTTAATATTAAACGTAAACTAAGTATGAGAAATTTTATCATCAGAAAAATAATCAAAACGCACTAATGGGAGTGGGAAGATACATAGTTATCAAAATATGGAACACAAAAAAACTTTAAAAGAGGAACACAGTAAAAAAAAGAGAAGTAAAAGCGCTTGTTAAATTAATGAATAAAGTCAGGATATATGAAGCTTGACTACAAACTCTGTGTAACTTCTGTTATCAAAATAGTAAGCAGCTTATTTTGGACTTTCATTGAAATTTATTTGAAGCTATTATATTTGAGTGTGACTATTGCGACTCACTACTAACGCCGTTAAATGAAATTCAAAGTAAGTTAAAGGTCCTGAGTCGAAAAAATCACTTTTTCTGTCCGTGCTTGCATCTCTTCATTCCAACATGAATTAAGTCTAATCGATCGACTATTACGAACCTGGCTATCGAGCTTTTTGACCAGGCTGGCCAGGTTGATGTAATATACACCGATTTTTCAAAAACATGTTACTTAGCAAATTAAGTAGCCTGGGCTACAGCAGCTCGTTGCTCCAACTGATAAGCTCATATCTAGTGGATCAGGTGAATTACGTTTCTTTCAATGGCTTCAACTCGTTCAATTTTAATTCTACATCTGGTATCCCATAAGGTTCTAACCTAGGGCCTCTCTTATGCATCATATTCATAAATTACCGTTTATCATCATTCATTTCTTCGGTCCTGGCATATGCAGACGATCTACAGATTTATCATAGAATAGATGTTATGGATGTCACTTCTTTGCAATCGAGTCTTGGCGACATTGTCAAATGGTGCTCAGTCATTAAATATAAACTATACATTGACAAATGCTGCTTTGTTCATTCACTAAAAGTACTAACAAAGCAGACTCCAGCCATATACTAAACGATGCTCCATTACTAAGAATGCGCGTTATGAAGGATCTGCCTGTGTTCTTCGATGCGAGATTGAGCTTCAACGGCCATATTTCCAACGCAGTTTCAACGGCTGCCAAGTGTCTTGGATTTATTATAAGAACATGCCGTGACTTTGACAATCACCTGACTAACCGGTTGCTGTTCTTCTCACTGGTTGTCAGTAAGCTAGAGTACGGAGAGGTTGCATGGTACCCAATATACGAAGTCCAGAAACAGATTGAACGCATCCATTGCGTGATATTCGATATGGTGCGCTTTTCGAAGGCATAGCTCTCAATCCTTGGACAGCATAAGAAACAAAATCAGTTCCTGCTCAATATTGTGCGTATTAGAATTTATTCTCCTGCTTTGCTGGCTACCTTTTTTATTACCAATCTCAGGTCGAACGAACTTCTGAGGGCACTACTGCAGCATTCATCATGCATGACAACCATGTTAAATTTTGATATTGTCTTCTAATTTATTTCTTCTTTTTTATTCTGTCTATATATTTTGAATTTATACTTATTTATAATATTTTGTAATGAATTATCCTGTATATTAAAAGAAATACAATCTTCTCGACATACAAATTGATTAAAATTTTGATAAATTGGTTTACGTATGTATATGCATTAGAACTGAATACATTTATTACAACACGGCAAAGAAAAAAAAAAGATTACCTACTGTTGAATACTGCACAATATCCTTAAACGGTTTTAGTAATGTACATTTATTGTATATGCGTATATATATCCCAATGTAAGGCAATACAATAACAATAAAAATATTCCAGTTTTCGCATCTTCTAAATGACTTCATTAAATGTAAAATATCAGGTGTTGCGTATATTGTAGAATACACATACCGTAAAAAACGCCATTCAAATTCAATCGCTTATTTAACAAGGATTTTAAGTAATACTAATACTTGCAGTACAGGATTTTCATTCGCGTGTTCGCACATTTACGTTTCTTGGAGGATTAAAATAAAGCCGAATTTGCGGTTTCCCAGCTAAGTGTGCACACACACATAAAACTAAATACAGTTTATAAGCCTCACATAATGGTTTTCGTTTACGTTAGCGATTAATGGCGAGAAAAGCTGTAATTTTTTTCTCGCAAACCGAGGTTTTTATTTTTTAGACGATTAACCTAGATAGTAAATAAGTAATTTATGGCAATACTTCACATAGAATATGATTTCTACCTTATGGTGGAAAACGTTGCTGTTATACTAAAAACAAATACAAAGAAGAAAACTCATGGATCATGTAATTATACATTATTAATGTAAATCCGCAATAGCAGGCTTGAATAGTATTACGTTATAAGGAGTTTTTATAGAAAGAATTATTTATATACCGGGTGTCGACGAAATCATGTATCAGCCCGCCATTAATTTATTAGTTAAAATAAAACTTTGAAATTCGGACCGTATATATGAGTGATTGGTGGGCTTCTTCAGGTACACTCAATTTTTCTATAGCACTTCCGGTCAAACCGGAAGTGACGTTAATTTTGAATTTTTAAATACAACATTTATTATTTCTTTTCATATTCTGTTTCTTCTGAAAATTTGCCATCTAGTGCAGATTAACTTTTGACATTTCTGTCAAAGATAGCGATATCTGTTAAAATTATCCATTAAAGTGAAACTGCTTCGCAACAATTGTAGAAATGCAGAAACCATCAAAGTTAGCTTTGAAAACAGTTAAAAATCGTATTTTTCACATTTACATGCATTGGCGAAGGAAACATTAAATTTATGGAAGTGGTTTATTTCCTATGATAACTGTGTTTTTTTCATTTGAAATGTAATTTCTTTGTTGTTTTGGAATTAGACTACTTTTAAAACATTTTATATTTTGTACTACCTGTCTACCACTAACCACAGCATATTTTATATCACTTGAAAGCTAAAAATGATGCCAATATGGCACTGTAATAAAAAAAATAGGTGTTACTATTTTAAAAAAACGAGTACCTGTCATTTGAAAATGAAAAAAAAAATCTTATTTTCTTTAGTAATTTCAACGTGAAATACTTGTTTCCTTCGCCAATGCGTGTAAATGTGAAAAATACGTTTCTTAATTGTTTTCAAATCTAACTTTGATGGTTGTTACATTTCGACAATTGTTGAGAAGCAGTTTCACTTTAATGGATAAATTTAACAGATACCGCTATCTTTGACAGAAATGTCAAAAGTTAACATCCACTAGATGGCAAATTTTTAGAAGAAACAGAATATGAACAGAAATAATAAATGTTGTATTTAAAAATTCAAAATTAACGTCACTTCCGGTTTGACCGGAAGTGCTATAAAAAAACTGAGTGTACCTGAAGAAGCCCACCTATCACTAATATATACGGTTCGAATTTCAAAGTTTTATTTTAACTAATAAATAAATGGCGTGCTGATACATGATCTCGTTGACACCCCGGTATAGGATCACTACTGTAATTTGTAGAATTTAAGACATTGTAAACATAAACAACATAAACTAACCGGAAGAAGCTCAGTAGAATTAATGACGGCCGTTATAGCTTTAAACAAGACATTAATTTTAACGCTACCAAAACTAAGATAATACTTGTTGAATGGTACACCTAACATTTCTGAAATAAAATGTCAAACAATTATTAAAAATAAAACTTTACCACTTCTGAATATAATACCATTGACATAAGCTGCTATTGCCAAACAAATCTCGAGAAGCCTTTCAAGAACCATCAATTTTTTTTTTTTTTCATATAGCTGTTTCATTAAAATTTTATGATCAGAATTGGTCCAAAACAACTCGTGGTTTTTATAAAATAATCTTTATTCATTACATGCTTAAATATCAAAACTGTAAACACTATTATGAAACTTTAAAGTTCAAAAATTATAGTCAATATCAAAATTAATGAAGAGACTGCCGTCGTCATCCATTATCGAAATAGTCTTTAGTTGAATTTAAATTTTTTGAACTTCTTTTTATTCCAGAAATAGCAATTTTAAAGCCTGCTATTATTCTTTCAAATAGAATTCGACAAGCTTAGTATCTAGATTATTGACAAATCTATGTGATTTTTTGGAAGTACCAACCTACCAAGTATACGTGTCCAAATTTTATGAAAATCTGACAGTTTGTTCAGAAGTTACAGTGGTTTTAGTGACACTACTTTTGTAATTTTCAAAACAATGAAAAAATCCAAATTCCGTGAGTTGATAAAGCATTATTTTTGGTGGGAAAAAATACTCTTCAAGAAAAGCAATGGCTTGATAAGTGTTATCTGAACTTTGCTTCTTTGAGACAAATAGTAGTGAAGTGGTTTGTGAACTTCAACGCGGCCGTACAAGCACCGATGACGCTGAATGCCGGTCGCGCAAATTGGGTATTTGTTCCAGAAAACACAAAAAACGTCCACAAAGTTGTTTAGGCCGATTTGGTAAAGTGAACTTGCGTGCGATAATCAGAGCCTTAAAAATATCAGCAGGCAGTGTATTCTCCATTTTGCATGAGAACATTGGTCCATGAGAAAGGTCTGTTCGAAGTGCGTACTACGATTGCTCAGAGTCTATCAACATCAACGCATCGACGATTCAGAACGCTGTTTGGAGCTGATTCAGCGCAATAAAAAAACTTTTTCCATACGGTATGTGACAATGGATGAAACATAGATCCACCACTACACTGCAGAGTCAAAAAGCAGTCAGCTGAGCCGACAGCAAAAGGTTAAAACCGTCCAAAGCCACCAAAAACGCAAAAATGTCAGGTAACAACGTTTTGGTCTCCGTTTTTTTGGGATGCGCTCAGTATTTTATTCATCGATTTCCTTGAGAAAGGAAAAACCTTTAATTGCGAATATTATATGGCGTTATTGGTGCGTTTGAAAGAAGCAATCGCGAAATAACTACCCCAAATGCTGAAGAAAAAAATGTTCTTTTACCAAGACAATGCACCGTGCCACAAGTCGATCGCAACAACGGCAAAATTGCATGGATTACACTTTGAATTGCTTCCCCATCCACATTATTCTCCGGATCTGACTCCCAGCGACTACCACCTCTTTGCAAATTAAAAAAAGATTGCTCAAGGGAAAGAGATTTGGATTCAATGAAGAAGTAATTTCCGAAACTGAAGCGTATTTTGAGGCTAAAGTCAATCGTTCTTCAAAAAATCCATCGAAATGTCAGAGAATCGTTGCAATGGATGATGTATCACCCTTGAAGGAGACTATGCTGACGAATAAGACATTTTTTCGCCCAAAAATGCTTTTTAATTAGTTATCCTACGTAGTTATTGATTTTTCTTTTTCATTGTCAATCGTGATTGTGACGGAAGCAGGTCTGTCTTCATTTTTTATGGAGTTTGGCTCACGTAGTTCCTTATTGTTATATCTGTCAATGCAATCATAGACACACTACATCAGAGTGCAACATCAAATCGTTTTTTACTTTCTTATACCTAGTTAAGCAAGTATTGTGATTATGAAAATTTTCGACCTCGAGATTTTTCAGATGTCCAGGTTTTGAAGTCTCGTGATATTGAAAAAGTGTTTTAGCAAACATGTCTGTGTGTCTGTGTGCCTGCCTGTATCCTTGTTTGTCTCTGTGTATGTGACCATGATAGCTGCCAAACGGCTACGGGTACCGAAACCAAACTTTATATTTATGACTATAATCTTCCTCTTGAGATCTGATTACATTTTTCGAAATTCCTATGGGAAGTAGGTCTTTTTGTTTTATCGAAAACTGTTTTTTTGCAAATATCTCGCAAATTATGCCTTCTATACAGATTTATTTGAAATAAAAAAGTATTTAGAGCTCGAGTTGAACGACTTTTGTGAATAAAAAATGTTAAGGTTTGGATCGGAATTTACATTCTATCCTTATCGAATAGCACTTTTTTACAAATATTTCGCAAATTATGAATTCTATACAGATTTATTATAGGTATTTAGAGCTAGATTTCGAACAATCTTTGTGTAAAGAAAATTTTAAACTTCGGATCGGAAGTGATATGTCAAATCGCAATTTTATGAAAAAATTTCGCAAATTTTGCATTCTATACAGATTTCTTAAAAACCGAAAACTATTTAGATCTCGAACAATTTTTCAAAATATCGAATGGCAGTGTAAATATTTCTCAAATTATGTTTCTATAGAGATGTATTAACAGAATAAAAGTACTTTGAGATGGATTTGGTGTAATTTCTGTATAAAAAGAATTCAAAATTCGGACCCTGCAGTAACACTTTACTGAGACGTTTATTTTATTATAAAAGAATACAGAATTTTAAGTTTAACTTGGAACAACTTCTGTAACACATTCCGGAACGCATATACGTATAAGGAAGTGGTGTGATGCCCACACCTCATTTTTCATTTGAGGTCGGCTTTGCTCTACAAATCGCAGCTTTATTGCTATCTGTGCGTTCCTGCTCCCTTCTAGGGTTATCTGATAAGTGTAACTCATCATAGTTAAATATATTGAAGCTTGGAAGATCTTTCTATGTGTTTTTCTAATTTTCTTATAATCCTACTTGACACTCACCCTCCAACCCTCTCTGTTAGTAATTACTAGTAATCCATGAGAACGTTTAGGCCTCGCAAGAAGACTGTATGCTCAATAAATTCCAGGTATATTAATTTAAAGAATACTCCTTTGCCTTAAACAATATTTAATTATCAATAAGTGATCCGGGAATGGTTTCTTCTTTCTCTTCGCAGACCTTTCACTATGCTTTTATGTATATTTATTGTTCACCATTCAAACAAGAATTTAAAAAAAATTTGGTACCTTGCGAATAGTCAATAACATTTTGCAATGCATCTTCCAACTTTTCGTTTATATAATCACAGGACCATTTAGATCCAAGCGAATATTTTTATTTGCAAGGCAGTTCAAAAATCAATCTACATTATTGATTACTCAACTAGACGAAGATTAGCTATACCTACTCTTACACTTAACCTATAACAAATTCATTGAAATTATACATATACACAAATATTTAAAATATTCAAAAGGGAACAGACATAAAGTAATTATTAAGCCGATCATTGTGTAAGTGTAGGCTAGTAATATATTTATAATTACAGTTTTCTATGAAAAAAGAAAATTGGTATTAACCATTTGAATAGTAATTCAGAATAATTTAACTAACAAGACAACACTGATCAAGCAATCAGTGTCTTAGGGGCTGAGTAAAGTAATCTCATGATACAATACTCTCAAAACACCGTACTGGAACATTGCTGAAGTATATATTTTATGTTACACTCAAATATATGATTGACACAGAATAAGAAGGAGAATAATATTAAACAGAATGACGAGTGTGTATATTAAGATATGTAAATAAAATAAATAGCTGGAAACTTGTCTATCCTAAATAGTCCAGGATTTTTAGATATTCGCTCCGCAAAAAATCCTATCACTTGATTTTTCGATTGGATTATGTCAGAGGGTGTCCCCTAAGTATAAAACCAAATTTGTGTCGTCCAAAACCGCGAGCGTTAGCCGCCATCTTGGAAAACGCCTTTTTGCAAATATTTCGAAAACGGTGAGTTTTACGTTAAAAATTGTAAGAACCTTTTTTGTAGAAGATAATATTTCCCGTCTTTTTTGTTTGAAATTTTTTTCCCTATTGTCAATATTTGCCAAGATATAGTCGATTGAAGGAAACGATTTTTCGTTTTTGGAAAATATCTCGATAATTTTTGGAAATACAAAATAAAATGTGATTATAGAAGTTGTAGAGCATAATATTTTCTACAATTTTTGTATGAAACTTTTTTTTGTTCAATCGATAGTTGCTAAGTTATAGCTCATTGAACGTTGCCGTCAGGTCTAGGAAAACAGCGATTATTGGTAATACGTTGCTCTAGCATGCCAAGAACAAGTGTAAGGAGACGCGACATCTTGGCGGCAAGTATTGCAGGAGGTAATTAGTCTGTGTGTTCTTTAACAATAAGGATATATGGATATTTATTTATACTTGTATATTCATCGATTTTTAACCATGAATATTATATTTGAATAGAATACAGTTATATAGAAAAGTAAGCAGCTGCACTGTGCTGGGTTTCTCCCAACATTGTCTGTGCCTTTGACGCAGGATACAGCCCGTTACCATTCCTTCAGGGTGTATCATCAGGTCCAAAGTTGGCTGGGATTTCACCATGACCCGGAAGAATGGGGCTGGAAGCGCGCAACGGATCGCTTATCACCGATCACAATGAAAAAAGCTCCCGCGCCGCAAAATTTGCTACAAATAATATCTTGCAAATGCAAGACAAATTGCGGAGCTGCCTGCGGATGCCGGAAGAGTGGCTTAAAATGTTCCGTTATCTGTTCAAACTGTAGTGGCCAAACATGCGATAACGCAATCCCTCCAGTGGACGATAGCGACGAAGAGAATGCCCACAATGAATCGTTTTTTGATCCTTTGACTATTAATGACTCGAACATGGAAGAGCAACATTCGCGAACTATCGAAAATCGCCCTTCCTATTCTAAACAAAGGAAACTGTTTTAAACCAATCATCGAAGTTTGAAATTTTGCAACAATAATTTTTTTATTAATAAAGATGTTACACTCCTCCAGTGTAGATTAATCTGTAAAAACGGTCTCTAGAAGCCAAAGATCTAAAATAATATAATAATTTTAGATTATGGTCCTAGAGACCGTTTTTCACAAATTGAATTTTTTAATTATTATAACGAATAATGAATATGAACAGTAGATGAATACATTTCAATGTCTTTCTCAAACGATTCGTCAGACAGTTTTTATGGCGCAAACTTTTCTCCTATCGCCCATATCCCTCCTATTCATGACAAAAATTTAATTTTAAGCGCCTCTATTATAAAATTCTTCGATTACACTTGTTCTTGGCATGCTAGAGCAACGTATTACCAATAATCGCTGTTTTCCTAGACCTGACTGCAACTTTCAATGCGCGATAACTTAGCAACTATCGATTCAACAAAAAAAAATTTCATACTTAAATTGTAGAAAATGTTATGCTCTACAACTTCGATAATCACATTTTTTTTTGTATTTCCAAAAATTATCGAGATATTTTGAAAAAACCAAAAATCGTTTTCTTCAATCGACTATATCTTGGCAAATGTTGACAATACGGAAAAAAGTTTTAAACAAAAAAGACTGTAAATATTATCTTCTACAAAAAAAGTTCTTACAAGTTTTAACGTAAACCTCACCGTTTTCGAGATATTTGCAAAAAGGCGTTTTTCAAGATGGCGGCTAACGCTCGCGGTTTTGGACGACACAAATTTGGTTTTATACTTAGGGGACACCCTCGGACATAATCCAATCGAAAAATCAAGTGATAGGATTTTTTGCGGGGCGAATCCCGTTTTTGGTGCTAAAATTCCTGGACTAAAAAGCCACATTTAAAGTTAGAACATGCGCGATTTCTAGCAAATATATTACAAATTAGCTATTAGTTAACGCCACTACTAACTGCACAAGTAGAATGTGTTAGTTCCATAAATTCCTTCATTAAAGATTTTTAAAATACACATGATATTTTGATCGAAGCATACCCAACATTTCAAGTATGCCCATTTTACGGTACAGGTTTCATAAATGTTAAATTAATTGCAAACATTCTCGAATAACCTGCTGACAATGAGATGAGCCCGAGTTCTCCTAAAATATTTATTTTATAATGAATTTCAAGCGAGAGTACATCGATCGATTCAATTCAATTAGGGGCAATAAGATCTTTGTTTACAGTAAGTGTATAAATCGTGTTGCAGTATCGGAAGCTCTCCTAATAAGACGGACGTGAAGCAATTAAGCTAAAAGATGTGGAAGTAACAAAGGAAACTTTGAAAAACACACACATTCCGACAGCTCAATTAGGATAACGTGTAATTTCTTTCCTCATGGGACAATCCGTTATAAACGCTTTCCGAACAGCATGTCTCGAATATCAGAATGAACGAAACAGAATCGAGATGTGTAGAAATTGCAACCAAAAAAATGAGTTGTAGAAAAAATTGTATACATGGAAAGCTAATGTTTAACTGTCAAGTCGCACAGAAACTTTTAAGTTACTTAATTGGCACCTGAAAATTTTTTTGTGCTTCCATGATCACAAAAATAAATTAACTCCTAATACAGGGAAGAACCAATATAACTTAGAAGTGTAATGTCAACCTCTAATATTTTCAAGGTTTTTGACACATTAGACCAGAATATTCTTTTATAGTCCGTACCAACTTTCATGAGCTAAAATTCGTGGAAGACCGCTGCGTCATTTCTTGGAATAAAGCCGACGGAAGGCTCTACCTCGACTAGATATTTGCAAGCAGTGGCGTGCCTTGTTTTTTCTTGGTATTTTGTTTTTGGCGAATATTCAGAAAGTATAGAATGGATCTTCAGCAAGTTTTGTTTGTTGTAAGAAATTAAATCACGATAAATAAAGCGGGTAGGCCAGCGTCGACTTTTTGTAATAAAACTAATTTCAAATTATATATTTTTATTTATTTGACAGAAAGATAAATATAATGATAATAATAAAGATAAATGTGATGATACAATTTAATAATATACACGTTAGCATAAAAAAGAAGGGAGAAACAAATACATACTTATTTGGATAACCTCCACAGCCCCTTAATCTGATAAATTTTCGAAGTCAGTGTCATTAGATGTTTCACTATCAGAATCTGTTATAATTAAATTTTCTGTCAGAACATCAACTCGAATCTCATGCTGTAAGTAATTGTCTTCAGCTTGAACAACATGTCGGCAACACTTTATCCAGTCTTGAACATTAACCGAAACAAATTCTTCTTCTGTCAGAGTCTTCACAGTGTCTAGTTTAAAGGAGACATTTTTCTTTGCTACGTTATTTTTTACTTCAGCCCATATCATTTCGATCGGATTTAAATCGGGATGGTAGGGTGGAAGTCTTAAAGCCACATGCCCATGTTCTTCTAACAGTTTATCGAATTTGTAAACAATATGTTGTCGTTTGTGATACTTTATTATTTCATATAACTGTGGCTTATGTAAATTCGTCGAAAAAGGTATATTTTTGCTTGTCAGCCATTCTATCATATCTGCTTTCCTTGAGTTGCTGGTAGGTGGTTTTTGTACTTGTATATTGTGATATGATGCATCATCAGAAACAATAACAGAATTCGGGGGAAGATTTGGAATTAGCTTTTCCGTAAGCCATTTCTCATAATTTTGTGAGTTTATATCGTCGTGGTATTCTCGGATTTGGTTCCAGATTTAAAAATCAATAAACAGTTAGGTATGAAACCTATTTCACCACCGGCGTGAAGAATAACTAGTCGCCTTTCGGCTCGCGCTTTAAACTGGTCACTCATTCGCGAAATATGATTTCACGCACTTGGTTCGTAAATAACTATTCTTTTTGTATGGTAGAAAATAAATTATGTTATTATTATTATGATAATTAATTTGATACAATTTAAAATGTCATTGCTGGCATATGTTGGTGCAAACTTTTTATCAATAAAAATCATAAGATTTATACAACTCTTGCTTTTAAGGACCGCTCTTCTAAATTTAGCGCATTATTTGTTTGAAGATTAACTTCAAAAATTAATTATTTTTACATTCAAATAAAATTTCGAATCCAATCCTGTCCAAATTAAACGTATATTTAAGGTATTTAACTATAAGTAATTGTGTACAGGTGACAAGGGCTTGTATTGGAATTCCAAACACTCGACACGGCAGATAAAGTCGACACCGCACTAAATCTACAGCCGTTTGTCAATTCTCATAAATCAGTTATTGACAGTCGAACTACTTCGTGGAGAATGATCATAATGAGTGCCTGTAATTGACTTACGCAATGTTTTATGTTTTTAAATCGGCACCATCCTACATTTCCTTTACAGCTAGTGTCGTGCTTAAATATTTAATTTACAAAATAAATATTTTTTGATAATCGATGAAATAGCACTAATGTAGTTTCGTCTGTTAAAGTTGATTACTGTTATGGAATTCTAATGTCAAATTTGACAAATTCAATCCAAGCAGGTGTGCAAATTGTAAAACGTAAAAGTAGTAATATCCAAATGGCGGAGGCGTAAACTAATTCCAGACATATTATATTTGGCGTGTTATGAGTTATTAAATATAACAATAATAAATTATTAGGGTTATCGGTCCGTGTATTCTGGTTAAATGAAACTCAATTCGTTCATTCTTCTCTCTATATTTCGATAATGTTTATTATCTTCATCGGGAGAGTGCTATCAAAAATCGTAATGAATTTGTTAAAAAGGAAGCATAAGAAATTAAAATGTTACTTACATCAATGAGTTAGCACTGGCAAAAACATCAATATATTTAAAATAATAGTGGAAACATTAAAATGGTAATGATGTTTTTAAAAATTTTGAATTTTCTGTCAGAAATGACATTTAAAAAAATATATTGATATCATCACAAAATTAGAAGTGCCTTGTACTATGTAATATAATATACAAAATTATTTAAATCTCTTTAGATGATCTAAAGTACAAGAATTTTTATGAATTGAAGCAGAAAAATTTAAATATTTTAGGAACAATATAATTTATTCACAAATGCGTAATAGGTTGGAATATATCACACTTAAATTATTTGTATCAGCATTTGTGAATAAATTATATTGTTCCTAAAATATTTAAATTTTTCTGCTTCAATTCATAAAAATTCTTGTACTTTAGATCATCTAAAGAGATTTAAATAATTTTGTATATTATATTACATAGTACAAGGCACTTCTAATTTTGTGATGATATCAATATATTTTTTTAAATGTCATTTCTGACAGAAAATTCAAAATTTTTAAAAACATCATTACCATTTTAATTTTTCCACTATTATTTTAAATATATTGATGTTTTTGCCAGTGCTAACTCATTGATGTAAGTAACATTTTAATTTCTTATGCTTCCTTTTTAACAAATTCATTACGATTTTTGATAGCACTCTTCCGATGAAGATAATAAACATTATCGAAATATAGAGAGAAGAATGAACGAATTGAGTTTCATTTAACCAGAATACACGGACCGATAACCCTAATAATTTATTATTGTTATTAAGTACGGTCGATATTTTTATTATTATTAAATATACATATATAAATAATATAATAAGTTATTAATATTAATGAACTGATTAAAATGCTTGAAAGTCTAGATCGTGGAAAAAAATTGACGAAACAACAAATGAATATACACAATATACTATATATATATATATATACAGGGTGTCCGGGAAAATGTGGGAAGTCTCTTAGATGCAGATAGAACATGAACAAATAAGATGACAAGTTCCTATAAAAAAAATTCCTACAGGCCCCTCCTACGGAGATATGCGTCCTTGACGGACGCCGCTGGAAATCGGTTTTTATTTCATTTCATTTAAAGTAATTAATATAAATATACACGCAGTGGTGTCTCCGGGGGCACCTTAACGGAATTATTGAAAAACTTTATAAGATGGTTCAACATGGGCTCAGTGAAGTCTGATACACTCGCGGGAACCACGAATTAAGGGATTGTTGTACCCGCCACAATAACCCAGCCGTGCTCCTTATCACATCACAAGGAAACGTGTCGACCGGAGTGGAATACACCATTTTTTTGAGGTATTCTCACAGGTAGAAATCCAACGGCGTTAAGTCAGGAGATCGAGGAGGCCATGCAATTGGTCCTCCTCTACCTATCCAACGGTTTGGATAGACGTTAATCAGGTGCTCCCGCACACGAACGCTGAAATGAGTGGTGCCCCATCGTGCATGAAGTACATGTTTTGGCGGGTTTCAAGTGGTAAGTGCTCTATTAAATCTCAAAAAGCGTTCTGAAGGAACTCCAAATAAAGTTGTGCATTCAATCGTTCTGACAAAACGAATGGTCCAATTAAAAAATTGTCAATGATTCCTGCCCAAATATTAAGTGATTGGAACTGATGTTGATAATGCAAAACAATAGTGGCATGAGGATTTCATCAGCCCATACATGCGTATTGTGTAAATTGGTGACATCATTTTTGGCAAACCTTGCTTCATCCGTGAAAAGAATAATGCTCATGAAGGTAACATTATTACGTTGCTGATCCAATACCGAGTTTGCAAACTGCATTCTACGAGGAAAATCTTCAGAAATCAGTTCATGTATTTTTACAAATGATATGGATATAACAGCTGTTCATGAAGAACTTCATATACTATTGTTTTCGATGTATTAAACTGTGCTGATAATTGTCGAGTGCCCGTTGATGGATTGTCATCTACAGCATTTAAAATACGTTCCTCTAATCGCGGCATACGTACAGTTCTTCTCACACTAGCATCAGTACTACTTTTTCCAAACTTTCCTAAAATTATGAAGATAGTCAATAATATGTATTACCTTATTAACTGGAGTCGCCCACCATTCTCCCTTAGACGTTGGTCAACACGTTGAAATGTCTTATGGTTTGGTAGAGCACATAGGAAATCTTTCGTGATATAATCTTCTGGCTTCTAAAGCATTGCAAGACGCAAGACCATACATCAGATGCATATCTGCATACTCAATAAACGTGTATTCCATAATTCGAATAAATTCAATGTGTCAACGATGTGATGACAAGTTCTAAAATGCTGGATATTTTATTTATTTCGCAGCGTAGTAACGTTTGCAACAGCAATAGGTTTTTTTTGGTGCTGATAAAAACTAAAACGCACATTTTTTGCAAACTTTTCTCGTAAACGGTTCATTTTAACGACAATAAGCAAGAGTACCTTTTTTGAAATCTATGGTTCAAGCTATCCAGTTTTATATTTTGAAGGTCTCTATCATACAGGGTGTTAAAAATTTTGGCATTAAGTTGTAAAGATTAGCCCGCCCCTGGTAAACTACAAAAACTAAATATGTTTCAAGGACACTATTTTAAGAGGTCCTTACTAGTATCCATTACATTACATTTTTATTAAATTATATGAATTACTTTAAAAGAAATTCAATAAAAACCGATTTCCAGCGGCGATAGGATGGGATAACCTTGGAGCTGAAAAACATCAATCAAAGACATACACAATGGACAGCCTACCAATTGAGGGTTCAGCTAGAGTGTCCTTGATATTGAGGATGAATCTAACGTCGCCGCAAGGTAGACATTGTCCACCTGCGCGCCATCTGGCCGCACTACTAGCAGGATAAGAATGAAAAAGTTGAAGGAATAGTGAGCTTAATCCGGACCAAGAAAGTAAAAAATCATGACTGATCCTATCAAAGACATGACTAAAATCAAATCATATCAATTTGATCATGATTGTTTAATTATTTGAGGTATTAGGTTGGTGAATATTAACAAAAATCGAATAAAATATATGAAAACATACGCTGGTTTCTTTTTAAAAATGTGAGCAATAAACATTCGATTGCTAACACTTCTTTCTACATGCTTAAACTAAAGCTCTCAAAATGTTGGGAACAATTGAATTTCAGTAGTTCATATTTAGCAAAACCCTCCTATGTGTTGGAAAGTCTATACCCTGATCATATTTTGTAAATTTATAAAAAGCGTTTATTTAAATTACCCAAATATACTGAGCAATAATATAAACACCTACATAAGTACATAGAGCCCCTAGAATGTTTTTGAGCTTCCTAGAAAAAAAATAAGAAGTTGAATAATAGAAAAACTTTTAATGAATTTACTTGGTAAAGTTAATTCACTGTCTATCCTATCTTGCTTTCGCGACTTTTCTTTTAATATTTTAAATGCAAAATAAAGAATTTTATTAACAGTACATCTCGTATTTTAAAAATTTATTTATAACTTTGTTCGTATCAGAAAGTATAATTGTATCTCAGATTTTTCGTTTTAATTTCAGTTTTTGTCAAGTTAGCCCTGTCACCCTGGCGATGTTTTTAATTTGTCGTGTCTCTAAGCTGTGTGTACATCTATTATTAGATTCTCTTTATAAACGCTCGTTTCAAGATTGTTTCTTGTGTTTTTATGATTTGTTCGTGCTTTAATTTATTCCGTCAACTTGGTGGCGCGTTTACTCTCCTGTATCAGGGTAGATTTTATCTGGATTTCCAGTTTAATTAACTTCGCTTTTACGTTGCTGTATAAGATTGAATTTATGTTCTTACATATCTAGAATATCCTTATTTTAGCAAAAAAATAGTACTGCTTTGGAAAATGAATATTTTATATAATTGCATTAATATCGAAATAACCTTCCTGAATTATGCTGAGTTAATATTATTAAAAGTAATTAAAAGTAGTTATCGAAAGAAAGATTTTACTTTTAAAAATTAAAAACTTGGAAACTATATAAAGTATTATACATTGATCTAAAATTATATATTGCTAGTACGACTATCACAAAAGATAGTATATTAAAGAACGAGTGTTATAAACACGTCTTATTGCACGAGCCGAAGACGAGAACAGCAAGGAATATTCTAATGGGCGAGTGCAATAAGTGTTTTATGACATGAGTTCTTTATGAATTTAACGCGATTTTTATATTCAATATTTGATAGTTATAAATTTAATATAAAATGAGTGCCAATATTTCATGTACTGTAATAGTTAGGAATACCTGTTATATAATTCAGTGACATTAATTGGTGTCGGTGTGACAAGTAGCATGTATAATAGGGTGGAGTGAAAGAGGGGGTAAAAAAAATATATGTATATATCGAAATGTAATACCTCAGAAAAGTTGCCTAACACTACCTTTAAGTATCTGTAAGAGTTTGGAAAAAATGGAACAATATCTTCTGCCTCCCCAGTTGTTGTGAAATTTAGAAAAAAATTATTTTTTTTACAGTACTGTAAATAAATTGGAATTTTTATAATGTTGCATAAAAAATCATTTTATACAAATTATAAGCTAGTTAACAGTCTCCTGGGTCTTTTAAAAAAATATTCCACAAAATACTTACCTTAGCTGCCTTCTCCGTCTTCCCAAATAGACGCAATTTCTAGTGATTTCGAATACTTTTTATAAGTTTTTTTTCTAGGAAAAATTTAACAACAAAAGCATACTTTTGATATTTATTAACAAAATTATCAATTTTACAGTTATAGTAAAAAAAAATTTTTAAAACATGCTACTTTTTAAATGCAAATTCTGATTTTGTGTTAAAGGAAGGCATGTCTTTTCTAGAATCGGCTCGTGTCCTTATAAATCCATCTCTAGAATCAGGACCACAAACTGCAGCAGAAGCTTCTGTGACGAGCTTGACACACCGTTCAACACACTGTGTGTGACAAGGGTACTTTCCAAAATCAATATCAATTGACTCTGGATTTTTAATCAGTTCTTTCAGATCTTCTGTGGAAACTCTAGAAAGTATGGGAGGTTCCGTTAGGTTACACTTTTGCCAGTCGATCAGTTCATAGTACTCATTTGCATTAAAACAGAAAGGAGAAAGTTTAAATACTCTAACACTATTTTGCGGCGAAGAACTTCTTGCTTTTAAAATTCGACGAAGTCCAAGTTCTCGTATATGCTTTCTTTCGTCAGTAATCATACTAAGAAGTACATTTTCATGATGTCCAAAAAAGCCATTTCGTTGTATTACAGTGTCTACAATTTGTCTCAACTCTTCATCTAAATATCGAGATAACTGTATCATTTGCAAGACGTGTTTTGCACCATCTTTACATGTTGGCTTTGACTTTATAGTAAACCACATCGGGGCATAAACCTTCATTACATATTCTGCTAGCTTGGTCAAGTTTGGGCTTGGATTTACACTTGAAATATAAAGTCTAAGAATGCGATTCGCAGTCGTCACCCACCGCGAATGAGCCAGTTTTCCAGGATTTCGGTTTGAAACAGACGTATTGCGACCACTAGCAATTACCTGACATATTTCAAACAAATATTTTTGATCAGTACTTAACTCTTCCAAAATATTTTTTGGTATTTCGGGTAAATTGCCTTTAATGGTTTTAAACTGAATTACTGGCAAATTATCGCACTTCTCTAGCTGCTTTCCGATAGCACCTGCAAACCCACGAGGCCCGGTAGTGTCTCCATCTAAATGATTAAAAAGATGTCGAAGTGGAAGTTCATTTGCGTGTAACATACAAACAAACCACTGCAGCGGTTTTTTATAGTGTTCTTCTAAGAGTCTTATTACACCGCCTTTAACACCGGTGTTTCCAACTGTCCCGTCACAGCCAATAGCTTCTAATTCCGTAGTATCAATGTCGTTTTCTTCTAACATTTGAACGATGCTTGTTTTAATACTTAGTGCTGAACCAGAAGTAGGAGACACATGACCGATATACTTACATTCTGGTTCTTGCACTAAACTTATATGTTCTTCTATAATCGTTTGACGGTAGAACTTGCTTCCTTTTTTGACTTGGGCTAGAGTCTTATCTTTGCGCCCGTCAAAGTAGATACCACGTAACTTAATCATATTCGGAGCCATTTCTTGCTCCCGGAGATTAGAACGAGTTTTACGCCTCTCCCTCCTAACTTTACTTCGATCGATAATTTTAGAAGGATCTTCTGGTGTTACTATTCCAATATCATTTAGAACGGCAGACGCAAGAGCAGCGGCTGATCTATCTGATATTCCATGTCTGTCGCATGTTTTTGCAAATGTCGTGAGCTGAATTCGCATTTGCTCTTTCTTTTTAATATTTTCGAATGTTGAAGGCGTGGGCGGTGGTACTTGAAGCAATTCAAACTCACTATCAGAGGATTTGTTAGACTCGGAATTGGAAGATAACTCACAGGCAGCTGACACTCCCGGATCCGTTACTTCTAAGGTAGCTAATGTTCGAGAAGCATCCTTTTTTTGCCTTTCTTCTCTTTTTATCAGCTTTGTCGTTTTCTTTACATCCACTGCACTTATTATCATTTTTCTTGCTCCTCTTTGATCTAAGAGGAATTCTTGCTCATCAACAGACACCTTTTTAGTTTTTTCACAGGTACAAGAAGCAAAGACTTTGCATTTGCACGCTGCTATATCAAAAAGTGTTTTACTTTCGTCTCTAAAACGTTCTATTTTAGCTTTGTAAGTTTCACTAACTTGTCTGTTTTTAAACGGCTTCATAAGTTTCATAAATTTGTCATGATATGATTTCAGAAGCTGTAATATCCTGGCATGAGAAACTGTAGCAATAGATGCTTTATGCCAAAGTTCTCCCAATTTTACCGCAACCTCTTGGGATATTTCAGAGAATACGGGTTCTTTTTTACTTACTTTTTTATTGAACCTAATCCAGGCACAAAACTTCATAACTTGTTCGTAGGTTGGTAGAACATTTTCAGGCAATTTCGACGGTTGTCCAAACACGGGGCAGTTTACAGCACATCTTGTTAATCCGGATGGCCCTGATTTGGCCATTTTTAAAAAACAGAACTACACGTAAAAAACAAAACACGCACTAACAAAACGCTAAACGTTCGCGACTAAGTTCTCATGTAGACTAAAAACAAAGCCAGTAGGAGGGTGCGACGGTGGGGGAAACGCCGCGCCGGCACAATAACGCACCTTTGCGCGTTAGATCTTGTCGACGCATGCGCAAATTATTCATTTAGACGAGTCCGGACAGTTTACAGGTGCGAAAATTTGCTTCTTAACCGTTTTATTATAACTAAAGCAATTTATTGATGTTATTGGCGGTCAAAATTTACTGTGCGGAAAAACTAATTTTTCTTATATTTTAAGGCCTTTGGGGAGGCAAAAGGCGCACTTTTTTGTTAAAATTATTTATGGTGCATGGTAAAGCATTCCTTTGTTATAGCTTTGAGTCCTATTAGAATTTTATATTATATATTTTTTAAAATACCGATGGAGGCTTAACTATTCCCAAAAATTAAATTTTTTAAAAAAGTTAGGGCTGTTGGGGAGGCAGAAGAAAAAATCGAATTAGAAAAAATAATATGTCAAAATGATTTAATCTAACATAGGCATAATTTCCGCACTATTAAAATTAAAATTTCCAATTTTCGTTTTTTCGCTCCACGCTAATGTATAATAACCGAGGTTTAAAGCAGCTATATTCATGTGTTTGTTTTTGTAAAGATGACAGGCACATATATACTATGCCGAGAAAAGTTTAACCTCTATTAAAAAGTGAAGCCTCGTAAGATTCTATGGTGAGTTCGATTGTAAATATCATTTAATTATAATCTCAAGGCATCATATTGCCGTGATCTCTTGCATATTAAAAATAATAGTAATAGCATTAAGAATTAATTTAAGTATAGAAAACACAGAAATAAAAATGAACTTATATTTACAATTTAGATATTAAACAGGTACAAAATAAAAGACGAAATAAATCTAAGCTATATATATTTCTTTTATAGAAAAGGGAAACAGGATGTATGGTTTGTGTATAATGAAAAACGACCTGACTTTATAAAATGCGTGAAAATTGCACTGAACATTTTGAATAATGGACCGTTCCTTAAAAATAAAAGAGAAATGAAAGCAAATCACCGAGAAAGGGTTATGCTTAAGGATGGAACAGTAAAAAGAATTACTCATTTAAACGCAGTAAAATTGTATGAAGATAAAATACGTTATGTACGGGAGAAAAATATAATTGAATAAATTATGTAAACTTGAGAACGTGCATAAGGTAATAAAAACTTTATAAAAGAAATTAAAATAAATCATACTTAAAGAATAAAATTTACCTTTACTTATAACTATAGATAAAAAAGGATATAAAAATATCTTGACATGACACAGTCAGTACTAGCGTTTTTATAAACTACAGCTGAGCCAATAATCAAATACATTCATGAATTCGTGGGTGTAGCACTATGTTTCATTGACTGTAGTGAGAGATTTGTACGGTTTTAAGACCTACAAAAAGAAAATATGATGTAAACTTCGTTTGTAGTTTCTTACAGATAAATATATCACCATTAGAAAAATCTTAGGTAGAGACAAGCGATGAAATAGCAGGTCAGATGGATCGTGGTAGTGCGATAAATCTTGGAAGAAGAATACCTGTTATTTACAATATATTTCCAATTTTACCGAAAGCCGAAAATAAAAGAAAAATAAGAATTGTGTTAGCGAATGGAAAAAAAGGAGTATGTGGCAAATAATGAAGAAGGTAACAAATTCATAAACAAATATAAGGAAGAATTATATTAATACAAATATAACTACATTGGAAGATACTGGATAGTTGAAGTGAAAGACAATGTGTTGACATTTTTAGTGAATGAACTGTCAAAGACAATAAGTGCGTGTGTGTTAGTGTCGCGATGGCAATTTGAGGGCAGAGATGTCACTGAAGACGCATGGTGACAACCTAAATATTAGTTCCAAGGATGGCGTTGCGAGCGGTCACGTGTCTTCCCGGCTATATAAATTGAAAAGCAAGAATGAACAAGATTATTAGTTAGTTACTCGTAGAGATATTAAAAGCGACTTAAAAAGACATTAAATCTTAGGGGTCAGATACACCACGATTATATTCGTTCATTATTTCTTGTATTAGCATTTTAATTTTATTTGTATTTAATTTTCATTCATTATAATAATTTTTCTTTTGTTAATAATTTTTGTATTTTAAAAAAAAATGGAGATGCCTATGGTAGAATTTGAAGAGTTTTTCAATGATTCAAAGTAAGTTTTCGATACAAAGATTTATCAATGTTGCTATGCATATATTTCAATATAACGTTGTGCAACAAGGATAATAGATATTGTCCTGTAGTAATATACATTCATTAGTTTTTTACAACACAAATAGAATTATTAATGGTGTTGGGTGTCAAGAAGATATAAGCAAATGTATATTTTCTGATACTTTATTAAGCATCATTAATTCTCACAATAATTTTTTTTTGATTATAAATTAATAATTTAAATTAGATTTTCAAGAAGGGAAGTGTTTCTGGGTGGCGGACTTTGAGATGCTGGACGCAATGCGTGTGAAGAAATAGATATTATTAAATTTATACAAGAAGCAGATAATAAAATACGTTTGGTAATGGAAGTATAAGTACATTTTTGACATCTGTCGCAGTGTTGCATATGATGGTATTAACTTGTAGATACACTTGACAACAGATTATAACGGAGCTTCTACACAGGAAGACCTGACCAATATGTTTGTAGACAACATAGACTACATGTTTGACACCATCATTATTTTTGTACCTAAAGAAATAGTAATATTCCGAGATTCTTCGTAATTACAGATGCAATATGGATCGATTTAATTAAGAAATATTAGAACTTACGGCCTATTAATACTAGTCATAAGCGACTTTTTGTGTTATCCCAATGGTCAGTGTATTAATAGTCCAATGGTTATACATATTACAGGCAAAATTGTGAAGGAGATTGCAAGTTTTTTGAAATTGCCAAATCCAGAATTCTTAACAGGGCACTGTTTTAGAAGATCTAGTGCAACACATATGGGAAATCATGGTGGTAATTTGTTGACTTTAATAAATTATGGCGGTTGGAAGCTGTGGCTGAGGGTTATATTGAATCCTCCTTAAACAAAAGGATAATAATGTCTCATATGCTTGGATCACAGTACGAGTAGTGTGCCTGGTTTTAATATAAATGCTCAAGATACATCTCATGTATCTATCAATGTATACAGTAACTGTACAATTCAACAACATAATTCAAAATAAATTGAAGAATCTATCGTTGCAACTTCATTTTATTTATTTTTCCCATAATGATACATATTTCTAAAACTTTTCGAAAAGTTTTCGATAAACACTGTCCGCACAAATTGTTATAGTTGTAAAATATATTATTACTTCATTTCATTTTTATACATATTTTACACGTCGTACATTGAAAATATAGATTCTATTTTGATTTTTTGACATTAGAATTACAAATTAAGTAGCCAGCCTCGAAAAACTAAATTGAACTAGATAATCTATAAACGCACACTGTGCGTTGATAAGTTATAAACGCATAATTTTCGATGCGTTAATAGCGTTATTATGGCATCAGATTAGAAAAAGTATATAACAGTACAAAGTATAAGTACTGCTTCCCTGGGTCTTCTGTGTTTGACATATTCTTATCAAAGTTACCATCATTAACGACATTTTTCGTCTTACTTGTCTAAGTTATCATTTCCATTCTATATATTTAGCTTGTTTTACTTAAACAGCCTCATAATTAAAATAGTTGTTATTTATTTTTGTGGGTTCTTTCAGCAACATCAGTTTTATTTTCGCTGTATATGGAATATGAATCAGATATGTCAACTGTTATTTTACTTGGAACCTCTTTCTAACTTAGATCCAGTTTCTTCAGATTTTCTGCGTCTAGATATACGCGGAATTGTAAGTATAAGCAATAGATGTAAATAACGTAGGCAAGTTAACATGCCCTGGCATAAATCATTCAAAAGTTAGAGCCCAAGGAGAGATCCCTGTAGGTTGTCTACCGCAAACTAAAGATTTCTGCGACTTGTAAGTATACATATTATAGACTATATACAAAATCTATGCTGAGATATCTTTCTTTATTACAGGACAATCAATAAAAATAATAAAAAGCCAAACAAAGCTATAAAAATATAAATAACAGTAAAAAGTTAATGAAGTGGATTTTTCACCTTCATATGGTATCATTGTTAATATCGCACTTATCCTCATTTTAAATCTGGCACAGTTCCCCTAAAAAAATCTAATTTTGTAATGTAAGAAGACCTAGCAGGCTAGTGAATAAGACGTTTAGATATTATAATATTTCGTACAGGCCTATCATCCGATCAACAAAAATGCCTCCCCATACATTTATGCTCCACCTATGCTGATGAACTATATACTGGTGAAGTAAGGGTTTTCATTTAAACAATAATGAACATTTCTCCTAGTATGGAAAGTAGTTTCACCCGTAAATAACACATTATCAAAAGAAATTGCCTGTATATTAACTTTAGTTACAACCCAAAGGCAGAATAGTCTTCTAGGTTTAAAATGATGGTGCGTAACTTAATATTTAAATGTATTCACTATGGATAATATTTAATTTATTTTTTGGGCTATTTTTTGGGGATTTAGACTAATATCCTGCAAACGACTTACTTCAAGGGTACTGATTTGAGGATTTTCTGTTGTTGCTAGAAGAACTCGTAATTAATTTTCTTCATTTATCACATACTTATGTTTCGGTGGTTTTGAATAAGTAATACAAACAATAATAACGAAAGTGCTCATTACTCATCAAAAGTCATCTGTCCTGGGAATCATCTTCCAGGGCAACGATGCTGAAAAACTCTCTGACCTAATTAATAATTTCATTGACATTCTTCCAATACCAAAATACCGTAATCAAATAAGACATAAAAGTTTTCTGCGCAAGCAGTAAGTAGTTGACAAAAAAAGGAACATGCTCGCATTAAATCCCTTTATTATGAACAACACTTCGAAAAATTGTGGCTATCTGTTGCTTCGTTGTCGAGATTTTTTTCGAAACATTAAATTTTTCAGAAAATGTTAATAAATCCAAAAAAAATAGATTTTAGGTCAATACTATCTTATTACTTCTTGGATAAGAATTATACACGGAACACAAATAAATAATACATAGTCTGTTCCATTTAAAAAGGTATAACTATGGTTAGCCACCAAGTTATGGACAACTCTGAATAATACAAAATAGATTCAGGAGGTGCTACTAATAAGTGGCTATCTTAGGAAGAAACCTCTTCGAAATATCTTTTCTCATAGAGTGATAACTGGCCTTCCCCGAGGAGATGACTCACCCTGTATAGAAGCTGTCTAGAGGATGGGTTTATTGCTCGTATCTCGATGGCTCCATCTATTTTCTTACACTTTTTTTTTACATTTATAATGAATGTCTCAAGAATAAACCAATTTAAGGTTCAGCGTTCTTGAGGACGTGTCCTGAAGAATGACAATTTCATCACTCTTAATATTAGTGACCTTTCTCTTTAAAATGTTTATTGGTACATGATAAATATCCAACCTTTTGAGAAATTAATTATATTGCTACTTTTTCTTTTCTTCTTCGTCTTTTGGGTTTAGGTCAATCATGAACCAGGCGGTATACCTATTTTGAGCTTTGGTTTTGAAAATCTATTATTATTGGTTAGACTACTATACTTCTGTTGCTTGATGAATTTGGATTTTTGGTACACAAATTATTTTGTACTTGCTTTCATTTTTGTTGTGCTTGGAAAAATTGTGCCTTTGACTTCCAGTATGTAGCAATGTCGATATTGTATGGTGTTGTCACATTTTCTTATAGATGTTCGGGCAGTAATAATAAATTATTTTTAGGTTTTCTAACGGTATTCTCTTTTGTTATATTGTGGTAGAAACATACTCCTAAATAATTTAATATTATTATGTCTATAGACAGAATTATTAGTAGTTAAAAAAATAAATTCTCTTAAAAAATAATTTCCAGGATTTATAGATATCTAGAGAAACATTACCTATTTTATAAAAAAATAATTTAGTTGAAGTAAGTGCTTTCGAGTTAGCTAAACATTAGTTAGAAATACAATGGCCAGACAGAAAAATTAATGATGTGTTACGTCGCCCATTATGTCACAGAAAAAAAGTAAACGGACAAATAATCGAAACAGCAGTAATTAATGACAAAATAATAGACAAGCAAAAAAAGCGAGACCCTCCATGTAAACAATAATATCGAAACTAATCTATACGTCAGAACCGGGTGCAGTGAATTATGTTCTACTGTCATCACGTAATATCAATAATATGTTAGATTCGCAAGTTTTTATCATTGTGAGTATTTTTGTAACATCTGAGCCGAGAAGTTGGATGATTTTTTTACTTAAAAACAGGTTTCGTAATCAATCAAAAGTGTCTAGTATTTTCTTTATCTTCTTCTGCGCGATGTCCGCCTGCAGGCAACCATTGTGTAAAAGCGGCACGATTAACAAAAATGGGGTGGTCGATCAGTTTTTTAGATCACACAAATTCCGTTCACTTAATTTGTCCGATATTATTAAATACGGTTTTAATTAGTCCCATTGTGTATAAAACGAAGATTGGAGATTGAGATTAATTATTTAGATGTTGCAATCTGAATGTACCTCGTAAAGTTGCTTGGTGATACTGTTGGGCAAATGAAGCTGTTGCAATAACTTGATTAGTTTTGTGTTAATGGATTTTATTTATTATACAAACATTCTTTTTAATTATTTTGTTTTACGGGACTTGCAGATGATAAAATTTCGATTATCTTAAAAAAGTTTCTTAAGAAAATGTAAGGTCTTGAAATCTTTTTTATTCCTTTAATTTACTTATTTAGAGCTGTATTGACTGATTTCTCAAATAAATTATTTTCTCCGTTCTTTTTGTCCTTGTTTACATACTAGTCACGCAGTTTTCTCTTTTTCGCATTTGTATACGTTGTCTCAAAATAAGAAGGAGTGATTCGAACATTGCGACAAAATATTACGTGTTTTTAAGAGATTTCGTTGATTTTTGCGAAGGCAAATTTAATATGGAAAAATAGATATGCGATATCCGCCATATTTTATACATACATACAAAGCCTTAACCTATGAACATTCTCTTACAGGTTTGTTTTGGTTCATTATACTTTACCGGAATGTTCTATTCCCTTAAATACAATCTGTACGTTTAAGTACGTCACGAGTATTAGTGATCAGGCAGGTTCAACTAAACCATTTAAATCACCACCCAAACAGCTTCAATGACTGGTGCACTTACTCCGCCAAAAATCAGTTTTAAATATGAAATGTTAACGATAGAAACTGCAAACATGGGAACAACAGTAATTATAATGAACATCTCCAAGATACTGAGTAAGATATAAGTATTACTTGAAATACTATACATTAAATATGTATCTATTACAGGACTAGCAAAATCAAATATTTATAGCATAATTAAATTACAGGCGAAGTAAGTTCATCCGAAAAAAGGCATTTGAAGCTACTAAAATATGACAAAAATACGATACGGTCGTTAGTGTGCAGTTTCTTTTAAAATGAACCTCTTCGAAAATGTAAAAACAGCTGAATACCATGATGAAATGAATTTAATAAAATTTAATTATTTTTGGAGAATGGTTTTAAAAAGTATTACATAAATTGCCATATACGAGGGACAAGCTATAATTATTGAGAATAGAAAGATTGATACAAGTTTTTAGAATTTTTATTTTAAATATGTTCAAAGTAATTGCCATTTATATACAATAATGCATTTAACAATTCTCTACTTCCATAGTTTAAAAGAGTTCAACCAGCTGTCCTTAGGGATACTATCAAAAAAACACTTAACGGCGATATCAATCTCTTCTTCTGACTGGAGCCTTTTCCCTCTCAAATGTTTTTTGGGCTAAAAAAATAGCCAGAAGTCACACATCGCTAAATCTGGTGAGTGAGGAGGATGTTCTATAATTTTGATTTTGTTTTTCGCTAAATACTGAACAGTTGTCCCTGCTGTATGGGACGACGCGTTATCATGATGTAACATGATCCCCTTTCTGGGCCACCAAACCCGTACTTCTAAACAAGAAAATGGGTGTGCTTAAAACCACACGGCAGAAGTGAAAACTTCATCAAGGCGAGGTTAATAATACGAAATCCAACTTTTTTTTTGGTCTATATTGCATTAGGGTCATCCTGCATCGACGAATTCAGTTGATGAGATTTAGTGTGCTTCTTTTGACGATATTTCTTCACGCGCGCATTAGAGAATTCCCTTTTTCGTTTTAATTTGTCATCGATTTGACTTTCTTCATCCATCCTGTGTAACAGAAAAGAATTAAATGCTTATAAATTCGTATATAATGAGCAATTAAAGCAATGCTCTATTCTCAACGTTTCTGTTTCGCATTGGTATACAAATTATAGTAAATGCGTGTGGATGTTATTTAACACCCGGAATATACTGATCAGTTTCCGAGTCATCCATATCATTTTAATAAAAATGCTTAAACTTACATGAGCGCGAAATATTATATTATATTATTATAGAGATATTGTCTCATACACACACAACAAATTTTTTGGTTAACCGTCCGCGATGTTACCAATTAGCGAACGTAACACAGTCCGCTAAATACAATTTCGCGGCCGTTGCTATGGCAGCGAAATATAATCGTGTGATTGTACGAACAACTTTAAAGGGTCGGTTCGCACGCATGTATATATATATATATAAATAGACGATATGAATACTCGCTTACTAGTCCCGCGCTGGTCTGGTGCTAACGTGCCGGCTTCTCACCCGTGCGGCCCGGGATCGAATCTGCTCGGGGACAAGAATTTATTTATTCATTTAAATGTCAATTTAATTGAAATTAAATACCTCTATATGATATATTTCTCACGTTCCCTTAGTCGACTCGGGCTGACTTTACCCGAACGAGCGTTACATAGCCGAGCGTGACGGCTCAGTCTTGTTCAGTGCCCACAATCAACGCAACGCGCCCAAAGAAGTTTACACTTCAAAAATACTGCGTACATAACTTTTTTCATTGCCCGTTGTTTTTTCACCATCGTAGGGGTTTCCTCGTCTTCATGTATCCAGACTCGGCTTTTTTTTTTAACCGTCCGCAAGTGGGAACATCAAAAAACGGTATGTACGTTTCATAGGCAGTTACAATTTTAGAAATAATTTGATGGCCTACAACATTCAAGATATCTAAAGTTTGTTGGCAAATTCACACACGTTCTGCTTTTTTTAAATCTGTCAGATGATGAGGTACAAACCGAGATACAACCTTTTTCAAATGTAAATGTTCATGCAATATTGATCTCACTTGCGGGGATCCAATCTTCAGATTGGACTCTATCACTGTATAAGCAATGCGGTTGTCCTCCTCCACCATCTTCTTCACCGCAGCAATGTTTTCAGGATTAACAGCAGTTAAAGGAGGGCCAGCTCCTTTTTTGTGTACCGCCGACTTGCAAACTTGCTCAAATTCTTTATACCATCTATAAACAGTAGCCAATGATGGTGCGAGATACCCAGATGCCGATTTTAAACTTTCCCCACACTCATACGCGCTCAAGCCTTTCTTGAAATCATAGTAAATCATTATCCGAAAGTTCTCTCATGATAATTTCATTTTTCCGATAACAGAAGCTTATTCTATGGACTATTTCTCAGACACTATTCAACCAAATGTCACAAACTAAACTGCAACTGACAGATAAAATAATGCATTAATTAATAAACAACAATTTGATTTGCACGGGTAACTAGATTTTTCAATTCTCAATAATTGTAGCTTATCCCTCGTCATGATGTAAAAGTCGTCAACAGTACATTAGATCTTTCACTATTGAATGTGAGAAAGACATTCAAAACCAGATTGTTTGCGGATTAAAAGAGACGGACAACATTGTGGACACTTGCTTTAATTGATAGGAGTGTATTTGTAATCTGTTTATTTTTAGTTTTGCTGTTTACTAGCTTAAGCTTACATTTTATTTTCTGTTTACAAATCCAATTATTTATTAATCTGAAACTAAATAAAGTAATATATTTGTAATTCTCCTATATTTGTTATTTGAAAGTCTTTAAATACAACTTTATACCAATTAAACAAGAAATCTAAAACGTCTTTACCAGATTAAAGCACAAAAAACTAAATAGGTATTTCGACAACTATGTTGTCATCTCCAGTAGCACGGTTTTTAATCAGTGCTACTCACGTCACAAGCGAGGTGTGATGGAGCGAACGTTTAGTACAACGAATGATTAAAGATTTTCATACTATACCTTTTCCACAACAGGAAATACCTAATACTCTACAAAACTACTTGTCTGTTATGGCGCCACATCGAGTTATTTTGACAGATTTATGACAAGTGTCAACCAACTTGATTGAATTTCATTTGATTTTTGAATTAGAAAACTTAAAGAGCCCGTTGCGAATTTCACCCTTTGACTAAAGCGCACGAAGTCATAGCTTGTCGAGATGTATTTATTGGATCACATTGTGTCACGAAAACATATACGATAAATGACACTTTAGGAGTAGAAAAACAAATTTTTGAAAAAGCATGAGATAAATGAGCCCATCCGGTAGATTTGACATGTATTGATTTTGAAAATTATAGTTTTAAAGTAATTCTTTGATACTATGAAAGATGTTTCTTTTCGTGTTGAAAAACTAGTATTCGTTACTATAATTATGTACTAATGAATATCATTTAGATAATAATAGCAGAACCGAAAAGAACAGAAGAACAGTTTTCGAAAGCACATAAATCTCCTCTGAATAAATGTACACTTAGAGTGGGCGTTGTTCAACATTCCATTTCCGGTTTCGTGTTATTTATTATTATCTCTAATGACTCAGCTAATATCTCCCCAAAGTAAATTATATTAGCTCTATAAGCACGGCCACGATGCCTAGATTTATAATGGCAAATATGAGAGAAGCTTTATTTAATATCTCACGAATCTTTGTATTAAAATAGAAAAAGTATTATATAAAATTTCGAATGTTTTACTGTAAATCAATCAAAATTATGCTAAAAACGCTCTAATATTACATACAGTATAGAGTGATCAATGCTCGGGCACAGTCTTTCTAATTTAGAGCAAATTACATTCTCCAAAAGCAATACTGACTTAAACTAAATATTGTAGTCACACAATGTTTTTAATTACAATAAATCTTTTTAATTTGGAACAAACTGCATCTTCCGAAAGTAGTACAGGCAAGCATTGCAATAATATTGTATTGGGATACCTACACCTCTCTGTGAAGAGAAAAATAGACTTTAATATAAAAAAAAATTAATGGCGCTCGAGAACGGGCGATTTTAATTCAATTCGTACAATGTCATAACTGAATTTTGTGATACTGTGATACTGTCAATTTCTTCCTTATTGTTTACCATTTCAGTTGAAATGCTGCGATGGACAGGAGAGCAGCGTGTTTTCGCAGTGAAAGCTTATTGGAAAAACAATAATTGTTTTGACGATGCACGACGAGAAATTCGGCGTCAATTGCAAATTGAGCATAATCCGGGTCATTACGCCCAAGTTGGAATTGACACCAGTCTATCCTGTGAAGGCATGGGTTAGAAAATTGTAAACAACAGGATCTTCCTCAAATAATAAGCGTGCTCGATCAAGAAGAACTATTCGAACGCCAGAAGCAATTAAAGCAGTAAACGCCACCATCCAGCAAAGTCCACTACGTTTGGCACGGCGACATGTGGTACTATTAGGTTTGTCTCATCGCACTATGAGCGTATCACAGATTGCATCCATACAAGCTTCAGATCGGTGAACAATTGCAAGCCGGTGATGCCAACATCCGATTAACTTATGCTCAAAACTTCCTAAGAAAATGTGAAAAATATAAAATACTCCTAAACAATGTCTGGATGTCTGACGAAGCACATTTTCATTTAGGTGGATTTGTTAATAAACAAAATCTTCGGTATTGGGCTGCAGGAAATCGCGCGTCTACACCAGATACCGTTACACAGTGAAAAAGTGACATTGTGCTGGGCAGTATCAGCATAAGATATAATTGGATTAAAACGTTCTTCAGCAATCAAATTGCTGTAAACAAGTTTGCATTCAGGACTACAAGAATGTGTAAGCAGAGAAGGACATCATTTACAGGATGTTATCTTAAAAAAAATAACTGCTCTATGACTGCTTTATTTAATGGTATGGTTTTATAATTCTGATAATCATATATAAATATAAATAAAACCCGTTCCCAGGCGCCACCTGTATATGATACATCATATTTTACATATCAATACAACTAACAGTTAGTATGTTGTGTTTCGAAATGTCACATAATAGTCTACACAGGACATTAACATTACAAAGGCGCTTTTCAGCGCACAGGTCTAACCCCGTGAAACAATGCAAAAAGAGAAACTGGAATATTCAAAAGCATACTGGAGATTTAGTAGAACTACACATATGAAAAAATAGTTTTTAACAATGGCATTCAGATATTTTTAATAAATATGTTTCATACTTATTGCAGTAATTACCGCAATGGTCGGGATTCGAATATATAATCTTTCGTTTTCTAAATACTATAGTCTATAAAAACTGGCTAAACGAAATTTATTATAAGAATACTATTGAAAAGAAATGATAATCTATATTTATAAATAATCTGCTATAACTATTTGGATGTGACATATTATTAATGTGTTATCGGTACACCGACTTTCTAATTCACCGAAGCATTGCTTAAATATATCCAATATAATAACGTAAGTACTACTATTCTATATTTTCCTGCAAGGAATATGTAGTAGTTTCCTTCATTAAAAAATAGCCATTTCTGCATTTCTTGTACACGCTACACTAAAACCACAGAAAAAAATCACAGTGAGTTATAAATAACACCAAAACAAGGTGTTTTTCATTAATATGTCGCTTACCTTTATGGTCATAGAATTAGTTTAATTTTCATTCAGATTGCTTTACTACTGGAATGCTTAATAGTTATTTACGAACCAAGTGCGGGAAGACTGTTTTTCCGCATGAGCGCACATTGTAAGCACGAGCGACCGCAGGAACCAAGTGCTTTTAATTGCGCGAATGCGTGGAAGATGTCTTCACGCAAGTGGTTTGTACAATATTTTTTGTACGAACATTAAATTATAGAAATATTATTGATTAATGTCATTAGTATTACACCTAACCTAAAATAGATTACCCAATTAATTTAAGCATTTCATGTACGTAACTATTACTCACTTTCACTAAAATTAAGCTATTATATTCTTACACATGGCAAACATGAGGTATTTATTCTTATATTTATAAATTTATAGTACATTTATTGCGCTTTTTGGTTTAAATACAAACAATTCCGAACTGCCAATATGAATGTCGATGTGGTTCCAATAGATGGCGCTTGAATCTTGCTTAAGATGTCGCTTAAAATGTCATCAAATAGATGGCGCCACAATTTTTTTGGCAGAATTTTTAATTACTACTCCTATTTCCCCAACTTTTAGTGAAGAATAGTGGAGGGAAGTAGTATTTTATAGACTAAATTTTATTACTACCCAGTTAGATTTTTTTTTAAATGTCCCAAAGTGCCAGGGTTTTTTTCAATTTTTACAGTCGCCTCAATCGGGAAAACGTATTTCCCAGTCGAGCTACACATGCGCCAAATGTCACTTTACAGGCGGTGAGTACAAAAAAATAATACAAATTAGTTCAGTGGTCTGTAAATCTATACCATTTCAAACAATTATTTATCACTGTATTTAGTACTGGATTACTATGACTATAAAACAAAAACCCTGAAACACCTATACCACACTAAGCACAAAAAGTTAGATACGTATTTTGACAACTATGTTGTCATCTTCAGTAGCACTGATTAAAAATCACGTTGTCTATACACCGTAGCGAAACAGAACAACACTGTGTGGTAAAGGCGTTTTAGTGTTTTTGTTTTGTATCTAGTCACAGACTTTAAGTTACTTTCTATGACTATAAAACTTAAAATTTAAAGTATGACATTTAGTTAAATATCGTATACCTTCTGATTGAGGTCAGATGCTAGTCGTTTTTAGATTGCGCAAGCGCCTCTAATATAGTCTAAGGACTACCCAATTAGCCGATAAAAGTAATAATATTTTGGAGCAGATAAAACCCTTTGTTATCACTACATTTTAGATATTTCTGTGATGGTTAAGCATTTGCTTTATAAAAAACAACAATTATTCTTTGAAGAACAAGCCGATATGCAATTTTATTCATGTCGAAATAAAATTTAATAAACTAATTTGGTAGTTTTTATCTTTCTCATGCCAAAATTTCTTAAAATTCATTAAAGTCTTCTCTTAGTAGAAATTTACAAACAGCACTTAATGTAGCGTAATTTGAACAATAACCGTCTGCAATGCTTTGTAAAATTTACATGGGCTCCTCAAAATTGACAGTATGTCTTGCAGGACCAACACCATTACTAGCATACCATTACTAGCATGCCCAAATAGCAGCATAACTTTTGGTTCGTTTACACTGATCTAATCTAATCTTATCGCTTCGTTTCAGAGGTTTTTGGACGCATTTAATTCAGTACCATTTGAGAAGTGTTGTGTTCATCTGGAATATGGCACGTTTTACCCGAAGTGTTATTTCCAACAACCGAAGCAGTCTCATCTGAGGCGAGAAAAATTATCATCCTACAGGTCTTAGAAGACAAGCGCAACAATTTTATGTAGCTTCACATTTGGACTATACCTTTTCAACTTCAAATTAAAACTAATTGTTTTAAAATCCAGAATAGACAGATCCAAATAGAGACACATCAAATTAAAGTAGGTTAAACACATACAGGTTGGGAATAAGCACCTTCAAATTGACACTAAACACATTTTAATTTGAGACTAAGCATATCGATTGTCTTGTATATATGTGTGCTGTGAATTATTTATATAAACATTTTTCAAAATTTTATTTTAAATGTTTTTTGTACTCACCGCCTGTAAAGTCATATTTGGCGCATGTGTAGCTCGACTGGGAAATACGTTTTCCTGGTCGAGGCGACTGTAAAAATTGAAAAAAACACTGGCACTTTGGGACATTTAAAAAAAAATCTAACTTGGTAGTAATAAAATTTAGTCTATAAAATACTACTTCCCTCCACTATTCTTCACTAAAAGTTGGGGAAATAGGAGTAATAATTAAAAATTCTTCCAAAAAAATTGTGGCGCCATCTATTTGAGGAGATTTTAAGCGACATCTTAAGCAAGATTCAAGCTTTATCTATTTCAACCACAACGACATTCATATTGGCAGTTCGGAATTGTATGTATTTAAACCAATTAACTCAATAAATGTACTAAGATTTATAAATATAAGAATAAATATTTCATGTTTGCCATGTGTAAGAATATATTAACTTAATTTTAGGGATAGGTGAGTAATAGTTACCTATATGAAATGCTTAAATTAATTAGGTAATCTGTTTTAGGTTAGGTATGATACTGATGACATTAATCAATAATATTTCTTTAATTTAATGTTCGTACAAAAAATATTGTACAAACCACTTGCGTGAAGACATCTTCCACGCATTCGAGCAATTAAAAGCACTCGCTTCCTGCGGTCGCTCGTGCTTACAATGTGCGCTCATGCGGGAAAACAGTCTTCCCGCACTTGGTTCGTAAATAACTATTACCTGCTTAATAAGATAAGAATATATAACGTACAATTAGGGAGATATTTGTAAAGAAAATAGTTGTAAGTGATAAGAGTAAAAAAAAAATTATGGAAAAATTATTTCGAGTACTTTTAATACATCTGCTTAGAATGCAGAAGAGTTATTTATTAAAAACTGCTTTTAGATCAAATTAAAAGACGGTAGGTATTTCAAAAAACATTTTTCATGAAAATATTCTCAAATTCTCTTTTGAGCATTTTTCTATTCTTTAGAAATTTATTTAAACGTAGTAGTTAAAACCAATTTCAGTAACAATTGAAGTAGATTTTGAGAGGAAGGTTATTCTTCTATCATAAATACAAAGTTTGGTATTGAAATCTTTAGTCGTTTGGCTGCAATCGTCGTCACACATAGAGAAGTTTGACAATGATACTGATAGCGACTACAGTTATTAATACCAAATTTACTATTCAGGAGTATAATCTCTCTCTAGAAAGATATGTATGCAAAACCAACGTTTTCATTACCGGAGGTATTGAAACCTTGGACATGTAGAAAAATCTCGAAGTCGAAAATTTTCCTCAGTATATTTTCTACTTGGTGCAACCATTAATTAATAGTTATATTCTACAAGTATATCGTTAATTATCCCTACTAAAATACTAATATTTATTAAATCATGAAAATAAATGAGTACCTACGTCAAACAATCAATTTTCTACAAACTAGAGCATCGTAGAAATACTTGAAAATTTTATTTCATACCTTTAACATCGTCTTAAGTAATCCTTACAACAGAAGCATTCTTCGTATACGTGCTAAATTTAATGATGAGAAACAAAACAACCCAAATCCAAAATACAAATTTCCGTACCTTCATTTCAAGCTTAACGGAATCCGATAAACTCCTGCATCCTGGAATAATCGTCTAAATTGCATTTTCCCAGATAATATAAAGCGGCTCGATGCTCCTTCGAGCATCACTTGCATTCCATTCCCAACAGCAATTAATAACTCGAGAGTAGATGAAATCGATTTGCAGCATGTTCTCGTACCGCACAAATGGTGACTAAAATAACGGACACAGTCGATGCAATTAATATAATATCGGCAAAACTTCTCTTGAGGTCTATCTAAGCTTTATTACTACATCAAGGCAAGTCTAAGGTGTTGCGCTGAAACAGGATCAGTCGAGAGCAATTAAGCATGTTCTTTTTATCGAAAAACGAGCTAATGTCTTGCGTGAACAGAAAAACTAAGCGTTTTTCTTGTTCCGTCGTATTTTTTTGGGGGAAACTTCACTTTCATTTACTTTTACAAAATGTTTGCAATAATGAAAGATTAAGAAAATAATGTATCTCCCCTTTGTAAAGTTATGATAGCAATTAATCATAAAAACTTGTAGACGTATTATTAACAATATAAATTTTAAATAATCTATTAGTAGATGTACTTACTTACAAAGAAAATTACTTATTGTATAACTACTATTATAGATTTGAGTCTTTAAGTTACCCATAAGTGTCTTATTCTTTTACTTATCATTATACCGAATCTAATAATTATTTTATTTATATATATAATTTCATTTTTTTGCTTAGATAATAATTCTATACATCATCTTCCATCAATATCGTTCGAAAAATTGGAATTAATTATAATAATGTAACATAGCAATAATTCTGTAAGTTTTATGTATGTCTTAGACTAAGCATTTTTTACAAGGACTTACATCAAAATTATATTATTATTAACATAAACTGGTGAAATCGTTGAAGCTAGAATCAATGAAGTCGGAATTAAACTACCTGATGGACTCTAAGGGCTATGACGTTTCTACTTTCAATTGGTCGCAATATAATGAATGAAATAGTAAATAGTAGAATAGTATTTTAGACATTTTTCGATTTATAGACATTTGTTATTTGAAAAATAGAATTTTTCTACTGAAACACTTCTAAATAGAACGAAATGCATTAAAAAAATCATCTAAGACTCCAACTAATCATTGTAACGTATTGCTGTGCCCGTTACTATTTACTCTGCATTGCATATTAACTCTTTTTAATCATAAACGAAACACAACGCAGGTAGCACAGATATTACTGAATGCAGGGGGTTCCGCAGCGGTTTAATTTAATCTACTTCTTCTCCACTGAGGTGATTGACATGTGATGAATAGCCCTTATCTCTTACTATTAGATGCAGTGTTCCGTTTCTCAATATTTTGTTAAGGATAAGGTAAAATAAAAGAAAATATAAAAGTTTACAAATTTGTTTAC
This sequence comes from Amphimallon solstitiale, assembly GCA_963170755.1. Lineage (NCBI taxonomy): Eukaryota > Metazoa > Arthropoda > Insecta > Coleoptera > Scarabaeidae > Amphimallon > Amphimallon solstitiale. The sequence goes on from OY720675.1 coordinate 206,118,741, forward strand.
ATACTTGTAAAAATTTACATGCAAAATTGATATATAGTAATTATAAAAGTTACGAACAGCATGAAGAATAGGTATGAAAGATTTATTTTAGATAATTAATAAATAAAACAATGGAATTGGCCTAGGTTTTACTCCGGCTACCCAAATTATTCCCACTACATGAATAACCGTCTCATACGTGGTTCAAACTCACTGTTAATCCTGCGTGACACCAGTAAGCACGAATCTAATTCATAGAGTCATTTGCCACAGCTAAATGAAAATTGCGTAACTATTTATATGTCCTAGTATTGATTTCAAAACCATGCATTTTCACGCTTAGTCAATGATTCCTAAAACACATAACACACTAATTGATTGCACGTGCTCATCGATTTATTGAACGAGTGTTGTCCAAAACTCTTATAAATTTTCAAGACATAATTACCTTGTATCATCATACATTTGGTGAACTTTCGTGTATCCATATTATACACGTAATACTTATAAATTCAATTACACTAATTATCCTCAAAAAAAATTATACACATTTGAAAATAAATTGAATATCTTCTAAATTATAATTTTTCGGGTATTCCCCGTATATACATTATGTACTACTAGTGATGGATTTTTTAAACCGCATACACTATGTATTAGTTTTTTAATTTTAATGTAAAAAGTTTAAACCAAATTCAATTCAATTCGTCCACCAACTGAAATGTATACGAATCTTATATCTCCTGATATCAATCTCTATATAATTGATTCCCACATATAACATTTGCAGGTTAGAGAATTTACAAACAAATAAATTCGTACGTTTACACCACAGTGTTGATATTCTAAGAAAAAACTAATTTAATCGTCAAGTACACTAAGGAGGTACAATAATATCATTAATAATTATGAACAATATTAAATAATATACATCAGAACTGATAAATTGATATCAATATTTTCACATAATGTTTTTCTATTAAGTTCTTGTGTTTCTATAATTTAACTTTAGTGCTGTAAAACATTTCTTTAACTCAAACAAATGTGAATCTCTGTTATAATTGCAGTACTACATAGTATGAGTAAGCTTTTAAAACTCAGGTGTAGTAGTCTTGTTGTGAATTGACTCCTTCAAATAATATTGCTCTTCAAGTTCAAATCAGAGTAACTATAGAATCAATGTGAGAAAAACAACTAATAATCAATAATGCACTACACAACATGTTGTGAATTAAGTGAATAAAAAGCATATACTGAGTGGCCCAAAATTACACACAAATATAAATATACAATCCTACATAGATAAAATTATCAAAATTAAGAATAAATTTTTAGTGTTAAGTTTACAACACTATTACGTACGTTAAATTCGAATTTGTGTTTCTCATACATTACTGGACAATGCAAAAATTAGATGCACATTGCGTCATTTTTTAGTATTTGATAAATTGAAATACATTTAAGTTTATAGTCACAAATTGAAGTAGACTTTGATGTAAATTTACCTTTTTATGTGTGTGTATACTGCATACATCTCTTTTTCTGTCTATTATTATGTTTATCAAAAATAAACGATCAACATTTCCCAGTAATTTTAGTGACATTTATAAATGTCAAATACATAGTTTCCATTTCGTTACATAGTATTTTGTATATGAGACAAAACGTAACATTAATTTAAAAATCCCTGAACAATTGCCGTCCATTAGAGTAACTAATTTTGCATGAATGCACAGGAAATACGCGCCCCGGTTTAACAATGGAAGCCCGAAAGGAACTGAAGCTCGAACGACATTAATCAATTCACGGTACTGTAAATCTCAAAACCGGCCAAACCGTCATAAATTAATAATATCTATCCTTGCAAATTAACAAACAATTATCGCTTGATATTTACCTAGGTTTATGATATGGCGACACAATACATAGTGTGAGAAACTGCAATGATTAGTTTCGTGCACTTAACACAATGTTCGCGATGCGATGGACATTGGTTACCATTGCGGTCCAGATCCGTATTGGTCTGTTAATATGTCGTTGCCATTGTACGACCAGCGATAAGCCACTTCGTTCCCAATTGGTCTCAGTACACGTGAATAATTAACCACGAGGGAGCGTGATATACGCCGTAGACGAAATGAATGGTTTACGCATTCGTGATAGAATAATTAAACTCAAGATAGTACCCGAATATATCGCAAACGTGATATAAACTACAAAAATATATTATATTGTATAACGGGCGTTCTAGAAAGTTGGAAATATTATTAACAGATAATATTAAATAACGTTCCATTAGTTATGTTGGACGGGGAACTTTAAAATTGTCCAGTTTTAATAATGATTTATGCTTGTGAAATCGCTTTTATATAGAGGGCGAAATACTGATTCAAAACGTAATTCTAATTATGCAATATAATTTTTGTAATTATCTTTTTTCGATTTCAGATTTATAACAGTATTTATCTAATCATTAAATTAATAAATTAATATTAAGAAAATGGTTATGGTCATATTTAAATGTCAAATATAAATGTCTTAATGCAGTATAAAGAATAAAAAGAGGTGTGGCCACCACACGACTTTCTTGTACGTACCTATGAGCGTTCAAATTATAAAATTTTAAGAATAGTCGAAAAAAAAGTGCTGCGAATTTTGAAATTTCATGTATAAAAATAATATTGAAAATCCAGCTCTAAATACTTTTGTACTCTTGATAAATATATATATAGACATAATTTAAGACATATTTCCAAAAATCGGTAGGTATTCGATAAGAGTAAAAGTGATATTTCCAGTCCGAATTTTGAAATTTTGTATATACAAAATGTATTGAAAATTATGTTTTAAATACTTTTATACTTGTAATGTACCTGCCTAGAAAGCTTGATTTACTAGATATTTGCGAAAATTTGATTTTTGATAAACGACCTACTTCCGATAGGAATTTCGAAAAACTTTTTTTTTAAATTCTTCTCAAATTTAATTTTGCGTACATTTGAATTCTTTGTAAATTTGTTTAAAACTTAGTAGTTGAAGAAATATTGGTTAAATTCGATTTATTTCACTGAAAGAAACTACTACTTCCGGTCCACCGATTTTTCTGAAAATCTAATCAGGTCTCAAAAGGGAGATTATACATGTAAATACAAAATTTGGAATTGATAGCTGTAGCCGTTTGACCGCTATCGTGGTCACATACACACTGATACACAGAGAGAGAGACACATACAGAGAGAGAGAGAAACATTTTTTTAAATAATTTTATTGGTATCAGGGGACTTCAAAACATGGACATCTGCAGAAATATCGAGTTCGAAAATTCTTCCTTATACCACGTATACGAAAGTAAAAGGGACATGCTATAATTTTATTTAGACTAATGAACGATATAATTCGTTAGAATTGGATGGTATCTTCTAATATTATTATTGAAATTTACTTCTCATCAGCGCAGAAATTCAAATATTTAAAATCTTCTTGTTGAAAATCGGTTTAACCAGCTTGAAAAAAACTGAATTTCTAAAATTTTTGAACAAAACATGTCTCTTATACTTAAGCCTTAAAATCCAAACAAAAAAAAAGTATAAAATATTGTTTCATAAAACATTTGCGCACTTGCACACGTGCACAAAAATATCATATTAAACTTGTATTTTAGTATACTATTATGGAAATAAATCCAATTAATTTAATGTATACTCAAAATACTTTTTTATTTTTTGTTGATTACATTAGACAGGATCGTACCTTACAATGACGCACAGGCAGCAAAATCAAAATAGAATTTTTACCACTCAGTAATTAAAACCCCTGGTTGTAGTTTTACAGAGGACTGCAATTTTTTTTAATATTTTTATTTCAGTATGGAACCGAAGAGCAAAAAATTGCCTGGAAATCAATATGAAAAGAAACGCTTAAAGAAAGAGGAACCAGGAAGGAGTTAGTTCAGAAGTCTTGTTTAGATGAGCCGTGTACATCCAAATGAATTGCTACTGTTTTGGATTTATCATAAAAAACTCAGTGCCGCCCTAATCGCTTCTCTGAAGAGAAACAAAAGTAGATATTAAATCCTAAAAAGAGCTAGTAGATACTAAATGCTGTATTGTGAAAAGCATATCATCTAAAACTCGCAAAATAATGGTTGTTGAAGGGGTCCGCATAAAATTAAATAATTTGAGTTTTCTCTTACTAAAAAAAGAGGTAGATTTTTGAGCTAATATTATTTGAAAGTGTTGAAAATGGCAAAGTTGTTGAGTGAAATTGGTTGCTTTATTCGTGCAAAAATAATTCTTTTGCTATTAGTAACATGCCAAAAAAGCTATTCTGACTGAGAAAAAATTATAAGAGCCTTCACAATGCACAAAAGAATCTATTAATCAAGGGCATGAAAAGAAATAGAATAAAAAGAATATCAACGAATTATGAATATGCAAATTCAGCATTGGAGAGGACTTCTAAAGAGAATTATGTCAATAATTAGAGTATTGGCCTCATAATGCTTAGCTTTTCTTGGAACAACTGGCACATTTAATGCATTCTAATAATGGAAACTTTCTAAAGTTGGTAGAATTGCTTTCTGAGTTTAAGCCAGCTATGAAATAACATAGTAGGAGAGTTCAAGACGTGTCTGATAATTGGTTTATGACTTATGTAAAGAATAATATACAAAACGAATTGATAAATTTGATTCAAAATGTAAATTTTATACAAAATTGTCGAAGTATTCGATAGAACGTATTCTGACACATTTGGAAAAATTTGATTTTAAGTTGAAGTAGCCCAGAGGTCAAGGCTGTGACAACGGACTTATTATAAAAGGAGTAAGAAAAGGAGTACAAAATAGAATACCTACCACAAAAATATCCATGTGCGTTTTATGGCCTTCCGCAGGTCATTGTTTGAACCTACTTGTGAATGATGCAGCGTCTTCTTCTAAAGAAACAAGAACTTCAGCAACTTTTTTTCTGTTGTATTAAAGCTTTGCTTTTTTTTCTTATAGTTTTAGAAAGCGTTGGGGAGTGCTAAAATATATGTCTAAAACTTAATTCTAAAACCACTGATTGCTACCAGATGGTCAAGTAAAGTAGGTGGTTTAAAACCCTAAGGATTTCAACTTCAGAAGACGTCAGCAGACATGCACAAACCAAAGGTAAAACAAGAGGTCTGACAAAAATGATAAATTTGTATGATTTTGTAGCGATATTATCGGAACTATAGAAAAATGAGAAGTTACGGACAATCTGGATATGATCAGAGTTTCGAAAATGAAGTTCCAGCCATAATGAAGGAACGTCAATTTGGCTTTGAAGACGCTGTCGATGAACCCTAACAGAAGAGCATAAATTTAAATAAAAAATGAGTGTTTGAAAATAATATGCCAGGGATTGAACGAAAGTCATTACGCCAACAATAATAATATACATGATGTTACAACTGCAACTCATATAGAGTTCGCAAAATTCGACTGTAATTATGATCATTGGGTAATATTTATGGATTTGTATTTATCAGCGATACATAGATGACAAATGATGACGATGACAAATTGCCTAACAGATACGAGAAAGGTCAGGTACTTGAGGAGTAATTTAGTTGACAAGGGATTCATCATTGGGAATGATAATTATAAACTATTCAACAACGTGAAGTATGCTCGAAGAACAGTCCGAGAATGAGAGACTAAACATGCATACTCATTGAAGCTGTTTTTTGAACTGCCGTCACTTGACAATCCCACTTTCAAAACATTTCTTCAAAAATGTACTGGTCGAAATGTTCCTGGTCAATCCACCATAAGCAAATATTATGTTTCTAAGTGCTTCACGAAACCGGTAGAATGTATTAGAAGACATCTTTCAAATCAGTACCTATGGATAAGTGCCGACGAAACTGTCGATATATTAAGACTCTGCGTGGTAAATGTTGTATGTAGCTGGTATACTACATCCAACTATTTCATATAACGCATATGTAATAGCATCTAAAGTTATAAATACAGTTGATGGGGAAACACTTGCTAAAACTGTTGTCGAGAATTTGCACAAAATGCTTCATTCGGACGAGAGGTAGGTACAGGGAAAAAATACTTTTATTTGTTAGTGACAGTGCCGCATATATGTTAAAAACAGACAGACTATTAAAGGAAACATATTCTTATATGCTGCATATTACTTGTGTAGCACATGCTCTCCACAGAATCTGTGATTATATCACAGACAACTATCCGAAAGTTTCTGTGACTTACATATATACCTTTATACGTAAAACGTATATGCATATATGCATGTGTTTGAAAGTTGATAGACTTGTATCCGCTTTTAAAAAAGTTTACAAAAAAGCACCATCGAGAATGGCTCTTTACAAGAAAAAACTTCCATCTTTGTCACTACCTCCCTCGCCAGTAATAACTAGATGGGGAACATGGCTGGAAAATTTCGTTACATGTTTAAATGACGATGCTCGAAGTATTTCTGAGTGCAAGGAACTAACACAAATCCTAAATTTAAAAAATCAGTTGTTATTCCTTCAGGAACAATTTGGATATTTGCCTAAACTAATCACAAATTTTGAAAATCGAAATGTCAAGTTAAAATGGATGGATTAACAACATTAGATGTGGCTATTAATAATTTCAAAACTATTCCAAGTGACTTCGGATGTGACCTTCGGTAAAAGTTAGATGCAGTTTTTAATAGAAATTGAGATTTAATAACATGCGGTAATTGTGTATGGGGACAATGACACAAAATCTAACTGCTAAATACGCTGAAATAAAAGAATATTTCTAGTACGCACCTATAACCAGTTGCGATGTAGAGAAAACATTTTCTATCTACAATGATGTACTTGATTCAAAGAACAAATCTTACAGAAGAGAACCTTGAGAAAGTATTGCTAGTAAATATTATAACCCCTTTACTCGACTTGAACTACAAAATGAACAAATAATAAGGTATTTTGTATTTTATAAATCACCACCCACTTGTTATCTAATTATATAAATAAAATTAAAACCTCTTTAAAAATACAACATTTCAATAGTGCGCCCATGTGCGATGAGTCATCAACCTTTCGTATGTCCGCTCACTACATATTAATCTGCGAGCAATAACATCCTCGGCCTTAGTGGTGATGAATCTCTCCACAATAAAATGTGATAAATGTATTCTGCAGCTGGTAAGTAAACAGATGTAATTAGCGTTATTACATCAGAATACATCTAATTATTCCAGTTTTCCGAATTGCTTTCTGAGTTTAAGCCAGCTATGAAATAACATAGTAGGAGAGTTCAAGACGTGTCTGATAATTGGTTTATGACTTATGTAAAGAATAATATACAAAACGAATTGATAAATTTGATTCAAAATGTAAATTTTGCAGATCATTTGCCCATTGCAGATCATTTGCCCAACTTTGTACAATGGGGATTTCCTTTGTTTACCAGGTTAAACACTAAACCGCTAAACTCTAATATCCTGAAGAGGGTACATTGATTGCCACTGTAAACAAGGTTACAAAATTATAGTAATATTTTCAACCCCTATATTAGTGACAATATTAAACAAAATAGTCCACAGTAGGTTACATAATTTCATGTTCGCATGAGTCCAATTGTTATATGAGTCGATTCACGCTTCTAAATGACTTGCGACCAATTTATGTACATCGAATTTGACGTGTTCAATGCAATCAGCAAGGAGAAACATTACCCCAAAACATTGTATTACTATTGACTAAAGAAAGTCTTTCATCAACGCAACACAAAATGGAAGTCAAAATTTAATAGACTAATTGTAATGTATATTTTTTTTCATTCTTTAAATTTAATTGATCACAAATATTAACGTATTGGAAGTAATTTCATTTTAAAACGACGATCAGAATAAAATTAATTGCATGCAAGTAGTGAAAAAAGTAAGTCACGCAAGTATACATATACGAAAAAAATTTTTTCGTATATGAATAAATGTATGAATGCACATCTACCCTAAGCCGGCACTGCGAACAAACAACGTGCAGACAGCTGTTTCGGCCTTACATTGGTCTCATCAGTGCACGAACGTGTTTGTTCACAATGCCTCAAAAGCTAAAAAAAAAAAGGTTAAAAAAAATTGAAAATGATGAGGGTAATAAACTTCTAAAGCTGTTACTAAAAATTGCAAATAAAGTTTTATCAATGTAATAACTTTCGTGCAACTATGCTAAAGTGTAACTACTTATTGAAACCACACTCCTCGTAAATTTAGACTACTCTAAACGAAAGTTTCTGCAAAACTTAGAAGTATTACAAATAGTTTACGTTACGTTTTACCAGTATAATCGATGACGAAAGTATACGAACGATGTAGAAAGCCGAAAGCGAAATGTTTATAAATGGAGAGTAAATTTTCGGGCACCCCATTTGATTTAGTTATCGCAACTGGATCGCCACTCTTAAATAATCATAAAAGTTGGAAAGTTTTCACAGACGAAGTAACAGATAAGATTACCAAGATATGTACGGCACTGCCGAGAACTACAATTTAAACAACTTAGCTTGCTTAATATAAATGGTTCAGTATTAAATATAACTGGTAAGGTGTACTTTTGTTCATTATATTATTACACTTTCCAGTCTTTAAAGAATAACGAATAATATTTTAACAAGAATATGGGTAAAATTTAATGTGTATAAACGGCTACGAGCGTACATAACTTTAGTTAATTACAAATTTTCCCGTATATATTTTACCTCGATTAGTAGTGTTAAGCATTATGAAAAAGATACATAATTTGTACTAATAACACCATCTTCAATTTTATATATAGGCCATAAAACTGAATATGGTTTTTATTTTCATAGCTGTTTTTTCCTATTTTCTAGGCTCTGAATCCACTGCTATACATATATTCTTGCCATCATATCATGTCTTTCCGCAAAAAAAAAATCAAGAAAAGATCAGCTACTTATTTAGAAAAAAATATTTACTTTCAAAACTAGCATCGAAATATCTACATATTACAATCATATTATTTGGTTTTAGCAATTATTTTCTGTGCTTTATCTTTTCCGTTTTCTTATAAAACTACGTCACGAAGACCTCCTCTTATGGACTGCGTCCGGAATATCACATTTTACCAGCCAGCAGTAGTCGGCCATCATGTTTATATTTCATCACCGTTGGTATCGTTTCCCCATTTCTTTGTTGTCCTTATGAAAGCGTCTTCCTTGTTCTTCGCTGAGTTTGATGCTCATGTTTTTTTAGCCTGGATACTGGTGATTACCTGCAAAGTAATATGTGGTATCTTTAAATGCACGCCAAGCTTGTAGTTCCGATAACGTTATTATCACTTCAACCTCTCTATCATTCTTTAAGGTTTTGATATGGTGTCAATAGAGAAAAGAAAACTTTTGGCACAAGTAGCTCAAACACTCTCATACCATATTTAGGGCTTTGAGGAACTAATTCATTAAGCCTAATTTAATATTGACTGACTTATGATTTTAAGATGGCCACAAATTTGTTACCCGTGAATACTGAATTTGATTTAGTAATAATTTTCGTAAATTTCCTGCATTTGAACAGAATGAGCTCCAGGTAAAGAAGCATATTTATTTTAGTTGTGCAAAAAACTCCTTTTAGGTTTTGCTTTGAAGAATCAATGAAAACAAGGAAGGGGAATTGTACCTTTCTGCACCCAGATTTTCAATATAAAATATGGTGCTAAATTTGTTCTACGACTTCTGTACCAAGAAAAGTTTATTTCAGGAGCCCATAGATATAGCATCTATGTACTCTAGAGCCAATGAGTTGTTCACTATTTTTTGATAGATTAGGTTCCCAATTACGTCATTTAATTCCGGTTGAGTGAATAGTTGTGGTTAGTCATTTACTTCATAAACATTTATCACCGTACTCACGACTTTCCTAAGTTGAACTCTGAGTTGAGATTTAAAATGGAAGTGGTACGGAAGCCTCTTGACTATGTGGAATGGAACATGTGGTGGAATTTAGACTTGGATCGGATATTTCATTCTTGTATTGAAATTCTCTTGCAACAACAAAAATAGCAATTGTTAACATGGTTTTGACCCTCTCCACATTATAAGAATACGGAAAGGCAAGAATTAGTTTTTGACCTTTGCTCCACTCTCTTAACATTCCTTCACACGATCGCTCAAATTGATAAAATGTGCATATTTTGCTTTAGCATTTTTTTTTAACTGAACGTATTAATGCGCCTACCACATTAGCTTCCTAACTTACGCTCCCATGTAAGGAGCCAATAGTTAGTATTTAATCAGAAGTTTGAGAGTCACGGCAGATCAAGATCAATCATTTTGATATAACGCGCCCGTTCCAGTCACAATGACAATAACAACATCAGGAGGAGGACTTCTTTGAAAAAAATGTCTCTAGAACTAGTTTTATCTCATATATTTCAAAGAAGTATAATCCGTGAAACTTATCTGATGATGTAGAAGAGGACAACGTGCAAGATAAAAATCAACGTGAAACAAAATGAAAATGGTGTGAGCTTTGCAGCATCGGCTGACTAAATATAATTGCAAAACTGCTAGGATTCAGTTTTCTTGATACATACAGCGAAAATGCGGAATGAATCTGAATATAATAATTGACTGATAACTATTTTTCTAAATATAATTTGGCTTTATTTTTTTCGATTTAATGTTTTTATAATCAATTTGATTATCTTCAGTTGTTTTATCGCAAGAAATTATTAAGAGAGTTCCAGATCTGTAAAGAAATATATTATTCTGTTATTTTATTTTAAATCTTGGATTGAGTTGGTCTTTACTTGATGTAAATCCATTTCATGTGAAATAGAACAAACAAATGTTTATGATGTACACTGTATTTAATATTTAATAACAACAACAACGACAGCTGTTTCGCTACATTGTAGCTTCTTCAGATTGACATATAATAACTACCTACATACACTTAAACTCTTATACCGGGTGTCCACACGAAAACTTTATATTGAATTATTTCTGGTGTTTTTGAAGACAAAAACTTGAAATTTTGGGTGGTTGTTCAGGATATAGGGGGACAATGAATAGTGTATTTCATACCGCCCCATCGGGTCACCCGCCGCCGCCGGCCACCCCCACTCCAATATTTTAAATGACACCCTGTATTTTTTTTTGGTGGTTTTGAAAGAACACAATTTTCTTGATATTCCTATGTGAAAAAACTAGTAACACACATTATGACATTTATGAGATATTTAAATTTAAAAGTTTCAGATATCAGAAATTATTAACTCCGAAAAATCATAAGTTAGTCATGGAAATACTTAAAACAAGATTTATTCACAACATTTTAGTTAAATTAAATGCTCAAATTGTTTACCGTTTACATTTAAACATAAATAAAGTCTATTTTCAAAAGCATTTCTAACATTTTCGAACACTTGTGGCGTTAAATTTCGACATTCCTCTGTTATTCTATTACGTAAATCAGCTATTGATTGTGGCGGTGTCTTATAAACAACAGACTTCAAATGTCCCCACAAAAAGAAATCTAGGGGAGTTAAATCGGGGGAGCGAGCTGGCCATTCAATAGAGCCCCTACGTCCAATCCAATGTCCTGGGAAAATATTATCCAAATAATTCCTAACGTCTAAACAGTAATGTGGCCCAGCTCCATCTTGTTGAAAATATAATTGCTCCTCCTCTATTTCATTCAAGTTTTCTTCTAGACACTGTATGATAAGAGGATGTATTAGCTCTTCCAAAAATTGTAAGTACTTAGGTCCATTTAAATTTTCCTGGAAGAATATCGGGCCAATTACTTGGTTATTAAGAATTCCAGCCCACACATTAAATTTTTGGGGATATTGTGTGTTGCCTTCTCGGAAAAAATGGGGTTTTACGTCGCTCCAATATCGACAGTTGTGTCTATTCACAAGACCATTTAAGTAAAAGCAACTTTCATCACTAAAGCAAATACTTCGCAAAACATTTCCATTTTGCCGAATCATATCTGTCATTATTTCACAAAATTCGACTCTTCTGTCGAAATCACCGTCACTCAACTCTTGGTGAAGTTGAATTTTATAAGGGTGCATTTTGTTTAATTTTAATATCTTATGGCAGGTTGATTTTGGCACTCCCGAAACTTCGGATAATTTTCTCAACGAAAGCTCTGGGTCTAAATTAATATGCCCAAGAACTGCTATTTGCATAGCTTCATTTAGTACACCACAATTATTCGTATTCCGTTTTTTATTATTTACAGATCCAGTTTGCAAAAATTTTTCTATTAGCGTTCTGACATAAGCAACAGATACGTTTCTGTTTGGATGGTTTTCATTGAATAACGTCGCCGCTTGGGAATAATTTTTGTTTGCAATCCCATACAAAATCACTATTTCAGTTCTCTCTTCAAGAGTATAAACCATTTCAGCGAAAAAGCCGAAACTTTAAGAACAATTTTACAAGTATTAATATTAATGAAACACAAAAGTCACAATTTTGACAATTCTAATTTAAAGTAAACTATTTCCATGACTAACTTATGATTTTTTGGAGTTAATAATTTCTGATATCTGAAACTTTTAAATTTAAATATCTCATAAATGTCATAATGTGTTATACTACTTTTTTCACATAGGAATATCAAGAAAATTGTGTTCTTTCAAAACCACCAAAAAAAAATACAGGGTGTCATTTAAAATATTGGAGTGGGGGTGGCCGGCGGCGGCGGGTGACCCGATGGGGCGGTATGAAATACACTATTCATTGTCCCCCTATATCCTGAACAACCACCCAAAATTTCAAGTTTTTGTCTTCAAAAACACCAGAAATAATTCAATATAAAGTTTTCGTATGGACACCCGGTATATAGTTTTCTGTTATTAGGAATTCTTAGAACTAATATATCAAGAACAATTTCTTGTCTAAAAGTATCGGGTCTATACAAAAAGTACATGAAACTAAATATATTGCTAACAGATGTGTGTGAGATTAGGGAAACTGTATTACTGACTGAACAGATTTAACAATGCTGATGAGTTTAGGTCTACTTGATCGTTTAATAGGTTGTCTGAATGTTTATATTTATTAATTTCTAATGTCACTAGTAAATCTAGTTTAATACTTTTATTTTCGATGTGAAGAATATCAAAATCTTTTTTAAAACTGTGAGTATTATCTATCAAATGATTCGAAGTCGAATCATTTTTTCGGTTTATGTAAGCAGAGTAATGATCAGCGATCCGTGTTTTAAAAGCTCTTCCTGTTTGACCTATATATCCTTTAGTACATGTACCACAATTTAACCTATAGACTCCCGATTTATTGTTGTGATTAGTTTTTGCTTTATTATTTTTGATGTATTTCGCAAGGTTGTTGGTAGTTTTGTATGTAATGTTAATTTTCTCTTTTTTAAGTAAGTTTGTTAGTTTTATTTGGTCCTCCCCTAAGTAAGTGAAAGATTTGAACTTTTTAATTGTATTGTCTTTAGTGATTGGATAAATTTCTTGTAACGTTTTGTTGAATAATCTCTTAGAAATTAATTTATCTATTAAATTTGGGTCGTATCCATTATTATAGGCAATTTGTTTAATAATGTTATATTCTTTCCTCTAGTCTGAAGTGGACATAGGTATACTAATTAATCTATGAATCATACTGTGGAAAGCTGCTAGTTTGTGTTGGTATGGATGGTTGGATTTGTTATGAATGGTTATGTCAGTATGTGATTCTTTGTAGTAAATTGAAAATTGCACTTGGTTATTGACTCTTTTTAACGCAAGATCTAAGAAATTTATACTATTATTCACTTCTTTTTCTAGTGTAAACGTAATATGAGAATTAATAGAATTAATAAATTCAAAGAAATTATTCAATTGTTTGTTTGTACCTGTGTATCCTACCAAAGACACTACAACACTAAAGACAATACAATTAAAAAGTTCAAATCTTTCACTTACTTAGGGGAGAACCAAATAAAACTAACAAAATTACTTAAAAAAGAGAAAATTAACATTACACACAAAACTACCAACAACCTTGCGAAATACATCAAAAATAATAAAGCAAAAACTAATCACAACAATAAATCGGGAGTCTATAGGTTAAATTGTGGTACATGTACTAAAGGATATATAGGTCAAACAGGAAGAGCTTTTAAAACACGGATCGCTGATCATTATTCTGCTTACATAAACCGAAAAAATGATTCGACTTCGAATCATTTGATAGATAATAGTCACAGTTTTAATAAAGATTTTGATATTCTTCACGTCGAAAATAAAAGTATTAAACTAGATTTACTAGAGCCATTAGAAATTAATAAATATAAACATTCAGACAACCTATTAAACGATCAAGTAGACCTAAACTCATCACCATTGTTAAATCTGTTCAGTCAGTAATACAGTTTCCCTAATTTCACACACATCTGTTAGCAATATATTTAGTCACATGTACTTTTTGTATAGACCCGATACTTTTAGACAAGAAATTGTTCTTGATATATTAGTTCTAAGAATCCCTAATAACAGAAAACTATATATAAGAGTTTAAGTGTATGTAGGTAGTTATTAAATGTCAATCTGAAGAAGCTACAGTGTAGCGAAGCAGCTGTCGTTGTTGTTGTTATTAAATATTAAATACAGTGTAAATCATAAACATTTGTTTGTTTTATTTCACATTTTATTTTAATATTTATTTTTTGCGTTTCATTGCTGTAACGCACTTTTTTCCATTTTTTTAAAGCCAAAATATGCTATAAACGCTCTTCTTACGAAATTTGTGAGGTTTTGTTTTTGCTTTGAAAGCGCACGCCTTAACTGCTTTTTAAGTCAGTATTAAAATCAGCCAATGCACAAGACAAACTTTGTATTTTGTAATAACTTCACTCAAACTGAAATTTTTGATGTTGTTCTACTGATTCAATTTTAGATTCTTTCATTTATATTCTTGTATATTATAATAAGGATTACTGAAACTTCAATGAATGTTCCAGGTTGTTCCACCGATACCTAAGTAGCTCACATTAAGCGTTCCGAAATTACATTAAGAGTAGTTGGATTTATCCATTGTTATCTATCATTAGTTCTACGTAATCTGAGCAGTCTGATTATGACTATAATTACAATTGCTCTCGCGATTAGTGAATTATATGGAATGCTTATTATTTTTGTTCATATTACGTTACCGCTTTTTCTTCCCAGTAGTCAGAACTCTGACTTTCTACCGCTCACTACGTCCATTTCGATCACATCTTATTACTCTGCTACTCTATCCTATGGGTGATCCTCTGCATCCAGTGTCCGCTAGTGTTCATTACAGACCGGCACCCGTCGAAACACATGTGAATCTCCCAAGTTTATACATGTTAAGAAGAAATTATATCGTTTAATACATATTATACAGCGAGATCAAAAATTATATTGATAAAGATTTGCCATGGAATGTAAAACGTCTGTCTTAAGTTATATCATTAAGTGCCATACTGACATTTGACTGACATAAAATTTGTAAATATACAATGACAGTATGACACTTAATGATACAACTTAGGGCAGACGTTTTGCATTCCATGGCAAAATTTATCAATATAATTTTTGATCTCGCGGTATATATTTTACAAAATCTAATTTTGAACCGACTTGTAAATAATCCCTGCCTTTATTTACAGTCCCCTAATATAAAAATTTATCTGTCATGTATTACTGCTTTTCCTTTAAATATTAATTTTACTACTTAGTTTCATTATTTATGTATTTTGTTAAATAAAAACTGTTTTTTTTTATTAACACATTCTCCGACAGCCTGGACGATTGAGGTGTAAACATGTAAACATTACATTAATTTTTCTCCTAATTGATCATTGTTCACAAACAAAATATGTCCACATTGTTTTTAAAATTTCCTGGAGACCTAAGTAAATATTTTATACGTGTTTAGTGTAAAGAAAAAAATGCAACAAGAATAACCAAAGAATATAGATGGAGGAAATGGGAAGATGAAGGACTTATTGCTGAAAATTTTGGACACACTTTTGACACAAACTATTTACACTTAAATTTTATAATTGTAAGCAATTAATGTGGAACATTCATCTTAATTTTAATAATTTTACATTTTAATATAATAAAACAACGTTATATTATTATGTATATGAGCAATTCTTATTCATATGCGCTTTCAACTTTTAAACATACTGAATTTTAGAATTCTTTTCTATACAACCTCCTACAATGTCCTTAATGTTCAATGATAAATAAAAAAATTATAATATAATACTAAATTCCAAACATGCTTTTTAGATTTTTCAACAGTTTGAATAATAAGAATATTTTATTGTAATTTTTCTTAAATGCTGACTCTACAATCTCAATCTGCCTACATTCTGGCTGAAGATGACAATTAGTCGAAGCTAGCAATAGCAAATTTTTGTAAGGAATTTAGCAGAGTTTGATTGGAGCATACGATTATGTTAACGCTTTGCACATAGCGGTCCCAGTATATATCTTTATAAATAATGTATTGGGGAATTGTTATCTCTCGTGACACCCCTGTATCTGTCCCTATGTTAACTTCTAGTTGATGTAACAAACACATGGATCTCGCTATACACGAAAATTACGCGACCAGTGGCTCCTAGTAGACTATGAGTGGGCTGTAAACCACAAAAATTAACAATAATAGTTTTCAAATCAATCTTAATGAAGTTATATTAATTTTCAAATTTTTAGCCTTTGATCATAATGACAGTTAAGTTAAAAACTCTTTTTGAAATAATTTTCTTTGCTATACAAAGCAAAATAGTTAATACCCAGGTTTATTTCTGGATTATAATGTTATTACTTTTGTGACAGCTTTCAAATTATAAGTAGATTGAACATGCAACTCAAATCAAGTTTTCCGTTAAAGTAAATTTTGAACACAAAAAGTAATTTCCTGCAAATTAGTAGCAAGCAAAATCATTTATGGCAAATAAATATTTACTACTAGCACCGCTAGAAAAACAAAACAGGTTATGCTAGAACACAAAAGATCTTTCTGGAATAATCTCTTATTAATAAGGTTCATTGTACGAAATTCTATCTAATCCGTGACTATTATATCACATGAATAGGCTGCAGTAGGTCGTTATATATCTTCAATATAATTTCCAATCGTATATGGCTTTAATGAGGCTTCCTAGTTTCCGATCATTACACGTATTAGATAATAGTAATGCAGTAAAGGATATCACTAACAAGAGGAATGTAACATATTATGTTTAGTACTAAATCAGGATTTTATTTGCGGAGTTACAATGGAAAAGTAAAGAGTAACAAACAGAAACATATAGAGGTAATAAAAAGGTTTTGTGACCCGATGATTAACATTGTGGCTTGAAATAAAACGTGGTATCTTACTTTGATCACCGACACGGATATAGAAGAAATACACTTATACATTGTTAATTAAATTTTGTATGCAGTGTATTTCATTAGTTTGAGGTAGAACAGACTGATAACGAAAATTTTTTAAACGGAACTATTTCTATATTATTACACTTTCCTCTTTTATGTACAGTTTTTTTAAAACTGTACATGAAAATCAATGTGTTTAAAAAATTATATTTTTCGAAAACTAGGTATTGGATGGATAACATTTAGTGATCTAGTCATAAAAGCAGGAATTTTATTTTAAAAATCACCCCATGAATTATCCATATATTCACATAAAATTTCTTGTTCTGCCTCTGCATGGTAGATTTTATAATTTTGCTGTATTTATATTATACTTCCCATTTTTTGAAATATAGAAATCATACACTTATCAAGATTGTATAAGTAAAAGAAAAGATCATGAAAAATTTTACTTTATATACCATTGGTCGCATTCTGGCAAGCAGTTCTAACTAATCAATTTCGCATCTAATATCATGACTCACTTCATGGAGATAAGAAAATTATATTTAAAATTACAACAGCTGAATAATAATTACCTTTATTTACAACCATACGCGTAATGTTGGCATTTCTGACTTTTAAAAAGTTGGGAAGTGTGACTTTGTTCACGTTTACTTCCCGCCCTCTTATTACTGCTCTTATTTACTTCCCGCCCTCTATTACTGCCCTCGTTTCTTAACCTCAATGTCAATTACAATTTAAAACTGTCAACTCGATATGTCAAAACCTTATCGGAATTTTTAACAAATAATTATTAATTGTATGGTTGTAAATAAAATTAATTGTTACATTAGAATTATTGGAAGCTTGAATACATGTAGATAGGCCGCCCTGCTATTGCTGATATGAAGAAATAGTGGTTTCTTGTCCTTCTCCATTCGAGCCAAGATATCTGGATTGCTACGGGAGGACAGTTTCCCTCAGTTCAAGTGGAGTGCAGACCTTGAAGGCTTTACTACTCAACATTTCTTTTATAATCTATTCACCGAAAAAAAGTGGCGTATATTTATTTGACGTTTACGCTAGATCATCACAAATCTGACAACTCAATATGTCAAAACTTTTACCGGAATTTTTACCACAAATAAATATAATTATGGTTGTAAATAAAATAGTATACAAACCTCGGTGAAAAGTTTCATTCCTGTCTCGAGATA
This sequence comes from Amphimallon solstitiale, assembly GCA_963170755.1. Lineage (NCBI taxonomy): Eukaryota > Metazoa > Arthropoda > Insecta > Coleoptera > Scarabaeidae > Amphimallon > Amphimallon solstitiale. Next base: position 206,137,301 of record OY720675.1, read on the forward strand.
AAGTAAACCTTGACGCTTCGCGTCTCGGTTAACTACCTAATCTCTCGACAGTAATGAAACACTTTCCACCTCGGTATGTAATATACTATTATTTACAACCATACGCGTAATATTGGCATTTCTGACTTTTTAAAAGTTGGGAAGTGTGACTTTGTTCACGTTTACTTCCCGCCCTCTTATTACTGCCCTCATTTACTTCCCCCTCTATTACTGCCCTCGTTTCTTAACCTCAATGTCAATCACAATTTAAAACTGTCAACTCGATATGTCAAAAACTTATCGGAATTTTTATCACAAATAATTATTAATTGTATGGTTGTAAATAAAATTAATTGTTACATTAGAATTATTGGAAGCTTGAATACATGTAGATAGGCCACCCTGCTATTGCTGATATAATGAAATAGTGATTTCTTGTCCTTTTCCATTCCAGCAAAGATATCTGGATTGCTACGGGAAGACAGTTTCCCTCAGTTCAAGTGGAGTGCAGACCTTGAAGGCTTTACTACTCAACATTTCTTTTATAATCTATTCACTGAAAAAAAGTGGCGTATATTTATTTGACGTTTACGCTAGATCATCACAAATCTGACAACTCAATATGTCAAAACTTTTACCGGAATTTTTATCACAAATAAATATAATTATGGTTGTAAATAAAATAGTATACAAACCTCGGTGAAAAGTTTCATTCCTGTCTCGAGATAAAGTTAACTACCTAATCTCTCGACAGTAATGAAACACTTTCCACCTCGGTATGTAATATACTATTAAAGTAATGATATACGATTTTGGTGTAAAATTTTGTAAACAGTTCAAAAACGAAGCATTTGGAAAAAATACTTTTAGACAAAAGTGTTACTCTTAAATTTAATTCAACTTTCTGCACATTCTATTAATAATTGGACGAAAAATCAATGTATATCGTTCAATTTTAACTATTTTTCCTCCAGTATACATATACAGGGTGAGTCATCTCCGGTGTTAGGGCCGATTATGCCTTTATGAGTAAAGATATTTCGAAGCGGTTTTTTTCTTGTGATAGCTGCTCATCAGGAGCCCATTTTAAAAATATTTTATATTATACAGAGTGTTCCATAACTTGGCGGCTAACCATAGTTGTAGTTTTTAAATGGAGCATATTGCATTTTTGTATTCCCCGTATAATTTTTAGGCAAAAAGTGAGAAGATAGTACAGGTCTAAATTCTAAAGTTTTTGACTTATACCCATTTTTCTGAAAAATTCAATGTTTGTATAAAATTACATTTTTCGAAAACGACGTTTTAGATGGACATAATTTTTTGCAGTATTGTTCACAATAAGAGGTCCTAATAAGGGCATGTTTTATTTTTTTACTGTTACTAACTGCATGTGCAGAAAACTGAATTAAAGTTAAATAACATGTTTTTGTATAAAAGTCAATTTTTTTCAAAGAGAACAGCCTGTATATAGTTCATTTTTGAATTTCTTATTAAATTTTACATCAAAAACATGTAAGATGTTAATACTTTAAAAGTGACTATTACTGAGCTATTGTCGCTTTTTGATATAATTTTGTCAGTACTATACTATATTAAATAAAACCACAAAACTGACAAAATTATATGGAAAAACGACAATAGCTCAGTAATAGTCATTAAGTATAACGTCTTACATGTTTCTTATATGAAATTTAATAAACAATTCAAAAATGAACTGTTATATAGGCTGTTCCATTTATAAATATTGACTTTTATACAAAAACGTGTCATGTAATTTTAATCCAGTTTCCTGCACATGCAGTTAGTAACTGTAAAAAAATAAAACATGCTTCTCTTAGGACCTGTTATTATAAACAATACAGCAAAAAATTAATAATATGTCGTTTTCGAGAAATATAATTTTATACAAACATTGAATTTTTCAGAAAAATGGGAATAAGTCAAAAACTTTACACTTTAGGCCTATACTATCTTATTACTTTTTGACTAAAAATTATACGGGGAATACAAAAATGCAATAATAGATAGAGTGTTCCATTTAAAAAACTATAATTATGGTTGGCCACCAAGTTATGGAACACTCTGTATAATATAAAATATTTTTAAAATGTGCTCCTAATGAACAGCTATCACAAGGAAAAAACTTCGAAATATCTTTACTCATAAAGGCATAATCGAATCCCGGACTACCCACATTAACATTATTAAAACTTTATTACGATTACCTGTGTGTCCAATTTCACGCCTATAAGTGCGACAGATTCGTCTGGACATTACACGAATACATGCACGCGTGCAGAATACTTCCTTTTATGAGTATGGGTGTGCACCACACGCTTCTTTAAATACGGAAGGCATATACGTATATGCTTTCCGTATTTTTTATACAAAAGTTGTTCCACAATGACTTCTAAATATAGCCATGCTTAAAGAAAATTTTCGCTAAATATATAAGATGCAAAAAAACTGTTTGTTAATAAGAGTAAAAACCTACTACCGCTAGAAGTATTAAATTTGTACTTACATAGGTAATAGATAGGCAGTACGTATTGCAAACCTTTTAAATTAATCTTTTAAGCGAGTGTTTCAAACTCTTTTCAATCAATTATGAACACACATTATGTGAGTTAAAGAGTAGTCTACTAATATTTATCTTATATACATGTGTAATCTTAAAATGGTATAAAAATAATTATTTATAAATAATATCTAGATAAACTTTGTCTACTCCAACGCTAAGGGTACATCTGAAATACCTGTTTGCTTGCACAATACAGTTTTGCTTATTAATTACTTGTGCCTGTTTACAAAAAGTCCACCGATTGTGACGATATGATTAATTTGTCCGAAAAGCAACAAAATTGTTGAGGTTGATTATTTTTCTAGAACTTGTCGTGCGGCTTTTATTCACCCCTTACTAAAAGTGAATAATCCTAGGATACCGAGTGACTTCTGTCCAATAAATCTGCGAAGCACTAAACTCAAAAAACTTTTATGCTGGTTGCTGATAATGTCTGTTTCTTTAAAATGTGAGCTTCGTGTTCTGGGCGCGCAGATGATATGCAGGCGATAACTAATTCAGAATTCTAGTTTTAAATTTATAGCTAATCTTATGAGATGTGATCCGATAAGCCACAAATAATTTGCAAAAAGTTGGCTCAGGGTGGAAAACAGAGTAAATTTGAGGTTATTAATCTTTGCTAAGGGCCTGCTAATCACGGGCAAGCCCTTTTATTTGCATGAAAGATTTCTATTTTGCAGACGTTTACACGGTATAAATATGTTCTCTCAATGTCCTGTCACAAGACAGTCATGTTTCGGATATCGTTGACATATAACACTACAAAGTGTATCATAAATTTCTTAAACATTTTTTAATACCTAGAAAAAATTAATTTCTATGCTGTATTAGACAAGCACTTTCTGCATAATTCTTCACCATTTTCTTTATATTACACTTTATACTTTACTTTGTATGTTTTTGTATATATATTTCCATATATGACATCACTGAATGATATTTATGGAATTTTGTTTATTACTATTACATTATTGTCTTCTTTTTTAATTGCTGCCTCTGCATATTTCGTAGAATTTGTTTCAATTTTACTGTGCTGTCTAGGCTATGTGTAGGAGGAGATATAGCTAAACTTTAAGTAGTTGAGTACACAGAAAGTAATTAACTAAAGAATAAAAACGATTTATTATTATTCAAATTATATATATTCATGCGTTTTTTATTTATTAAGTCTCTTTTTCTATTTTTAAGAAAGATTATTGATAGCATGCCTGTTTATTTAAATTAATACTTCAAACATAATAGCCAATAACTAATTTACATAAACACATTAACAATTTAACTACTAGCAAATGGAAATGTTACACAGCAAAAATAAGCTGAGTATGACAAAATTAGAAAAGTTCAGAATCATATGGATGTCATTATTTCATACTGGCAAAGTAAGAAGAAGACATTTTCTATGATACAGCTCGAACTTCTTATATCGAAACAAAAATGAAAAGTTCTCCTAAGAAATGAAATATACTTCTTAGATGAGGAAACTTCGAATATTGTTTCGAAGGAAGTTTCAAAGTCTTCCATAGTACTAAAATTTGAAGTCACCGAGAACAAATAATGATACATACCCTTTACCAGTATATGCTGACCTTTGTATGAACAGTTTTCAACTCGTCAGTGTGTCTTTGTATTTCTAAATATTACTGCACCGTTATTTATGAGCTTTCCTAACGTCTAGAATATTCTACGAAAGTACATACAAAGTCTGCGTAACTAGTTGTTTACGTAATATATGCAGTGATTCTTGTTGATAAATATGATTTGATCATATTATAACGTATGTAAAAATGGATGATTATTACATTAAATCTTGTATACTGTAGTAAATATCTAATGCAGAAATCTTAAAGTAGATATACAGATGAATATAGAAGATACTATCGCTGCCACAATAACGTATATAAACGTGAGATGTATGGTTGTAACTTGAACCGATTATTAGTTTCCTGCTTGTAAGTCTGTTGTTAACCATTGGACAAGGCCTAGGCAGATTGTAATCTAATGCTTGTTACATTGGGTAATATAATTGTGTTTTACGTCTTTGTCTATTCGTAATAATTCTCAAACAGATAGATAAAGAGATAGAAAGATTTATTTTATTCTTTTGCTTTTGGCGCTTAAAACAAAATATATATTATAGATGTTATTAATCAATAATAATAATAATAATTTATATTTAAATATTTCAAACTCTATCATCAAATGAATATTTCAATGAAGTATACAATAGCCACCAATTATAAGTTTTTTTCTTAATTGACACTGATTTTAATAATTAGCGAAATTAAATTTACTTTTTCAATTTGTATGAGAAGTGACATTTGAGTACTTGTGGTATTGTATGTAGATTGTGATTTGTAATTGGTGATATTATTATTATTATTATTATTATTATTATTATTACTCACTAATAGAGTTTTTACAATAATCAATCTGAATGTATATGTATTTTATGTATGTATATTTTTACCCTTGTGAAAATTCAATATGTTTCCTTACTCTATGTGTGATTTGTTGTCTTATTTTTGTAAGTAGTTATTGTACTTTTTATTGACAATGCAGATTTTGCTTATCTATCGATTGCAGAATAAATATTATCATTATTATTATTAAATTATTAAAGGTCGGTCGCCGCTAAGATTCGACATTGAGTCTCAAAAGCTTTCCTGATCTGCATATTACCAACTACATCACGGCGGGATGTAAGTACGAATCATTTTATCGTCTTAATTTTTTTTAAGATGTTATGCATATTATTCGTTAAACATTTTTCTCAATGCAAATGAATTATATTAAATCATAATTGACACTGTTAATTAACAAATTTAAACTGCAAACATTCAGTGAGACATTTATGAAATTGATATACTGTTGACACGATATTTCGACCACAGCTATTAGAAAAAATCCAGAATTTTCAGCGGTATATCAACGTTAATTTCAGAGGTAGTCACATATAATAACAAAATAATTTATAGTTTTTGCCATCTCATTAAGTTTATGTAATTAACAAAAGTATGAAATTCGAAAATTTTATTTCATTTTGGTTACAAATTATGACTCAACTGATTCAAGTTTATAAATAAGGTATTATATATATATATTTCATAAATATAATCAAAATAAATGTACTTTCATCATAAACTTTTAACCGAAAATGCCTGAAGATATCAGTCGTAAAATTCCTAAATGACGTCTATAACATTATTAGCAAACAATCAGGTTTAGGCTTATACATAAGATAGTTAATTTATTTGCAATTTTCGATGTGTTGAAGAAGTTAGGAAAGTATGGCACTACCAAATATGAGTTTATTATAAAAAAATAATAATTAATTAATAAACTTTTACTCTCACTCGTAAACCGACACTCTAATCAAAATCTTGCATCCTCTGTGTTTTGTTTACAATCTCAAGATGTATTAGAAATTGTTAAAAAAACGCGGTATTGCCATTTAAGAAAATAAGTTTTTCTGAAATAGCGCCCAATCTGCTAACAACGCGTTTATTTTTTCCACGCATTTTTCTTATCTGGACTAATTCCTAAAACTTTGCTTCACGGACCATAGGGTCTATCTTTTCAAATAAAAAAGTTAGCCTATGTCAAGATTTAAAAAAATAACCCTGTATATTGACTGACCCCAATATATTAAGTATTAAAAGAATTTACAACAATTTTGATTTATATTAAGGCAGTGGCTCCGTGTCCGAGTTCGGACAGTTAATTATTCTTACTAAATGTCCGACATCGGACATTTAATTTCAATTGCTATATATCCGAGTATGAAATCCTACGAAAATGTGTTTCTTGAGGTTATGTCTGTTTGAGTTTTAACCTCGGTTTTTACTTAGCGCTGCCTGCGGGTGGTTCAGTTAACCAATAAAATGGAGGTAGGTAAAAAATTTAACAGCTACAGTGATTGCATGAAAGCCCTCAGTGCTTATGAAAAAGAAAACTTTGTAAAATTTTACAAACGTGATAGTAAAATTCTAAAAGGAGACCGAAAGGACAAGAACTGCATTTACGAATATCTGAAATTCACTTGTAAGCAAGGAGGAAAGTTGTTTAGGAGCAATTCTAATGGCAAAAGACCAAATACTAGGTAAACCAGCGAATATAGTACATATTATTTAATTTTTTAACATTACTAACTTTATTGCAGATCTCATCGCACTACTAACTGCGGTGCATATATAACAATTAATTTCCAGAGTAAGACGAAAAAGCTAAAAATCACCCAGTTAAATAACGAACACAATCACACTCTTTCAAAAGTAAGTTGTAGGTATAGTCAGTTATCATAGTTAGTATAATTTCTTTGTGATATTTTATGTTATTGTAATATACTCGTAATTTTAAAGGAATTGTATCAGTACTATGCACCAGTACGAAAATTAGAAGGGGAAGTATTAGAGGAAACCAAAAATATGATTAAAATGAGAGCAAATAAAAAATTGATTCAATCTCATGTTATGACAACCAGTAATAAAAAAATTACTTTAAAAGATCTTCACAATATTCAAACCAGAATTAAACCTGATGCAGCTGCGGCATCCGATCTTTCAAGTTGCATCGAGCTGCTGAAGAATACATATAGTAAGCAAATTGAAAAACAATCTTTAAGTCATATACATAATGGATAATATTATTATTTTTCAGATTGTGAATCATTTGTATTGGAGGAGGACGGGGAATTTAGAGGACTACAATTTCAATCGAAAGAGATGAAAATGCTCGCGGCAGCTTATCCTGAGTTTATGTGTATTGATGCCACCTATAAACTACTGGACATCAGAGCTCCAGTGTATATTTTCTTAGTGGAAGATTCGAATGGAGGTAGTGACATTATATGCATTACTTTGTTAATGTATGAAGACTCGAACAGCCTAAAGTGGATGTGTGAAACATTCAAATCTAATAACCAGCAATAGTCAAGCATAAAAACAATAATGACCGATAAAGACATAAAAGAAAGATTTGTTCTGAAAGAATGTTTTCCAGAAGCGACACTGCTTATATGCAAGTTCCATGTCTTAAAAACGTTTCAAAGGCAAATTATCTCAAAACTTATAATAACATCTATGGAAAGAAATCTTTCATTAAGTTATGTTCAAAAATTATTATATAATAAAAATTTAGACGAATATAATAAAATTTTCGAAGAAATGAAAGATCAAGTTCCTAGGTCTGTTGTCGACTACTTGAAAAAAAAATGGACTTCTATTAAAGAAGAATGGGTACCAGCTCTAAGTGAAGCTGAATGCTCATTTTCTAATACAACTAATAACAGGTTAGAATGTATAAATCAGAAACTGAAATCAGTTATTCCACGTTATGCCTCTTTGGGAGTATTCGTCGACCATTTTTTTTGTATTCTTAATAGTCTTCGTGAAAAACACAATTTTGAAATGTTTACTATGTTACAAAAAGGAACAACCTTAAAGCCGTTTGAAAATAATTTAAAAGAATATAAGGAACTATTAACACCCTATGCATACAATTTTATCAAAACACAGCATTATAAATCTAAGAAAGTAGTTATCAAAAAAGATGCCGCTGGCCTAGTGAGTGTGTGTGACTCCCTAAGTCGCACTTACACAACAACAAACAATCGTTGTGACTGTAAATTCATAAAACAAATGAAATTGCCTTGCTGCCATATACTAGCATTTAGAAGTTTTGAAAACACAGAGTTATTCGAAAGGTCACTTTGTGGAGAAAGGTGGACTAAAGAATATTATGTTGCACACCATAATCTATTCCAAGATAAAGTAGAAAATCCCAGGGATAATAATTCCAATAATGTTGAAATTGATGCATCTCTGTCAAGTGTTACAACTTTTCGAAGAAAAGCGACTTTGAGTCAGAATCAAAAGTATAATTTGGCGCTAAATACAATACAAGACTTAGCACAAGGAGCATCGGAAGAAGGAACTCTGGAATTTGAAAATAAATTAAAAATTTAACAAATTATTGGAAATTGGGTAAGAAGATTATTCTTGTCGAAAACGTAGTGTATGATAATTCTTTAAATATGGATCAGTCTGAAAATGTTATTGCTTCGATATCTTCCTATAAGGAAATCAATTTGCTCCCTCAAGACATTGTCGTTGAAGAAGAAATAAGTGAAACAAATCAAGAAGATAATAATAATTTAAATACAAATGAAACTCTTAATTTAGTCTTCGAAAATGACGAAAACATTGTGTTACCTCAAAACGTCGACACCGAAGGAGAAACAAAAAAACTTACAACAGAGCATCCAGAAACAAATCTTACAAATATTGATTTAAATGACTTAGAAATTGTAAGCAATTCAGATGATAGAGAAAGAGTAGCAAACATAAAAATGCCTCTTCGAATAAAAAGAGGAAGGGGGCGTCCAAAAGGACATTTATCAAAAGCCATTGGTCTTCCAAAAAGAAAGTTTAAAACTAAGTGAACTTAGAAACTTACTTAAGATTAGTATTTAGGTACTCATTAGCAATACCAAAATGTAATTATGAGTACATATTTATATTGTTTTGTTTATTCTGTTTTTCTATAGTACTTATCTTCAAAATAAAAAAATTAAGGCTCGCAAGTGTTGCTTATCAATTAATTCGGCTTTTTCAGTATCCCACATCGGATGTTTAGGATCAACGTTCATATGTGTCCAACCTCGGACATATAGCAACTGAAATTAAATGTCCGATGTCGGACATTTAGTAAGAATAATTATATGTCCGAGCTCGGACACGGAGCCACTGCCTTATATTAATAATATTAATTAAAGAATAAAGTTGCTTTTTATTGAACATGTGCATTTTGTTATTGGTACAGTCTAGTGACATCTGAATAGAACGTGTGTAGATAATACTGAGATTTGGAGAATAATAAGAAAAACTACAGAAGATGGACAAAACTTGTTAATATATTCTGAAGTCAGGAAAGACCTTAGAATCATAAATAAATATAAGAGTCATTTAAAGTAAAAATAAAAAAGTTTAAGTGTCTCATTCTACAGTAGTAGAAGGTAAATTGACATATAACTGAGTCAATACATGTTCATCACTGTTTATCAAAAGTATGGTACATTAGGTTTATCATATTAGAGATATTAAGAATCCTTTTTTATAAATTACTAGCCATACCCGGCATGCGTTGCAATGCCACTGAAAGAACTCGTATGGCTTCCGGTTTTGCTTCCTGTTGCTCGACAATTTCAGACCAACAGGCTTGAGCAGTGCGTACGCGAAAGGTTTCCAGTCTTGCTTCCCGTAGCTCGTCTGTTTTTGAAGCTACATCGACCGATCGCTTGTCGTTTGAGTTGCATAATTGATTTGACAGCGAAAGTAATGCTTTGTGACGACTATTACTATTAGTGAATTTGTTTTTATTTGATTCAGTTCAATTATGTCAAGCGTGCGCGTCATAAACTGAAAACACACGAACTTCCGCTAAGCTATATGAAATACATTCATTTGTTGAAACGACTCCCCCGCCGCCTATTGTAAACATTCAAGGACGTGCTCACAACAACTATTCAAAATTTCATTGCAACTGGACGAATGGTATACAAACGCATATGGGACAAACAAAGATACATTAATTTATATATATGCATATATATATATATATATATATATATATATATATATATAGATTTATTTTATTATTACTAATATTAATACTAAATAAATAATCCCATAATGATATATGTCTAGTTACATACATAACATATAGATACGAATGTAGCAATATTTATATTGTAAAATAATTGTATTTTGGTTGTCTATTATAAGAGACAACAGAGAACAGGAAGCACTCCGGATGGAATTTAAAAAAATAATTAACAATGTGCTGCCGAATTTTATTATTACTTTTTTGTTGTTGTTTATTTATTATTCCTTCTTAGATTTGAAGTAACTCACAGATTATATGCGTACAAAAGTGCAGAACATTATTGAATAACGGTGGAAATTCACAGGCCCACGTTATACGATCATATTGTCCGAGGAACTTTATCTTGAGTAGCATAAAAATTAGATGTTTTCCAGTTAGTGAACCGGCTAACCTGCTTTGCTGTAAAAATCTAGGGTCCATCTCTTACGGAAAGGATCGGACTTATCTATGAAATATTCATCGCAGTCGTTCACCATGCCTTGAGTTAGCATCGTATAAAATTGAGTTCATGAAGAAACGGATAACGACTAAATTAAAGTTTTACAAGTTCTTTTTACGGACGCAACTTGTGTTAAAGTAGGTCTGTAAAAATGGTCTTAATGGAAGTGCATTCAGAATAATATGATTTTTGTAAGTTGTATAAGACGAATTGGTTTACACCATAACACTCTTGATTTATTAATAAAAAGATTAGTAATTACCGTATAGTAAGAGTTTTATTTAAGCTGGTATTATTAAGATCTCGGGGAAGGTTTTAATTATTTTTAATTATAATCATTAACCCTACGTAATTATTAATTCGGTAAATATCTTACATATTTTAGCACCACTTACATAAATTATTTAGTTTTAAAATGTATTAATAATTATATTCACTTCACAAAACTAGTACAACAAGATTAGAAGCATTTTTAATATAAATATGCTCAATTTGTAGAGTTACCACACTAAAATGGTATTACACAAAAAGAAATATACTAATTCAATGTCAATTACGAAGTATTGCACATTATCTGAAAACAAATATTTTTGGAATTTGTAAAACAGTTTTGTATCATAAAACTGCCCTGTGTCTCCCTCTCTTGTAGACTCCTAGGTTTCTTCCTTGGGCAAGTTGCCAAATGCTTTTTCCTGGTCTATACAGCAAACATGTATTTGTTATTACTGTGTCTTACATATATACCTTTATACGTAAAACGTATATGTATATATGCATGTGATTGAGATACACACATACATTAAGTGCCATTGTCGATAATCGAACGCACAGACACCGGTGTTTCGACCTATGAGGTCTCATCAGTGTGCGTGGAGATTCTCGACAATAGCTTCACGACTTAAATCGCTGCCTATGCCATTTTTGCATGTTAAATGTAGTGAGAGTATCACAGCGACATCTAACACCCAAAAGATGACACGGAAAAAAGCGATACGTATAAAGGTATATATGTAAGACACAGTAATTATTTACTGCTTGATGTTAGTTTTAACATCCATGTGTTCACACTTTTCATTTTCGTTTTGATTGGTGACGCCACGTATGGCTCTATTACACGAGATACACTATTAACATACAGGCCTCTGTATAGCAGAACATGCTGTTAGAAGCCATCGCTTTTTTCCGTGTCATCTTTTGGGTGTTAGATGTCGCTGTGATACTCTCACTACATTTAACATGCAAAAATGACATAGGCAGCGATTTAAGTCTTAAAGCTATTGTCGAGAATCTCCACGCACACTGATGAGACCTCATAGGTCGAAACACCGGTGTCTGTGCGTTCGATTATCGACAATGGTACTTAATGTATGTGTGTATCTCAAACACATGCATATACGTTTTACGTATAAAGGTATATATGTAAGACACAGTAATTATTTACTGCTTGATGTTAGTTTTAACATCCATGTGTTCACACTTTTCATTTTCGTTTTGATTGGTGACGCCACCTATGGCACTATTACACGAGATACACTATTAACATACAGGCCTCTGTATAGCAGAACATGCTGTCAGAAGCCATCGCTTTTTTCCGTGTCATAGACAGCTATTTAACTAATTCTTCCGTTCTCCAGTCTTTAAGTATCGTGTTATGCTTCCATACTGTAAGTATAATTCTGTGTAATGATTGTATGTGTAATGACATTCATCCCCCATATATTTTAGCATTTCTGGTCTTATTCCATCGATAGCGTGTGTTTACCCTGCCTGCAACAGAGCTTTTGTTGCTCTCTCCTTTTTAATGTCTTCTTCTTCGTTTCATAGTCCTGAGATTCACATCTCAACACTTCGAGGCATAACAACCATAACCTCAGTTTTGAGTAACTTCTAAAATATTCTCTTCATATCACCATGATAGCAGGTGCCTCTGCATGATTCTCCTTTTTCAAATGTTTTATGGTATAAGCCTTTGGCTTAGAATCACTTTATAATTTCTTTCCAAACACTTTCCATTCTCTAACCTTTGCTGTTTGTGATATCGTACCATATATGTCTCTCCCCTTTTGTCCTGTATCCTTGGAAACAACAATGTATTTGCTTGACACCAAGTGCTGCCTTTTTTCTTCTAATTTCCTGTTTTATTTCCTTCTTTCACAAAGCAGTTTGTTTTTTCTTGTTTGTGCCTTTAATAGCGCCACAAACTTCGGCAGCACATTGTTAATTATTTTTTTAAATTCCATCCGGAGTGCTTTCTGTTCCCTGTTGTCCATCATTTTCATTGAGAAAGAATAGGCAGGGAGACGACGACACGTAATCAAACCGGGTACAGGTCCGCCATATTGATACTACACTTACGTCAAACATGTAGTGTTGGTAAAAAGTGGACTGTTTGTTAAGTGTATCGTGTATTAGAGTTATATAATATGTTAAATATTAAAAGACATTATAGTTTCTTGTGCTCTACGTAGCTGCAACAGCAGAGACGGCGTTGATAAGAAGAATTCGTCTGGAATAACATTTTATAGGTTAGTGTAAGCCTGACAGATATGGGATGACAGATTATAATTTTGAGTAGTCTGGACTAGGTGAGGCATCCATATTGGTCCCACACTTAGCCCCACCCAATGCTCCCATTTTGAGAGTACAGCAAAGATGCTTTACAGCGTTTCCATAGTATTTTTCGTCGATAATCATTTCTTGTGTTTCATTATTTTCTGTGCAATTCTCTCCGCATATCTGTCTTTAAGGTTTTAAATTCTATTTTTTCACATTTCGATTAGTTTTTTTTCAATCACCCTTTTCGAATATTTAACCATGGCCACTACCAAGTAATGGTCTCTCTCATCCTCATATTCTCTTTTGACTTTTACCTTATTGATTCTTTTCAATGTATCCTTTTGAATTAGTATTAGATCAATTATGGACTTTTCTTTATGGTTGCGTATCACGCGAGTGTATTTGTGGATTTCTTTGCATTGGAAAAACGTATTTCCTACCACAAAGTTATTTAAAATGCACAAATCAACAATTCCTTCTTTATATTCTATTTTTTGTTTACGCATTTTGTTACTTTACATTAAATGTCGTATTACATTTATTGTAGTAAATACTTTTGAATTACGTATTATAAAATTCTTCTAAAGGTCTAGATATTGTTTTTGGTTAGTATTTCTGAATCATATAGATAAAATAAATTAGATAATTATAACACGTTACAAGTGCTGCGTACAAAGCTTTCTAAAATATAATATATGAAAATAATATGTTTATTACTATATAAGTGTTGACTTTAGGTAATTAGTTATGTTGAATCACCTTGTATATATACATAAAATAAACACAGCCAAATCGCCAGAAAAAATAATTGTTGGATAATAATGGGTAAATTAGAATTATTGACTGAATAGTTCAATTAAATTTTTTAGTCGCATGCTTTTTATTCAATTATAAATATTTATTTTTACTTGAAATTAGTCAGTCTGTAGAGCTTATTTCTGGTTGAATTTTGTAAATGTAATATCAAAATATCCTTTTACTATACTACACATTCCAACCGACACCTGGCACTCTACCACTCGGTTATGGGTGGTTTAATATTTCAGACATGCAACTAAATGCAGCACTTCATATTATCCAGCCACCAATTAACGATGTGGATGAGCATGCTGAAAGTCTCTTGCCTTATGTTTGATAGTAGAAAATATCACTGAATGGCAAAAATAAGGCAAAACAATGAAACCGAGTAATTTCGGTCACATCGCGTCAAAGTTACGCTCCAAAAATGCTAAAGGTGTTTGCATGGCAGGATAGATAAATTTAATAATGAAATTCCCCAAAGAGTTGTTTACGATTTAACAAGCTAAAATACCTTGCAGAATATTTAAACCTTAAATTTGTTCGAAGATACAAATATATTAGAACATTTTAAGAATATTATTAAATTCGTTAAATGTCAAACCAAATTTATTTTCGAGCAAATTGCAAAATCACTGTTTAAGAAAGGAATTTCCTTGCGATAATATCAACATGTTTTTGAGGTACATATATTTATCGAGATGATTTTCATGATAAAAATACCATTAAAATGCAATACTGTTCCTATTTCAAAACACGATTGGAAAGTAAAGGATAAATATTTACAACCGGGATCTCCCTTTCATTCCAATCATTATATATAACGCAAATAACATATTAATTAAAAATGAATCATAGTAACCAAATACACTTAAATATGGGAATGAAAAAAGAAATATTAGTTAACGCCAAATGTGATATAAAAACTACAAAAAAAGAATACTTCTTACACTTATAAGAATTAAGCAAAAAATTTCTGAAGAAGACCGAATGTAACAAGGGTCAAAAGGTTAAATAAAATTTTACATCCCATTCTACATGTGATTTTTATTTCAAAAAAAGCCGAAATTACCCAAGAAGAAAACATACCAATATATATAAATATATATATATATATCTATATGTGTGTGTGTGTTGTCACTGAATTCCGGCTTTTCCACTGCTTGGTTTTTGAAAAGACCGGTGCTGGTTTCTTGACGACGTTTCGGTAAAATCACACTTGCCATCATCAGGTCTGCGATAAGTGTCTGCTTCTGCTTCTTGTTATTCGTAAACTGACATTGTCGGGGCTCGGATGGTGGTTATATACTCCGCTAGCGTTCCGGTTGGTGACCCTTGGACGAGTCTGTGCATGGTACCGTGTCGTTCAGCCAGCGGTTGGAGTGTATCGGCTGGATTGCGATGTAGGTATATTACTTTGGTGTTCTTTGTTGGTATTTTCTCTTATTAATGCTGGTTTCCATGCTGTTGGTAACCTCTGGGTATCATCTCGTGAATTCAGATTGTTCGGATGTTTTTCAATTTCGATGGCTTCCCTGATAATTCTGGTGTTCATATGTTCGATGTTCGCCAATAGCTTGGTGTTACTAAAGTCTATCGTGTGGGATGTTTCTTTTACATGTTGAGCCAAGGACGAAGTTTTCTTGTCTTTTCTTACGAAATTTTTGTGTTTGTCCCTTCTTGCGTTTACCTTTCTGTTTATTTGTACAATTGAAGCACGGAATTTCATAAACTCCTTGGTTTTCTAAAGGTATTTTTGCTTTAGGATTCCAAAGCGGTGCTGATTTTCTGTCCGTTTTGAGTGTTGCTTCAATGTTGTGTTTTCGCAGGATTTTTTGGATGCTCTTTTGATAGCAGATTCACTGCAACCATTCTACTGGAGTGCCTGGCGGAGTTTGTTCATTTCTTGGGTGATATTATCTTCATCTGCTAATCCCTGTAATCTTGTCACTAGAGTTTTCACGACTGACTGTAACTGTATGTGTGGGTTTTCGGTATACCGTATGACTTAACTTCCCATTTTTTTTTCTTGACCGAAAAGTCGCGTAATGGTAATTCGTTGTTCGATTCTATTTCCATCGTAAATTTTATTTTTGGGTGGGTTTTGTTCAGGTGTTCCAGGAAGCTGTCGAGGTGGTCCTTTCCATGTGTCCAGATCACAACAGTGTCATCGACCTAGCGTAGCCAGAGTTTGGGTTTGTAGGTGGTCGTCCTTAATGCTGTTTTCTCTAAGTTTTCCAGAAGAGGTTTGCTATTACTGATGACAGCGGAGAGCCCATTGGTGCGCTTCTATTTGTCGATAACGTTGATCTTCGTAGATAAAGTTTGTGTTTGTCAGACAGTGTTTCACCATGTGTAGTGGAGGTTGGTATATCTGTTCGATGGTCTCTAGAGCTTCGGCAACTGGTATATTGGTAAACAGTGATACTACGTCGAAGCTTACTAATAACCAATCTGGTTCTACTACTAAAGTAGAACCAGATTGTATATTATTAGTAAACTTGTAATTATTTTTATTGAAATATTTTCTCATTAATTTTACCTTATCGATAAAAGTAAAGAATTTCTCAAATTAGCTGCATCTGAGAGCAAGAGTCCTGGGCAACATACTAGACCATAATTGCTTAATTGGACAGAGAAGGCGGTTATATGTAAATCACTACTTAACCCCCAAATGTAGAAACATCTGTGCGACTGGAGAAACTAATCCATTTTATGTAACTATGACCATAGAAATATTAGTTTACACATAATATTAAAAGAATAAATGCAAACCTACGAAAGATACAAACTGGAAGGAGTAATTTCAAAAAATAAAGTGGCTGAAGGGAGGCTAAGAGGTTAGGTGTTAACGACAAAATGCAGCTGCTCTTTATCTTCCTTAGTTTCTAAGTAAACATCCGGAAAAATAAATGTGGCATCCTATATATTTACATCTACATAACATATGCAAATGATTTATGCGTTTCATATTTTTTTAATTGCTACACTGTTCCAATCCTCTTGTAGTTGTCAAATATATTTACTTTAATTCTTGATGGACACAATTCTACCTAACAATGCTGAACATTTTCAATATTTTTTAAAAGTAAACGACGATGTATTCTCGTATTTGACAAGGCAATCCCAATGTTATCTATATAAGAAGATGAATATTTCTTATGCTTCAAATTTCTACAATTAAACACTTAAATTTTATTTTTACTTTATACGTCTTGAAGAAAGTAATAAATGTAAAGATTCATAACTGCATATTACCAATTCAGTAAGAATCTTTCAGCAGTTTTATTTCTTCCATTTAACGAGGTGATTTCTGTTTTCAAGCAAGTTAGCTAATATAAAGAATTTGCATATTCAGCAGGAAAAGGGGAGCCAACGGTTGTGTTACTATATCTATCGGTAGCTCTCTCCTTTTATTTGCAGTGCTTCGAAAAAATTAAATGAAAATAATTTCAATTTTTCTTCAGAGAAAGAAAATTAAAATCATCGACTCTAATATCAAATGCGGATTAGCTTGCTTGAGATAACGTTTCATTCAGCATTAAAGTTTGATTGCTTTCCCTAATTATTCCGATTAATATTTTCGGCTTAATATATAATTGCCATGTCAAATATTTAAAATCGTTAGGAACTTCTTTTTCGTTCTTTTTTCCTGTCCTAATATTACCATTGGGAGGAAAGGCAATTATCTAAAGTTTCGGAAAGTAACGAAAGGGAAAAGTATTTCTGAATTTGTCAGAAAAGCGGATAGCTATTTCAGACAACCAATAGACCTATTGTTAAATGAGGATTAAAGAATTACCATCAGTACTAATTTAATTGAAAGATGTTCTAAAGTGAGATATCATGCATTTAATTGGTAAAATCCTAATTATATATTATTCTTGGCATTATCAAAAATTGCATTGATTGAAGTTAATTAAATTCCTAATAAACTGAATAACTGGAAATTCTAATTTTCGCCCGATAAAATGTCCTGGAAACCTTTCATAAAATTAGCTTAAGGGACTTTCTTATGATTATCACTATTATCGAAATAATAAAATATAATTATAATCTAAATATGTTTATATACATTTTATTATTTACGGCACCCCATAAGAAGAAATCTAGTGACATAATATCCTGTGATCTTGCCAGGCAGAAGACGGTATCTGCATAACCAATCTAGTTATGACAACATTCTGCAAGAAATTAAAATTTTGAGCAGGTGCACTGTCATGGCGAAAGTATCTGTGATTTTGCGTTAGTATTGTACTCCATTCAAATTGTTATCATAAAAATATGGTCTCAATGTTTTCATATCAAAAACTCCATACAACAAGTTTACAGAGAGGGCACTTTGATCTCGCTTTTCAGCAGTTAAATACAACAAAGGCCTGCCATTATTACGTTCACCTTTGAAATTAGTGAGAGCTAGTGCAACTTGCGATTTACATTAACTGCAAAACGATTTTGGTATTATTAGTTCTGACAGTAACTGTTTTGTTTACCAGAAAATTATAAACGAAAAAAAATTAAAACCAAGCTCTATTTATAAAATGTGTCGAGAATGTGAGCGTCCTTTGCAGTGCTGACAACATGAAAGCGCTATGCAACGTTTAATATTTATAAATGTCAATGGGTATTTGCTCGTTTACTATTTGTTACCTTGAAGTTTCTGTTTACGACGTGTACGCATTTCTATAATAATAATATAATATATTTATTCCCAACAGACGACCTCCAAAATGGACATGGAAATAATAACAACATAGCAATAATATATAAATACACAATACAATACAATACAATATAAAGCAATAAATAACAAAACACCAAATGCGAGCCGTCGATGATTCCTTTAATAATGGAACTAACAAATTCAGCACTATACCTATCCCTTCGTGATGACAGCGATTCAAAACCATGCCGCTTCATTAAAGCCCCGTATTCAGTTGAATGAACAAGATAGACTTTCTCAATTTTAGAAAATACAAATTTTCAAATTTTTTTGTGTATACGCTCGCAACATCAATTTGAACACCGCAGAATGGCTATCAAACCACGGAAGCAATTACCTCTTTGCTTACAAAGATATGCAAAATACAATGATCGAAAAAAAGTAATATTTGTAAACTCCCTACCCACTCGCATAATAAAACCCAGTGATTTAAATGCACTATATCTAAAATATGATTCGAGAAAGTAAGTTTTTCATCAAATGTCACACCCAGAATCTTCACGGCAAATACGTCGGCTCTATGAACACAGCAACAGTTACTTATGTCCAGTTGCTGTTAGTAATACACCATTCGTGAATAATATTCAAGTTTGACTGCAAATGGTGAATATTGGAGCAGCCCTTATTCTGTGATATCTCTTATAATCGTCAGCATAGGATAGCATCGAACATTTCAGGCAAGTAATTAAATCATTTATAAATATGTTAAATAAGTGGGTCAAGGCTTGATTCCTGAGGCACATCAGACGCAGCTACATAACACTTAAAGATACAGTCGTTTAGTATACAAAATCCAATCTGTTTTATAAATATGAATAGAATAACCTGATCAGAGGAGGAATGAATCTAAAATGACTCAGTTTAGCCAACAGAAGCTTGTTGTCAATATTGTCAAACGCACGCGCTTGTTAAACATCATTATATTAACTGCGACATGTCACAGGCATTTCAGTTTTGGTTTGTTTTCGCAAACGCGAAAATTCAGTTTTGAAGAAGAAGCTGCTTACGTTCCACTTGCGAAGATAATAACGTTTTAGGTTAATTTTGTGTCTCATACTAGTGGTTAATCACATAGGATAATGCCCCGTTTTCGAATTTTGCTCATTCTGTAGGTACAGACTGGTTCATAATTGAATAGATTTTAAGATATAATACATCAACGGCTTCGTTAGTATTAGAGAAGTGAACAATAAATGGCAAATCTATAGATTGAACTAGCTGTCCATCAATCTCTTCGAGCTTGAATCGCCTTTTCGCGTCCGCTTACAGTTTTAAAACAGTTCCCTGTAAAACGCCAAAAAAAAAATCAATTTTGATTTTCTAAACTTTTGGCACACCTTGTATAGACGTATATTTTTGTCCATGAACTACTGTCACGGTGACAGATGGAACGACAATTTAAAGCATCTTAACGTGAGTCTGACTTTTCGTTGTTGAAGTTTGAAATTTAGATGTTATTTAGCGTAATACTAAGACTTGACACTAAAAGATTCATAGTGTTATTAGTTTTACACTATGAAATGACTAAATCATTATTAAGAAAGTAATATCAGATTTCTTTTAGTTTTGCATAATTTGACCTGTCAATTATCATGGCCCACAAACGTCATTTCTTGGCTGTAATATTTAATAATAGTCATACATCTTTTGACATACCTTCTGAGCTTCGTTATAATGCAAATTTGTGAACAATGCATGCCCATTACATAGAAGAATCAACTTTTAAATAAAATGTTGGTATAGAATAGTATGACTTATTAATTTTATTTATAATAGTGAATTTATAACTGGCTTCCATAATAATAAATTAGTTTCATTTGTCTGCTCTGAAATTGTGCCTGTCAAGCGATTGTGCAGTGGCATTGAGTCGTCGTCTGTAGATCGTGCTCTGGCTATGTTGGTTGCTGAGACAATCCTATTATAATTTAAATATTTAGTAGTGACGCTGGTAGTTGAACTAAAAACAATAACCAAAAATAAAACAGACCGACGTGGGAATATCTGTGTAAAAATGTTGCTTACACACACTGTAAAAAGAATATAATTCGTAATTGTCGGATCATTTTGTGATTCTTATTTAGTATTTAAGGAAAAATAACACGAAAAGGTAGTTCATGATTACAACCAATCCATCGAAATAAGAGCCACCAGCCTGGGACACGATCATCATGAACCATCATCAGAATGTTTGATTAACAATTTGATTTAATGGTGTATTTTCAAACATATCCCATCAAATGATTGAACGCTGACCCTACTTCAAACTTTCTACTGACAATCAAATTATTTAGTAGTAGTAATTGTTGAATTAGGCTGGAATATTTATTTTAATAAATTGAATAGTTAGAAAACAATTGTCATTACATTGGAATTTGATTCGTCTGTCAAAAAAGTGGTTTTTAAAAAATTTCTCTCTCTCTCTCTCTCTCTCTCTCTCTCTCTCTCTCTCTCTCTCTCTCTCTCTCTCTCTCTCTCTCTCTCTCTCTCTCTCTCTAGTATAGTATTTTAATTAGAACTTAATTTCCAATATCTTTTGTATAAAAAGAAATTCAAAATTCGGACCGGAAGTATCACTTTTACTCTTACCGAATAACGATTGTTTGCAAATATGTCGTAAATTATGCATTCTATATATATTTATTAAGAGTACAAAAGTATTTAGAATTGGATTTGCAATATTTTTTGTATACATGAAATTTCAAAATTCGGACCGGAAGTAGCACTTTTATTCTTAGCGAGTAGCAGTTTTCTTCGAATATCTTCCAAATTATGCATTCTATAGCGATTTATTAAGAGAATGAAAGTACTTAGAATAGGATTTGAATAAGTTTTGTATAAAAAAATTCTTAAAATTGTGTAGTTTGAAACGCTCATACGTATAAGAAAGTCGTGTGGTGGCCACACCTCATTTTTAAAATAGCGAGACGAATTTCTGAACAGACCACTTTGACAGTGAAATCTCATTGGTTGAAAGCAAGGCCAAATGACACCGTATCAATCTTGCTCACATTCTGTCAACTGACATTGTTTATTGTTAAGCCTTGTTGTTGTTTCTATTATTTTCCCGTTATTTCATTATATACTTTACCCTATTCAGAGCTCGACAGTAATAGTTATCAGATATACTCGTAAGTTTGTTTTCAAGATTTTCGTGCATGTAATTTGGGACAGGGGAATGTTCAGAAATTCGTCTCGCTATTTTAAAAATAGACTATAGTCATTTCGCTGTATAAAATTTGTAATTTCATATCTTTTTGTGTCAAGGTCTACAGTAAATATCGATGGAGCTTAAAACCATGACCAATGAAATATCAGACAGATGTCAGGGTGTTTAACCTTTTTTTCTTAAATAATTGTCATCATGAAAGCAGTTCAGATTTCATCACGAACTGAAATCGATTGATCGTTTTGACGTTTTATAACCTGCAATTAAATTTTTGTGAAATTGCCAACATTAATCAAAAGTCAGATGGATTTTTTCTGACAATTCTGACGTTTCCTGTAAGATTTAAGCCACCTAACGTGAATGTTGAGTTGACCAACATTTCGCATATGCTCTAGTTAATAAATATATCGGTGTTAAAATGATAATAGATGGGTAAAGATGGCGACATAGATGTGCACTATTTTTTTTTATTTTCGCTGCACCCTTTAACTGTTACTTAATTTTATTTTAATAATATACTATGTTCACCAATTATGATCAGCATCTGGGGCGTAATGCTTAAATTATTTTTTCTAAGGAAGGGATGCTTTTGTGTAATAAAGTAGATCGCGATCTTAAAGTAACTGATAATTAGTGAATTACCATGTATGATAAATTTTTAAATCGCATTGTCTTTATATGTAGTAGTGGTTCCATTTTTGAAATAGCAGTTACATTACCCTTTAAATCGTTAAATTAAAGGTGATATGTATGCATGATGTATTTGTTTCTTTGAATTACAATTAACGTAGGGCTTCCGGGACAATAGTCAATAGCAAAAAATTTATATGACGTTGTTTGCAAATAATCAAGAGCATCAGTGCTCCATAATGTTTGTCATAAAATGTCGATGTAAGTCATCAAATGCCGACTAATCAATTTACTCTTTCCCCCTTTTTTTTATTTAGGACACATTAATTTAATAGAATACTTGCTCTTTTTGTTATTACAGTGGTCCATGAAACTCTTCGAGTTTGAATTGCCTCTTCGCGTCCACTTTTTCGCTGTAAGTTTCTCTATAAATGTGCCTGTTTGGAACGTGACCACTGCCAGTCGCAGAAGCACTTGAATTTTAACGGTTATAAATTTTCTTTTAATTAGTTTATGAATGAAGATGCAAATGAAATAAAATCGCTCTAGAAATGAATTATACATTATTGTGGCATCTATAATTATAGACAAATGGATTTATTAATTAAAAAATTTCCCATAAAATGTTTAACATTTCTATACAAGTTACTGAAAGCTGATTACTTGGAACATTTCGTTGACATTTAGGTTTGATATAATGCGTGAGCACCTAGTCTAAGTTGAATGTAAGTAGGCCGAAAAGGTAAACCTAAGATGGTTGTATGATCAAGATTTATTGTATCATATATAAATTTCTTTGTTTTTTAAATTTGGTAGTACTCTAACTCTATTTGTCTCAAGTTTCATGATAAAAGTTGCCCCTACGTTAAATTTTCTTGCAAACTGTCAACAGTTTGATCTATTGCGAGAATGCATTGCCAAATTGAATGTCATTGTAGACATAGCGTGCCTTCAATTAATTTTTTTTAGAATAACCTACAATTTCAATATTAATTTGAGAACACTGTGGAACTTTTCAATAAATTGACTTAACTATGACAGTAGTGAAAATGAAAAACATTACTGTAGCACAGTGTTCCTAAATTAATATTGATATCATAAGCTACTCTAAATGTAAATTAAAGACGCAGTATATGTATTTGTATGTAGAAAGATGACAGAGATGTGTCCAAGCCATTAAAGATACGATAAATGACCGATACAATAGTAATAATAATAATAATTGATAATGCAATAAAATGTAAATATTAACGGTTATAATATTTCTTTCAGTGGACGTCAAATGTTATGAATCACGCCTTTGCTTTAATTTTTATAACTACGATATTGGAAACTGTACCTGAATGACCGACAATGTAGAGTAATTACAACCGCAGTTCAGTTTGTTCTTGTTTATGAATGAAAACGCATATTAAACAAAATGTCTCTTAGAAATAAATTAAATATTATTGTGACAAATGAATTTATTTATTAAGACTTTGCCCACAAACCGAACAACATTTCTATATAATTTACTGAACGCTGGTATTTAGAAAAATTTTGTTGACATTCAGGTTTTGTATCAATTGTGTGCATCTAGCCCAAGGTGAACATAGACAGACCAAAAAAAAAACCAAGACGGTTCGGCAATTAAATGTTGTTTCATGTTATTCCTTCTATAAAATTGGTAGTACTATGCTTCGCTTTGTATCAAGTTTACGATAAAAATAGTGTATACCTCAAATTTTTTGACAGACTGTCATCGTGACACTTATACGGCAATGAAAAGTCAGACTCTTGACGTCAAGATGTTTAACCAAATTGTCGTTCCACCTGTCATCGTGACAATAGTTCGTTGAGTGTATTCATTCACACATAAACTTGTGAGAACGAAATGTCAGACTGGCAGTGCTTAACCAAATTGTCTTTCCAATTGTCAAATGAAATTAACAACATAACATGATAAACTTTAATAAACATGTTTTAAACTTACAGGTCATTGAGAGAATTAATTAATTTTCATATTACCCTTTAATACTATACTTTGTAAAACCCAATCGAAAATCTTGCTGGCTCCTAATACCATTTAACCGAAAAGTACTTCTGATTAGTTGGTGCCTACCCGCAGGCGCATACTTTAAATGCTTGGTTTTATAACTGAAAATTGGTAAACGAAATTACGTAAATGCTTATGCGAATTTTATTTGATGTATTTATTTTATTTCGAAGTGCTTCGGACACATCTGATCTGACAAATAAAGACTACATCTTGAACACTGATATATTTCCAACATTCTGTTAACATTTAGGTTTTGTATAATTCGTGTGCATCTAACGTAATTTGACAGGCCCAAATGGCAAAACTCAGATGGTTCTTCTTTATTTAAGCTTGCTTCAAGTTCTTCGTTGTATGAAATTTACATTTCGATGACATATATAATGAATAGAGTGTCATTGTATTTATTAATATATCTTAATAAAAGATAGCAAAATCGTTATATTTATTACTGTACTTACGTGCGACAATACACTTTAAGTTTATTTTATCATATCCGTCGGCATTTTGTTCATATATTCATATAGAAAAGAAATAGTAACGATTGATAATAATAACACTAATACGTATCTGAAAGGTACCACGTTTCAATTAAAAATACATTTCTTCTTCGTAATATCTTTATTTGTCGGCCTTCTAACATTTAAACTTGACAATCGATGGATGAACGTGAATATATATATAGTCATTAATGACAGGCAAACTCGTCATTGCGAGATTTTTTTACCCTGCAGGAAAGCTTTAAATGAGTCGCACCTTCGACAGCGACAGATTTGGTACGTGGACAGTGCACTCAATCGTCGCGGAAAAGTCCACTCTTTTGGTTTCCAACCCTCTTTCCGCACTCTAAACCTCGACGGCCTGAAATTTTTTCGTCAATGTGAAATTTTTACAATTCTTTCGCGCCTGCCTGTCATACCTGACATTTTTACGATTTTGATCGGTTGTCACGTGAATCGTCATGATGACGTAAGCCATTTTGCTGTTAAAACACCGTATGCACGCTCCTCTTTAAAAGCCCATATCTCTGCACACGCTCCACTTAGAAGGAAAAACTCTCCGTCGAGGAACAATTCAAGGTCGTCGGTAACTTCACCCCAAATGGTAGCTTTCAATTTCGCGTATCCAGAGACGAGTTCTTCCCCCCGCGTACCCAATTTTCGTCGATTTTGACCGGGTTTGGTTGCCATTGGCTACTCGGCTTTTATTATATATAACATCTGAATAAAATTTTAAATAATAAGCCTTTCTAAAATTATGTCTTATATTATTGTTAGAGTGTAACATTGGCTGCTAACTGTCATGTTCCAAAAATATTTTGAAAGCAATTGCAGGGTGATGAAAATCCTTCGATGCAATCCGATCGAGGTCACTGAGTATCGCTCAATAGTCGCAGGAGAACTGAAACTTGGCAGAACTATCTATCGCGAATTTACTACTCCTTTTTTTGCTGATCAGGAAAATTAGATATAAATACTGGCAAAAATCTACCAGCTAACTATGTAGATCTGCATTCCGTAAGTTTATTATTGCAGCAACTAGTAAGTAAAGTAAAAGGATTGCGCTTAGATGTCAGATCATCAAAAATAATCTAACAAAACAAACTTTCATGTCATACGCACAACCAAATGATAATTAACCTCACTTATCTGATAAATGACGCAGTCTTCCGGTGTTGCCTTAATCAATAATAATAATGGTAATACAAGCAGCAATGTGGTACTGCTGCCAGAAGCAATAACACATAAACGAAACCTTATGAAAAGCAATTTATGTACTAGAAAAGAAATCTGCTAGAAAATGCGTAAATATAAGTATTTTCCCTGATAATTTAGCCACCTATTCCATATGCATTAGAATCTAATAATCTGCAGTTTAACAGGCACTCTTCAAACACAATCCCAGTATTTAACAACCAGGAGTGTAAATAGTCCATTACATAAATACAAGTCTTTCATATATTAACAATAGTGGTGTAAGTGGTAGTAGAAGTAATACTAAAAGCTTACAAGCGTAATAAAGATTATTAGCACATGTTTGTTAAGTTATAACCAATCAATAAAGTATCTTTTTACACATTTACATGCGGGACAGAACTGAATATATCTTTAACAATATGAAAATTAAAACTACTACTAATCAAGTTGTAATTTGATTAAAATTTATTAAATATAGTGGTTTAGTTGATTACCTGGATCTTATGGTCGTTTCGCTATAAACCATAATCAAAGGACTTTATTTCAAGCATGTATGTCATTTATGTATACGATGTTACAAAAAAAAACACTCTGAATATAATTGCAAATATAAATTTGTATGTGGTTGAATGACACATATTTTCTAAGGCACGTGATAACAATATAATGTATGTACATTCTATGCGTATATAAGAAACAAAAAATCTATTTGCCACTAAATCAATGTTGTTTTTGTATAACAAATGATATCGTTATCACAAACACATTTTTCCAACACAAGGATGTACACAAATATACCAGGGAAGTCAAAAATAGACAAGAAAAATCTATAATTGACTTATTGCTGGTTAAACGAGCAGAGTGGAAATCGGTATTGGATGTAAGGGTGAAAAGAGGATAGGAAATACTGGCAGGAAATAGACAAACAATTGAAAGAACAAGGACGTTTGGAGATAGAAAGTATGGAAGGGCTGTGGACAATTCTTAAGAACACACTTGTGAACGCAGCAAAAAAGGTATGCGGAAGTACAAGATACTAAAAAAACAGAAAACATTCGCCCTGATGGAGTGAAGAAATTAAGAGTGCAGTAAAAGAAAAGAAAAAATGCTGGAAAAAATATCTAGAAACCGGTAACAATACTAACCATGAAGAATAGAAGAAGAAAAGAATACAAGTAAAAGTATTGACTAAAGTAGCAAAACAAAAATCCTGGACAGATTTTGGAACGAAAATGGAAGAAAGAAAAGGAAAATTCGAAACTGCTATACAGAATATTGAAAACCTTGCGTAAGTCAGCTGGAACACACCTCCAATATATAAGAAGTAAAGAAGGACGAATTCTAACCTCAGAGCAGGATATAAGGGATAGATGGAATGAATATTTTTGCGATTTGTTTGAAGCCAAAACAGGGGCGGGGGGGGGGGGTCGACGCAGAAGATTTTTCGCCTGAAGAAGCTAAAGAGACAACAACAAACATACAACTGAGCGAGATCACAGAAGCAGTGAAAAAGCTAAAACCAGGAAAGGCAGCTGAAATTGACAAATTAAAGCCAGAAATGCTGAAATACATGGGACTTAAAGCTACACGGTTATTAATTAGAATAATAAACTTAGCAAGGGAAACGAAAACAATCCCCGAAGACTTGAAAATAGCAATTGTCATCCCCTTACATAAAAAAGAAGACAATACGACATGTTCCAATTACAGAGCTATCTCATTGTTATCAGTAGCTGGAAAGATATACGAAAGGATAATAGAGAAGCGATTAAGAGCAAACTTAGATTCAACCCTCCAAGAAAATCAGGCAGGTTTCAGGCCGGGCAGGGGCATGCAGGACTGGATAATCTGTTTAAGGCAAATATCGGACAGAATTCTACGTAGTAACGGCAAAATGTACCTATGTGCAACTGACCTAGAAAAAGCATTCGATACACGTCCGAGGCATAGGATATGGTAATCGCTGGAAAAGAGAGGGATTAAAAAAGAGGTACTAAAGACAGTCAAAAGTACACGAGCAACATAATAAGAACTGAAAGCGGATATTCAAGAAGCTTTATCACACTTAAAGGAGTGAGACAGGGCGGAGTTCTGAATCCCCTTCTCTTTATAACTGTTATGGACGATATTGCAAGAAGTGCCAATAGCCTAAGAAAGGATATTTATGTAGGGTCTAGAACCTATAATAGCCATGGAATTCTTGTATTCCGACGACTTGATAATTGCAGCTTATAATAAAAATGTCCTGCCAAGAAATATAGATATATGGCACGAAACTTTAAAAAACTTTGGAATGAATATTAATAAAGGACAAAACGGAAGTATTGGTAGTCTCCAAAAATGAAGAAGAAATAAATATAACAATAGATGGTTATCCAATAAAGGTGACAGAAAACCTAAAATATTTTGGAACAACAATCAACCATAAAGGAGATATGAGGATTTTAAGGTGAATAGTTGGTGTTACCAGGCTGGATAGAATTAGAAATGAGAAGTTACGAGAAAAACTAGGTTTAACATCAGTAATAGAAAAAATCCAGGAAAAATAACTTAGTTGGTTTGGACATCTCACACGAACCCTGTGAGATAAATATGGGAGGCCGGTTGGAACAAGGGGAGAAACAGAGGTAGACCAAGAAGAGTATGGAATCAGAAGATAGGGCAGCTGCTGACGGACCGAGAAAGTACCTGGAAAGATGCTCAAAAAATATCTAAATATAGGACAGGATGGAGAAAATTCTGCAAAGCAGAACGCCTCGACGCCTAACGGCAAAAAAGGATATAGATAAATGAATGAATGAGTAATGTTGTTCCTTTAACCACTAAAATACAATAGCATAAATGTCAGACACTTAACGAACCACTCTTGTATATTACAATAAGCATACGTATTTTGCCAAACCTGATTTATATTAATTTGTTTGCCGTAGTGTTGTTAATATAAATGTAAAATAAATGGTTATACAAATGATGAAGTGATTAATATGTTTTCGCCGCAATGAGAGCTTTTTTTCTAACTACAGAAAAGATATTTGCATGTCTACAACGACACGAAATGTAACATAAAATCTCATTTGCCAACATTTACGCATAGAAGAGTATATATGTGGTCCAATAATCCCGGAAGATCTCTATTCTCCCTTTTTCCCTTCATCGCTCTTTCTCTTTTACTTAGGAACATAGGACTATCGTCTCTGATATGACATGATTTTATTGATTCTGGCGTCCCCGAGTCTCACGAATGAATATGATAGTAGAAGCCAGAACAGAATGTTTCACTTCCTCTAAAAATTAATGTCCACCGACTTTATACTTGGCTCCTAGTGATCTTAATGTATTACACATATCAATCTTCATTAAGATTTAATAGATCGCGGTCTCTTTCGCATTACTCTTTCTTCGTTTCAATTTATTTCGTTCGATTTACTAGAAATAAAGGTTATTTACCGATTGAAACGAGAAAGATCACGGAAAACCGTTAACTGCCCAAATTCAATTATATTTTTTTCGGTAAATAAAGATTCGAAATAGGAGGCCATAACATTATATTTCTTTTTTTTTTCTTCGTTGTACATTCAAAATTCCGCACAGAATGAATTTTTCACGTGTTTATTTTGGAATGCACGTGCTGAACGGAAATGTTCTCCTTCGAAAAGGTAAAGTAAACAAAAATAAAATTTTAAATCGGACTACTTTGTTTATTTCACTTACCTTATAAAATTGTTGAATACGAATTAAGCTTGTGTATATATGTACACAAAAAATTGGATGTGAATACGTGAAATAACTTATGATGCTTACGTTTTAAAATTAATTTATTACACATTTAAGGATAACGTATTATTTTGATATTCACCTTAAATTAATTAAATTTTCTTTTAAATATTGTGAATAAAAATTCATAAATATTGTGAATAAAAAATCATAAGAAACGGTAGTCTGGAAGAGAAATCTGTTCGACCCTATAACTGATTTAATTGTATATAGAACCCTGTAATGTATATTAATTTACCTATTATAATTCATTACCATTATCTACTTGGTCGATGTGGACATACTTACAGTACATGTATTCTATGTGTTATATGTAGCAAACATTGTATGAAAAATTATAGAAAACAAAACTGATATTATATATTTATGGCATAAAAAATAGAATTTCCAGAAGCATTTACGGACAATTTTGCCACGATATCCGACCAACCAACAAGCACATAATCGCCAAGACACATTTCATGAATTTCCGATCTGACGAACTGTCTCTCATATGGGATTTATTTATGTATTTTGTTTTTTGTATATACATATTTTCAATCTACGCTTTTATTTGACTGCCTCCATTTCAGATGTGCTTGTAAAAATTTTTGACTATCTATGTTTCCTACAGCAATGCTTTCTCAGTCTAGGTTTAGGAAAAGGCCTAACCATTTTCAGCGTGATTTGAACGTTTGGTGGATGCAGCCGTAATGTACTACTCAAGGGAAATTCAGTTTCTTCTAATGATTGGTTCTTTGATTTTACCTTGGAAATAAACATGTCATTAGTTTTTCACTTCTTCTACCAGATTGTGGTAAAGTTTTGTCTGTTACACAGGAACATTGAAAGTCTACCCCTCAAATTATGGGAATTAAAATGATAATTTCATTTTCAAATATATACAGGTTCGGCCTGTTTTTATCGTGCATATCAGTTAAAATGCATGTATTGAAACGAACGTTGTTGCCAATATGTACATTTGTGGGCGACAAAAGTAGTGGGGAAGTCAGACGACAAGCCGGTGCCGATACGATCATTACGACCATAATATTCCAATATAGTGGCATGTGTGCATTTGTAAGGGTTGTTATCTTCATTTTTAGCTATTATTCCCCTTCGTAATATTTTTAAAAAAGTATCTTAAGTTAACATTATAAGAATTCCTTGAGATTTATTATTTTTATGATTGAATTTAATTTGGTTTTCATTCCCAGTTATATTTTATGTTATTTGATTTTGGCTTGTTTTTCTAGTTTTTATTCAATATGCTCGTTTATACAAACGAGGAAAGATTACAAATTATTAAGTGGTACTACTCTGGTAGTACTGCTCAAGAGGTAGTAGGGCGATTTATTTTTTCTTTCCAAAATAGACCTGTGCCTACAATACGAACAATAATGAGTATTGTTCATAAGTTTGAATCTACTGGGTGCGTGTAAAATTGTCGAAAATGTATAAATAGGGAACCTAGAATGCGCGTATTGAATGAAGGAAGAGAAGAACGGGAAATTTTAGTATATAGCGCGGTTGAACATAATGAACCATGCTCATCGCGCCAAATTGCCAAACAAGTCAATATACCCGCGAGAACTGTAAGAAAAATTTTGAATAGGCAAGGATACCGTAGCTTCAAAATTCAAAAACGTCAAGAAATATTTCCTCACGACGAATCAAAACGCGTAGCATTTTGCGAAGAGGTAATGGATAAAGTCATCGCGGATAACAATTTTATTGCAAATATTTTGTTTGCGGACGAATCATCTTTTTATTTACATGGACGTCATAATCCAATGGCTACAAGATATTGGTCTAAAGCAAACTCTCATCTTTATCTACCTTTGCGTACTCAGTATCCTCAAAAATTGAACGTGTGGGCCGGCATTTTGGGGAATCACATCATTGGTCCTTTTCTTATTCACGGCACCTTAACAGCAACTAAATATTTACAAATGCTACAAAATGAAATTATACCTGCTGTTCGTGCCCTTGATGTGAATTTTGATGATATTTGGTTTCAGCAGGATAACTGTCCTGCCCATACTGCCCGTCTGGTTCAAATATTTTTAAGGGAAACATTTAATGAACGTTTAATATGTTCCAGAGGTACAATTGTTTGGCCGCCTCGATCCCCCGACCTAACGCCCCTGGATTTCTTTTTTTGGGGGTATGTAAAAGAAATCCCTGTATAGTCATCAACACAATCGAGCACGTAATATTGGGGAACTACAACAGAAAATTGTTGATTGTGCAAATACTATAACCCCGGAAATGTTTTCGAATATACGAAATAATTTTTATCATAGACTTGCATACTGTCAGGAGCAAAGAGGTGGATTATTTGAACATTTAATTAAATAACAAATTTTAATTTCGTTTTTCAAGAATGTTGTTTATTTTGGAAGCATATTTTAATTTCCTTTGTTTAGAATTATTTTTTTAGTTTATCGTACTTATCCTGTTTCCCCATAAATTATATTTATTGATTTTTTACATTTTGTTTTCCAATAATTTCCTTTATTTTTTAATTTTTTTGTTTTGAAATTTATTGCCTTTAGAAGAATATTTTTATTCCTCCTACTTATTATTTTGGTAGTGTTATACATTTACGGTTTTTTAGAGCTTACATTTGATGACTACGTATAAGATTTTAGAAATAAGTATGTCTTTCTTTTGGTCGTAGTTAATAATATTGTACATGTGCGTAGTTGTATATCACTATTACGGAATACATTCATATTCTTTTGTCAATTCTCAAACAAGAGTAGATACTGCAAAATTAAAGTACGGTGTCTATCACATCTGCTACGGCAAACCACTAATCTAAATCTCATCGTTACACACACATGCAGCTTATGACATTCGCTGAACGTCTACTTGTCGGCTCTCGTATGTATATTTGTTAGGCGGGTACGGTTTGGCAACTCCTTTCGGGTTATACACGGGAAACCGCATGAACGTTAAAGACAGGCCGAACCTGTATATATATCAGAATGGAAGACATCAATAAAAAAGAATTTGATGATTTGTATGAGAAATATAAGTAAGTGTTTTTTTTTAATAAATATACAGTATTGATGGTGTAAGACGTACTCTAGGGGTATTATGTGGAAATGTTTACTTTTAGCAAGACGTTAAACATCATCAATAATTAAATAAAGTACTATTTTGTTAAATTACATTGATTTTTTATTGTAATTGAGGGAAGATCGTTAATGGTGTTGAGGGCACTTGAGGTACTATGTGCAAATATTTGCTTCCTGTGTATCTCTGGGCATTATTAACGATAGTTGTGATCAAACTTAATTAAAATTTCAAGTAAAAAATACGAATAGATAGGAATATTCTTGATGGACAAGCGCCAATCCATTGGGTGTACTATGTGCGAATGTATGTCTTTGTTGAAATAAAAATTAGCTTCGTATGGGAAAAAGTCTTTGAATCTATAAACTATTATATTAAAACTTAAAATAACAAAATAATATTTTTCTTGAATCGCAATAGCATATTTATAAAAAGAGAATTATGTTTTTCTATGTTTATAATTGTGAGAGACATTCTTTAAACAGCCATATGTTGTCAATAATTTTTTTTTGATATTATTTATTAAATTAAAAGATGAATATAAATGTTTTATGAAATTTAAGAATTTATTTTATTATTAACCTTATCCAAATAAAACTTAAATAAGAAACACGCCAGATGAAAGAATGGAAGATCACTGTTATGACTCATAAAAATAAATTGAATGTTAATGGCGATTAGATTTATAAATTTATAGGTGAATATTTTAACAATATTAATGCAATTCCAGTATTCATTGAATAGATATGCAATTTTGTATCGTTAAGGCTACAACGTTACAATTGTAGTTGCATTATTGCAATGCTACAGCAATATGTCCTATCCCCAATATGATTTTACACATGCTGTATATATTAACATATATACTTTTATCAAAAGCTTTTTGGTAGTACTAATTATTATTAGGTTTGAAATTTTAAGCTAACCTAGAATATTTTATGTTTAATGTATTTTATCAAAAATACGATAACGTTGAAAATAAATAAAGCTGTAAACTTGAAATTTTATTAAGGCTACCCGGAAGTTGCGTTGACACATAGACGGTAATCGATCAAAATATAATTCACAAGCCTGGCACTATTAAGAGTTTTTGTAGGTATTCTGTTCACACGTAAAGTTTTAATTTCATTAATGATGGATTACAAGGACAGCAGGTTTTGATAAGAATGAGGTTGATGAAAGGATGAGAGAATTCTTCTACATTTAATCACTATATAATGGATAAAAAATCTAACCAAATTCTTATTTCATTTATATAATATATCATTAATTAGTTTTTCCTTCTTTAAAAATATTTAATACTCATATATTATCTAACTCGAATTGACGACACAATATTGTCAAACTCTTGTAAAATTATCAGCGTTCCGTCATTACTGATTTTAATGAGTTTTATGGTAGAAATTGCCAAATATCCTGGTATTTTTTGTTAACATTTTTAAATATTCTCTTACGTTATCCAATAACCATTGCCGCGAAGTAGTCATTTTCAATCGCTGTTGCTCGACTGTCATCAATGTCGACCAGTCAAAATTTTGATGCAAAAATCATATTTCGTGGGAGTTTTGAAACTCATGCGCGGTGGAGCTGTGGGGTATCTGTCGGCCCCCGCTAAATTTTCTTGAGACCGCTTGGATCTTTTAGTTATAATTGAAAAAGAACAGATCTTTTTCTGACTAATGACTAATTGAAGGTAAAACAAGGCAGCTAATTTCTGTCGCATAAATGATAAAGGTATTCATTTATATTGTAGTGAAATCATCCAAAAGTTGAAGCGGGATAGAACTTAACATCGTATTTCTTCGCTAAAACTTTCCCCAGCGTCGGAATTGGTGGCTGGTCGTCTGGACGGGGTCCTATGACATTTAAGAAACACACATCCCAAAAAGTAGCAGTAACTCCGGTTGACGCTACCGTATGTATTTTCGGCAGTCCGCGCCTCTCGAGTGATAAAAGAACTAGTGTTTTTACGAATTCAGAGAAGTTGGTGAAATAATCTCTACTAAACTAAGAGGTCGCCTATAATCGGCCGCTCAGCTTTGATGTATACCCCCATCTTATTGGTACCGTCACCTTTTTATTATTATTAAGACATTCCCTTCGTTTCAAATGCAATTAAGTGTATTTTAACATTTACGTAGATAATTTTATTTAGACAATAATAGTAACTCATCTAGTTAATACTTTTCTTTAGCTAAACGCAACTTAAGTATCCACCTAAAGAAAATATTTAGGGTATCAACATCTGCATTGTTTCTTGTGACTCAATGCACGTCTCAAAAACGTAACACTCTGAAACGTAAAAACAACACTTTTTCAATCCGATTTGTAGATATAAATAATGTTATTATACACTGGAATTGAATTAATAATATTTTGTTCTCTAATGTTTCTTTAGAAAATTGTCATAACTTAGATTTTTTCGATTTATTGGATATTGTCGATGTAGGAATTTAAATATTAATATCAAGATAATCCTACTTTAAAAGAAATTATAACAAATTCATAGCTTGAAGTACGTTATTTTATTTCCAATTCGGTAGTAGATTTTACTAAAGTACAAATCTAATATGAAGCATCATTTTGATTGAATATATTCTCGAAAATAGTGATTTGAGATAGTGTGTAAATATTTTAAATGAACATTCGCACTTACATTTCATTTAATAATGTTATTATGTTAAACAATTTCAATATTTTGTATAAGCCTTTATAACGTAATACGGTAGAAGTGTAAGAAAATTAATTTGCATCAATTTGGCATTCATAATTTTTCCTTTGCTGTTACGAATGATTAACGTTTTAAGTTTAGTAATTGAGGGATCCTAATGTAATAATAAATATAATTTTCCGTATTTGCCGCAAAAAAGATCTTTCTTTTTTTAATATAGTGTGCAATCTTCTGATTAATCTTCTGATGCGATGAGTTATTTTGCATATATCCTATGACTGATAGGCGTCAGCTTTCTTTAATGATATTTAATGTAAGGTTTATGCAAGCATTCACGTGTTGTTAGAGTGTGTCTTGCTAGATACATTTCAATCTATCTATGTTCATATCAAAAGTATTTTCACAATTGGTAGATCTGTCAGCAGCGTAACCGCTGTGTATGAAAACCATCGTTGATAACGTCACTAATTTGACATAAAGCACGCTGTTTATTATTGTTTGTATACATATAGTATTTTCATCGTAAGATTAGGTGGACGTCATCAATGACGTTTGCACAATGTTATCAAACTGATACATATAAAATATAAAAATGATATAAACAACTGTCAAATTAGGAGTATAGGTTACGAAAACCAAGTAGTCTATTGAAAGTTTTTATTGAGGCTGATGCATTAATTACTAAAACAAACAAAACGATTAAAAATATGATTGTATTACATAAACAAACATTAGTTCATAAAATGATCCACTAATTTTCGATTTTGAATGGCAATTTTATCGCATAAAAATCGATATTTAAAAAAAAAGTATGATCTTAATAATGCTTTAAAGATTTGTCAGAAATATGTGAAAAAATAA
Organism: Amphimallon solstitiale; assembly: GCA_963170755.1. Taxonomy (NCBI): domain Eukaryota; kingdom Metazoa; phylum Arthropoda; class Insecta; order Coleoptera; family Scarabaeidae; genus Amphimallon; species Amphimallon solstitiale. Next base: position 206,173,939 of record OY720675.1, read on the forward strand.
CTTTAATAATAAGTAATAAATAATCAAACGCAGGAAGATTTTATTATTATATTAGTGACAGATATTTAATACAAAAGCATAAAAAAGAGTAATATTAAGTTCAATCTGACAGTTCATCTTCACTTGAACTGTCCATATTCATATTAATAATAAATTCCCCAGGATCTTCACGATCAACTGCAACTTCCCTTTCCCACCATTTGTTTATTTCATTCTCTGTGTGTTGTATTGTTTTTCTCCAAGTCTCTGGTGTGACAGATTTTAAGGAATTTTGCCATGTTTGTTGTACACTTTCTATACATCGTCCATGCTCTCCAATATGTCTGGCATAATAACTTTTTGTTATATTCCAAATGTGCTCGATGGGGTTAAAAATGCAGTGATATGGTGGAAGACGGAGTATCGTATGACCATACTGTTGTGCAAGCTGATCTACTTCATAAACAGCGCAAGGTTTATTTCTGTAGAAAATTAAACTTTATAGATAAAGATATATGAAAACAGTTTGATGCTACTCACTTGTCAACTAATTGAAGCACTTGAATTTTCAATAAATTTTCATCATACTCAATATTGTTTTCCGTTAACCACTGTTGAATGGCAGCTTTGGTGGATGCAGCTGTGGGTGGCTTATTTAAAATTGTAGTATGGTAACTAGCATTATCTAAAACTATTGCAGATGGCCTTTCAAGATGGCGAAGCAGTTGGTGCTCAAACCACCGCAAATAGTTAGTTCGCTTCATCTCTCCATGATAGTCAACAGAGGTACTTGCAGATGAAAATACAAGGTCTGCACCATCAATAAAACCATCTGAGTTTCCAGCATGCAATACAATAAATCTAGAATATATGCATATGTTAGTAATTAATTAACTAATAGAATCAGTTTGTTACCTTTTTCCACCAATTTTTGATTTGCGAACGCCTCTTACATCCTCATCTTGCCATGATCGTGCCACCGTGCCATCTTGAAATATCCATGTTTCATCAGTAAAAACAAACTGATAATCTCCAGACTGTTTTATAGGACTACATTCTGATAAAAAGTTTACACGTTTCAAAGCAATATGTGGCATTTCCATTAGTATTCGTTTTGGATCATCCTTTTTGTAATGAAAGCCTATATTTTGGAGGACCTTCCACAATGAAGTTTGTCCACCTGTGAAAATATCTCTCTCACGAAGTACAATACCCAAGGATTTGTGAGTAATATTTTGCTCTGTAATTATTCATAAATTAAGTGCATTTTAGTACAATACATATTTTAGAAAACTTACTGTTTCTGTGCATATCATACATAGCATTTCTTGTAGCGCACTCAGCAAAGTTGTCAACATCAACAACACGCTTCCGTTTGTCACGCTTGGGTTTGGGACTGACAAGCACATTTCCTTTTTTGACCTCGGATGAAATTTTACTTACAGTTGCCAAGCTTACACCCGAAGTTATAGATGCTCGCTGTAAAGATATAAATAAATGTAGTACAGTATATGACAAAAATTTGTGCTATTTACCTCTCGTACTGAAGATAAAGGTAATACAAGTTCACCATGGTCACGTTCTGCTTCAAACTGTGCAAATGTAGATGCAATCATTGATTTGCAACGACCACAACACGCTTTTGGCATAATTGTATATGAATAAACGTCTTTCAGTTATGAAAATAACTATTTTGTAAAAAGTAGGATCAAAAACTGCAAAAATTAATAAAGAACACGTCTGAAAATATTTGACGCGCTATAACCTAAATGACAAAACGGTATTTGACAACACTACCCTGCTTACTTGCAGTACTGACAACTGTTAAAAGTGCGGTAGAGTTGGATAGAGTATTAAGGTTGCATTTATATGAGATGGCGTTATAGGTACTTAGTATTTGGTGTATTTGTCATTCCGAAAGTTCTGTTGATGACGTGCACCTATTCTTACGATGAAAATACTATATCAATCTGCCTCTAAATTATGTTCAATACTCAACATTCCATGATTTGCTGAATTTATGCTTTTATAATTTCCCTTATACTGTATACATTCATTTATTCATTATAATATTATGTCTTTATTTTTATTACGTTTATATCAACATCTAATAAAAAATTGTTATGGAGAAATAAACTCCTAAAGTTGTTAATAAATTCGAATAGTACATTTTATTGGTTCCAAAGCGCCTTCTAAATCAAATGGTCGATAGTTGAACAATAAGGAAGTCGGAGAATATAGAAAACTTATTTTTATTCCGTAGTGAACGAAACAAGAAAGTACATCTATCGTAAATAAATTAACTTTAGAAATATTTTCAGTTTATGTAATCAAGGAAACGATAATTTAGTCACGACAAAAGCCACGGTTTCCTAGCGCACTTAAAATTCGTTTGACGTGCCGGCAATCTCTCACGAAATACGACCTAACGCGGAATGTTGTACGCTTTCCGCAGCACCGCCATGTAGCAGCACACAGAAGATTTATAAAACGCCCACGTAAAATGCTTATACCCTATCAAGTGCAAATAAAATATGAGAAGATCTGTAAAGCCTCTGGTTTGATTATCCAGGCTGCGGAAGGTCCTAAGATAATGTGCCCGCACGGAATGCCTCGAGCGTAAACGATTTTCTAAAATACTCTGCAGGGAGGACCTCCAGTCCTTATTATGATACAATAAACTCTTATGTGTTGACGTGAAGAGTTTGGTCTAGGGTGTCCTCTTTTGCCATAGAAAATTGGACAGTCCATTCACTTAATTCGGCACAAATACAAATAAGGTTTTGCACGCACAACCCGATGGATATACATAATACGGTTGAACGTAATTAATTTGCCGCTCTGAGGGTCCTCAAAACATAAACGTCGGGTCAAATAATAAAATAAACCCACTCCTAAATTTGGTTTTCCGAGATTAAACGAGAAAGGACACAAAATCAAGTTTATTCAGCGCATGAACTCTATATCTACTGATTTGTTTGGCTCTCTACACTACATTACATTTAGCTAATAGCAACACCGTAAAAATTAATTCAAATATTTCAGAGAAGTAGCTAGAAAATATATTAAAATTACAATTATTTACTTAACACAAAAGTTGTTTACAAATGATCAATAACCATTTATATTTTGTTACTACAAAATCTACGTAATTAGATGCTTCCAAAAATAATAAAAAACATAAAGGTAGCATATCTTTCTAAATGGTTTTAAAATCTCTTTATTTGTACATATTTCAACATTAATTGCATATACTCCATAATACGATGGACAAGCTACAATTATTGAGAATAGGAAAATGGATACAAGTTTTTAGAATTTTTATTTTAAATATGTTCATATATAATACAACGAGTAGTCAAAGTATGCACGATTATTTTTGTGGTGGTTCACGAATGTTTCCTTGCGCTTGAATATTAATAGGACGAGTGCGTCAGCACGAGTCCTATTTACAAGCGCAAGGAAACAAGAGTGATAACACCGCAAAAATGATCTACCATACTTTGATTACGAATTGTATTCGAAGGACTATTCATCGAATGATTCATTCATAAATGACGAATTGAGTTTTTTAATTTTCTAAAATTAAGTAGCTATTGCGTTGGTTTCCATAGTAGTATGTTTTCAACAAACTACTGTCAATGTAGAAAATTTTCTACGATTCGAATTTAATAAGTTATTGCAAGAATAAATAGATTTCTGATATGGAAAGCAATTCAAAAAGGTTTGGTGAAAAAGGTGAAAGTGAAATTGATGCTGAAATTCATAAAACTATTCCGGAAAACACAAAGAAAACAAAAGATTATATCTGGAGACATATATCTGTCAAAAATATCCACCGATACCACTAGTGGTGATTTCAATGAAATACCCACTAGTGTAAATACGCAGCAGTATTTTTGTTGCTAGGACACAAAAATGTGATTCTTTGATTCTTATTGGTCATATTTTTACAAATGACACATGAGTTGAATAGTCAAAGTACTTGCCATTTACAATAATGCACTTAAGAGTGGCGTTTACCAACAAATAGAAACTTATGCAACTTATATTACTCGCGGGACGGGTAGACGCAAGGGGGTGTCAATAGGTGGAGGAAGACGATATTCGATTCTGTCACAGCGCTTCGGTTTTATTCACAGATCCTATCATAGATAAAGGAATACTATAGACGGGAAATATAATGTATAAAGAATGAGTACTTACGGAATTGTTAATGTTGTTGATGTTTTATAATAAGCCAATTTTCGCTTGCCCATAACTGTTATATTATTATACACTCGAATATTATAGGTATATATGACATTTAAATGCGAGTGACAGTTTGTAATTAAACTGTCACTCGCATTTAAGTCTGCAATAGCCGACCGATTCCGATAGATTTTCGTCTTCGCTAGGAGCGGTAGAGATACCGTAAAGTGGGGATAGACGACGCGAAAAACCTCATGTAAAATGTGTGTGACAAAATTTACTGTTTAATGTTTTTTATCTTTAAAAGTAATTACATAAATTTGATTTTTTCTTTATATCGTACATCAAATGTGCAGCTGGCGCGTAGAGGTCGTTTTTTTCTTTTGTGTACCAGCCTTAGTTAGTAGACATTAATCAAATTCATGCATTTTTGTGGTTATTTCTAAATCACATAACTTTCTTAAGAAAATAAATTAGTACAAAAACTGACCTTGACATTATAAATGTATGCCTTTTGCATCACTAACCCAAATTTGAGATTCTAAAATTACAAAATGAGGTTAAAAAACGCGAAACGGCGATGCCTTAATTTTTGATAGGTAAACGCCCCTCTTAACCATTCTCTCCTTCCATAGTTTAAAAGCGTTCAACCAGCTGTCCTTAAGGATACCATCAAAAAAACACTTAACGGCGATGTCAATCTCTTCTTCTGACTGGAACCTTTTCCCTCTCAAATGTTTTTTGAGCTCAAAAAATAGCCAGAAGTCACACATCGCCAAATCCGATGAGTAAGGAGGATGTTCTTTAATTTTGATTTTGTTTTCCGCTAAATACTGAACAGTTGTCCCTGCTGTATGGGACGACGCGTTATCATGATCCCCTTTCTCTGGGCACTTTACTAAACACAGTAGGAAAACAATTTTCAACATACCATTTAGCGGTAACTGTTTTCTGATCTTCTAATTTAATTACGGCCACCAAACCCGTACTCCTAAAAAATACTGCGTTCATAACTTTTTTCATTGCTCGTTGTATTTCACCATCGTAGGGGTTTCCTCGTCTTCATGTATCCAGATTCGGCTTTCTTGGCGAGTGGGAACATCAAAAAACGGTATGTACGTTTTATCGCCAGTTACAAATTTAGAAATAATTTGATGGGCTGCAGCATTCAATAAATCTAAACTTTGTTGGAAAATTCTAACACGGTCTGCTTTTTGTAAATCTGTCATATGTTGGGGTACAAACCGACATACAACCTTTTTCAAATGTAAATGTTCGTGCAATATTGATCTCACTTGCGAGGATCCAATCTTCAGATTGAACTCCATCATTGCATGCGGTTGTCCTCTTCCAACATCTTCTTCAGCGCAGCAATGTTTTCGGGGTTAACAGCAGTTAAAGGAGGGCCAGCTCCTTTTTTGTGTACTATCGATTTGCAACCTCGCTCAAATTCTTTATACCATCTATAAACAGTAGCCAATGATGGTGCGAGATTCCCAAATGCCGATTTTAAACTTTCCTCACACTCATACGCGCTCAAGCCTTTCTCGAAATCATAGTAAATCATTATCCGAAATTTCTCTCGTGATAATTCCATTATTCCTATAACAGAAGCTTATTCTATGGACTATTTCTTAGACACTATTGCACCAAATGTCACAAACTAAACTGTAATTGACAGTAAAATAATATACTATTTAATAAACAACAATTTGTTTTGTACGGCTAACTAGATTTTTCAATTCCCAATAATTGTAGTTTATCCCTCCTATAAGTGAATATTTTATTTGTGGACGTTTAGATAACGAGTGTTATATTATAACCGTCGCTATAAGTAAATAATTCAAGGTAACGGGAAATAATACTAAGCTTTTATTGTGCTAAATATTATAAATATGTGAAATTTACAAAGCATAATATAAAAATGTTCAAAATGAGTTCATACATAGATATAACAAAGAATGATATGGAAAAAAAGCATTACAATGTATGGCTAACGAATAATGGATAACTAATAATTATACACGAATTATTTATATATACAGGGTTATGATAAAGTAACGCACAAAATTCATAAAACGTACAATGTTCATTTTTGAAAAAATGCAAAAACACATCAAACAGTTTATTTTCTTCCGCGTCTTTTAACATAAGTCAAAAAAATAAAACGTCAAATTTGTCAAAGTTATGACGTCATCAATATTTTTTTAAATGTGAAGCTTGTTTTTTTTTACTTTATTTGATAAAGCTTGTTTTTCTGCATTATAAAGAAATAATTGAAGTAGGGGTCACATAAGAAAAAACTAAAAAAAAAAACGAATTAGACATGAAATGACTCGTATAACTCCGCAGATGATCGAAGACTCTGTAAATCAGGTGTACCATCGTCTTGGCCTATGTCAGTTAGTGAACGGGACACAGTTTGAACAATTCCTGTAAGGAATTGCTTTGGTTTAATGGACTGTTTAGTTAATTTAAATGTTATTACTATAATAAGGTTTATTTTGTTTTTTATTAATTCTCTCAGTTTTTTCTTGTGACCCCTACTTCAATTATTTCTTTATAATGCAGAAAAACAAGCTTTATCAAATAAAGTAAAAAAAAACCAAGCTTCATATTTAAAAAAAATATTGATGACGTCATAACTTTGACAAATTTGACGTTTTATTTTTTTGACTTATGTTGAAAGAGGCGGAATAAAATAAACTGTTTGACGTGTTTTTGCATTTTTTTCAAAAATGATCATTGTACGTTTTATGAATTTTGTGCGTTACTTTATCATAACCCTGTATATAAGAAAATTGGAAGAATTTCGATGTATTTTCTTATCGAGGTTCATATTGCATTTCAAGGTCCTTTGAGATTTATACAGGGCGTCATCACTTTTGGAATGGAATCAGGTGCAATAAATTTCATGACTCTACTGAAGATCGAATAGTTTGTGTATATTACAGTTTTTAAAGGGCTTTAAACATCTTCGAACAGATTTTTCTTCCTTTGAAATAGTAATTTGATGTTAGTACTACTACTTGTATTTAATAACTAAGATATACATACTTGGTGTTGTGATATATCAACTTTTTCTGTGGGAGCGTATTTCAACATTGAATTTGGTTTTTTTTTTTTTTGGTTTTGTCTAAAAGTAGTGGTGATAACACCAAGTTCGACTTCAAAAAGCAGATAAAGTTGATCGAAGCTCTTGGCAATTTGTTAAAAGCTCATACAAAGATGTTCAATGTTTTTGGGTAGCTATTACAAAATTGGGTTAAAGATTTTTCCGCATAGTACAAAAGCTAACCGAGTGTCAATAGTTTTACAACAGGTATATACAGGGTGTTTAAAAAAGATGCGGCAATATTAAAGGGGTTGATTGTCCAGGTCATTTTATCCAAAAAAGTTTATGATAAACAAGGTCCGCAAACGCTTCGTTACCGATCTACAGCGTGTTGAAGTTTAATTAAAAGAAACAGTAAAAATTAGATTCCTCCTGATAGAAAAACTTTCGAAAGTATTCATCGGCGTCTTTATGAAACAGGCACATTAAGACGAAATGGAGGAGCAGGAAGGCCAAGGACAGCAAGAACGGTAGAGCTGGAAGAGGATGTGCTAGACATGATTGAAGAAGATCGAGGTACTTATTTTCCTCCTCGCATTGCATTCTGTTAATGGCTTTTGCAGAAAATGGTTCAAATCCCTCAATTCCTGATGTTGATTCTGTTCACCGATGAAGCGAATTTTTCAAGAAATGCAATACGCAATTTCCATAATAACCATGTATGGTGTGACGAAAATCCACATGAAATTGTTGAAAATTGTTTTCAACATCAGTTTTCTTTGAACGTTTGGCTTGGGATTGTGGGTGACTGCCTAATTGGACCGGTATTTTTTCCAAGGAGAATAACCGGAGAGGTGTATCGCAACTTTTTGGAAAACACGCTCCCTGGATTTCTGGAGGACGTACCATTAGCAATTAGAGATGCAATGTGGTATATGCACGATGGCGCACCAGCCCACTTTAGTCAAGTAACTCGTGATTTCTTAACACAGGTATACGGAAATCGCTGGATTGGCCGAGGTGGACCACACTTATGGCCTGCACGATCCCCGGACTTAAATCCACTGGATTTTTTCCTGTGGGGCCATTTGTAGTCATTGGTGTACGCTACTCCATTGGAAAACGTAGAAGATTTAAGAAATCGAATCATTGCTGGCTGCAACTCAATTGAAACCGATCCTGTTATTTTTGAGAGAGTTCGCCAGTCGATGAGGAGAAGATTGGATTCTTGCATCCGAGCTCGAGGTGGTCACTTTGCACAGTTATTGTCATTTTTGCTTGCTAAAATTGTTGGTATGGTAAAATATTTGTTTTTGCCCTTAAAGAAAACCCTTGTTATTTAAAAAAAAAATCTGTAATAAATGTACATGCACTAAAATGTGTTTTTTTTTACTAAAAAACGGTACGTCGTATGATAGAAAGTTAAGAGAGCTTTTTTCTTCACAATTAAACAAAGAAGAGAAACATATTTTAATTTTTAGAGAAATCAGCGGCGTCCTATTTTTTTCTTGAAAAATAACACGCCTAAAATTTCATTATGATCTTTAATGCCGTCTTGGAGAAATCTAATTTTTACTGTTTCTTTTAATTAAACTTCAACACGCTGTAGATCGGTAACGAAGCGTTTGCGGACCTTTTTTATTATAAACTTTTTTGTATAAAATGACCTGGAGAATCAACCCCTTTAATATTGCAGCATCTTTTTTAAACACCCTGTATAATACGTAGCCACAACTCGCAAGAGAGCTCTGAGGTTTGCAGCACTTGCTTCGTACCTAAAAGTTATTACCTTGTATAAATTTCAAACAATATTGAAGTGCAAAATGCATTGCCATAGGAAAATAAATAAGATATTGCGCTAGAATCTGCACGGCTATACTACTGATATGAATCAATTGTTGAAAAAAAACAAGGACTACCTTGGAAGATAGATATTGAGTAACCATTCCAGAAGGAGGTAATTATTAGAATTTGCGTACAATACTGGCAAATACTGAATAATATTAGACGTTTAAAATTTGTGACTATTCAAAAATAAATGTCATTTGTCATCGAAAGTTAGACTGAATAATTTTCTACATAAATATTTGTTTCAATTTATATTTGCAAGACGTACATATTGCCGTGGTATCTTGCATATTAATAAGATAATAGTAATAGTATTAAGACTTAATTTAAGTGTATAAAATATAAAAGAAACAATAATGATAAGTTTATTGTATTTAAAAAATTTTAACATGAGTATATTGGGTTGCATACACTTTTATGTAGACATAAAAATTGAATTTATATTTACAATTTAAATAAGTACTAAAATAAAAGACGAGATAGAATTTAAGATGTATATATATTTCTTTTATAGAAAAGGGACACAAGATGTATGGTTTGTGTATAAACAGAATTCGATATGCACGAGAGAAAAATAATTGATTAATTATGTAAACTTGAGAACGTGCATAAGGTAATAAAATTTATTAAATAAATCATACAAAAAGAATAAATATTTACCTTAACTTATGACTAGATAAGTAAATAAAAAAGGATATAAATAAAAATATTCTGAGACATCAGCAGTAGTGTTTTTTTATAAACGACAGCTGGTAATAATAGTATACATTCAGGAATTTGTATATGTAATATCATGTTTCATAAACACTAGAGAGGTTTTTGTACGGTTTTCGATAACCTACAAAATAAAAAGAAAATATAATGTAAACTTGGTTTGTAGTTTATTACAGATAGACATATCACCGTTGGAGGAGTCTTGGATAGAAGGAGGCGACGAAAAGGCAAACCAAATGGACCATGGTAGTACGAGTAATCTTATTAAAGAATACCTTTTGTTTGCAATGTTTTTCCAAGATTGCCGAGAGCTGGACATGAAACAAAAATAAGATTTTTGTTAGCTAATGGAAAGAATAAATTCATAGACAAATATAAAGAAGAGTTATATTAATACAAGTATACCTACGTTGGAGAAACGCTGAACAATTAATAGGAGGTTTTTGGGTTGTAAACGGACAATTCTTGGGGTGTTGACCTTTTGCGGTGAGGAACTGTCAAAAAGACAACAAGTGCGTGTGTGTGGGTGTTCAAATCACTACGGCAACTTGAAAGCCAGGAGCACTGAAGATGCAGGGTGACAACTTAAATGGTAGTTTCTGAAGATGGCGTTGAGAACGGTCACGTGTCTTTCCCGGGAATATAAATTGAAGACAAGAATCGACAAGATTCATTCATTGATATTCATTCATTGACATTCATTCATTGACATTAATTCATTGATTGTGCATTCATTGATATTCAATTCATTATATTCATTAATTGATACACAGTTTAGCTGGTTATATAAATCGTAGGGTTAGATACACCACGATTCATATTGATTTCTTTTGTATTAGCGTGTTAATTTTATTTTCATTCAAGTTTCATTTATTTTTATTTTCTTTGTTTAATTGTTTTTGTGTAATTTTGTAAAAATAATGGAGATGCAAATGACCGAATTTGAAAAGTTTTTCAATGATTCAAAGTAAGTTAGAGGCAAAGACTTATCAATGTGGCTATACGAGTATTGAAATATATCGTGCGAACGTATATTCAGTATAACGTTATGCAACAGGGATAATAAATATTTTCCAGAGATAGTAATAAGCATTCTTTAGTTTCAAGTTTAAAAGAGATAAAATAATTAATGGTGTTGAGTGTTAAGAGGATATAGCGTGCAAATGTATATTTTCTGGCACAGTATTTGGCATCATTAATAGTTACAATAAAATTTTGATTATGAATTAATGATTTAAGATTAGATTAGAAATAAGGAAAGTGTTTCTAGGTAGCGGACTCTGAAATGCTAGCTATAACGCGTGCGAATGGTTATAGATAGTAATCAGATTCAAGCTTTTCTCCAAACATTGACCATAAAATGAACAATATACAAAAGTTGATTGGATTTATTTGTTGATAAACAGGAAAATATTTTTAGAGTTCTATTTAATAGAGTATAAGAAAATATATTCGTATCATAAAGAAACGTTACAACCTAGAACGAGGTACAAACGTTTTTCTTAAAATTATGTTTCTTTTTAAAAAATATATAGCGATGCTATATTTATTTTTATGTAATAAATATTAAATATTTCGGCTTTCGGCTTTATCGAAAATATTCGAAAAATTGATTCAGTTAATTGAACATGTGGATGCCTGCGATATATTACCTCCATACCAGTCAGGCTCTCGAATGGGGCACAGTTGTGAGTCGGCTTTACTGATAGTTTCTGATGATTTGCTGGCTGCATGTGATAAAGGACATGTTTTGGTATTAATATTTATTGATTTTACGAAAGCATTCGATATGGTCAATCACGAATTACTAGTCAAGATATTTCACTATATTGATATTTCTGTTGATGCAACAAAACTATTGAGCGGATTTCTGTGGTATAGATCACAGTCGGTAAGGTCAAATAATGACTTCTCAGAGAACGTTCCTCTAACGTGTGGGGTGCTTCAAGGTTCGATTTTAGGTCCTCTGTTTTACTCTATGTATATGTGTGCTGTTTTAGATTACATTAAACAGTCCTCAATTCATATGTATGCTGGCACTGAATCACATCCAGCAAGCTTTGGATAATATTTTGCTTGCTTGCTCACAACACTCACTACACATTAATTCTTCTAAGTCTGCAGTCATGTTTTGAAGGAGTCAGCAAAGTCGAGATTACTTATGTCGCAGTTGTGCATTGAACTTGGGTGGGGATATAATACCAGTTGTGTCCGAGTTCAAAAGCCTTATTGTCACTATAGATAATACTTTGAGATACAAACAGTAGGTATCCAAATATATCACGAATTTTAAGAAAGAATTGGACTATAATTTTAAAGTTGCAGAATCGATTGGTTATAATAAACAATTAGTACTGAAAATTAAAAATAAGCTAGAGAAGTCCAAAACTACATTAACACCAGACATTCTAAATAACAATAAAAAATACTGTAAACTCTTTAAAAAATACAATTTAATTACAGCTTTCTCCAACAATAATAAATTACAACAGTGTCTAAAAACTAAAATTGTTAACACAGATCCTTTGAAAGAATCGGGCATTTACAGAATACGTTGTAGTGGTTGTCCAAAATTATATATCGGACAAACCAGAAGAAACGTTCAAATACGATATAAAGAACACATGGCTCATGTCAAATTACATAATGTAGAAAATCCGCATTAGCTCTACATCATATTGATACAGGTCACAACTTCAGCCTAGAAAATGTTAGTTTAGTTAAGCAAAGCAACAATAGAAACTTAGATATGTGGGAAGCTATATACATGAAAAAACATAAAAATTATCTCCTGAATAATGATATTTCTCCCCTTAATAACAAACTGTTATCTTGTATACCGACATCGGTTAACACTTAAGACACTCTTGAAATATGTATTAAACTTTTGAGTAATATCTTATTTAGAATTGTTAATCCATAATCCTGTCACTGTTAAATTAACCAGTTGTCTTTCTCAGAAATATTTTGTATTGAACTAATTCACAGAATGATATATTGTTAATATTTACACAAAAACACTAAAACACCTTACCACACTAAAGCACAAAAATGGCTAAATACGTATTTCAACAACTAAGTTGTCATCATCAATAGCACTGATTAAAAATCGCGCTGTCTACACACCGTAGCTACGGTGTGTAGACAGCGCGATTTTTAATCAGTGCTACTGATGATGACAACTTAGTTGTTGAAATACGTATTTAGCCATTTTTGTGCTTTAGTGTGGTAAGGTGTTTTAGTGTTTTTGTGTAGTTTCAAGCCACAGACTCCAAGTTTAGTTTCTTGTTAATATTTGTTGTAATTTGCTTTAATCGTTTTTCAACTACCGTTAAATTTGTTCTGCATAACATGTATTTTTATTATAAAATGTCTCGTAGATAATAGGTTTAAATAATGATGTATTAAACTTTTCATTAATATCCTATTTAGAATTGTAATCCGTAATCCTGTCACCGTTAGCTTTACCCGTTGTTCTTTCTCATTAATAATTAATTTGTATATCCCATTGAACTAATTCTCAGAATTTTGTACTGTTAATATTCGTTGTAATTTTGCATTAATCGTTTTTTCACCCTACCTTTAAAAATTTGTCTGGATAACATGTATTTTTCTTATTATAAAATGTCTCACAGGTAATATGTTTAAATAGTTACTACTGACGATGTGTGCAGTACACACGAAATGTGACATATAGTGAAACTAATTTTTGTGAAAAAGGTTTTTTATTTTATTATTATATCAGTAATGCTTACAGCACCTTGAGGATCCTTTATGAACATAGATCTTCTTAACTCTAAATACGAAACTCCCGTTACGTAACTCTTTGGTGCTGTCTAATTTTATGTATTGCTCGTCTGTGTATGGTCCATATATTGATACTTGTGACCAAAATAGAATAGAAAGGGTGCAAAACTCATGTCTAAGGTTTGTTTATGGCATCAAAAGGTATACACACATCATGTTTGTCCCACGCTATAATCACTACCGGTGTTCCCGCATACCTTCATAGGAGAGTTTCACTTAGAACGGATGTTCACCACATTAATGTTAAATCCCGGGCAATAATTACACCCTCGCTGCATCGGACATCATTGATCGATCGCCTCTTTTCGTATTTAATACACAGAATATTCAATACAGTCCCTGTGGAATTTAAGTGTTAACCGCGGTAACATTTAGAAACAGAATGAAAGTTTTAGGTACTTTAAGCATTATATATTTTTGTTCTTATGTTTCTTTGTTAAAAACAAGGTACAGTGTAAGAGTGGCTGTGGTACTATATACCCAAAGCCAAAGTTTGCCTTGCGGTTTCGGATTTCTCCGGTTTGTATTTAGTGTACTTGTATATTTTGCTGTGACTTGTGCAGGAATTAAAATAAATATTATTATTATTATTATTATTATTTGCCATCAGTTGCACAACAACATATATATTTCTTTTAAAGTACTAAAACATTATCTATAGTCCAATAAAGTAGTAATGATTTATGTTTTAGTTTAAATTTAGTATTCATAACGATTGTTATTTGTCATAATTGCATAAAGGTCCAGAAATAAATTTAATATACGGTTTGCTAAACGTAGATTTTATATGTTGTTGTCTTCGTTTCCATTAACTTATTATGTACTCTGTTCCAAAGTTTTCAAAATTGTATTATGATTATTTGTAACGGTTATTTGCAATCAGGTAAAGTAATTGATTTATCATAAATAAATAATAATTTGTAAGTCACTTACGCTTTTTCAAAGGAAATTATTAAACCAAAATATATGAGCGATTGTTTGAAATACTTCGATACTTAATCAATATTAAAGAGAAACATTGTAATGAATAATTTAGTTTAATATGGACGACAATACAAAATAACGTCTATTTCATTCCTATATGATCATATTATCATATTGTGAGTAAATCTAATTACTCTGTATTGATCATTAACCTAATTACAATCAAGTGTCTGAAATGAATAATTTTCAATTAATTGAGGTTCTAAAAGCCAATTCCCATGAATTTAAATGCTCTATCAATCTTTATGAAATAGTAGAATCGACGTTAATTAATTCTGATTCGATTAGCTTCATTTAGGTTAGTCTTCAATACAGCCACTGTTTTGATAAAGTCATCAATAGTATGTATACATGAATTATACCATACTGGGAATTAGTTTCCAATTAATTCACATATTCGCGGTTTACTTGCCCTAAGCAGTATGTGATTTCATTATGAAAACAAAAATTCTATGAAATAATGTATTTCAATTTTAAAACTTCATTACAACATTTTATTAATTTGGCCAAAGATTATATGATTTTAAATTTACTTGGAAAAAGTAGTTTGACGATGTTTTTATGTATGTAAATTTTTCTTAAGATATTGTTGGAATTGAATTTCCTATAATTTTATAAATAACTTATGTATCTTACGATACTACAGACTTTTTCAAATAAGAGTATTTTACAATACGTAAGTAAATAGAGAAAACAGTAAAAAAACTCAATATATAATAATAACTTCCACAAAGGAAACATTCCTAACCGCAAAACTATAAAAATAAAAATATAAAAACATTTATTTATTGATTCATTTCGCATGTGTGGAATATACGAGGTGTGGCAATTAAATAAGGAGAATTCTTGCGAAGAGAGTCATAGGCAAATGCTTACGACTTCGACTGCGCACTAAAATTCCACATTTTGTGCAACTTCATAGGACACGTCTTAGATGTTGTAGACAGTTTCAAAGTTGACTGTGTACTGATTGCACGTCGGCAAAATGTGCGATAATAAATTGGAGCAAAAAGGTGCTATCAAATTCTAAGCGATATCATTAGTAAAACCGTCGGAAATTTTAACCAAACTGAAAAATGTTTGCTGCAATAAGTGTGTATCACAAGCACATGTTTACGAGTGATTAGCGCGAATTAAAGCCGATTGTAAATCTGTGAAAAACAGGAAGCACCATTCACAGTGCACACAGATCAGAATACCAAACGTTTCGATCGTCGACTAACCACTCGGATGTTGTCTGTAGAACTAGGCATAAACAAGGGAAGGCTGTACCAGATTTTACATAGGACACTGCATTCACTGTGCAGATACACTGTAGCTCGAATTTGTCTCCTGCAGACGTCTTCATGCCTGCCAATATAAAAACTCCGGTGAAAAGCCACCGTTTTGATACGATTAATGATATCCGAAAACACACGCCGGAGGTACTGAAGGAGTTCACTGATGATTTTCGACGATGTTTCCAGCAATGGGTGAACCACTGGAACGAGTGTATCACACTCAAAGGAGAATATTGTGAAGGGGAAAATACTTAAAGACATGCCATTTTACTTAATGAACACTAAAGGATAAAATTCTCGTTTTTTAGTTACCAATTCTCTTATACTGGGATACATTACCGCTGATGGAAGTTTGGCCAACTAGAAAAATAGAAAAAGCAAAAAATATATATGAAGGAAATGAAACTTAAATTTAAAACTCACTATTGCAATGAAAGGGGTTATATGGAAAGAGGTCGCTCTATGTTAAATAACTCCCGAATATTATAAGTAATAAAATATTTCTAATACTTCTAGATATAGTGGTTGTTTTCTATCAATTTGTGCTAGAATTTTTATTTTATAGTGTTACATAAAAACGCAAAGTCATATCGAATTATAGTATATTTTCAATACTGTGAGTTATTTCAATTATATATAGCTTGTACAAGATTTTAATTTGTTGTAATAATATAAAAATATTTCCACACCAAAAGTAGAAAACTGTACTTATTGATTGCTTAAATATTTCAGGTTTTAAAATTGATTAAAATAATTGAAAAATGATCTTTTCAGGTACTCCGTACACGACAAATTATGTTCTTGACAACTTAGAAAATGCATTTGTAGCTGTTATTAACAAGCACATAGTTTATCTGCAAGCGTCAAAGACTATTTATTTAGGATAT
The DNA here is from genome assembly GCA_963170755.1 of Amphimallon solstitiale. Lineage (NCBI taxonomy): Eukaryota > Metazoa > Arthropoda > Insecta > Coleoptera > Scarabaeidae > Amphimallon > Amphimallon solstitiale. The sequence continues at coordinate 206,190,684 of OY720675.1, forward strand.
TGAAGTATGATCTCTGATATCTCTTATTTACCTTTCAACATTATATCGTGACTTATGCGCGCGGGACATATTTTGGCAGAACACATCTAGCTATTAAAAGCAAACAATAGATCGGCCTGCTACACCCAGCGGTTACGATTTAACTAAAATACTTTAGGCGCAAAAGCGCTCCTTTCCACGACCCCTACATTTACCGTAATATCTGCAATTACTTTTATATATACATAAGGCAAAGCGTCGTTAGTATAATATGTACACATTATGACATTACATACATAATGTACAGATTATTACGTATTAATTTACTATGCTCAATTTCGAATTGCATTATTCACTTAAGTCCAGTCCTGGAATGTAAGCCCGACTTGCGATCCCTACTGATATGCCTAAAAACATGAACTTCTTGTTACGGTCTTTGAGCATCATACCATTCACTAACAGTATCACAGGATGTATATAATATTTTAAAATACTTAAGAACTGCTGAAAAATGTTTTCTTTATTCTCTTTTGAGCTTTAATATTTGTTTGAATTTGTTTCATAATTTATAGCTATAATATTTTTCTATCAATTTTTGTACTGTTACATCAAATTCCTTATATATTTCGCAATTAAGCCACTTTTTGTTGAAATTAAAAATTATTACATCCAACACGTTTTGTTCGATGAGTTTTATAGATAAAATTTCATATAATAATAATAAGAGTAATATGATTGATCGAAATTTATTAACATTACGTGTACTTCTACAGTATAATAATAGTGATAGAAATTATTCGGTCAATAACAAACCGCAAAGGACATGAACGGAAATATTGAACTGACTGACATGTATCTTAACAACAGCTACAAATTAAACACAATTCAGTAACGTTAGCGTTATAATGGCGACGAAACATGTTCGGAAGAAACATATGACGACCTTCCGTTTCCGCTCTCATCACGGCACAACGCGTACATCCTCACATGTGAACTATTGTTTCTAGAAAGCTTATTTAGTTGTACGACTCCCATCGGGAAGCCAGAATCCCAGTAGGACGCTTCCGAAGGCATCGTTTCTATGTAAAATTGTTTCCGAAGTTTCTTTTCAATAAAGTGTGTCTTTTTTCAGAGGATTGCGAGTCGATACGTCGAATAAATACAAAAGGGGCGAAGTTTTTGGCCACTTTTAGCAAACAAATTTGTTTTGATTGATAATAAAACCTTCTCGGATATATATACGGTAGATTTTCCGGCAAAAAACAGAACAAATAAATTTTATTTGATATTTACAAGCAAGTTTGCTTACTTTGCTACCATACACAAAGTTCAAAACTAACACGAAATATACAAATATACAGCCGTGGGAAAGTTATATCTATAGAGTTTGGTATGTTGGAACAAAGTTTTTAGTTGCATTAATGATGATTTGATAATTTATGCATAACTGTAATCAATAACGATATTCTTATACCTAACTTATATATAAGTTTATTACTGAGAACTTACTTCCTTAGTAAATTGTATTTTATATTTGAAAATGAAAAACGAGTAAGTGACCTTGTGGTTCTTGTGGTGAAAAAAGCCAGACACTAAACTAAACATTCGAACGTTCCCAGATACAGTAGATTTGATTTACCCGACTGACACATTGAGTACAAAGCGTGTGCTCCGAAGTCAATACTTTTCTCGTCGTCTCTGGCTCTTAGGAACAGTGCTTCTCTCTAATAGCATCGAAGTGAAGCAACAAAGTCATATAAATACTTCAACATTCCAGTAGGTATACAAAAGATAAATAATATAAGTACGACTGCAGCAAAAAAAATCCTTACATTGGCAATAACTTTTGAAATAGTGTTTCTTTTAAATGTTATTGAATATTACTTTATAAGTCATGTTTTCCTGCTGTGATGTCGGTCATAACTTTTTTCAAATAAACATATGCATATTTAATAATAACTTCGTTATTATTAAATATGCAACACGTTTTCTTTTTTTGTTATTGACACCCTCTTATATTATATTTTTTTCTATAACTTAGAAATTCAAACTAAAACAATTAACTAAGATTTACAATCTTTATTTTATATATCAACTCAAAAATTACGTACATTTGCTTATTTTTGGACAGAAACCGCCTTTGACATTTTAAAAATGTTGTCATATTATTTTCAATGTAGCTATGATTACAATTAAAACTTATAAATATGCATAACTTATTGTAGACAATAATGAGCAAATGTAAGTTTTTTTACAAAACTAATGTAAAATTACACATTAATAGGTTAATTTAATAAAGGTGTTATATAAGTTTAGAACAAAACTGAAACGTCATGAACTAAAGATAGCGTTTTGATAATTTTTTAAACGCCTAATTCTGACATATTGGTAGTAAATTATGTTTTTCATATATATATATACAGGTGGTTCACCGGGAACTTAATCGATCGATTGTGGAAAAACTATAGCTAGGAATGATCTGAAATTTTGACACTATGCTAAAGTCGATGGAGGCCATTCGCCTAAAATATTTTTAAGATGGCGGCAAGTCGGGCTATGCCGAAAATAGGCACCAACTTCCTAATTTTAAGTAGAATATCCTGTATATTGTCAAGTTTTTAGATTCTACGTGAAATTCTAAATATATTTCATGTATAATGCCATATATCTAAATGTAACCCTTTTTGACTTATTGAAATTCTTATGTTAAATTTGACGTTTGCAGGCAGAAAATCAATAGCACTTTTTCCATATAAAGATGAATTTATTATTTAATTTGAAGTAAATTCTCTCAAATAGATGGTCTAATTAAATACTATTTGTACAAAATTGTCACAATTATTAAGACAGAGTGTGCGAATTATACGCCTGAAACAAATTTGGAAAAATTGTCAAAAGGACAATTTTTTTAAATGGGAAGTAGCAACTTTTATAATTTTATCTTATTCTGCATTAAAAATAAGGATCACTTTGTATAAATATGTCTATTATAAAAATTGGTAGTTTTCGAAATATTGGCAAGTTAGTGGTTTAATCTTCTACAATACATACTGTTTGCATTAGTTATTTTTTCAATAGTTCGCCATGAGAGTGTTTACAAAATTATAAATTGTCATTCGTTGAAGAAAAGTTATGCCGGGGCGATTAAATTATACAAACGATGATTATTTAAATTTATTTATTATTTATGGGGAATGTAATAAAGTTATGTCAAAACATGTGATACATTTGCAACACGATATCCGCAAAAACGGAAACCATCTACCAATACCGTTAAACGTATTATAGAAAACTTCAAAAACTTTGGATCCGTGAGGGCAAAGATTCAGGGAAATAAACCAGTTATTAATAACGATAATAATGTAATGCATGTTGTTGACATAACTTTATTACATTCCCCATAAATAATAAATAAATTTAAATAATCATCGTTTGTACAATTTAAGCACCCCGGCATGACTTACTGAAATTATGATAAGGGAAATGACTTTTCTTCAACGAATGACAATTTATAATTTTGTAAACACTGTCATGGCTAACTAATGAAAAAGGAACTAATGCAAACAGTATGTATTGTAGATGATTAAAACAGTAACTTGCCAATATATCGAAAACTACCAATTTTTATAATAGACATATTTATACAAAGTGACCCTTATTTTTAATGCAGAATAAGATAAAATTATAAAAGTTGCCGCTTCCCATTTAAAAAAAATGTCTTTTGGCAATTTTTCCAAATTGGTTTTCAGGCGTATAATTCACACACTTTGTATTAATAATTGTAACAATTTTATACAAATAGTATTTAATTAGACCATCTATTTGAGATAATTTACTTCAAATTCAAAAATAAATTCATCTTTATATGGAAAAAAGTGCTATTGATTTTCTGTCTGCAAACGTCAAATTTAACATAAGAATTTCAATAAGTCAAAAAGGGTTACACTTAGATATATGACATTATACATGAAATATATTTAGAATTTCACGTAGAATCGAAAAACCTGATAATATACAGTATATTCTATTTAAAATTAGGAAGCTGGTGCCTACTTCCGGTATAGCCCGACGTGGCGCCATCTTGAAAATATTTTAAGTGAATGGCACCCATCGACTTTAGTATAATGTTAAAATTTCAGATGATTTCTTGCTACAGTTTTTCCGCAATCGATCGATTCAGTTCCCGGTGAACCACCCTGTATATATTGTTACATTACAGTGTGTGAATAACTGGATATTAATCTTGAGAACTTATAATTTAATTTAAACTATCATAGATAAAATGTTACACGATAAAAAATTGATTGCTGTTTTATACTTTTACTTGACTTAATTAAATAGGCCTTACCAATGTCGAGGCACTGGGTACACGTATATATAATCTCGTAAGTGTCACCACTGTTAGGCTAGCACAGGAAGCATGCAACATAAATTTTGTAAAAATTCTCTAAAGTAATATTACCATAAGATGAGAAATTTTAAGAACTATACACTGTTTTTTAGGCACTTCCCATGATTAAATTTAGTCAAAGTATATAACTTACTTACTTTAGAATATAAAATCATTTACTTAAGATTTATGTCATAAGCGGTTCCTTTATCAGCAAAAATAGGTAAAACAATGTGGCTGTACGAAGATACTTACATATTTGCACTCTCACACATTTTAGCTCTAAGCATATTCTTCATCAACACTTAGAATACATCCGTCGCTGTTTAGAGAAGAACTTATCGTTTCTTCAAACTCGGCAGGCACCAATTTTCGCGAATATATTTGCAAAGTTTTCCATGTATATTTTCCAGGCAAAATTCAGAAATTATTAAATAAGTCTGCCGTCGCTGGGCTACATTTCCTCAGGCGCAACAAAACAATAATTAGCATATAAATGTATATATGGTTGTTTTGAAGTCGCGAACTGACATTATAGCACGCTAATATCATCAAATTTAAACGTTATAAAAGCCCAGGCGAATGTGCCAACTTTCGTTATTAATAGGAGCCGAAATGTAAATCACGTGTTAGATATTATACACGGAAAGTTATACTCGTATGCAAAATGTACCACATTGCAAATAATTACAAACATAAGATAAATGTTAGTGTTATTATATTATTGCATGCTTTTAATTCTTTTATACTTGAATTTTTCACTATAGTCTGATTTATAGGTGATAGGGCAGAGAAATGAGAAATATTTTTAATGCTTTACTATTCAATTTAAGCTTGTGTGATATACTTTATATTATTGATTCCACAATAATTACAACTAGCATTGCTACTAATTATAATTATTTAATGATCTAATTTAGAATGATGAATCTATGTTAAAAATATATTTAATATGATTTTGAAATCATTAAACAAATTCTCCCGTTTTGATCTTACGACTGTATCATTTTGTATAAACAAAAATAAAATGTTTAATAAAATGGTTTTTTAATTAGAAAATTGTTTACTTCCTTTTTAATATGTTATCTGTGCTTTCATACTCTTAAGTGTACGTATAAGAAGGTGAAAGGAATGCTATGAATATATCTTCCTTACCACACAAAAGTGAGAAAATTTGTAGGGACAACGCTAAACCTAATATTGGGTTATACATATAGTATGCTAGGTTTATTGAAATAGTCTATTAAACTCTTTTAGAAATCTGTTGTAAATGCTTAGGTTAAATCGAACGTATTTTCAATGTCATTAATAGTCCTTTGAATTCAATATTTCATTTTAATTCATCTTATTCCCAACTTGTATTAATCACTAACCTTAACATAGTTTTACTAGAGCGCTTTTCCTCTTACTCATCCTTGTTAATGAAGCAGAACACGCATATATCTTTATACTTATATACAAGCATGTATGTTAACACAACTCAAAGAACAACAAAATTACAATGTAAAAATGAGGTGTGGCCACCACAGACTTTCTTATACGTATGAGCGTTTCAAACTATACAATTTTAAGAATTTTTTTATACAAAGCTTATTCAAAATCCTATTCTAAGTACTTTCATTCTCTTAATAAGTGGCTATAGAATGCATATTTTGCAAGATATTCGAAAAAAAGTGCTATTCGCTAAGAGTAAAAGTACCGGTCCGAATTTTGAAATTTCATATATACAAAAATATTGCAAATCCAGTTCTAAATGTTTTTCTACTCTTGATAAATATATAAAGAATGCATTCATTACGACATATTTGCAAAACTCGCTATTCGATAAGAGTAAAAGTGGTACTTCCGGTCTGAATTTTGAATTTTTTTTTATACAAAAGATATTGAAACTTATTTTCATACTGTACAATTTTAAGAATTTTTCTAATACAAAACTTATTCAAAATCCTATTCTAAGTACTTTCATTGTCTTAATAAATCGCTATAGAATGCATACTTTGCAAAATATTATCAAAAAAGTGCCCCTCGCTAAGAGTAAAAGTGCTACTTCCGGTCCGAATTTTGAAATTTCATATATACAAAAAATATTGCAAATCCAGTTTTAAATACTTTTGTACTCTTGATAAATATATATCGAATGCATAACTTACAACATATTTGCAAAAAATCGCTATTCGATAAGAGTAAAAGTGGTACTTCCGGTCTGAATTTTGAAATATTTTTTATACAAAAGATATTGAAAATTATGTTTTAAATACTTTTATACCCGTAACGTATGTACTTGTCTAAAAAGCATGACTTGCGAAATATTCGTAAAAAACTGATTTTCAATAAGAGTAAAAGACCTACTTCCGGTAGGAATTTCGAAAAACCTTTTAAATAAAATTATTCTCAATTTTAATTTTAAGTATATATGAATTCTTTATAAATTTGTTTAAACTTAGTAGTTGACGAAATATTGGCAAAATTCGATTTTTTCGCTGAAGTAAACTGCTACTTCCGGTCTACCGATTTTACTGAAAAACTAATCAGATCTCAAGTAGACCGGAAGTAGCAGTTTACTTTAGTGAAAAAATCGAATTTTGCTAATATTTCGTCAACTACTAAGTTTAAACAAATTTATAAAGAATTCATATGTACTTAAAATTAAGTTTGAGACAAATTGTCTTAAAAAAGTTTTTCGAAATTCCTACCGGAAGTAGGTCTTTTACTCTTATCGAAAATCAGTTTTTTGCGAATATCTCGCAAGTCATGCTTTTTAGACAAGTACGTTACGAATATAAAAGTATTTAAAACATAATTTTCAATATCTTTTGTATAAAAAAAATTTCAAAATTCAGACCGGAAGTACCACTTTTACTCTTATCCAACAGCGATTTTTGCAAATATGTCGTAATGTATGCATTCTTTATATATTTATCAAGGGTACAAAAACATTTAGAACTGGATTTGCAATATTTTTACATGAGGGAGATTATACACGTAAATAAAAAAATTGGAATTGATATCTACAGCGGTTTGGCAGCTATCGTGGTCACACACAGAGAGAGAGACACAGACATTTTTTAAACACCACTTTTTTGGTATCAGGGGACTTCAAAACGTGGACATCTGCAAAAATCTCGAGGTCGAAAATTTTCATCATCACAATACTTCCTTATACTACGTATAAGAAAGTAAAATAAAAATGAGGTGTGGCCACCACACGACTTTCTTATACGCATGAGCGTTTCAAACTATACAATTTTAAGAATTTTTTTATACAAAACTTATTCAAAATCCTATTCTAAGTACTTTTATTCTCTTAATAAATCTCTATAGAATGCATACTTTGCAAGATATTCGAATTTCATGTATACAAAAATTATTGCAAATCTAACTCTAAATACTTTTGTACTCTTAATAAATATATATAGAATGCATAATTTACGACATATTTGCAAAGAATCGCTATTCGGTAAGAGTAAAACTGTTACTTCCGGTCTGAATTTTGAAATTTTTTTTATACAAAAGATATTGAAAAGTATGTTTTAAATACTTTTATGCCCGTAACGTACCTGTCTAAAAAGCTTGACTTGCGAAATATTCGCAAAAAACCGATTTTTGATAAGAGTAAAAGACCTACTTCCGGTAGGAATTTCGAAAAACTTTTTAAATAAAATTGTTCTCAATTTTAATTTTAAGTACATATGAATTCTTTATAAATTTGTTTAAACTTAGTATTTGACGAAATATTGGCAAAATTCGTATTTTTCACTGAAGTAAACTGCTACTTCCGGTCTACCGATTTTACTGAAAAACTAATCAGATCTCAAGAGGGAGATTATACACGTTAATACTTAATTTGGAATTGATATCTACTGCGGTTTGACCGCTGTCGTCGTCACACACACACACACAGACACACAGCCACAGAGAGAGAGAGAGAGAGAGAGAGAGAGAGAGAGACATTTTTTAAAAACCACTTTTTCGGTATCAGGGGACTTCAAACCGTGGACATCTGCAATAATCTCGAGGTCGAAAATTTTCGTCATCACAATACTTCCTTATACTATGTATAAGAAAGTAAAAATGACATGTGGCCACCACACGACTCTCTTATACGTATGAAAGTGTTACTTCCGGTCCGAATTTTGAAATTTCATTTATACAAAAAATATTCCATATCCAACTCTAAATACTTTTGTACTCTTCATAAATATATATAGAATGCATAATTTACGACATATTTGCAAAAAATCGCTTTTCGATAAGAGTAAAAGTGGTACTTCTGGTCTGAATTTTGAAATTTTTTTTATATAAAAGATATTGAAAATTATGTTCTAAATACTTTTATACTCGTAACGTACTTGTCTAAAAAGCATGACTTGCGAGATATTCGCAAAAAACTGATTTTCCATAAGAGTAAAAGACCTACTCCCGGTTGGAATTTTGAAAAACTTTTTTAAGACAATTTGTTTCAAACTTAATTCTAAGTACATATGAATTCTTTATAAATTTGTTTAAACTTAGTAATTGACGAAATATTTGCAAATTTCGATTTTTTCACTGAAGTAAACTGCTACTAATCAGTTCCCAAGAGGGAGATTATATTCGTAAATACAAAATTTGGAAGTGATATCTGTAGCGGTTTGACCGCTATCGTGGTCACACACACACACAGAGAGAGAGAGAGAGAGAGAGAGAGAGAGAGAGAGAGAGAGACACAGATATTTTTTAAAAACCACTTTTTTGGTATCAGGGGACTTCAAAACGTGGACATCTGCAAAAATCTCGAGGTCGAAAATTTTCGTCATCACAATACTTCCTTATACTACGTATAAGAAAGTAAAACAGCTAACAAAATGTATTGATTCTATTGCCCTATTTCAAAAGTTCTGAAAATTCATATATTTTATATTTATAAATTTGATATAATCTGGTGCTGAACCTGTAAAATTAAGGCAATATTTTCCATTTAGAAGTTAATATCTTTAAATAAAATGGAAATGTGTTCTTACTTCTTTTATTAAGGTACATATCAAACCTTATAATCCCCTTGGTGTGCTTTAAAGAGACTTGAAATGGAAAATTAACTTGAAACCTTACATGCAAAAACAAGGAACATAAGAAGACGAGGAAATGTAATTTGAATTCTTTTTTCTTCCATCTTTTAAACGAGAATTAATGACCTTTCTCCTCTTACCATCCATTTCGCGAGCTTTACCGGACACAACTGACAATAATGAAACACTTATTACCGGTATTCATAAAAAATACAGACAACATACAATTAATCATATCTGATTGCTAATCTATTTTAAATTTAACACAGACCTGTGATATTTATCTGATTAATTTGCTCTTCTGAATAAATACAAGCGTTTTTTTATTAATGCAAACACTCAGAATATTCATCAATTTTCTCTCTTCGTGTGTTCCATCGATTTGCAATGAACTCTAAAAAAACACGAAATGTAGAGCATTATTTTTCAATAAAAAATCAATTTGTTTTGTATATTAATTAGCTATATGCGGATATATGTAAATATAGAGAAATTTCAAGGTTTATTGTATGTACACTTTTTAAATGTACCCTTTAAAATTTCTGATGTCCTGAGCTCTAGTAGGGTTTTTTTTTTGCAAATAACTACATATTTTAAAATTGGAAAAAATATAATGATATGAAATTATGAAGCACTTAATTTTAGATGTACTTTAAAAGTAATAGAGTTTAGAATGCCATGTAAGAGGCTTTGACAAAAATAATGGCGTATAAGTGATTGAATGAATTGGATGAATTATATCTATAGACTCTAAGACTTTTTCGTCCGGAATCGTGCCTCCTCTTTTTGGTAAACACCTACTCTGAACGCCATCAAATTTGAGATAATACTATTCAATATGTACGTAATGACATACACGTTAATTGTGTATAATGTATTACATTTTAAAAATTAATATTACTTATTTTTATAGCGTTATTTCTTGTCCTTCTGTTTTTGGAAGCTCGCGTATATTTATTTGCATTTTGGAATTAATTTATTATGCGTCAATTTTGTGTAAATCTTCTTTAAGATAAGAATTTCGTATTAGTTTATTTATTTATTTTCGGGCCCAATCGTGAGATGGCGATCTCACGATTTACAGAAAAAAAACTTTCAATTAAATTCCTTTTAATTACCAACTTGTATATAATTCTCATGCTTTATGTAAAATTTTTAATTAGGTTTCATAAATGTAAACTCTTTTCTGGATCTTTATTTAATTATTATTGATTATTTAGTGCTTAATTGTTCCTGTTTCTGTAGTTCACCTTGATCTCAATTATTTATATGTCTCAAGACAGAATCTACGTCAAAATAACGCGATAAAAATAGCGCGCCGCAAAACGGCGCGGTCAAAACAGCGCACGTCAAAACAGCGCGTGCACAAAACAGCGCAATGACAGAATAGCGCGACATATTTCTTTTCAGATTGTAGAATCCAACGGGCACTCGATAACGACTAATTTAAACCAAATGTGTTTACATTATCGTACCTAATATATGCGCCGTAATATATTCCTATTAAAAGTGTATTAATACTACATTTCATTACCTTTAAATGTCATTAGTAAATGCATTCAATCAAAATTCTATAAAGCACTTACCAGTACCGCTATTAAAAATGTATTAATACTATATTTCTGCAAATAATGGAATTAACGGTAATTTTTTTTGTTAAAGTGTAATACTACATTTTTGCAAATAATGGAATTAATGGTAAAAATTTTTGTTAAAGTGTATTAATACTATATTTCTGCAAATAATGGATTTAACGGTAAAAATCCAGTACTAAGCCTGGATAAAGTGTGAAGGGAAGGAAAAATATAGTGCACGCTGTTTTGTGGTATGCGCTATTTTGCCGTGCGCTGTTTTGACCACGCTGTTTTGTCGCGCGCTATTTTAGCCGCGCTGTTTTGACGTGACACCCTCAAGACATGCTTGTGAGATATTTTCGTGTGCAACAATATTTGGTCAACTAGCTAAAACACTCAAGGATTGCATTTCCAATGTGTAATTTGAAGACATTAGTAAATTCTCTTAGTCAAAATTTCCTGATTCCAAGCAAAAGTTAAATGCTCAATTCAACTGCAGCAAAGTGATATTAAATGCTGGAATTATATTTCTGTTAGTTGACTCTCTTGAATAAGCTGTTATAGTACTGATGACACTTAAGTACGTGAGAGTTCTACTTAATAGTTGCGAAATCCTTATGTACACTAGGTAAGCTGTCGTTATGATTGCTCTTGCTGGATCAGTAAGTTACTTCTCTTAGTCAAAATTTCCTGATTCCAAACAAAAGTTTTTTAAATACTCAATTCGATTTCAACAAAGTGAGATTAAACGCTTGAATTATATTTCTGCCAGTTGGCTTTCTTGGATAAGCTGTTATAGCCTTGATAAAAGCTAGAGACAAGGGAGTTCCATTTAATAGTTTGGAAATTCTCACGTGGATGTGGACTAGGTAAGCTGTCGTTCTGGTTGCTCTTGCTGGATCCGTAAATTACTTCTCTTAGTCAAAATTTCCTGATTCCAAACAAACGTTTTTTAAATACTCAATTCGATTTCAACAAAGTGAGATTAAACGCTGGAATTATATTTCTGCCAGTTGGCTTTCTTGGATAAGCTGTTATAGCCTTGATAAAAGCTAGAGACAAGGGAGTTCCATTTAATAGTTTGGAAATTCTCACGTGGATGTGGACTAGGTAAGCTGTCGTTCTGGTTGCTCTTGCTGGATCCGTAAATTACTTCTCTTAGTCAAAATTTCCTGATTCCAAACAAAAGTTTTTTAGATACTCAATTCTATTTCAACAAAGTGAGATTAAACGCTGGAATTATATTTCTGCCAGTTGACTTTATAGCTAGAGACAATGGAGTTCCATTTAATGGTTTGGAAATTTTGAATAGTGCCAATACATACATGGCAACAGCATTTCAAACAGCTTTACGATGCCGATGAAACGCTAAATATAAATGCATTCGAAACAGATATGAATGGCACACTCACTGACGAGGAGATAGAAGCAAAACTCAAGAAATTAAAAACCAGAAAATCACCAGGGCCGGATGGCATCCCCAACGAACTTTTAAAATATGGAGGCCCCGAACTCACACAGAAACTATCGCAACTATTTAACAAAATCTTAGACGAAACGGAAACACCAGACGAATGGCATAATGGCATCAACATACCCATATTTAAGAAAGGGCTAAAAACCTGCCCACAAAACTATAGAGGAATAATCCTCCAGCAATAAAACTATCCACGAGTATTCTCAAGGACAAACTGGAAATGCAAATTAAGATTGCTGAAGAACAACAGGGCTTCACAAAGGGGCGGTCAATAACAGACGCAGTATTCACAATAAAACAAATCAGAGAAAAGGCTATAGAGTACAGTATGCCAGCGTACATTTGCTTCATTGACCTAACAATGGCGTTTGACAGGGTTTGTTTGGGAGACAGTCTGCATAATTATATTGATGGAAAATAAGGCACCGGCGAACATAACAAAGATAATCCATAACCTGAATAACAATAACGTAAGAAAGGTTAAAGTAGGAGATCAATTCACTGACAACATCCCAACACCGGGAGGAATTAGACAGTGTACAGCCTAAGTTCCTTTTTGTTTAATCTTCTCATGGATAAAATTATAAACAAAGTAACAGATCATAACCTCGGATACAGGCTGGGCAACAAAAGAATTGATATAGTGTGTTATGCCGATGATGCGTCAATTATTGCCGAATCAGAAAACGATCTACAGAGACAACTCTACAGGTTCTTCCAAGTGAGCCGCCAACTCAATATGAACATTTCTATCAACAAAACCAAATGTATGACAATCACGAAAGATCCGCTCAGATGCAAGCTAGTGGTGGAGAATAATCCCATAGAACAGGCGATGCAATTCAGATATCTGGGCATAGACATATCAAGTACCCATGACCCAGTTAAAGACCTGAGGAGCCAAATTAACAACGCATCCGCACTATCAGGATGCTACGAGATATAGTCTGCTCAAACCCGTACAGGCGAAAAGATAGCAAAATTAGAATCTACAAGACTTGCATCAGACCGATTATGACGTACGGTATAGAAGTCCGCGAAGACACCAACAAGACTAAACACAAGCTAAGGGTCGCCGAAATGAAAACACTGAGAACAATAGTGGGGAAGACAAGAAGAGACAGGGTGAGAAACTCGGATATCAGGGAACATTGCGAGATTCAAGACATTGTAAGATGGGGAAGACAGCGTAAGAGGCAGTGGTGCAGCCATGTAAGACGGATGGACGAGAACAGACTTCCGAAGATAGTCCTAGAGAACAACCCGCCCGGCTACAGACCTATCGGAAAGCCACCTAAGAGATGGAGAGATAGCTGGCTATCTACCTCTGAGAAAAAGACGCAGGGGCAACTTCAGAATTAACAGATTGACATATATCTAAGTAGTAGAAGAAGAGAAGAAGAAATTATCACGTGGATGTGGACTAGAAAGCTGTCTTTCTGATTGCTCATGGTGGTTACGTAAGTTACTTCTTTTAAACAAAATTTCTTTATTCCAAATAAAAGTTTTTTAAATATTCAATTCAATTGCAACAAAGTGTGATTAAACGCTAGAACGATATTTTCGTTAGCTGGCTTTATTTGATATGCTGTTATAATCTTAACAACAGCTAGGGACGAGAGAGTTCCATTTAATATAGTCTGGAAATCCTCGCGTGGATTTGGACTAGATAAGCTGTAGTTCGGATTGCTCTTAGTGAATACGTTTAAATTACTTCTCTCAGTCAAAACTTCCCGATTCCAAACAAAAGCTATTTAAATGCTCAATTCAATTGCAACAAAGTGTGATTAAACACTGGAACTATATTTCTATTATTTGCCTTTCTTGGATAATATGTTACAGTCATGATAAAAGAGGGACATTTAATAGTTTGGAAATTCTGACGGTGGTTTAGACTAGATACGCTGTAGTTCTGTTACTCTTGGCGGATATGTGTAAGTTATTTATTCATAATGATTGTTACTTTTCTTGGTATTTTAGTGTCCCTCTTTACAACTCCGTTAGAGGGATCGTTGCGCCTGATTTGGGAAATTTTCTCACACGCATGGAGCGGATATCTTATTTCTGATTACGGGGTTCTAGAAATGCATATCGGTAAAAATCGCTGTGAGGATACGTACGACATAATAAAGTCATGTAATTGATGTATTTATCATTGTTCTCTTAGACCTTTAAAAAGAAATTACATAACAAACATTTCCTTACATTTTGAAATTTAAATTTGTGTAAGGATGGTCTCTTTATAAGGATTACACGGTATGAGTATGTTTTATAATTAATTGTGGGTTGTTTTCTTGAATAAAATATTGATTAGCTACTAGTACCATAACTAACGATTGGTATTCTATATGTGGGTAATTTAAGTTCTTTATTTGACAATTTAATTTAACATTACATTTAATGTACTATTTGCATAAATGTAAAATTTCTAAAATTTAATTTTAAATTCAGTGGATGATGCTCGTAATTGTATTGCGTAAATTTGTTGAATATTTAATAGTGTGAATTCTACACATCTTTTAACTGTGCTCAGAGCCTTGAATGTTTTTCCTGTTTACTAACTTAATGTCCAATATAGATTGAACTTTTTGCACGGAAGTTCCTAGTACAGATAGTGAAGTGGTTTTTTAGGACACTCTGTTGGTAAGGCGAGCTATTATTGATATGCTGGAGCATAAGAGCTTTTGAACAAAGAAGTGCAATTATTATACATACTATGTATGTACTATATATGTTGCACTTAACGAATTAAAGTTACTATGCTTATATGATTAGTTAGGTTAAACTTTTGAAGTAATATTAATATATACAAGTACGATAATTAGATAATTTAAAACTTTATAAATAATGAGAATATTTACTGCATGTTTCTTTGTGACCATTGCAGCATGTAGTAAATTATTAATCACCGCATTACACATATTTTCTTAAGTAATTTAAGTGTGATTTTTGACATAGATTAGCAGTTTCGTGTTTTCCGAATATTGATCAATTTTCTGTAATTAATAAAACTTGCTAGTGTTTTGAACCGAGTCTTAACACCCTTGTTAATGTCTCTACTTCGATCTCGGGTAAGAAATACTATCAGGAAGGTTGTAAAATTTAAGTTAATATCAATATATGTTTTTATATTGTTTTTAGAAATATCTTTCACCTATTCCTTCTCCGCAAACGAGCATAACTGTGTCAACTGTCATTGTATTGAGCAAAGTCTAGAGTTTTTTTTACTAGTGAGAGAGTCTAAGCCATTTCACCTCTTTAATTTCTTTCAAGTTTACACTACACAATAAGATGTCCATAGGTGATATACAAATAAATCAAATACACCTAACTAATTTGCTTTATTAATCAAATTGAAGCTTCAATGCTCAAGTACGTAAATACGTTATTCCCATTATTTATTTTCCCTTTAATTGTGCCTTCCATTACAAACTGAAAAAATGAAAAAAGGCTATTTAATTACTTTAATGGATCTAGAATATACAGTATCCTTTTCTAAATAAATTTGGACTCCCTCTAGTAGGTAATTAATAAAAAAAACGAGGGGTAAGTTTGATGGAATTGATTTATAAGTCGCATCGTAAATTAAAATCTACTCGATTATACGTACCTTTTGTATAAATATGAAAAGATGTTTTACATGCGTTCGCAAATTTCATGCATAACAGCTTCCAGAAACTAAATGCAAATCACAGGATCGAAAATGGAAAGCGATTGCTGATCGCGCTTGAATTTTATCGTTAGTCCGTTTCTATATTATAGGATTTTAATTTGGGATAGCACAAGCGGATTACTGATAATACTAAGGTTGCTAAGGTTGAAAAGGTATTCATTCAAAATGCTAGTAAAGTTACTTTCAACTGGAGTAAAACAATTTAAAATATAATTTATTACTAAATATGGTGTTACACCTAAATAGATATTATTTTTTAATTTTCGCAATTATTCACATAAAATCTGGTATCTATCATATAATAAATAGCATTAAGAAAGGTATCATGAATATTATATATCACTAATGAGAAAGCATTTATTTGAATTAACCATTAACATTAACAAAATTAACTATTCAGAATCATCAATTCTCAAAAATAAATTACCGAAGGAAGTACTATTATACTACTATATAATATTGTCTCCATTGCATAAATCTGTTGAATTGTTTACTAGTAAGTACAATCATTGTAAGAGATTATGGTATATGTTGACTTCTGCCCAACCAAGAAACGGTTTTTCCGAATTATCCAATACACGTTTGTAATCAAAAAGACCGGGTGCACACCAATTATACAAAATAATTTGTTTGTCCAACAAAATGTTTGAAGTGCAATTAGTATCCAATAAATTATATCAGTATGTTTTAGTGCCATGCACAGCAATCAAATAAAATGACAAACATTTTAGACACTTTTTTGGCAAATTTATTTTACTTATTTATAGATCTTTTATTATTTTTACTCGTATCATAAAATAATAATAAGTTAACATATTTTACGTGCTCATATCTACAGGCAATAACTATTGAAATGTCATTAAATTAATATGTCAACTGATTACTGATAATACTAAGGTTGCTAAGGTTGAAAAGGTATTCATTCAAAATGCTAGTAAAGTTACTTTCAACTGGAGTAAAACAATTTAAAATATAATTTATTACTAAATATGGTGTTACACCTAAATAGATATTATTTTTTAATTTTCGCAATTATTCACATAAAATCTGGTATCTATCATATAATAAATAGCATTAAGAAAGGTATCATGAATATTATATATCACTAATGAGAAAGCATTTATTTGAATTAACCATTAACATTAACAAAATTAACTATTCAGAATCATCAATTCTCAAAAATAAATTACCGAAGGAAGTACTATTATACTACTATATAATATTGTCTCCATTGCATAAATCTGTTGAATTGTTTACTAGTAAGTACAATCATTGTAAGAGATTATGGTATATGTTGACTTCTGCCCAACCAAGAAACGGTTTTTCCGAATTATCCAATACACGTTTGTAATCAAAAAGACCGGGTGCACACCAATTATACAAAATAATTTGTTTGTCCAACAAAATGTTTGAAGTGAAATTAGTATCCAATAAATTATATCAGTATGTTTTAGTGCCATGCACAGCAATCAAATAAAATGACAAACATTTTAGACACTTTTTTGGCAAATTTATTTTACTTATTTATAGATCTTTTATTATTTTTACTCGTATCATAAAATAATAATAAGTTAACATATTTTACGTGCTCATATCTACAGGCAATAACTATTGAAATGTCATTAAATTAATATGTCAACTACATACTGCATTGATGTTAACAATGTTCTGGTCAATCAAATGCGGTTTCTTACTAATTACATCTACACATACATACTGCTGCGACTCTTGCAAATTGAGGTTTATATAAAATAATTTACACCATTCAATCAGTAAGTAAGTAAGAATCAAGCATACATCTTAGTGCTAGACCTTATGCTAGACCAAGATTTAATAAATTTTCTGCAAAATAGTAGGTTAGGCAATTTTACATTTAACTAGCTCAGTTTAGAATGACTAAAGAAATTTTTCTCTCAGGGGCAGAAAATATAAATACACTCTCCAATCAACTTGAATGCTCTTTAGTTATTACCAGGTCAGCTAAAGAAAATAAAATGCAAAATAAACCTTACAATATAGTTTATTAAGGATATTAAAGAAAATTATCAAATTATACAAATATATTTACAAAATTAAATATCTTAAATATTACATAAAATTGTGCATGTCATGATCAAATAATATATATCTGTCTGTATGGGTAGATTTTCGGTATACCGTGTGACTTAAGTTCCCATTTTCTTTCTTCTTGACCAAAACGTCGAGGAATGGTAATTCGTTGTTCGATTCTATTTCCATCGTAAATTTTATTTTTGGATGGGTTTTGTTTACGCTCAGTCTCACCACCACCCAGCTCAGTTACAATTAGTAGTGAAAACCCTAGTGACAAGATCGCAGAGATTAGCAGACGAAGATAACATCACCCAAGAAATGGACAAACTCCACAAGGCACTCCAGCAGAATGGTTTCAGTGAATCTGCTATCAAAAGAGCATCCAAGCCGAAACCAGCAACACCACAAGAGGAAAAAGAAACACCAACTGCCAAAACCTACTTACCCTATGTGAAAGGCACCACCGATAGAATATCCAAAATCCTACGAAGACACAACATTGAAACAACATTCAAAGCAGACAGAAAAATCAGCACAGTCCTTCGAAACCCTAAAACAAAAATACCTTTAGAAAACCAAGGAGTTTATGAAATTCCGTGCCTCAACTGTGAAAAAACTTACATTGGACAAACGAACAGAAGGGTAAACGCAAGAAGAGACGAACACAAAAATTCCGTAAGAAAAGACGAGAAAACTTCATCTCTGGCTCAACATGTAAAAGAAACATTCCACACGATAGACTTCAGTAACACCAAGCTATTAGCGAACATCGAACATACTAAAACCAGAATCATCAGGGAAGCCATCGAAATTGAAAAACATCCGAACAATCTGAATTCACGAGATGATACCCAGAGATTACCAACAGCATGGAAACCAGCACTAACAAGAACAGATACCAACAAAGAACACCAAACTAATACTTCTACATCGCAAACCAGCCGTCACACTCCAAACACGAGCCCAACGACACGGAACCATGCACACACTCGTCCAAGGGCAACCAACCGAAACGCTAACGAAGTATATAACCACCATCCGAATCCCGAAAACGTCAGTTTACGAATAACAAGAAGCAGAAGCAGACAGTTATCGCAGAACTGAAGATGGCAAGTGTGATTTTGCCGAAACGTCGTCAAGAAACCAGCATCGGTCTTTCCAAAGACCAAGCAGTGAAAACGCATATAATACTTCAAACTCATCCATTTCAAAATAAATTCTTCTCACAATCTAAATATCCTACATGTACACAAAATAAAGAATTATTAAACTATAAACTTTCTAGTCTTGTAAATGAATAATAAAGAAAATTTTATTAAAAACGCAGTGTTTAAATTTAATTCAAAAAAAAATATTATTAGGGTATCTAATTTGATCGTTACAGACACGAAAATGCTTTACCATAACACACGGTGTAATAAGCCTGCATATAAAAATAAAACATTCTACAAAAAAAAAATTCAAATTCCTAATTAAATAAAACTGTTCCGAACATAAATAATTATTTCCGAAAAATAATTACAAGTCCCAATGTAAACCAAACTCCGGATTAAAATGATATCTAATTCATAAGAGTCCCACTTCGGTCTTTAAAATTTATAAGTACAATAAAATTATTACGAAAATATTATAAGTTCCAATACATGAATAAATTTCTATGTTAGAATAACGTTTAATCTATAAAATATTACAAGTCCTAATTTTTGTTAAAATTTTTATAAGTGTAGTAAAATCTTTTTGAAAATTATTCTAAGTTCCGATTCATGAATAAACTTCTAAGTTAATATAACATTTTATTTTAAGAGGAAGAAGAGGTTTCCACCTGCTTCTTATTTTTCTTTTGGGAGAGCTGATTTTCACCAAGCATCTAACGTTTTCTGATCGTGTGTCGACTTATATGGATATTTTTCTTCACAAAAACGTACGGTTTTCTTCGGTACGATTCCGATACCACCTCCAGAAATACATAGCTGCAGTGCTGCACCACCCGGGAAAGCAGCGCATTACTAATCTTTCAAAAAGTTAAACAAATATGTAAATATCAACTTGTTTACACATTCATGATTTGTCCAATGCATCTAGCGAAGAATATTGTGTTCGCCGGGCCAATCTGTCGATATCTCTCCCGGTCACAGTATGTTTCGTGCGGGAAACACTTTCTTGTTATAATTCACGTAATATTTTATGCTTATTCTAATATTATAGTTTTTAAAAAAATTATAATAACATTCTTATATTATTTTACGTAAATAAAAATTAAATTTGCCAAAGTATTGACTTAATGAATATCTATATACACATCATGATAAAATAAATAAAATAGTAATTAATTAAATTAAATCTTGAAGAGATCTTGATTATGCTTATTTACAATTTACCACCAAACTCAAGATCACTGCAATACGTGTATACAGTCTGTCCACATTTCGATGCTCACCATTGGTATATCGGTTATTAGAAGAGATTGAGCAACGGTCAAATAGGGAATATCTTGCAGAATTTAATGCTCGCAACAAATCTCATTTCAAATTCATTCGGCCTTTTTAGAATCTTTAGATACTTTAAAAATACCAATATTTGCCGATTTGAATTTTCCCCAATAACTCGATCAGGCCTAATGCGATCGCTTTTAAACTCTAACATTGTTCAGACACTTTTACGACAATTATTTTGTGGCTAAAAGTAACCCCCGATTTTCATTTGTTTCCAAATACTTAGCGCTATCTTTTGTTTTCTTATGGCGGCCATATTGGATTGTTAATTAGTTAGATAGTCCTTAAATATAGTTTTTCAATAATGTACAACATACCTAACAAATCTTATTTATAAGAGCGATATATACGTATCTAGCTGACAAATACGCATATTAACATTTTTATGAAGCATAATTTACCGACGTAGATGAAACCGCTTAGACGTGAAAGAAAAAAATACAGTAGGCGACTGTTTTCTATTTCTGTCACTACAGAACTAACTTGTGGTCAATCAAAATCGAATGAAATGCATTACAGAATCTTCGAAATGAATATCAAAGATGGCACAGTGTGATGCATCTAATTGGAGTGCTTTTATTATGAGATTGATGACACGATATAGAAAATCAATAGAAATCAAATCAACCATTACTTGAGTACCCTGTGGGTATCTGTCAAATGGTAGTGTAACAAATAATTCAATATTGTTAAATATGGATTGATATAATATATATAAGAATGTAACTGCAAAAATAGATGTTTGCATAAGACGCCATTATGTAGTTACAATTTGCGTCAACCTATCAAAACGGATCTCATCCATGTCGCTACTAATTAGAGTGCCTTTATAATGAGAGTGATGATAAAGATGAAATTATTTCTGATAGATTGATGCAAATTGTACCTACGTAATGGTGTCTTGTGTCAAAAATGTATTTTATAGTTACATTCTTGTCTTTATTTACCACGATTTTTGAATACATATCTATTTAACGCTTCAATTATAGGTTATTGTATCAATCCATATTGAATAGTACTGAATTATAGGTTAGTATACCATTTGACAGATATCCATAGAGTACCCACATACTGGCCGATTGGGTTTCTATTGACTTCCTATCTCTTGTCGCTACTCTCATTATAAAGGTACGTTACTACTAATAAGAAAAATACTACTGGTACGATAATCAAGCTGTATGATTTTACCGGCTCTACTCTATATATGATTTTCTATATTTGAGGATACTATTTCCAACATTTCTAGTTAAATAATACTCACTTACTTCGAATTACTATTAATTAATAATAAGACTAATCTGTTATACGCGTTTCAGTCAAAAAATAATAAAAGTTATTTAATTACATTTTAGTTAATTTTAGTATAGATACTTATTTTCTAACACAGTACTTATGAAATATCACAAGTAACTTGTTGACATTCTTTTTATAATTCGTAAACTCTATTTTAATATCAAGCAATTGTTGATTTCTACAGTTTTAGGTTTTGAAATATTTATATATTTGATACATGTGATTAAAACAACTAATAATAGTGGTCAAAAATTTCTGTAAATGTTTGTTTGTTCGTACCAGTATGTTCATTACTTACACGAGAATTAACACATTATATTAAACAGTAATACACTAACGTAACCTATATATTACTTCTACACGTGAATAGAAAATAATGATTGAAGTAGCATGGAAACTCAGTAAGCGTCAATAACTGTAATTTCATATAATTAATGTAACTCCATTTATTATGACGGTAGGTATAATGAGCGTTAAAAATAATTTATGTTCGCTCATTTCAGGTACCATTTCCGCGAAACCTTCATCTGCTCTTGTTTCCATCCATTATCTACGACTTACATCAGCCATTAACGTTGTTATTATGTACCTATTCCACGTAAACAACATGACAAACACCTTTCTTGTTAATTCAACATGATTTCTCTTATCACATCCATGTAAATTAAGTTGATTTACATGTAAGTTGGAAGCCGAAAAGGTAGGGAGGGAATGGATCCAATTACGAAAGCCCGAGGACTGCCTTCTTGAATAATGATCAGAACGAAAAATCTATTTTAAAGTGTTACTTTTTAGTCAGAATGCAATAATACATTAGCATCGTTCGGGAAATTTATAAAATAAAATACAAAAGTTTTTCCTTCTTTTTATTTATCTTGAAAATGTTTGCAAGAAAATAATGCCACCTCTATATTTAATATGTAATATAAAATATCTATTATTAATAATGTCATAGGAATATTGCTGCACGTTACGAGCCATAATGTAAAGAAACACTCAATATAAATTTAATGTTACTAATAATAATGTAAAATAAAATACATAAAGTAGATTGTTTTTCCTGCTAGCTCAATTCTTAATCTCGAGGGCGATTGGGTAAAAGAGATATTTAAATTAACAGGTTCCTAAAGCATTATTGGATGTTAATATAATAAAATACCATTGTATAATTTAAATAATAATTATATTCGAAATCAATGATTTTATAGGTGATTACAGACAAAATAAAATCTTATGTAATGAACTGCTTTTAACAAACAAGAAACAAATTATCAAACCGGTTAAATACACTATTACAATTGTTACATTTAAGAAAATTTACGTATATTATTCATTATAATAAAATGATAGCAACATATGCGAGAAACTACAACTCAGGCAGACATGTCTAACATACAACGCTAAAAGATAGATCAAATTACATTATGCGATTACACGTTGAGACGCTGTTTATTGAATATATTTATTACATATCTAGATAAATATATTTTTCTTATTTCGTTTCTATTTGAAACTGATTTATAATGTTTAATTCTTTATTTCATTAATACATTTACATACAATGATTTTTAAAAATACCTTATTTTAAGACTGCTTTCTTCTTCCTTGTTATATGGGCATTTTCTTATCCTCGATGCGTTCGTGTTGAATTTTATTATTCTTCGATGCTTGAGGAGCGGCTCCAACGACCAAGACGTTGAGAATTTATATACGCTGCCTACTGTAGTACAATCGTTATACCAAAAGATATAGTAACTTGAATACAAACTTGTTTATTTTACTTAAATTTCACTTATCAACGACTCTACTGGCCGTTGTTGACCCACTATCTGGAGTATATTTTCTTGGATTTCGCTTTCCGACTCTTACTCGAAGTCTAACTGTGGACTTATAATTTGCAACACGCATTTTCTTTCTTATAGTTCACACACGAATTTACTTACGCCGTGAGAAGTTATAGATATCGTAGCGCATATCTCACTAACATAAACTTTCGACGCCACAATGCTTATATATAACAAAACTTATCTACATACACATAACTACGTGGGAATTAAACTTATAGTAATATATGCATTGATTTCAAATTTATTTAAAATATTCATAAAATATTATTTATTGGATTATTTAATATAATAAACTTTATAATATTAATTGAGAAAATTGGCTGTACCATTACAATTTGAAGGTCATAAATCGAAGAAATCTTCGTTGAATTCTATCTATTGGAAGCTGTTGAGACATATAGTAGGGGTACCATATCATTGAAGCAAACTCCAACTTTCTGACGACCAACGCAAAGTAAAGGCATCTTAGGAGGCAGGCATTTGTAAAATATCATAAATTCTCATAACACATCCCAAAATTCTAAATACAGCTGCACATATGGAAATTATATGTGGCTTAAAAGATAAGAGATAGCGTCAAATACCACGCCCAATTCTCTGATTGATTGGACTTTCTGGAGCTTCTGCCCACTTATCGAATATTTGGTAATCAGATCTACAGATTTGCAAGTAAACATCATGACATTACATTTATCAATGCTGACATAACAATATCGACGTTGTGTTGTAAGTGGGTGAAATCATCATCATTAGTGATGACTATGTACGTTTTGAGATCATTCGCATAAGCTAATGCCTGGCATTGAACAGGGAATAGAGATTGTTGATGAATAAATTGAACATAGGTGCAAGATTAGAACCTTGAGGTACACTGGTTGCCCAAAAACCGAAAAATTTGTTTTCATTATAGAAGACGTAATTTCTACAATTAGTAATATATGATATTATAAAGCTTATAAGGCAAGAAGCATGTCCATAATAACCCAATTTATCCAGAAGAAGACTGTGATCGATGTTACTACTATTAATATTACAGTTGTTAAAGATTATATTACTTAATGATATATAAGCAAATAATAACAAAAAACACACTTGGTATTGTTTCACAAATAAATATAATTAAATACTCGATGTACATTTCGCCTTGCGGCATCGTCAGGAGTTCTCGAGAAACTAAAGTAAAATTTAATATACTGTAACTACCTACTTCTAACAAAAATGTAAATAAAAATGTACAAAAATAGAAAATTACGAAAAGGTCATGGCTTATCTGGAAAGCCCGTTTTTACAAGGCTAGGGTTTATTAGCGGTGAATTTATGAGTTCTGTTTGCTCATTAAGAACATTGCCTGGTTGTAAAAGTAAACTTTCTTTTATAAAATAACCTTCTAGAACATTCATTTTTTTACTTTTATTTAAACTATACAGTACTTCTAAATTGTCTATTGAAAATTGATGTCCCGTGTCTAAAACATGGTTAGCTACATTTGAATTTTCATAATTTAATTTAACGGCTCGCATATGTTCTGAGAATCTTAATTTGAAATTTCGCCCTGTTTGACCTATATAAAATTTACTACAATCACTACAATTAATTCTGTAAATTCCTGATTTGTTTAGTTTAGGATTCGCTGTTTTATTATTTGTTAATTGACTTTTTAAAGTGTTATTATTATAGAAGGCTATTTTAAAATCCAGTATTAGTAATGTTTTAAAGAAACTGGATTTTAAAATAGCCTTCTATAATAATAACACTTTAAAAAGTCAATTAACAAATAATAAAACAGCGAATCCTAAACTAAACAAATCAGGAATTTACAGAATTAATTTTAGTGATTGTAGTAAATTTTATATAGGTCAAACAGGGCGAAATTTCAAATTAAGATTCTCAGAACATATGCGAGCCGTTAAATTAAATTATGAAAATTCAAGTGTAGCTAACCATGTTTTAGACACGGGACATCAATTTTCAATAGACAATTTAGAAGTACTGTATAGTTTAAATAAAAGTAAAAAAATGAGGTGTGGCCACCACACGACTTTCTTACACGTATAAGCGTTTCAAATTATAGAATTTTAAGAATTTTTTTTACAAAAATTATTCAAAATCCTATTCTAAGTACTTCTATTCTCTTAATAAATCTCTATAGAATGCATGCTTTGCAAGATATTATCAAAAAAGTGCTCCTCGCTAAGAGTAAAAGTGCTACTTCCGGTCCGAATTTTGAAATTTCATATATACAAAAGATATTGCAAATCCAGTTTTAAATACTTGATAAATATATATAGAATGCATAACTTACGACATATTTGCAAAAAATCGCTATTCGATAAGAGTAAAAGTGGTACTTCCGGTCTGAATTTTGAAATTTTTTTTATACAAAAGATATTGAAAATTATGTTTTAAATACTTTTATACCCGTAACGAACCTGTCTAAAGAGCATGATTTGCGAAATATTCGCAAAAAACCGATTTTCGATAAGAGTAAAAGACCGACTTCCGGTAGGAATTTCGAAAAACTTTTTAAATAAAATTGTTCTCAATTTTAATTTTAAGTACATATGAATTCTTTATAAATTTGTATAAACTTAGTATTTGACGAAATATTGGCAAAATTCGATTTTTATACCGAAGTAAACTGCTACTTCCGGTCTACAGATTTTACTGAAAAACTAATCAAATCTCAAGAGGGAGATTATACACGTAAATACAAAATTTGGAATTGATATTTCCAGCGGTTTGACCGCTATCGTGGTCACACACAGACAGACACACACACAGACAGACATTTTTTAAAAACCACCTTTCTGGTATCAGGGGACCTCAAAACGTGGACATCTGCAAAAATCTCGAGGTCGAAAATTTTCATCATCACAATACTTCCTTATACTACGTATAAGAAAATAAAAAATGAGGTGTGGCCACCACACGACTTTCTTTTACGTATGAGCGTTTCACATTATAGAATTTTAAGAATTTTTTTTATCAAAATTCTTCAAAATCCTATTCTAAGTACTTCTCTTAATATATATAGAATACATACTTTGCAAGATATTATCAAAATAGTGCTCCTCGCTAAGAGTAAAAGTGCTACTTCCGGTCCGAAGTTTGAAATTTTTATATACAAAAAATATTGCAAATCCAGTTTTAAATACTTTTGTATTCTTGATAAATTTATATAGAATGCATAACTTACGACATATTTGCAAAAAATCGCTATTCGATAAGAGTAAAAGTGGTACTTCCGGTCTGAATCTTGAAATTTTTTTTATACAAAAGATATTGAAAATTATGTTTTAAATACTTTTATACCCGTAACGTACTTGTCTAAAAAGCATGACTTGCGAAATATTCGCAAAAAACTGATTTTTGATAGGAGTAAAAGACCTACTTCCGGTAGGAATTTCGGAAAACTTTTTAGATAAAATTATTCTCAATTTTAATTTTAAGTATGTATGAATTCTTTATAAATTTGTTTAAACTTAGTAGTTGACGAAATATTGGCAAAATTTGATTTTTTCGCTGAAGTAAACTGCTACTTCCGGTCTACCGATTTTACTGAAAAACTAATCAGATCTCAAGAGGGAGATTATACACGTAAATACAAAATTTGGAATTGATATGTACAGCGGTTTGACCGCTATCGTGGTCACACACACAGAGAGAGACACACAGACACACACAGACACACACACACACAGATAGAGAGAGAGAGAGAGACACAGACATTTTTTAAAAACCACTTTTTCGGTATCAGGGGACTTCAAAACGTGGACATCTGCAAAAATCTCGAGGTCGAAAATTTTCATCATCACAATACTTCCTTATACTACGTATAAGAAAGTAAAATGAATGTTCTAGAAGCTTATTTTATAAAAGAAAGTTTACTTTTACAACCAGGCAATGTTCTTAATGAGCAAACAGAACTCATAAATTCACCGCTAATAAACCCTGGCCTTGTAAAAACGGCCTTTCCAGATAAGCCATGACCTTTTCGTAATTTTCTATTTTTGTACATTTTTATTTACATTTTTGTTAGAAGTAGGTAGTTACAGTATATTAAATTTTACTTTAGTTTCTCAAGAACTCCTGACGATGCCGCAAAGCGAAATGTACATCGAGTATTTAATTATATTTATTTGTGAAACAATACCAAGTGTGTTTTTTGTTATTACTTGCTTATATTTCGACATGTTTCACCAAGAGATTTCCATCACTTCATTTAATTATTACTTAATGACCTTATATTTTAAAATAATTGACAATGGCTGCGAGTTTTATACTACTAATACAAGTTTATTAATAACTTAATTGAATTAAAATTTATGTTTATCTGAGGTAACTTCCATTTACATAACTGGGTTATTAAGAGGCCATGGATTGGACTTTTATATACGCTATCAAAGAAAAGATAGCATAAGTTTTAGCTTACAGTTCTGAAATCTAATTATCACACAATATATAATTAATTTTTGTAATTCTAATAGTTGAAAAATAGAAATTTTCAACTAAAACATTTAATGAAAGTAAAATTTTAAAATAGAAATTTGACTCCTTGGCGAACTGAGGTGAACTGCCTGGCAAAATGGGGGTAACGGTTTGAATATTATCTCATATAAAAATGATTCATATTAAAGTTATACATTTACAACAGTGTATATGTAGAAAATTTGTATTTTTCAAATTTTACTAGTCCTACAGAAATTAGTTACAAATTGTGTATTAATAAATTAATAAAAGCCTTGGTATCTTTGCCCATCCTTATTATTTTTAGCTATTTAGCTATAAAAGTAATACTTCATGCTCTCATATGGCGTTAACAAAAACACAAGGCTTCAACCATCAAACAAACAAATTTTCGTTTATGATATTACAAGCTTCATTAATTGCGCTATAAACTGTATACACAATATTTTACTGTGTACACATTTCAAGAGGAGTGTTTTCCAAATTCGAATAACAAAATTTTAAAAGTATAATGCTATTTTAAGGTAATTAAAATTCAGGAAGCGATTTTACTTAAATGGGGTATGCCCGTATATCACGATTTTACGGTTAAAGACCCTTAAATAAATTGAATAAAACCCAGCCAGTTTTGACATTGGAGCCATAAGTACCTGCGACAGTTATTTTCCGCAAATGGTAATTATTATTAAGCCGTTACTAACAAGATTTGAAACGTCCTGATTCAGCATTTCCAAAGGAAAATTAATTACCTCAAAAATCAGGGAAAGCGTTTTTGCGGAATTGTCGAAAAGTTACGGCTAGTAAGCAACGAGCAATTTATTATTCATTCTGTTTACAAGTTTACCGTCAAATATTAATTAAGTTTGCTGCATGAAAATCTAAATTATTATAAAAAAAACGGAAATGTAAAACCAACATTTTCTAGACTAAGCGAGACTTGTATATTTTATTAGATTAGCAGAATTTACAGTGAATTAAATAGAATATTTCTCCACTTTAAGAAACATATACATAACACAGGCCAAAACACATTTTGGCGCACGTTATTTTTTAACTGTTTCTGGGTAATTTTTGGGGGTAGAAGCCAACACAATTGTCGGATTTAGTCTATCAGATATAGTTTTTGTGTTGCAACATACTGGCCTCTTTTAGATAAAAATCATCTATTTATGTATATTCCAGGTTATAATTATTGGTATTAGAGACAAAAGCTCATGAAAAAAGCAAGGAAAGCAAAGTACGTTATGTATTCACAAAGTAATAATAATAATAATCTTTATTAGCAATTGCTATTAAAATATACAAATATATTACTTAGAAACTAAAACTTTTTCTATAATATAATTACGGACTAATTGTTCAAATATTCTTGATTTAAAAAACTACAATTTAATCATTACTGAGCAAATTAATCCTACTTATAATCTAATTGTTACATATATTTAATTTTCGTTTTTTGCCTATCTACTATTCGTTTGTAATGTATACAATCTCTATCAAACGCTGTGTGATTAGTGTCAATGTCCATTTTAAATTTATCGTTAGTTCTTACACAATTTATACACTTCTCATATATAATTACGCTATCACATATGTTTGTTAAATGACTACCAGCACAATTACCACATGTTTCCGCATTTTTACATTCTTTTGCAAAATGATTGTACCCTGCACATTTGTAACATCGAAGTATTTGTAGGTGTTCATACACCTTACATTTTATCCATCCTATATTTATTTGTTCCCTGTCTATGATGCTGGAATATATCGCCGGTTGAACAGACAATATAATATTTCCATAGTTCTTCTTTTTCTTATCTAAGTATTTTTTTTTCTATTTTAATTTTATCTGAGACATCCTTGTCTACGTATTGCTGTGGCAACATAATTATTTGGAATAAAATAATTGTAGTATTGCCATACGTTAGGCATTGCCAAATATATTATGTTGTGTGCTGTTCCAGCAACATAACTAATAAATATGATGATAATTTTTCTTTATTATCCTTAATATATTTATTTATATTCTTAACAGCACGTACTTTATAAGTATACGTGAATTCTATCAGTGTATCTAAATTTTCTCCTCTCTCGTCAAATCTCTTGTTTTTCTTTTTATAGGGATAAGGTTATAGCTTATTTTAAATAAAAA
Source organism: Amphimallon solstitiale (assembly GCA_963170755.1). Classification (NCBI taxonomy): domain Eukaryota; kingdom Metazoa; phylum Arthropoda; class Insecta; order Coleoptera; family Scarabaeidae; genus Amphimallon; species Amphimallon solstitiale. The sequence continues at coordinate 206,221,125 of OY720675.1, forward strand.
TCAGAAACCATATAAAACATAATTGTGTAATTTATTCAACATTATTTATTAGAATAGATAGCATCGCTATACTAAATTCATCACTTAATTATGAAAGAAGAACATAATCGAAAGAAAACATTTATACCGTATTCTCGGTTGTAATGTTTTATTGAACGAATATATTTTTAATGCTTAATCAAAAATAAAATATTATCCTGTTTCAAAACAAAGAAAATTCAATTAATGTTAGTTTTCTATTGATATTTTGTGCTAATTCTATTCCATCAGAAACATTATATTCGCACATAATGCTCTGATAAACTTAGAACTTTGCAATGGTCAATGTACGGAGAAAAAGCTTGAATTTGATTACTAGCTACAATCATTCACACGTATTGCGTCCAGCATCTCAAAGTTCGCCACCCAGAAACACTTCCCTTCTTGAAAATCTAATTTAAATTATTAATTTATAATCAAAAAGAATTATTGTGAGGATTAATAATGCTTAATAAAGTGTCAGAAAATATACATTTGCACGTTATATTACAATATACGCATAGTAACATTGATAAGTCTTTGTATCGAAAACTTACTTTGAATCATTGAAAAACTCTTCAAATTCTGCCATGCATCCCCATTTTTAAAAATACAAAAATTATTAACAAAAGAAAAATTCTTATAATGAATGAAACTTACAAATAAAATTAATATGCTAATACAAGAAATGAATGAATATAATCGTGGTGTATCTGACCCTACGATTTAATGTCTTTTTAAGTCGCTTTTAATATCTCTCCAAGTAACTAACTAATAATCTTGTTCATTCCTGTTTTTCAATTTATATACCCGGGAAGACACGTGACCGCTCGCAACGCCATCCCTGGAACCAATATTTAGGTTGTCACCCTGCGTCTTCAGTGAGATCTCTGCCCTCCAAGTTGCCCTCGTGACACGAACACACACACGCACTTATTGTCTTTGACAGTTCCTTCACTAAAATGTCAACACATCGAAATTGTTCGCTTATTCAAAAAGTCTTTCAATTAAATTATCCAGTATCTTCCAATGTAGGTATATTTGTATTAATATAGTTCTTCCTTATATTTGCGTGTTACTTCCTTCTCACGCGCTAATGTAAACCATCATCTTCTTTTAGGTAAATGACAATTGTGTACAACTGGAAATATATTTTACAGATAACAAAAATTCTTCCAACGTTCGCTGCTCGTACATCACGATCCGTTTGGCCTGCTATTCCATCGCTTGCTTCCATCCAAGATTTTCTAATTGTTATATATTTAACTGTAAGAAACTACAAACGAAGTTTACATCATATTTTCTTTTTGTAGGTCTTAAAACCGTACAAATCTCTCTCTACAGTCAATGAAACATAGTGCTACACACCCGAATTCATGAATGTATTTTATTATTTGCTCAGCTGTCGTTTACAAAAACACTACTGCTGACTGTGTCATGTCAAGATATTTTTTATATCCTTTTTTATCTATAGTTATAAGTAAAGGTAAATTTTATTTTTTAATTATGATTTATTTTAATTTTTTTTTTTGCACGTTCTCAAGTTCACATAATGTATTCAATTATATTTTTCTCTCGTGCATATCGGATTTGATCCTCTTTTTACAATTTTACTGCGTTTAAATGACTAAATCTCTTTGCTTTTCTATAAAAGAAATATATATAGCTTAGATTTATCTCGTCTTTCATTTTGTACCTGTTTAATATCTAAATTCTAAATATAAATTCATTTTTATTTCTGTGTTTTCTATATTTAAATGTATGCAACTTAGTATACTCTTATGTTGAAATCGTTGAATACAATAAAAACTGATTCTTACTGTCTCTTTATATATTTTTTTTCAAATTAATTCTTAATGCTATTACTATTATTTTCTTTTTTTTATATGCAAGAGACCACGGCAGAATGTTAAGTCATTTTGCCTAATAATCGCGTCTAACACTTTTTCATTGTTTTCATCAATAACATCTGCTTCAACACCAGTAATTATTATTTTAGGGTTTCTTAATTTTGGTTCAGAAACTACATATTTATTTCCAATTTCATTTATCACTTTTTCTCTTAATTTTTCTTTAGAATTGCTATCACTACAATTAATAGCGATACCATCTTTTCCAACAGTTTTTATTGTTTCAATTCCAAGTGCTAGTTTACTTGGATCCACTTTATTTTTAATATCCTTTTTTGTTTCGTGTGATTTTTGATCATCCTTTTTAGGTTTAACGATTAACACATCATTTTTCCTTTACAATAGATCGCTATACAATGTCTTCTTGTCTACCTGATTTTCGGTGTTCGAAATAAACTCTAAAATTTTGTGAATTAGTTCATTTTGTTCTGATATTGTTTGGAGACAATCATTAAGTTTCTGGTCCATTTCTTTCATTGTTTGACACACTTTCATTTTACGACAAATATCGCATACATATTGCTGTGACTCTTGCAAATTTATATATAAATGAAATAAATTTAATTTATTTAAACAATGTGTAATTGAGAGTCGAGCACGCATCTTAGTGCTAGGCCTTATGCTAGACTAAGATACGATGAATTTTCTGCTGAAAAGTAGGTTAAGCAAAACTATTACATACAACTAGCTCAGTTTAAAATAAATAATTCTCTCAGGGGCAGAAAATATAAGTAGATTCTCCAAACGATTCTCCTGCTCTTTAATTATCTCCAGGTCAGGTAAAGAAAATAAAATGTCAAATAAATCTTAATATTAAAAATAAATTTAAACAAATTCAAAAAAAATTTTAATATATAAATGTAAATGTATCATGGCCCCACGTTGGCTAGCGTCCATATATACATTATAGAAAGTGTTAATAAATGATATATATATATAAATGTTTACATACAAAGAATCAATAATTCAATCATTATTCAAATTGATACATCATAATCAATAAAATATTATAAGAAATAAAAATAAATGAAGTCATAATGTCGTGAAAAGCCTATGTCTAAAGAAAAATGTGAACGTGATCATTATGAATTATATTTGTTATAGATACATGTAAACAATCAAAAATAAAATAAATTACACATGATGAATTGTACTAGAATGTAAATAACCAAAAATTTTGCGTGATCTACTATTTGCTAACAAAATATAAACATTAAGGATATGGCTTTGCCCTAATTAGTCCTGTCCGGCGCCTTTTCTCGCTCCCAACACAGTACCACCAGATAGCAAATTCACACAGATGAGTATCCCAAAGTTCCACCCTACGAGTATGTCTTTTTCAACTCGTCGGACGCAACCCGAACATACATCACAATGTGCTCACTCCTTAAGAAATATATATATAAATGAAATTTATAGAAATAAATAAATTGTTTTTGCATATTCAATAGACTAACTCAGCCCTGATTAGTTCTGCCTGGTGCCTTTTCTCGCTCCCAAACGCAGTACCACCAAGACCAATTCGTGTCTTTCAAATTCACCAGGACTCCATGCTATGAATTAGATAACGACATAATTCATTTCACACATTCCTGATATATTATTCAACACGTTAATATTGAACACCCAAATACAACAAAAATATACTTGATACACATATAAAAGAAATAATATATACATTAAAAATAAACTTTACCTTTCTCGTGAAATTCCAATACAAAAACACCACTACAAACAAAGAATTTTGTACGCCACTATACACACATTTATAACAAATACTATCTAATCACCTTAACTCTTCGTACATGATTTCAAATTCATCCATAATAAATTTCAAACTGGTTCACTTATATAAATCCTATATACACATAAAAGAAAATTATTAATTTCAAATCCCTTTTGAAGGATAAATAAATTTAAAAGAAAAGTGAATTATACAAAAATGAAATGATTATGCTATCCAAAGTTATCATTACAATTACTAGAAAAGTTTTGTCATAATGTATGGCATAGTACCCCTACATGCAAAAACAAAACACTCTAGGAAAAAGAAAAATAAATGAAATTAAATAAATTCAAAATCCGAATTCATAAATAAAATTATCTCATACATAAATAATTATTCAAGTATAACTAAAAATCTCAATGTAATACACGTTGCATGTTAAAATAAAAATATTACAAGTGTTGAATCTTGTTAAAATTTTATAAGTGTCGAAAATCTCAAAAATTATTCTAAGTCCGGATTTAAGAGTAATCCTTTTTAAAAGAGGAGGAAGTGGTTTGTCACCTACTTTAGGACTATTTGAAGATAGCGGTTCGCACCAAGCTATTCCCGGAAATTTTATCCGTCCGCTATTTTATGCCTAATTTTCTTTATAAAAACATACGGCAACTTTCGGCATACACGAATCCACCTCCAAAATTGTAAATCGACGGTGCTGCTCTTATCGGTCACTTGGGGAAACAGCGTATTAATAATCCTTGAAAAAGGTAAACAAACATGTGAATATAAATTCGTCTATACGTTTATGACTCATACGTGCATCTGACGAATAATGTTGTTTTTCACCGGCCACACGGTCGATCTTCGCCGGTGTCAGTATTCTTCGGGCGAGAAACACCTTCTCATAATTGAAACGTAACATTCAATGCGTAACTTAATATTATGACTTTATAAAAATTTTACTAAGATTCTTTTATTGTTTTACTTAAATAAAAATAAAGTTTTCGTAAATTATTGATATGGTGAATATTTATATACACATTATGGTAAAAATGAATAAAATAAAATTAATTTAAATAAAGTCTTGAAGTGATCTTGATTATACTTATTTATTTACATATTATTATTTATTCAAGATCACTGCAATATGTAATAATATCAGTATCACTGAACTTTTTAGCTGTTTCGTCACTAATTGCAGCACATTTACTATGTCTCTCTTCCTCACATACGAAACACTTTACAGTTCTTTCTGTTCTTCGGAATTCCACGCGGCAAATATAACACTTATTGTTAGACATATTTTTGTTGTTTAATATATGTTGACCCACTTGACAAATGATTAATCATCCATTTGCTTCATCGATGTATTTCACTAATAGTTTACATCATCACAATTTTATTTATGTCTCAATAATAAATAACAATATTTTTCTTTTCGACACTGCACTATAGGCAGAGCCGATAAAAATAAGTCCTCATTCTTTGAATATTAAACTACTACTAACTAGATAATATTAAACTACTACTAAGTAGATACATTATGTTCATGACTTATGGCTTAAACATTTTCTTTTATGCAATTTTTTAGCATGGAGGACGCTTTCGCTACATACTCCAACAGTAGTCGGTTGTCATATGGATATTAAATCTTCCTTGATATCGTTCTTCCATCGTTTTAATATCCTGATGAAGTATCTCTCCCTGTTCCTCACTGTAATCACCTAGGTTTTATGGGAATCGATCTAAGTGGCTGTGGAGGTAATGAAATTTTATACTACTCAGAGAATATTATATTTAGAAAGCAATTTCCACTAAATCTGCGTAATTCTCCTCTTTGTAATTGCCAAGGAAATTTTATACTACTTCAACAAATGAGCACTAAGCATTAGATTCAATCTGGTTCAATGCTGCGGTAAATTGTTGATCTTTTATTAGCTGTCTTATTAGAGGGCCATCTAATATGCCACCATGCTAATCCCAAGAAATTTACGTATTAAGTACCTAAGGCAAACACCATCTCTATTTAACGCCTTCACAAATTGCTCATAAGTCCTAACTTGATATGTAAAGGTGGAAATATAATTTTCTCTTTTGCAACCAAAGGTTGGTGGTTACATAATCATTTTCTGGAACCATGACATTCTTAGAGGCCAATTTTTGTTAACCCAGTACTGACCCTTAGCACTGCTATCCCAAAAACATAAAAACAGGGATATTTTGTATATCAACTTTCCATTAAGAAATTAAACCATTCTTTGATCGAACAAATGCCCCGCTGATAATAATAATAATAATAATAATAATAATAATAATTGTCTTTATTATCCAACAGATTACTCCATTAACAGGACAATATAATACAATGATATTGTACAGTGTTAAAAATAATATATAAATAATAATAAAATAAATATATTAATGCTATGGCAAAACAGAAACAAATAGCTAACAAACAGTTCTTGCGTACAACCCTGTATAAATTGGAAATTCAATGAAGAATAGGACTAGGAAGAGTGGAAGGGATCTGGGAAGATTTTATTCGCATTTCTGCTCATGTGGGCAATCGGTGCTTTAGCAAGGATATTTGTTCTGGCTCTGGGCTCAACAAATGTCTCCCTTGATCTTGTACCATACTTTGGCACCGCTATATCCACTTCTGTGAGCAAGTTGGGGGCATCTATGCCATTATTGATTAATTTAATCATAAAGTTAGCACTGGCCATCTCTCTGCGATATGAAAGTGAGGTGAAATTGTGCCTCAGAAGGAGCTCATCGTAGTCGACGCCCCTGGCTGGATAGTTACCAGATGATTTATAAATTAAATATTTTAAAAATCTTCTCTGCACTCTCTCAATCAGTAAGTTCAGGTAAACATAGTAAGGGTACCAAATTATTGAAGCATATTCGAGTTTCGGACGCACCAGTGTATAATAGAGAGTTTTTAGCGTATTTAAATTTGAAAATTTTCGGCAGGATCGAATTACGAAGCTGAGTGAGCGTGAAGCGGAATTGTAAACGGAGTAGATGTGGTCAGTAAACTGCAGGCGATGATCAAACAAAACACCTAAGTCCTTTATTTGTGTTTGCCTAGGAATATTGACAAGATCTAGTGAGTAGGAATGTATTATAGGATTAGTTTTTCTTGTGTAAGTAACAACTGCGCATTTATTTATGCTGATTCTTATCTTGTTCCTATTACACCAGTCACAGATAGTGTTTAAATCATTTTGCAAAGTTTCACAATCGAAAGTTGAAGATACTTTCGAGAAAATTTTCAGCTGATGTTCTTCATACTTAATATTTTCAGGACTATTGATATTGTGTTGTATTCCTCTTTCAAGATGGTAGAATGAGTAATGGGTTTTTGCGCCAAATATCTTAGACTTGCTCAAAGTTTCTTTATTTGTACCTGTTATTAATACGATAATAAATTTGCCTGTATCATAAAAACTAGAGCTGCTACGAAAAAAGGCAGGTATTTTTGGAATCAGCACATCAAATATATCAAAAATCAGTACTTGGTTTTCCGGCAACAAAAAGAAAATTAATTTTGTTGGCTTGTGAATTTAATGAAGAGCTGGTCTTGTAGCTTCAATGGGAACAATTGTAGTGAACGTTCGAATGTAGTTAATTCCAAAATTTCAACTTAACATATGCTACTAAAAAAAATTGTTTTTGTGAATATCCTGCACTTTTCCTTTTATCTGTTGAGGGTTTCAACAATGAGTTTTTTCCCTTTAGTGACGCCATGGACAAATTTATTAATCGTAATAATCAAACGGTTTGCTTCAATCTTATAGTATTTTCTGCTCCTTGCATTAGATAGAAAAGCAATTTAAAAAGCTAAGTTATTGTGTAACAACAATGTAATAATTAATTCAAAAATAAAGTCAAATGAGCATGGAATGTTATTAACTTAAAACAGAAAACTATAAACAAACTATACGATATAACGCTTAAAATTGAAGACCAAATAGTATCTAATCCGAATGAAGTGGTAGAACAATTTAATAAGCATTTGTGTACAGTGACGAATAGCATAGTACACGGTATGCCACATAAAAATCACATAGAATTCAATCGATATAAATTCTTCCGACACTCAGTTGATGAAGACGAACTACGTAAAGTAATCATAAGTATAAAAAGTAAATGTTCCTCTGGTTGTGATAATATAAATGCCGGGCTACTTACTCATTGTGTTGTTGATTGTGTGATATTAGTTAAGGAGTCGTTTGTGGAGGGTTTTTTTCTGGCACAGTTGAAAATTGCAAAGGTCAAGCCATTATTTAAAAAGATATCAAAGAAACTTGTTGAGAATTACGGTCCGATATTTCTGTTAAGTGAATTTGCGAAAATCATTGAAAAGGTCGCAGAGATTTTGGTTGCATTGTACGGAGACATCGATGAGGAAAGGATATGTAGTGCTGGAATTTTTGTAGACTTAAGTAAGGCATTCGATCTAGTTGATCACAGACTGTTGCTGCAGAAATTATTTAAATATGGTATTAGGGGTATGCTCTTGAAATTGTTTCAAAGGTATTTGGAGAACCGCAATCAGTACGTGCACATTTGTCATGCTTTTTCAGGTGAGTGCACACTCAGGAGTGGGATGCCACAGGGGAGCGTTCTTGGGCCCCTTTTGTACATCATATAAGTGACTGATATTCCATCAAATAACGTCATCATGTACGCGAATGACATTTCACTTATAGCTCCCACTGAGAAGACTAAAGAGTTGGGACGACAATAATTTGGGTGTCTAGAATGACTACTTCCTTGTAAAGAATCTTGTGATAAATGAGAAGACAGTATTTATTGAAATTAAAGCAATATTATGCGACCGAGATCGATCTGATCTAGTTAGGGGGCCTCAGACGACTATCGCTCAGGTAGATAATTCTAATTAGGCTTTTGGGGTATAACGGTAGATTCAATATGCAATTGGAAAGAGCATATAAAAATTTTATGCAATAAATTTAGTCCCATATGTTTTGCTCTGACTGGGCTGAAATATGAAGTGAACTCTGCAATATTTAGGATGTTATATTTTCCTTGTTTTCACTCAGTGGTGGAATATGGCATAATAGTATGGGGATCATCAGCAGATATGGTTCGCGTGTTTAGAATTCAAAAGAAAACACTGCGTGTTATGTCGAAAGTATCTGCACGTACGAGTTTGTAACGAAGCTCCTTCGTTAATTGAGTAAAATATCATTTATTCACGTTTCATATCTACTTTGAATTGCAATTTTCAAATTATATATGTTTGATATTTTATTCAACCGATCATTAACCATTGTTTTTCATGTTATAAATATTTTGTAATTAGTATGCTATTTTATCTATTCGTTTCTTTGTCGTTCGCGTTCTTAAATTGTCCGAAGACGTCACGATTATTTTTCGCGCGTTGCTATGTCACGTTTACGTATGAGGATCCCACTCTGCGTACTCGTTTTTCTTGGCGGAACGACCATATAAAAGAGTCGTCCCCGGTCAAGAAATGGACAGAGAGATTCTTCCTTCCAACCGTTCCCGACCATAGCACTTAGGCCTAATTGTCGTAAGTGTTTTGGTACCGTCTTCTTTAATTTAAGCAGGCCTATCGTCGTGCTTTGATTAAAGATCCGTAGAAGCAGGCCAATTTGTCGTGCTTCAGTCCGTAAACCTTTTCCTTTAATTTAAGCAGGCCTATCGTCGTGCTTTGATTAAAGATCCGTAGAAGCAGGCCAATTTGTCATGCTTCAGTCCGTAAACCTTTTCTTTTAATTGAAGTAGGCCAATTGTCATATCTCAATTAAAAGTATTCCGAAAACCGCAGACCGAATTAAATAATTTTAATTATTTTCCAGATCCTCGTAACGTCATAATAAATTATAAATTCTCGCACGTAAATTTTTATCTCCGAACTTATGTACAAGTCACGTATCACCGCGAAATAAACATTGTATTTTTCCGCCGTAATTTCAACCGACCGATATTCGATAAAAATTCACCGTCAATCGTTAGTAAAGCCCGGACAATGTATTAAAAATAATAATTGTTTTCTTTTATTGTGGAAACACTAAAGATAAAATTATTCCTAATGTAGCAAGACCTGTTGTATTTCCTATCATTGTAAAATTTGAAACACGGATGTAATTTTAGGTTATAGAATAAATATTTTATTTATAGATCGTTGACTGCGACTTTAATGTTCCGATTTAATTTGTTTTATATTATTGTTACGTCGTAGGCATGTAATTAGTGTAAATATATTTGTTGTATCTGTATGTATATAATTTTGATTACAATAAACACAATAATATAAAATCCGTCTGTTGTATGGTGTATCGATAGGTTAATTTAATTCATGCATTTCAAAGATAAACAAACATCCGTCTTATCATTAACGTAGATGTATTAGATTATGAAGAAACAAAGTAGTACGTACCCATATAAATAATCTCACGACGAGAGCTAGTCCGTGATACGCATATTGGATTCACATAGTCACTTTTCATTCAGTAGCACGAGAAGTCATTTTAAATTTTCTTTTGACGTATCCCTACCGTTCTGAAAGTTGGCTCGCTTACCGACATTAATCCGTGGATATGTGACATAGCTTTATGTAAGTATAGACTTCCCAACGTGCACCCGTGTTTGAATGAGAAACTACTATCAGTAATCATTGAATCTAATAATTTAAAAGAGAAAAATAAGTAGTTTTTTTTTCTTGGCATGCGGTGGTTCCGCTAATACCGAAAATAATTAACCATAATTATTTACAAATTAACCACGGCATGACAAGTTGTAGAAATTTGTTCAGGGAGTATAAGATTATTATTGCCTGCAGAGAATTTTGATAAATGGCCGAGGCTGAATAAAAATAACTTCTCCACTCGTAATGCTTGCACGCTCTAGATATCTAGGTATAGACTAAACTTTGGCGAAAAAATCCCAGATATCTAGCTATTACATTTATTTAATAAATTGCCAAATAATTTCAAAACAATATCATATGATAAATTCAGTGTTACAACTAAAGAATTGTTAATTAAAGGGAGTTACTTTTCAGTAAATCAATTTTTATGTGATACATTGTTATGATGGTTTTTATGTTTTATTTTTTTCTTTAAATATGTGCTTATCATAATAACTTATACATATTGCTGTAACCTCAACATTACACAAATGCATAAATATTTTAATGAATGCTGAGAGTGCATTAAAAATCATTACAATCTTGACCTATAAATCTATTCCCTAGCAGCATTCGATTTATTCCTGTGAGTTCTAGCAGTGATCTTTCTTCTTTTACTCTGGTGTGTCTCTTATTTATTTTTTTTTTATTTGGATAAGGTCAATAACAAAATAAATTTTAAATTTCATAAAAATATTTAAATATTTATAAATATTTATTTTATTTTAACTTATACATATTGCTGTAACCTCAACATTACACAAATGCATAAATATTTTAATGAATGCTGAGAGTGCATTAAAAATCATTACAATCTTGACCTATAAATCTATTCCCTAGCAGCATTCGATTTATTCCTGTGAGTTCTAGCAGTGATCTTTCATCTTTTACTCTGGTGTGTCTCTTATTTAATTTTTTTTTATTTGGATAAGGTCAATAACAAAATAAATTTTAAATTTCATAAAAATATTTATAATCCTCTTTATTTTCGTATAAACAACATCAAAAAAAAAACATTGCTATCATGTGCCTATATCAAGAATGTTTCTTTACAATAATAAAACATAGAAAAACATATATTTTTTATAATATATATTGATTTGAGAAAAATATTATCTTGCTATTTTTATCCTTAACATAATAATATTTATAGATTCAAAAAAAAATCATTTTTCCCATACGAAGCTAATTTTTATTTCAACAAAGACATACATTCGCACATAGTGCCTTTGATGATCTAAAACTTTGCAACGAGAATGTCTTGAAAATGACCTATACCAATCGTCAAATGCAAATATTCGCATATAGTACACTTAACAGATTGGCCCTTGCCCATCAAGAACATTCCTGTCTATTCGTATTTATCTATTTCATACTTTTTAATCAAATTTTGACTACAATAATCGTTAATGATACCTAGTGGTCCACTGGAAGCAAATATTTGCACACAATACCTCCAGTGCCCCCAACACCATTAACTTCCCACAATTACAAAAAAATCAATGCAATTTAACAAGATAATATTTATTTTTTTTAAATTAATGATGTTCAACGCCTTGCTAAAAGTAAATATTCTCACATAGTACTTTTAGAGTACGTCTTGCATCACCAATTATTCAAAATTGTATATTCATTTCAAAAACTTACTAATGTTCATCATACAAATTATCAAGATTTTACACACACTTTCCATTCTTCGTCTTCGGTGGGTATGTTCTTTACTATTCTTAATACTATCCTTCATTGTACCTGTATATGAACATGTTACCTCTCTTATCCCTGGTTATATATTTTCTCTTCCCACTAACTAAAGTTATTCTCAACTTCTTCTTATAGATGCCTTCCTTGGATATAATTGGAAACTTGTTATATACTACTGGAATCCTCCTCACCAAAGCCTTATTACAAGGAGTACTCACTTCCATAACACGGCTTGCAAGTTCTATCCAGTCTTTTTCTATTTCTAGTATGTCGATTTGTAAATAACTGCGAACAATATTAATGTTATTTCTTCTTTGCAAGTTCTAAAATAACCATACATCATTTACACTGCTATCTTTGAAGCCTTTGTGTTTATGCATACAAAATTTTAAAAATGTATTTTACTTATACATTTGGTATATACATAAAACGTATAAAACAATATATTGTCTCATATAGAGAATACCTTTCTATATATCCGTTTAATATTTTTAGATATAAGTATGAGGTATTTATTACACTTTTAAATATGATCATAAAACCCTCTCATAAATAAAGATTATTGTACAAGTTTAAAATCTATTTTTATCCATTTAAATTGACGTTTTTCTCTCGGGCATGCCGAATATGGCCTTGCTCATACAATTTTATGGCATTTAAATGATTCATCCTTTTAATTTTTCCGTCTTTCAACATCACTCTCTCTCTCTATTATTCACTTTTAGTACATTTTTATTTTTGAACAGTGGTCCATTTCTTAGAATGTTTAATGCTATTTTAACACTTTGCGAGAAGTTTGGCTCTGTTTTCTTATATTCAAACCATACCTTGTGATTGTCTTTTCTATAAAATATAGAATGCATTGATTTATTTTGTGTTTATTTTTATTCCTTAATTCTTAATATATTTAAGCATAAATTTTATATCTACATTTTTCATAATGACATTGCCGCTTAAAGGTTATGCAACCCATTATTCACCTACTAAACCTTTGACTTTGTACTTATCCTATCATAAACTATATTTTAAAGTAAATATTAATGTTCTTATTCTAAAACTTAACTATTTAATAATTTTTATAATTCTTAAAGTATAAAGATCACGGCATAAAGTGTTGATGTATTTTTTATATATTCCGTTTTTCTGACATATAACGATTATTATTATTCTTAAATGTAATAACATATAAAATTGATATATATTCACAAACAACTTTTTGATGATTCAACGAGATTAGTTTTTGCAACTTTACTAACACTTTCTATAGATACAAATAACTATACGAAATGCGAATTTTACATCAACCTGAAGAGAGTCAAGTAGTTCAAAACTGGAAATTCTAGGAGGTGCTAACTTACTAGCTACAAGTTTTCATATACAACATTTTGTTACAGTATTCCAGAATTTGATCTATGTAGAACTAAATAAACCTTTTTAAATAACTAGATACGAATAGTAATTTTTTTTCGCTTTGCAATTTCCATTTTAATAACATTGACTGAAAACTGTACTCATAATCATAAATGTTCCTACTATTGTCTACTGGTTAAACGAAGCAGCTGGCCCATTGCTTGAATAAAAAGATTTTTAAGATGCACGAAGTCTGAACGCCTACGTAGATTTATCCGTGAATAATTCATCCATTTATCATTGTTATGCCTTCACGAGAACTTATCTCGCAGTTAGGTACATATATGAAAATAATAATGAACAGCACGTTGAGTACGTATACATAATGTGATTATACCAATATTTAATTTAGCTTGATAAAATATTTAAATTAAAATGCGCAGAAAAACGAATTTTAAGTAGCACGTAAAGCGAATAAACACGGAAAATGTGTGCGTAAACAAGTAAATTGAAATAGCAGATATAAAGGAATAAGACGAAAACCAAATAAGTACCTTCCGACTAAATTAAAATTACTGGCTTTATATCCAGTAATAGGGATCCTTTTTCTGAGAACATCATTAACAACATATTAAAACAGTTCCTTGAATACGTAGTTTAAGTAGCAAATACACAACTTAATGTTTCATTAAGTAGATTCTTCTGTTCATATACACTCCGTTCGTAAATGATTGAGATGAGAACCATAGGCAACCGAATATACAGATTGGTAGGTACCTTCCAAAAAAAAAAACCTAAATATGATTATACTCTGTAAAATATTTGTTTGGATTAAAAAGCGGGAACTACATAAAAAGTTTATTAAAAATGAGATAGTAACACAAGTATAATAATATAATTAGAATATTCACAATAAAAAATAGAACATTCACATTAAATGTTGAAAGTGTTGTCCCACTTTTTCTATGCATATGTTAATTCTTCTTTTCATATTTTCAAACACTCTTTGTAGTTCTTCTACCGTAATTTGTTGGATTTCATGTCTCATTGCTTCCTGAAGTTCTTCCAAATTATGGAGCCTCTTCTTAAAAACATCATTTTTTAGTCGACCAAACAAATAAAAATCAAGCGGTATAAGATCAGGGGATCTCGGAGGCCATAGACCTTGACTATTGAGCCTATTATTATAAAATTCCTGAAGAAATGTTATTGTTTCTCTTGCTGTGAACAACAATAATTGTTGCCCAACACTTATTTTATAAGGGTGAAAGTGAAGTTTCTTCTTAACAGCTTTATGGAAAGTGGCAAGCAACAGCCCTAAAATTATTACAATTACAATGAAAAAACATATTATAGTAAATGCTTAAGACCTGTATCAGCTGATAGTTTTCTTAATAATTCTTTTGGACTAATTGTCATACGTTGCTCAATATAATCCATTACTGGTTGTGTTAATTCTGTTAGTCTTCCAGAAGTCTTCCCCTTACAAATGCATGTTTTTTCTTGAAATCGCGTAATTATAATAATGTTTTTATGATTCACAAAATTATGACGATTAAAATCTATATAGGAAAACTGCTGAATACAAGACTCCAAGTTGTATGTCCAAGATCCATCTGGATTCTGAGTTCCACTGTGATAGTGGGCCATTAAAATGAAGGATCTTCCTCAGAAGTAAACACCATTTTAAAACTGAAAAGTAAACGTATAGTGTTATTGAAACATGATGTATACATTACTTTATTATATTACCTTGTTGAATTACAATAAAATTATACCTCTACAAATTCTCAAATTACGCAATATAACAAGAAGAAACGGGAAGAACGAATAAAAAATCAAAATATTAAGTTTAACAGAAAATGAACACAATAGACATAAGCCATATGACATACAGATAGGGCAATTTATTTTTTTACCAACTAAAATTTCTATTTTTAGGCGGTTAATTCGAATTTCATCTTAAGCATTTACGAACGCACTCTATCCGTATACACATTTCATAATCCTAACGTAAAAGTTCTATTGCGATAAACAAATCAGTCATGATTTATTTTTTAATTCAGGTGGTCAATGCCAAATTTACACTACCTACTTTCAGTAAATATATTTAGCTTACTAATTTTTGAAATATATATTTTATAGTTCATGACGTGTTACTATATTCATAACTTTTAAAAAAAATTATTATATGTATTTAAAAATTCACAAATTTTGTTTTTATAGAATGCATGTTCACTATACAAAGTCATTCAAGGAAAAGACGAAGGAAAGTTTTTCTTTTATGCCTAACATAACAAGAAAATGGGCGTGCTTAAAACCACATAGCAGAAGCGTAAACTTCATCAAAGCGAGGTTACGAAATACACGCGTATAATATTCAGTAACGTATTATACGACTGATGCGTCATACTCTCCCATGTAACGGTCGCCGAACGAATATAGCAGTGACGTATGTATATGTATAAATAGACGATATGAATAATCGATTACGTGTCCCGCGTTGGTCTGATGCAACGGGCCGGCGTCATACATTGGTCATACCCGTTCGGCTCGGGTTCGAATCTGCTCGGGGACATGAATTTATTTATTCATTTAAATTTCAATTTAATTGAAATTAAATACATCTATATGATATATGTATCTTGTTTCCTTAGCCGACTTTACCCGAACGAGCGTTACACATATCCGAGCGTTACATATCCGAGCGTTGCAGGTCAGTCTTGTTCACTGCCTATAATCAGCGTAACGCGCCTAAAGAAGTTTACACTTCAATATATCCATAAAACAGTGGAAAAAACAAGATATACTTTTTAAATTGAATACCCCATGTAGGAGGGGAGTTCATCAATTACAACTTCTAAGATAGAAGCAAACAACTCACAAGAACAAAACAATTTTATTTTTGACGTAATCTCCAGAAAGGTTAATACATTTTGTGTAGTGATCTTTAAGTGCCAAAATTCACTATCTTGTTCCATTATCCACCCATTTATCGCCGTCATCACTTCTTCATCGTCTGAAAAATGGTTTCCCCTAAGAACTTCTTTTAATTTTCGGAAAATATGGTAGCCATTAGACCGGGAGAATAGAAGGGTTATGCGAATATTTTAAACCCAGCAGTGTGAATGGCATCCCATATAATACAGCTTTTGTTGGCCGGAGCGTTGTTTTGGTAAAAGAGAACTATTCGTCCTAAATTTCTTCTTTGTTTCTCTTTCATGACCTGCCGAACTTTTGGAATTAAGTTTGCATAATGTTCACCTGTTACAGTACGCCAAAATGGTAAAAAATTGACAAAAGTTACCCCCAAAAAACTGATTTTCCAGCATGTGAACCACACAACATTTCCGGGAGGGGGGGGGGGCTTATGCTGCTATTTCATACTTTGCCTTTTTGACTCTGGGTCAAAGTGATGAACCCAAGTTTTATCTACTGTAAGGAAGTTTTGCGGAAAATCATTTAGACCTCTCATAATTATCGGCAAATTTGTATCAGCGGTAACTTGACGGATGCACTTTTGATCTGTTGTTAACATTTTGGTACCCACCGTATAAACACTTTTTTGAAACTCAAGTCATCGTGCAATATTTTTTCAACACTTTCAGCTGCAAAGTCATATTTCTCCGCTATAAACCTAACGGTAATTCTTCTATCGGTTAGTACCATATTATGAACCAAAACAATATTGTCTTCGGTAACAACAGCTTTGTGGGGACCAGAACTTACTTGGTATATGTTTACAGATCTCCCTTCCCAGTTTAAAATCACTTGACCAAATGACACTTCAACTGAAAGCAGTCTTTAATATCAGTCAACTCTATCTATGCTAGGGACAATAATTGTTGGATTTGCCTCGTATAACTTCAAATTTCAATTTCACGGTACAATATATAAAATTTTTATAAATTAATTAATTCGTTGTTATTTATTATTGAAGTCAGAAAGTTATGTACATAAATGTCTTTTTAATTGCCTGTAATTCAAGAGTGCTACGACAGAACGCCAATTAATTTAGTGCGAAGTACACACAAGGTGTGCGAATTGATACTTACACGCAGAATTTGTTCCAATATATACAGGGTATTCGCAACGTTATGGAAAATATTTAAACTTATTTTAAATTGTTATTTATCGACGACTATACAATATTAATGAGACATAACGTTACCATTATTCCCCGCATTCCGCTAATAAGAACAAAACGTTACCAACGTTGTCGTAGTAACGATAGACAATTCGACCATTTTACTAACTGTCTAACTGTTAAACGTCATATCGAAAGAGTAATCTGAAAGTTTCGTTTAATTATTTTGATTTTTTTGTAGTAATCTTCAGTTCGTCGTAGATAAAGTAATGTATACTAACTCGAAATGACTATTATACCCTCGAGCCAAGTTACTCCCTCGCCGCTTCACGGCTCGGTTCGTAAATTCGGCTCTCGGGCATAATAACTGTCATTATTGACTCGTATAGACTACTTTTATACCGTAGTAACAAACAATATATAAATAAAATGGAATGAATATATACCATAGTCGTCAAGTTTTAATTTCGGTTTGCACTTCTATCATATGCAGAAGATGACCTTATGATATGCAGCGATGCCTACTTGCTAACAGTGGTGGGAGAGCAACGCAGTGGCGGGAGGGGGGGGCTTACATTTTATAGCAAACTTTTGTCGAGTGTGGCAGCCTCGCTTATGTTTATCTTTAGTTTATTTCGTCGCGTTCTTTTCCTCTTTCTACTTTCGTATCAGAAATTAAAATATGTCGACCCCGGTATAATGGAAAGAATATATAATGAAAGTCAAGCTACCTGAAAATTATTTTTATTGATCCATAGACGTATTATTAACGTTTTGCTTTGCTTTTTGTGTTATTTTTATCAGTTTTTGCTTTTTACTATTATTTCATATTTATAGTTTATCTATATAATAATGAACTTTCCAAAGGAACAATTAATTGACATGGTCTAGATCTTGGGTCAAACGCAAATAAATTATTTTCTTGCTTCACGTACTTTATGATAGAATAAACGTCACCCACTGCAAATAACGTAATTTTTATTCTAACGGAAAATTATAGAATCCTAAACAGATTTGGAGATTCTTCTTCAAGTCACACAAAATCCGCAGGTTACTAGTAGAAAACTGCAGAAATTTTTCAGTCCGCAATAAATCCCTCATTAGAAAAAATTATGAATAACCTCGATTATTGAGTAGAATTGTCGTAGATGTCACTTTTTGGAGAAATCGATGGGAAAAAAGCTATAAATTTGATTACACAGAAAGAGGCATAGGAGGGATATATTTTATTCACAGCTGAAAGAAAACAGAAATGTGCCAAAATAACAAATTATACATATTATAATGGAGATTTTTGAGCTCATATATAAAATAAATAAAAACATGCTCACTAGTTATTAAAATGTTAAGCTATCTAAATGATGCTCTGTCGAAATATACCTAATGTAGAAACCATATTACATTTTAGTAATAATGAGGCCCATTAAATAAGTCCAATATTTAAAGATACATATCGTAGCATTGTTTTTGATGTAATATAATTAGTGAAGGAGTCCGAAAGTCCTAAGAGTTCTAAAATAACAAAATTAACTACAAATTTAATTGTGTCGATTATCTTTGTAGAATTGTCATATTTTTGAAGTTAGTTAACTTGAATGCCATATGATTTTACATAACCTTAAAATGTTCAAATAATATTATTGATTTTTGAATACACTATGAGATACCTTTGGAAAAACTTATAAGGTTAATTTTCATGTTTTATAGCATCCTATTTAGAAAAGAGTTTCAAAGTTACAAATCTACAAATGCCTTAACTGATATTCCTAGGAGTGAATCTCTGTACTTAAAAAGATAATAATTTCAACGAACATAGAAAAGTGTTGACCGTTATTACTCTTATCTACGTTAAAGAAAATAGGGGACACAGCTTTATTTAATAGACTAAAAATGCAGTAGAAGAAAAACTCATGAGTAAATTTTTACTTGAAAATATTTGGAATTTTGTATATCAGAACTATATGAAAGTATAACAAATAAGTTGTTTTTTCCTAAATGCTCATATACATTTTGCATAGTTTTCTATAACATTTTATATTTATCTACATCTTCACATTTATTTATTAAAATTCCTTGACTTTTTTATTTTGTCATCCCTTTACTTTTGCATATATAAATAGTAAACATGTTTCATTTTCATACAAATTGAAAACAACTTGTTATTCGTCAGAGTAGTGACAATATCAATTCGGTACCAATTTCACAGTTCAATGACCGAATCTAATTTTATTTCAGGAGCGATTTTCACTGAAGATCAAAAGGACACGAACGTAGAACTGGCATTTAAATATGCGGTATATAGGATAAACAAGGACCGAGTGCTCTTGCCCAATACTACATTAGTATATGACATACAATACGTACCAAGGGATGACAGCTTTAGGACATCTAAAAAGGGTAAGTCCCTTGTTACATTAATTAATCCATAAATCTTCTTTCGAATATCGAAGAAAAATTACTATTTAATATGTTGTACGTGTAACTTAAATGGAAATTAAACATTAACCCTTACAGAACTTTGTAAAATGAGAGGTTTCGTGTCAAACTGAAGTATTTGGAATTTTTTTCAAATTTGCCTTTGCTTTGTTCTTATTAAAATGTCAGGAATGCTTCTGCTTTTGTTCTTGCTTCATTCCAACAAAAGCTGATAACATTTCTGTTAATTTCGTGTTTGAATTAATTACGGGCAGCTTTCAACATTATAGTCATATCATTATATTAATGTTATCGTTACTCCAGTATACCAATGTAAGGAGATTAAAGTTCTAACCCTTTTTTTTATTAAGAATACATTATCTATAAAATTCTACTTATTTGCTCAAATAATTATCCTTCGAAGTAAGTACCTTATATGCTCGGCAATAATAAAATAATTCCATAGCTAGAAGAAATAAACCAAGTTACATTCATCATTATTATACATACTTGGAGGAGACAAATTCCTTGTCGACTCTTGTACAAAAATAAAAGGAATAGTCAGTAAATGAGTCGAATAAACTACATCAAACAGAAATAAAATTTTCAAGTTTATATAATCACAACTGATTCACATTCTAGCCTTTGTATTTTATTATACTCTCTTTATTTAATACATACTAAGAATAATGAGTCTGTAATTGATTCACGCCGCCGACATTTGCATTTTAGCGATTTTTACATTTTACAATTTCCACCACTGCTTGAATTCAAATTAATTGTCAAACTTGACATTAGAATCCAATGAGCGTAGGTAGTTGATTATTTTTGCATATATGTAACTTGCTTATTGAATCACATACATTTCCAAATTGTTAGAAATTGTGCCGTTTTACACCTGCACAGATGCGTTCAAATTCATAAATAAACATGAGATTTCCACAGAAGCTAATATTAATAATAATTTATAATTTTACCAGGGTTGTAACGATGTTGCATCGTTAAATTAATAAATAAGTCAATATTGTACATATTTTTCATGCTATAGATATTCATTCACAATATGTATAACTTCTTTCTTTATTAATGATGTTTTATATGCAATCAAATGTTTCTTTTATATGTCTAATAACGATTTGGTAATTGATTTAAATTGATTTTTAAGTTGTTAATATTCTCCATGTGCAGAACGGAATGTTACCTGCTACGTCACTTCTGCATACGGCAGAGTTGCTCGCGCTTTCTGTTATCGAAGTAGGAGACAGCCTGGCCTATATAAGCCGACGAGTTAAGGCTTTAAAATCACCGCCTCCCACATCAATCTGCTTCAAGTTCAGCAGAACAAGATCCTCCGCACCATGACCGGGCCCCCCTGGTACACCATAAACTCAGTCATCCACAGCGATCTCGACATCCCCCTAATTCACGATTACATTCGTAATCAAGCCCAAGAACACTTCAACAGGATTCCCGACCACGAGAACCCAACTATCTCTGGCATCAACGTCGATGCCCTCCACGGTAAACACCGTAGACCTCAATCTGTCATTGTGCAGTAAACTGCAACTTTCAGAAAGCAGCGCCCAAACGCTGCACTAACTCTTCAAAGTTAGAAGTTCTTCTTCTTAAAGTTGAACCTCGTGTTCACTTCTGTCCTCTTCGGTGACTCTCCTTCACAGAATTGGACTCCCAAACCTCTCAAGAAATCACACAATCGAGAAGCAAAAGAACCAAGTTCATCTTCTATTCATGGACCACGAAAACGAAAAAACTTTAAAATCACTTGTTTCCTCGAGTCCTCTATACTCCATTCAGTCTAAGAATAAAGTAGATGGCGCTACAATATGAGCACAGTTTACACACGATGAACTTTGTATTTTGAAAACAAGTAAAACATATGTTTACTGTCAGATGGATAGCAGGGATATACATATCTGATATCATTATATTTTGACATTTACGTACATTTTTATACAAGTTGGTAACTCATTCCTCAAGAAAAAGGAATGCACATGTCGTCTAATTGTACTTTTTTGTGCTTCATCCAATTTATTGTAAGTATGACGATAATTTCTTTTTCTTGGAGGAGAAATTGGAACTCCATATAATTCCATTTCTTTAATAATGCAGTACATTGTATTCCTATTAATACCCACTTCCTCTGCTGTTTGATTGACTGCAGCTGTTTTAGACATATTGTTTTTATCCTTAATGTACACATTATAAGCCATTTGCCTTTGTCCAGATCTTATGTGTTTCCCTTTACGATTTTTTGAAGGACCTGGTAAAAGTGCTTCCGCCATACTATAGAATATTAGCGATTACGAAAAGAAAGTTAACGAAATTGATAAAATACCTTAACAAATGAATATTTCACTTGCGAGTTCTAAGAAGAACTATTTTTTAAGAATATTAACAACAAATAACTATGTAAAATACGGAAATCGACAAAATCTTTGAACAAAACTGTCAGTAAACAAATTTTTGACAGAACGAGCTAAATGCGATTATTTTGCCGGTGTAAATGCACACTCGATTTCAACCAATCACAAACGTTTATTTTAAGCCCTATCTTTCCCAATGCTTTATTCTTAGACTGAATGGAGTATAGTCATCCCCAAGTGGAAGACTGGTATCCTTCCTATCTTAAAAGAACCGTCCCCTGGTAGAAGGTTCTTTTCCCGCAACAGAGCACCAAATTCAGACACTTTGGGGGCCTGTCCGTCCAAATCTTCGTCCGTTCGTCTTGGTACGAGTGGTGAATTTCCTTATATTTGGATAAACCACCAATCTTGGCATTGGAGTATGTTAAATATTGTATCCGTTATTTAAAATTACAAGGCTAGAGTTAAACAGTCACTAATATGATTTTTCAAAAATAAATCAATTAACAAATCGAATAGAAGCTGATATCCGTATACACGAATTGAAAAGTATTTCGTAAAATTGTAATGCTAAATTTTCTTGAGTATTTTAAGGTGTTGTTTTAAAAATAAAGTTCATTTAATATACCGTATAATTAAACTTTGTTAAAGTAAAATTCGTTTGTGATGAAAGTAAAACCGGACTTTGTTAAAATAGGATAAATTTTCTAAGTTAAACCAGACGCTGTTAGAATAAAATTAATTTTTGATAAAATAAAATCAGACTCTGTTAAAAAGAAAAATTAATTTTTGGTAAAGGGAAACTAAGTTTCGTTGAAGTGAAACCAATTCTCATTAAAATAAAACTAAACTTGGCGATGTAGAAACCAATTCTAATAAAGTAAAATTCCTTATTCTTCATCCCTCCGTAAAAGTTTATGTTCACATGTTACATGTCATTTTCCAAATTGTACTTTTCTTTATATTACTTTGTAAATATATTTCTTTGGAAACTAGATGTGTGTTCATTGTGTGTAACTGTATAAATTGTGTGTATATATTTTACCTTGTCGTAAAACGTTGTTAAATAAAGCTAATTAAAATACACGTGTGTTTCTATGTTCAAAGCCAATAAGCAATGAGTTATTAAGAATGAATACTCACCTGTTAAGTTACGTTAAGAGCGTTTGAAATTATACAAAATTGTTCTAAATTGTTTTATCTTCTTGGAAAAATAAGCCAAATTTTAAGAATTTTTTATATAAAAGTTATTCAAAATCCTATTATAAGTACTTCTATTATCTTATAAATCTCTATAGAATGCATACTTTGCGAGATATTCGAAAGAAGTGCTACTCGCTAAGAGTAAAAGTGTTACTTCCGGTCCGAATCTTGAAATTTTGTTTATACAAAAGGTGTTGAAAATTAAGTTCTAAATATTTTTATACTCTTAACATACGTGTCTTGCGAAATATTCGCAAAAACTGATTTTTAATACGAGTAAAAGACCTACTTCCGGTAGGAATTTCGAAAAACTTTTTTAATAAAATTCTTCCCAAATTTAATTTTGAGTACATATGAATTCTTTATAAACTTGTTTAAACTTAGTAGTTGACGAATAATTGGCAAAATGTAATATTTTCACTGAAGTAAAATACTACTTCTGGTCTGCCGATTTTACTGAAAAGCTAATCAATTCTCAAGAGGGAGATTATATTCGTAAATATAAAATTTGGAATTCATATCTATAGTGGTTTGGCCACTATCGTGGTCACACACACACTGACATATACGCACGCACACACACAGAGGCATTTTCTTAAAAACCACTTTTTCGGAACCAAGGGACTTCAAAACGTGGACATCTGCAAAAACCTCGAGCTCGAACATTTTCATCATCACAATACTTCCTTATACTACGTATAAGAAAGTAAAATGTGTTAATTACGAACCTCATGTAGGCTATCAACGATGGCCTACATTCAGTCTATTCCTACAATCGTATTAACATGAGTTTATACGTACATAAATGCATATGGAATTTTGACGAACGTATTATTATTTTGCAAATTACTAACTAAACTTCTGTCAACTATGATTTAATATATAGTTACATTTCTTTTATTTCTAAACTGCGAACAACTTAATAATTGCAATGGCAATTATTCTATATTCTGAAATATATATCTCACAGGAGATTACGTAATCATTTATGTAAGGCGCGCATATATATTGCCCAATTTAATGCAGCATCGTTTTTATATGTACACATAACAACAGAGTCACGGAAAATAAATGTTTCAATTTATAAAAAGCGATTCTCTCAAAATTTCGTTATTTTCTTGGCCATTAATTTGATTGGGGATTATTTTTTACATTTCCATTCCACTAATATACCTGAATGTCTACGTTAAGAAACATATATGTTTTGGTTGGTGTTTACATTACTCTATAAAACATATTGCCCTACAAGTAAATATTAAATTTAAGTAGGAAGCACTAAAATAAACAAAACGGAAATTAAGAATTAGACAATGTGTCACCACCATAAGCAATAACATAAACATAAATTACTCTAGCGGAACAAATTTATTAAAACCAACAAACAACAGCTGTACTACAAAATAATAAATTAAGGATCTGTATTGGTATTCGGATTAAATTTATCATTTTGTTATATATTATTATATTTAATACTCTAGTAGAAACTATATCTCTCTCTCTTTCACACACACATAAATAAGACGTAAATTATAAATGGAATTTAGATGCATTCTACTAAACTTGAAATTTAAGGAAAACTAAGCTAATTTGATTTTAATTTAGACGAGTATGTTTCAAAAAATATCTACATCATAATAATGAAAGAAAAGTCGATTACAAGAATAATAGTATATTACATATTAAGGTTGAGAAGATGACTATTATTACCGAGTAGCGACACAAGGGCTATAATAGTCTTCTCAACCGTATTATGTATACTATTTTTTTGAGCAAGTAGTTTAATTGGATCTTGAAACCTTAATAATTATGAATAAATTTACTCATATACAGTGTGTCAATAAAGTAAGGAACACCCTAGATATCAGCTTTAAAACATATCTCTAGCAAAAACGCTCAGACACGTGTTTTTTTATTTTTGAAGGCGCATTTTCTTAGATTAAATTGAAGTATACTGAGTTATCAAAAAAGAAGATATGACGTTATCATGTGTTTTTTTAATGGAATACCCTGTATATTTTTAAGAAAATCAAAAGAGCTTCTCATGAAGATTTCAACGATATATGAGTTGTTGGGGATATCTTTAATATTTACTTGTAGAAATTGAAAAAACACTTTTGGTGGAACTACATGATAATTTTAGGTAATTTTAATCTTTGAACGTTGTCATGACAGAATTGTCAGTATGGAAGATGACGTCTTATCTAATTAGACAGTGACTAACCACCGTTAGTTTGTTTGGCCTTGCTTATTTTATAATTGCCATTTCTTTTGATAAAAATGGGTCTAAGTGAGAGAGAACGGATTGAGATTCTTATGATGATTGGTTATGGTGACCGAAGAAGGAGTACAGTGGAAGTTTGCGAACTATTTAATGCAGCGCATCCTAATCGGCAACCAATAACTCGCTCAACTGTAAGTAAAATGCTTCTAAAGTATGAGGAGTACGGAAATGTTAGGGATCTACCTAAAACTAGGCGACCAAAAGTGGATGATGAAACTAAGTCAAATGTTCTTTTGACAGTGCAAGATAATCCGAATTGTGCTACTCGTCAAGCAGCTTTAAACTTTAATTGCAGCCATGAGACTGTTAGAAAAATTTGGCATAAGCAGAAATATCATCCTTATAAAGTGCATCTTATCCATGAATTGTCGGAAGATGATTTTGATCGCCGTTTGGAGTTTTCAGAAAACTTGCAAATACTTTGTGAACGTCATGAAATGTTTGCTAGGAACATTTTATTTTCAGATGAGGGAACTTTTTTTTTAAACAGAACAGTTAACCGACAAAATTGTAGATACTGGACAGAACATAATCCTCACTGTATGCAGGAAGCTCGAAGTCAACACCCTCAGAAGGTGAACGTCTGGGCTGGAATACTAAAAAATAGGATTTTGGGACCTTTCTTTTTTGATGGAAATTTAAATGGGGATATCTATTTGGATTTTTTACAGTTAGAGCTTCTTCCTGCGCTTGTGGAACTTTATCCTGATCCAAATACTCCTGACAGTCCTAGTAATGAAATATGGTTCCAACAAGATGGGGCACCTCCTCATTATTGTCGACCTGTGCGTGACTACCTAAATTTGAATTTTAATAACCGACGGATTGGCAGACGTGGGGTTGTTGAGTGGCCAGCTCGCTCCCCTGACTTAACACCACTACATTTCTTCCTGTGGGGTTACCTAAAAAGCAAAGTTTATGTAAATAGACCTCAAAATATTAATGATTTAAAAGAACGCATACGCCAAGAGATCCGAAGAATCACGCCAGATGTAATCAGCAATGTTCAGAATGAGTTTATTTCTCGCCTAGGCTACTGTCAGATTGTGAACGGGCAGCAATTTGAACATTTACTTAAGTAAATTTTTGTTTTAGATTTAAAAATAAACAAGTTAAACTCTATTGTAATTATTTTATGACGTTGTTCCACCAAAAGTGTTTTTTCAATTTCTACAAGTAAATATTAAAGATATCCCCAACAACTCATATAACGTTGAAATCTTCATGAGAAGCTCTTTTGATTTTCTTAAAAATATACCGGGTATTCCATTTAAAAAAACACATGATAACGTCATATCTTCTTTTTTGATAACCCTGTATACTTCAATTTAATCTAAGAAAATGCGCCTTCAAAATAAAAAAATACGTGCCTGAGCGTTTTTGCTAGAGATATGTTTTAAAGCTGATATTTAGGGTGTTCCTTACTTTATTGACACACTGTATGTAAGAATGCCCTTGTAATAATAATTCATATAAACAAATAAGCAGGCTATATTTTGATGTTGACAAATAAGTTTTGACATAAATGCTTAAACTAAAAGCCAATTATTTATTAGATTAGTTTTCATTCCATTTATAATGTCTGAAGAGTTTAGATGTACACCACCTGAAATGCTCTAAACACTTATACATGGAAACATATACAGAATTTAAAAAATGGTGCCATTCCAAAAATACAGTAGTAACTGCTGAAAACGTACTTCTGGCTTATTTTCAAGAATATTTAAAAAAAAATCCTCGACTTTATGGGCGCATTATTCAATGTTGAAAGCTACACTTGGCCTAAAAGAGAATCAAAATATTTTAAATTTGTTGCCTTTTTAAAAAGAAAAAATGTCGGGTGCCTCAGTAAGGAATTTTGTAATTTCCTCGAGGAAATTACAAAATTCCTTACTGAGGCATAATTCTTTACATCTGTAATAGATACGTGTTATATTGTTTCCATATCATACTATTATACATATTTTGCTATTATTAACGTAAAATACAGTTATTTATTTTACCGTCTTTACATCTATAGTAGCTTCCATATTCAAAAACAAAACTGATGAATTTTAATATTTAGTTTTGGTGAAGTGATAATGTTTACTTGTCAAAAAAGCAAGGTTATTTTATTTATTAAGCTAACATGTTGACTTAAACTTAATACACACAACAAAGATAATTAAAATATCTAATTTTTAGGTATATTATAAAAAAAAATAACGCCTAAGAACGTAGTGCAATTGAGATATCAAGAAACTATACAGACGGGTTTGAGATACATTTAAAAGTAAATATGGATTAAAGCACAGATAAATTAGACATAAATGATGACTTTAAATTGGCTGATAACGCATTCCGAGAAATGCTCTTTAATAATTAAAATGCAAATATGCTATACAAACTAAAGCGTTCCTGGAAATCCTCGCCAGCTGCAGAAAGTATTTTAAACAGCTTGTACTATTAATAGGAGAAGTCAAGTAAAAATACGATTACAAAAAATACGATTAAGAAACATCCGATTATTTCTTCGCCATGCACAATATTCACTAAATAATATGTACTACACATGTAAACTAATACACATGAAGAATTTTTTGTGTTGATTCTGACTTGTTAAAAGAGTTCAATGAAGTTAGGCGTGAACGTCAAAATCCAGGCACGTAAACGCCCAGTGAAGAAACTAGGATTTAACAATTAGCCGAAAGTGTGCAAGTTTGTACTTTAATTGGAAGACTCGTGTTCCGTTTATTAACTTTGTTCACAGATGTTAACTGGTTTATCAAGTTGTCCGCACTTTTTGCTCTTTAATGCTATATAGTTTTTCGGTGCAATGAAACTTATAAAATCCAGGTATGTACAGGCTAATATGGATGTACTTTATTTATTTAGTTATTTTAAAAGAACAGATGTGAAAGACACGCCAAAGTGTAATGTAAGTAGATAATGTATTTTACATGTCGTTGTAAATATACATATTACTAGAAATTCGAATAATTGTTACACTTGATGTTTTCGAGATTATATTGCAATTTAAAACATTCGCTCTGAATATTGGGGTGATGCTTATTTCTTGTAATTTTTTCTGGCATTTTTTTTTGAAAAAATTGATAGAGGAATAAATTAAACCTGTTTTGCTCAACCCAAGTCCAAGATAATAGTAATTACCTCTGTATTGAGTATTAAATTCATGTATTAAAGCATTGCTATGAAACAGTATTTTGTTTATTATAAAAATGACTAAAACCACAAAAACATAAATACAAATAATTAGAGTAGGTACTTCGTAATATTGTATTTTGGTTTATGAATAATCTACATAGGTCACAACTGCACATCAAACCGCTGGGTGCAAATAACAACCGCACTATGGGCCCGACGACTAACATCGTCTCAGAATTCAATTTTGTCAAGTATGTTGTAGGAGTAAAATAATACATAGATAGATAAATAGGGCTAAATAGGCACATGGATAGATAACTTTATTCATGAGTGACATTTTTCAAAATGTATGCACATGTAGAAAAATATTGATTGTAACAGAAGTAGCATAAAACACAACCAAAGCAGTTATATCACAATTTCATTACACGTTCAATAAATTCCTAGAGCTCATAGTAATGTTTTTTTTTTGATAAGTTTTTATTATTAAGCTAAATTTATTATCATTCAGTTCCCTCCATGAATTCGGCAACATGTTATGTAACTGTATACAGTGATACCCAAATGAATTTAAGTTCTTTGAGAGTCTAAAATATGGGTGTTTTAAATATTAATGTTTTGTGTTATGTTGCAAAACACGATGGTGTAAAGATATATTGTTTCTACAATATATAATATATTTAAATATTGATTACTACATGGTAATACTTCAAAGACTTTTTTTGGGTCTTTTATGTTAGTTCCAGATGCGTTTTCAATGTAAATATCAGCTCTTGAGTTTTCTCAATGATCAAACTTAAATTGCTACATTTAAAGTACGATTGAGCTTATGATAAAAGGTATGGGACCCAGTACTGACCCCTGACAGATTCCGCAAACGACAGGCTTTAACGATGATGATTTATAACCGTTATCAACATCTTTTCCAAACAGTTGCTCAGAATGTAAGGAGATGCACTCAAACACCATAGAATTCCAATTTGTCAAGCAAAATACTACGAGCAACGCAATCAAAAGTTTGAAAACCTCTATGACTATGCATTCTTTTTCAAATTCATCTTTAATGTATATAATAATATCTGTCGAAGAACTAACAGTAGATTTTCTTTGGCCAAAACCATGTTGGATATGATTTAAAATCATTTTAGTATCCATATTTATATTTAGATTTGACCCCCCCCCCAACAACATGGTAAGAACCGGTTACAAAGAAAATGGTTTTTAATTTTTATGCATGCTAAAAAGAACTGGCATTTCCTATTTGATTTTTAAACAATTCGGAAAATTACCGCTTTCAAAAAAAAATTAACAAATTGTATTGATTGATTGATCAATCCATTCATTCCTAGAGTTAATAATGCTTTGCTTAGACCATAGTAGTTCGAACATTTTGAGTTACCTAAGTTGCTTATTAAGATACTTACCTCTAATTAATCCACAGATTCTAAGAAAAAAGGACTACGACATATATCCACCGTTCAGATAGTCATGTCAGTTTGTTCCTTCTATTAACTTGTAAGGCTTAAAATTTGAATTTTTAAAATCATCAGATCTATTACTTATTACATTTTACGCCAGACTTTAAGCCCTTATCATAAGGTGTTATGGGTTAAATCTAAATACTATACTAACAAGAATACGTGTTTGTTGTGTAAAGGTATAGTTTCAGCTCTTTATAGTACAATTGTTTTAAATTAAATGGACAAAGAAAATTGCAAATTAAGACGATGTAAACTTTCACTAGACAATTAGTAGTTACTACTTTTTGCAGCAGCTATGAATTGTTAATTTGCATTTATTGAAGTGTTTGCTTTAAGAATCCGCAATAGAATCTTCCGCTCACTTGCACCCTTTTATAATATTCAGTTTCTACGAGAGTGCTGCATAATAATATTTACAGACTGAGCATATTAGATATGTACATACATAAATATTTTGTTAAATTTTGTTGTATCGAAATGTTTATTAAGTGATGTAAGTAGACAGGTTATGTTTATTATAATAACATTTTGTGCAGTTTGTATCTGTGGTAAGCTACTCTAATAATATTATTTTATCTATGGTCATCATTACTTGATGAAATTATCAATATTTTGGATATACATATTTTACACCAGTTTCCTATATTTTACATCTGAAAACATATATAAAGAAAGTTAAATTCAATTTACATCATATTACTACTCTGTTAAATATTGCTGTAAAAAAAATGTTGTTATTATAACAATCGAGGTATAGCGACTTAGGTACGGCTTTCATCAAACAAGGAAGACATATTTCAAGGGGTAGAAAATTTGTGTCATCATAATGCTTCTTTATACTACCTGAAAGAAGGAAAATGGTATAATTTTCAAAGTTAGTTGAAGTATTACATAATAGCGATTTTTAAACTATTTACTTTAAGTCTAAATTAAATTCTACTATGGAAAAATAGAGCGCAAAGGACTGAATTTACCATTTAGTTTCTATAACTCCTACGTAGTAGTCGAAACGCTTTTCAAGTGGAATATTGATGCGGTCGCAGTGATCTGAGCTCTAAATCGAGACGACCAAAACCATAAAGTAAATGGGAGTGACATTAACTATACAGTAGTGGTTAATGTTTCAGGCGTTCTTGTTCGGAATTTTTCTAGAGAAATGCAATCCATGCGATTCTTATTTTAAAACTCAAATCCACCCTCGTACTTACCAAGGATAAAATAATATCAAATAGAAATGAAATATTACGGTAGAAATCACATACATATGTCGGAGGCGTTTGTAATCCTCTCAAATATTTCAACCGCAGAATATGTGACTCATATAAATAAAATGTAGTAGTCAGTACATACAGATCTTCTTATCATGTTATGATGTTAATAAATCATTCAAATGGCAACTTTTTATTAGGTTTTAAATAATTTTAAATATTTAAATGTCAAGTAAAACAAAAGTAAAATGTGATCAAGTCAAAAGAGTACTGTTGTCAGTAGTGCTTATTATTTTCTAGTAACCAAGTTTATATTGAAAACAGAAATGTAAGGCCTACCCACTATTATTAGCAGTAAAACAACAGACAAAATAAGAAGAATGAACAAAAGACAGACTAAATAATGGAAGAATTTATAACAACGGTGCAACAAGGAAGAGGAATATATATCAATTATGGTAATGACATGGATTACAGATAGAATATATGTAAACATACATTAGCAAAAGCAGTCTGTAGAGAAATTATAATAAGAAACAAAAGAAAAAGTAAAAATTGTTTAAGTAAAGAAAAAAGGATCGAACCAAGAAGAAGAAAATAATTCGGAAGATATAAACAAAAAAATTGTGGTCTACATAATGAAACAAAAATAATAAATAATGAACAAAAATTCCAAAGAATATAAGACGGTATTTTATAAAATTTTGGAAAAATTTGAACATAAAAAATAATGTGCAGGTAACACTCTCAAGAACAGAAATGGATAAATACTAACGAAACTAAAAGTTTTATAACTGTAAGAGATGAAGTAGGTATTTCAGTCAACAGTTCTAAGCAGTTATTTAAAATTGAAAAGCACAATAACTCTTGTAAATAAATGAGATTTTATACCTATTTATACAAAATTATAGAATTTCACATTATAAAGATTGTTTAATAAAATTCAGAAATTTTGTATGGCAAATTGGCTTAAATACCTACTTTTGTAAGCAGAATATTAAAAGAGAATGTTAAGTAGAACTTAAAATCATGAAATATTTACAGAACCAATTTTCTCTTACAATTAAAATATTCATTCTTAAATTAAGAGACTAAGCACTACAGCAACTTTTTGGCGGAGGTGCCGAGTATAGTTTTGTCCGAGTCATTTCATGATATCAACTTTTCCTTTTGTTTCTTATACCGGTTGTGTCAAATAAAATTAGCCATAGGGAATCTCATGTATACGTATGTACGATGTATACGTATGTATGTATATGTATGCCAACCCAGTACCAATGCCGGCGACGTATATATCGTATATATGAGATTTTCTATGACTAATGAAATTTGACACAACCGGTATACTGTATGACATGGAAACTGCAACACCAAGAAGGGGTGCGGATTTTTTGACCAAACTTGGTAGAAACGTATAACTAGTCAAAGGCAATAATTGATTAAAAGTTCAAAGAAAAAAAACAAAAGACTAATACAATTTAACATAATTTTTATTAATAATGTGTTGAACCGCCCCTATTAGTGTCACACTCCCTCACTCTTCATGGCATTGATTCGACTAGGTGGTCGATATCCTCTTGGGGTATGGTGTCCCAAGCAACCTGTAATTCATGCCGGAGAGCTATTAGTGTCTGCGGGGGATTGGCTAAATTCATAAGTTTTCGTCCCATAATGTCCCACACATGTTCTATTGGCGAGAGGTCGGGGGATTTGGGTGGCCATGGCAAGATATTGACATGAGCCTCTTCCAAGCGATTTATAGAAATTCTCGCTACGTGGGGAGGGGCATTATTCTGCTGGAAAAGTGGGTCTTCGAGCGTTTGAAGATATGGTAGAATATGGGGTTCTACCACCTCATCAATGTAACGCTGGGCGTTCATGGTGGTTTGGATGAACACCAATTGTGACCTACTCCCATATACTATAGCACCCCATACCGTAACACCCACTGCTCGATGCACATGCCTTTCAACGGAAAACCGAATATCACGACGTTCCCCACGTCTTCGTCTGACCCTCATACGGCCATCATGCATTCCTAGACAAAATCGAGATTCATCACTGAATACCACCCTGTGCCACTCCACGTTCCAGTGCAGTCGCAATCTACACCACTCCAAACATTGCTGTCGGTGTTGAGCCGTAAGTGGTAACACAAGATGTGGACGATAAGATTGTAAGCCGAAACCCCTAATTCGACGATAAACGGTTCGAAGGGTTACAGGACGACCAATATTACCTAACCACACGTCAACAATTGATCTGGTACTGGAAAACCTGTCTCTTAATGCCATTAAGCGAAGGCGGCGGTGCTGTATCTCATTAGTTCTTCTTCGGCCTCCGGTTCCTCTTTGGCGTATTTCCTGACCTTCCCTAGTCCATGATTGATAACAGCGCATAATGGTGGATTGGTTCCGGTTAAGGCGATTTGCAATTTCCCTGTATGAAAAACCACCTTCTCGCAAACCAACAATTCGACCTCTGTCGAATTCGCTTAATTGGCGATAATTTCCACGTTGCCGCACTCTAGGCATAATAAAACTCTTTAAACACGTTAAACAAAGGTATAATAAGACAAAACCGTTGAAATTAATTTCAAACAAACAATTAATACACCACACATTAATGTCAGCGAAAACTGAATGAAGTGTCAGATGTGTCATGACCACTTGATCTATCGCAACAAAATTTTAATCAATTATTGCTTTTGACTAGTTATACGTTTCTACCAAGTTTGGTCAAAAAATTCGCACCCATTCTTGGTGTTGCACTTTCCATGTCATGCAGCATATACATTTTATACCGTGGCTTTTTCATACCCTTAATCTTTTCAATAATCGGCCGTGTTTACTCTTTCATACAATCAAATATTCTTCTCACCTTTATCCCATTAATGTCTTTATTTTCTTTTTAGCATTATTTTCAACAAAACATGTTTGAAAATATATTTAATGGAGGTTAAGCTTCACATTCACTAATAAAAAAAATATGATTTGAAAAATTCTAAATTTAAATAAAGATATCAAAAATCAAATCATATATAAGGAAAGTGTAATGGCAAATAATGACTTTCGTAGTATCTTATTGGTTCAAACTGAGGTTTCACAGAACAACACTAGGCTGAGTTCACGTAAGGTGAGTCTTGAAATGAAAACCTAAAGAGATACAATTCGGGCACATAATAATGGAGGCAAATTTAATGGACTGTGACATTTTGTTGATATTAAAGAACTTCAAATTGTCGTTGAAAATTCGCGCCCTTTCACGTTTTTGATCAGCTTACAATAAACGTAGCACTCACGCCGCATAGAGCTTAGATGTAGCTAATTCGATATGCAAAATTTGGTGTACATGTTCAGTAGACATGTCGTCTATATAATATGTCTGGAATGGTAACACAGGTTGATGTTCCAGGGCGCTTCATTGTCAAGTCGCAATGTTTACAGCATGCAACCCAGTAGCAAACGTGGTCTTCAAAGAAGCATCGTTGGTTGCTCAGTGCAATATATCTGTCAAAATGTCAGTTGTGTTTATCTTCACAAAGAACGAGTACTGAATTGCATCACGAATAGCGATTTTATTCATTTTACGACTTTCACTAAGCACGTTTCCATGAGCAAGAGTAACTGTCTTGATGAACGTCGGACGATATTGAAAATGTAAATATTCTTTTGTACACGCTTGGCTTACTCAAAAATAATATCAATTTTTCTCACAAACCGTCACTGATAAACGAGTCTCATCTTTCATTGAATTATTTTTGTACTTGTGTACTTCTCTGGCAAGTATTATTTTAAATTTCTCTCAATCTAGATAGCACTGATATAGAATTGATAACCACTAACAGAACAAGTGTAATGATGAAGTAATGATGTGTAAGGTATTTTCTGATATACTGTTTGGTTAAACCTGTGTCACTTTTGGAATTCAACTGGACGAGTGACCTCGTCCAGTTGAAAATGAATATAATCTCAAAATAATATTGAATTCCAATCTTCGTTTTTAAAAGCTAGTTTCTTTTTAATGTCAATGACATCTTCTACATTTAAAGTGTTACATTTTAATAGGCATTCTTGTATCATCTTGTCACGTTCCCTTTACTCTTTTACTTAAATTACACACACAGGAAGGATATCCCACCTTCTTTCATGGCTACACCGTACTGACGATAACCAACGAGTCTGAAACACGTGACTACGGTTTATTTCCAGAGGGATTTACCCAGCACTACCCTCTTTCTTTTTTTTAAGTATCCGCAACATTCCTCTTATGATTTATTTTTCCTGGTTTCGATAAGACACGCGAGTTGACAATGTCTTCCTTACGGCGACCTCAGTTGTTGCCCGCAAATCTGGGAACCTTCTCATAGAAACTGCAATTCCTAGGAAGTAGTTGAATCGCAGTCACACCAATTAAACCACTCTATGACTCTTACTCGTTATTACTTCCCAATTTTACCTCATCAGCGTCTTGACCATCTGCGTAAATTCTGTGGGCGGCAATGTCGTTGATTCAGCTTCACTAAATAGAACGACGAAATAAATTACGTTTATGTATAGGTGTAAAGAAATTTCAGTGACCTTACAACCAGCTCTGGTTTTTCAATTTATACTCCTGTTACCCTATTCTATACAATTCTTCGGTCATTTTTTTTTATAATATTTTGCTAACTAATTATATCCTACATTTATGTGTTTTGTATTTATTCAAATTAGTGAAAATGGGTATCCGATTTAGCAGATCTCGTAATTAAATGTCGTTTTGAATATAGCAATAGTAGTACAGACTATCAACTCTTATACGTTTTAATTAATTTGCATAGTTTTCTATTACAATGTATTCTGGAGATTATTTGTATGCTGTATAAGCCTGGATTATCTATAATAGTTATTTATGTAACAAGTCAGTAAAGTGATACTTTACCGAACGAGTCTGGTTTACGAGCCAAGCGAGTGAAGCGAGCGCGGCGAGTAACAGACGAGTTCGGTAAAGGTACTTTACTGACGTGGTGCATACAAAATTTTATCGCCAACCGTTAAAATTGTTAATTTAAGAAATAAAGATATAATAACTTTTGACAGTTTATGACAGTGACAAACGATTTATTTTTAAAAGTCATCAGTCATGCTACGCTGACAGATATTAGCGGCAGGTAAAGTACTTTTTGTACTCGCTTATCAAAACCTGTCATTTCACGATTCGATTTGCGTGCGTAAAAAGTCACTTTAAACACGAGTGCGTAAAAGTAAAGTTGGTACTACCCAGAACTTAATTAATTTAGTCACATTTTAAAATCATAAATCCCTAACCTTAATAATATGCTACCCAGTTCGTTGTTTTTCTATGAAAATAAAAGGAAATGAAATAGAAATTGTTATATTTGGAAGGTATGTAATTCAATGTCAGAACAGTAACAAATATTATATAAATTACCATTATTCATTCTTTTCAGAAATTGAAACGGAACAATTATTAAAAATTTTGATTGGGCAATTTTGACAACCAGAGATTGATACCCCAGGGATTAACTGGTTTGTTTGAATTGATCTTGATTGCGAAGGTAGAGTAACGTTGATTGTATTATTACATATATCTTGTATTTCAGATGTCGAACAAGTTGCAGGCGGAGTCGATATCTCTAACGGGGTCATTGTTTTAGCTAATTGAATTCTACTATGCAGAGAATTTTCGATATATCCTTCTGCAACCGTAGATGATTTCCATCCACCATGCCTTTTAATTGTAAGCAAGTCACCTCCTTGATTTGCCAACAATGTCGCTGAACTCCTTCGGAAACAGTGACCTGTGAAGTTACTTGCGCTATCAAGCTGAAGGTACTCAGCTATTCGCATTGGAATTTTGCCAATTGTATTAAGACCAACAGGTGAACAAACACACTTGCCATTGCGATATGTTAAAAAGAATCGATGCTGGTTGTCCGGTCTTAAATTTGCATATTGCCGAATTAATGTAATCCATTCGGGCTTAATGATAGCAAATGTACGGCTGTTACCTGTTTTAGTTTCTGGAATTGTTACGATAATTAAATTCGATTTAAATTCTATGTCTCGCAATGACATTTTGCAAAGTTCTTCACGTCGACACGCTCCAGAAATACCCAATATTAATACAGCCTATAAATACATATATATAGTGTTGTATGGAATTTAAATATACGGAAATGACTTTACCTTCATTAGTAGGAACAAAGAATTTGGTGCTTCAACAATAAATTTAGTAATTTGTTCTTCGGTTAATACTGCTGATTTTTTAGGCTGATGTTGCTTGGTTGTCTGTTTTAAATACGCTATGAGTTTTGCATATTTAGATATATCCGTATTATCATATATTATTAAGCATGATTTTAACATAGAATAAGTGGACCATAATGATTTATTTGATTGTAAATTTTGAAAATAAACTAACAAACAATTTTCGGAGTATTTTTGTATATTTTTAGATCTAGCCCAAGTTACGAATTTAGTATAAGTGTTTTTGTATACGTTTTTTGATTTTATGGGTAATAAATTATCCACTGCAATATTGGCAGCTTCGCGAATTTCAGGCGGTGTACATTGCATTTCATTATCAGAATTCATGTTGTTGGTGAGGTTTTTATTTTGTATGGAATTTTTTGAATTTGATAATTTTAAATTAAATGTCACTTCAAATAATCAATACTGCCAACTCAATTTTTTTTAATTAATATCAAGAGATTAGTAGTGTGTCATAAACGATAACGTATTTAACAATATGTATTATTATTATAGTTCTCGTACAAAAAATATTGTACAAACTTCGTGCGTGAAACATTTCGCGAATTCGTGTCCATAAAACGCTCGCCTTTCGGCTCGC
Organism: Amphimallon solstitiale; assembly: GCA_963170755.1. NCBI lineage: Eukaryota > Metazoa > Arthropoda > Insecta > Coleoptera > Scarabaeidae > Amphimallon > Amphimallon solstitiale. The sequence goes on from OY720675.1 coordinate 206,259,573, forward strand.
GCTTTAAACTGGTCACTCATTCGCGAAATTTGATTTCACGCACTTGGTTCGTAAATAACTATTATTGTACAGTACGATAAAGTGTTTCTTTACCTCCGCAAAACGCTATGGTAACGCATCACTTTACTGACGGTTGGCGATAAAATCTATTATTGTTACGACTAAATTTAGTTGGGTGACATTAAGAAACTTCATTGCATAATATCAATACATACACGTATTAATATCTTCCGCAGATGTCTAACACATCAACACATAATCGTCTAACATCAGTGTTACCATGAATACAGAACGATTTAACATAATGGAGGTAATAAAATTGCGTGCAACACGTGCCATCTGGAAGGACATTACTATAACCGCGTTACACAAGTCTCCCCCTAATTTCATGGGCGGATCACAGGTGCTTACGCCACTATGTTCTCGTTATCCTAACCAAACATAACTTCTGAATCCACCAAAGCGCCCGTTCTTTCCTTTCTTTTCGTTTTTCCTCCGCAACATAGTGGATTTATGGTCGCCGACATGTAAATGGATGACGACCGCGCTAACAGTTTTAACATGCCGAGCACATCCACACGCAAGGCTACATCCAGTCTATAGAAAACATTACTATATTTATCTGGCCCTGCGAATAGTAATTTTGCATCGTCTTCTTTCAGGATACCTAAAATAGAGTTGAAAATATTATCGTTTCTTATTTACAAATAATATAATTATGTATAAGTATGTAGTATAAACAGGTATTATTTTAGGTGTGTATATCGCATTGGAAGTTATAGTTGGTATGATATACAGGCTGTTTGGTAAACGACCTGGAAACATTTAAGGAGTTGCGTTGTTTCAGAAAAGATTATAATCTTTGATGACTATTCAAAAATCGTTTTATTTGAAGAGACATTGTTATAGGCGGTTTTCAAAATACACAATATATGAATATTATTGCTACAGCGGCTTCTAAAAATGACTATAATCACATTATCAACTTTTCTCCACATTGACTGACGGACTCTTTGGAAAACATTACTTTAATCTATCTATTATCCGAAACCTTGAATCATATTCTGCAGTTTCAACTTAAATGTATTACAAACTAAAGATTTTAAATAGTTCTAGAAAAAAAGTTCATTGTATTTAAGTGCAAAGATAAAGTAAAATAATTAATTCAAATACACGACAAAAGAAAAAATTGTGTGATAGTAGCATTCACTGAATGTATACTTTGGCTTGCTTATGCCCTTTTAAAGTCGATAGATGTCTTTTGCTTCTCGAACAGTTGATAGAAAATTTATCGTGGTACACCTTTTTTATAACTCAGTAGAGAGAGAGCATAAGCTTTGTATTACAAAAAAAAATTGAAATACCCGGCAAAGCGCACCACTGAAGTAAATACGTACGTTTTTAACTTATAGAATAAACTAGGAAAGCTATTAAGTTTTCAGTAGTTTATTTCCAAAAGTCACTACATTTTTATAATAACAATAACAATATTTATTGTCATAAGCAAAAATACATACAATTGATCCTTGGAGAGAGTTCACATAAACAATCGTAATTAATAGTAACGCACAAGGGCAAAAACAAGCACAGATATTCTTGAAACAATGAATTACTATAATGAAGAAAAATCCAAATGAAATTTGAAATAAAATAAACACAATAGCAATAAAAAGATGAATAACCTGTCATCGATGACTACAAAAATAGAACTAATCAACTGCAAGTCTTAATTAAAATGAAAACAAATCACATATGAAATTTCTAGTTTTGATACTACATAATTGCAAAGCTGAGTAAATATATTTACTCATGAAGAGGTAATTAACGTGAGTGTGAATTTACATTTATAGTTTTAAAGAACATAATAAAAACTAATACATATTTTTGTCGGAAGCGACGGACACTGAACCTTGAAATTATGAGAAATGTAATGTTATATGAGTGATTGAATGAGAGCTGCCAGAAAAGTTATTGAGTTGCAAGCAGTTTCTACCTTTTTATAGTTAATTCAAACGGGATGGTGTTTTAATTAATAAAACTAAAACAGGGTCACCAAAAAAACTTGTCAGTGTGCACAATTATATCCATAGGCGTATATGGCTCATTATTCTGATCATGTTGGTTTACAACCTCTCTATATTCCTGAATATTACGCCTGTCTAACCAAATCATTTATTCCCAGTGGTCTACGAATAAACTAAGACAATAGTCGGTGACACGGCATTGCGAACTTTCTTTGTATTCAGTTTGATAATTTTCACAGCTGCATCTGAATCAAATATGCATCCTGTCGGGTTTATAAGTAACTGTGGTGGAAGAGTTGTTTTCTGTATGTCTCTTTGCATATTTGCATCTTTCCAAATTATTGTAGAACAATTGGAAATGACATCGCATGGAAATGGAATTCCTTATGTAATAGAACGGCTGAAGTAAATTTTTTTGTGTGTAATGGATTTGTGGAAGGTGAATATTAAAATTTAGAGGAATAGGAATACGGATTACCCGTACTACTGAATACTTATTGTGTTATTTTTGAAATTTGTATTATACAAATCCTCCCCCCTCTCTCCCTCTCTCTCTCTCTCTCTCTCTCTCCCTCTCTCTCTCTCTCTCTCTCTCTCTCTCTCTCCCTCTCCCTCTCACAGGCCACCGTAACGGCATAAGTGAAGGTTACTATTTGGTTCCAGCTCCTCATGGTAAAAATATATCTAATTTACTTTATGTATATGTACTGTGATTACTTTGTCATTTTAGATAAGTTATTATTATTATTATTATTAGCGTCACAAGATATGTGAATAAAACTACACAATAATTTACCATTCAATATAAATTAATTTAAAGTCAACGCAAATGTTAAAAATGTACCAAAGACTTGTTTCTAAACGCAAGTCTGTAATTACAGTTTTCAATAATTGCTCAAAAATTATTTTATAATATTTATGATAAACACTCCATAATCAATGTTCTTTATTTTTTAACCATATTGTATATACATATTATAATAGTACGTAGTGTATGAATAACATATTCTAGTAAAACGAATTATGTACTATAACATATGGAAATTATTTTTTTATGATCGAAATGCTGTCGACTAGATGTAGAATTATATTCTCGGTATTAAGCGAAGTAAATCAAATAATAATTTCAAATTTATATCAGATGTAATTTATGGAGAAGTATCGTTCGCAATTATTAATGATACCTATCTTCGAGAAAGACATAAATTTTATGGTGAAAATTAGAGTTTTGCTGAAATTTCAGCCAAATAAATTTTAATAAAGTCGGACTTCATTTATATTCACCTCGCGCATCAAAATATATAAAGATAAGGCAACAGTTTAATAAATATTTACTTCGGCCCAACATTTCTCTTTTCCTCTCAGTTATACGTAATCCCAATATATAAGAGCATGGGCAAATTTTTGGATTTTAAAAATTAAGAATAAAGTGTGTGTTAATCAGTCTAGAATTTAGTGGCTTTATGTAGAAAATATAAATTTATAATCTATCATCTGTAACAAAGCAAACCCATCAGAATCTTTAAAATTCTTATTTTAATTGTAAAAACTTAATCATATTCGATGAATGCCCCCGGAAATAATTCCAAACCGTGCTGAATAAAAAGAGATACACTGATAACAGGGTATTTTCTACCATTAAATTAACCAGTACGCGCACAGCATAACATATCCTCACCGATACCTCACAATTTTTTTCAATATGAGCACTCCATTTTACGTGTTCATCCATCCACATTCCCAAAAATTTAGTGCAAATAGACAACTCTATGTTGAAATTATTCAAAACAATACCTGGCAGGATTGGCATACCATTAGAACACATAAACATTCTGTATGCAGTTTTTTCTCCATTCAAAATGAGATTATTTGCTGCAAACCAATCTTGCAATCTGATATAATATTTGACGCTCTCCTGATGAATTTCATGCAAGTCCTTACTTCTTATAATTAGGTTGGTGTCATCTGCATAAATAATGATGCTGTTGTTAGTATCAGAAATAATAGATCCGGTATCATTCATTAAAATTATAAACAGGACACTATTTTTTGGAACACCCATAATCAAAGGTGTATCGTCCATCCAAAAAGGGATAGCTAATTAAGAAAAGTAGACCGATTATCAACAATAACCATATTGATAAATACAGACTTGATTAACTTAATTTACTTTTCGAAATAGCACGCATAGCTTTTATTCTGGACATGTAAATGTTTTACCAAGAAGTGTCTCAACATCAATTGAAGGCATACTGAATTCTCAACTAAAAAAGTATATAAGAAGAACTCACAGCCTTAGAAAAATTTTTTGTAGCAGCTAAGGGTCAATAACTATCGATAACTCAATCAATCAATCATATGGTACTGGAAAATTTAAAGATTCTATCTAAAGTTTCCCTAAACATGGCTGTAATTAATGAAAATGTTGCGTTTTCGTATAAAAATGTTAAAATACCAGGAGACATTTTTGTGTTATCCATCCAGCTATGAAAACAATATGCTAGTGCAGCAATTTTCTTACGTGGCGTTTCTGTGACATTTTACATTGTCATCTCGAATTTGGTTCGAGTAGCTTATCATTTCTTACTTTCACATTCCGTAGACCGAAGAATATCCATGAGATATTATTTATGCGCACAAATTTAATATTTTAGATAAAAGAATTTTTTAGATTAGTCATAATTTCGATAATTGGCTTGCCTGTGACACACTTTATTACAATTAAAAACCTAAAATTAATGTACGCTTTCGTTTCCAGTGAACATAAAATATTAATCCACGTATTAGCTCTCAATATAAAATCTCGAGAAACAACAGCACTCGTCACACAATATATTTGATATTATTGTACGTCTATATTAACGTTTTTTAAACGTGATACCCATTATTCTGAAATTTACATATCAAACATATACATATTTTTGGTTTTATGCGAGCATTTTGTGCCCATTCAATTTCCAACGAAAGTGACTTCATCTCATAAATTAATTCCGTAGAGTGTTGTTTTTGCGTTTCATAAAGTTTACTGCCTAATGCGATAACAATGATGAAATCAAGTAAATCGCGTTTCAGTCAGCTTCATCAAAAATGAAAACCAAATAGTACTCGTCCTGCATCGCCTGAATCGAACGCGTTTATAAATCGGAAGCGTAAAGTTGATGTATTTAGTCAGTTGTCGGAAGTAATATTTCAAAAGCAGACCAAAATGTTACTGTTGTATTATTTATTGATAAACTTTCTCACATAACGCCATGCGTAAATGAAAGTTCTACATATAGAACGCTATTGCAGAAATTATATAGAATATCTACTTGCAATGACACTATTATAAAGGTGGATCGAATATAAACCGAAATTATTTTTAGAAACGCTATTTTCACAAGAATCAAAAAATAAAAAATACATCATCTTTTACATAGTTTCCATTTTTCGCATGGAATAAAAAGTCAAAACCAATTGCGCACGAACTTTCTACATCTTCGTCAGTGTTGACATGGTTATATCACATGCTTCATTCATGGGGCCAAACAAATAGAAATTACAAGACGACAAATCCGGGCTTTATGGAGAGTGTTGCAAGGGTTTCTAGTCCATTTCTGTCAAGTTTTGTTTAGTTAGTTCAGCTGTCAAAAAGAAATTCTTTACTCCGGACAAGCAATCCTCGCCATTTTATCTGCTATAAGTTTGACTTGATTAAAAAGTTGGTAGTACTACGTGGTGTTAATGGTAAGCCTCTCGACGAGAAAATCGATAAGTTATTTATTTGTGTTATCCCAGAAGACGATCACGAGAACTTTCCCAGCAAAGAGCCTACTTTCCGCTTTTACAGATACTCATTCTTCTAGTTGCCTGTCAACTCAGGAGACTAATATAGCAATAAGAAGATCAGTGGAATGGTTCACTGCGAACAAACTTAAACTAACACAGAAAAAACTCTGGAACATGTTTTTAGAACTAAACCAGGCAATGACACCCATACAAGTAAATTCCTTGGACTGACATTAGATAATTGCCTGAAAGGGACACAACACATCGACCGGTTATCAAAAGGACTACCATCGGGCATTTTTACTATCAAACAAATACAATCTATTGCAACTCACTATGCAGCAAAATTAACTTACCATGCAGCCTTTCATTCCCATTTGGTTTATGGCTCCTTTTCTGGGCAGAATGAACAGGTACAACTAGCGTCTTCCTGCTTCAAGAGCGAGGTATAAGATCTCTATGCAATCTGAGACTAGGAGAATCTTGTAGGGGATCTTTTAGGAGAGAGGATATACTTACCACGGTGTCGTGTATATATTCTGCAAGTGTTGAAATATTTTCATACACATCGACACCAGTTTCCCGTTAATGGCGATCACTTGTTATTTAAAAAAAAAATTCTGTAATAAATGTACATGCACTAAAATGTGTTTTTTTTACTAAAAAACGGTACGTCGTATGATAGAAAGTTAAGAGAGTTTTTTTCTTCACAATTAAACAAAGAATAGAAACATATTTTTATTTTTAGAGAAATCAGCGGCGTCCTATTTTTTTCTTGAAAAATAGCACGCCTAAAATTTCATTATGATCTTTAATGCCGTCTTGGAGAAATCTAATTTTTACTGTTTCTTTTAATTAAACTTCAACACGCTGTAGATCGGTAACGAAGCGTTTGCGGACCTTGTTTATTATAAACTTTTTTGTATAAAATGATCTGGACAATCAACCCCTTTAATATTGCCGCATCTTGTTAAACAGCCTGTATAACATTTACTTATACGCAATCCCAGACTTAAAACAATATATTTGTTGTCCAACCTGTAACTTATTTTCCGCTCTTCGATCAATAGAGCAGGACAATTTATCGCCGCTTTACTCAGTGATGACGGGCGTAAGTGTAACAATTCAATTACACGATGGACTATATAAGGCACCACCCCCTTAACAAATAAGACAGGTCCCTGACTGAACAACTGATCGGAAGGCGCTTAGAGGATAATAAGCGGAAAAAATTAGCAACCGCATTGGTGAGTAAAAATTGTGTCTGTGTGATATTCCATGTAGTAATTCATTACCAAATATCTAGTTAAGAAAATATTGTCTTATAGGTTATTAAAAGTTCTATTGAATGAAAAAAGAAAGTCCCTCTGTATTGAAACACAAAACTAAAATATGGGGAAAATCATTTTCTATTATTTTCTGACTCAATTTAGATCTGCTTTCAAGAAAACGTGTAATATAGTGAATTTACAAATATGCACGTAACGAAAAATAGTACGAATTTTTAAAATAAATTCATAGAAAATGTTTTCACCTATTCAGGAGTGCACGCAACTTTAAAATAGGAATTATACTATGTGATTAGGTATATACGTAAATATAATTTAAAAGTATATGTAAGGAGTAACAACAAAATTTATATATGCTTGAAAATCAATAACCAAGTCATCGAAGTTTGTAAATATCGTAATACCTTATTATACAGATTTCTAAATACATGGTGAGTCATTAGTAGCCGCTTCTTCGATTGCTGTTTTGTGTTTTAAATAAAAGAAAAAGCAATCAGTGGAAGATCCATGGTTGCTTGTGGCGCATATTGTAAAAATACTTTAAGCTAAGAAATGTGCAAAACTTAATTTTTTTAAATGACTCACCCTATATATTTTTGGAGTTTCTTGTGCTGCGTTAAATTGTCTGTTCAACTGTTTTTTTCTTTTTCAAAATTCAGCTAATAGTTTTTGAGTTACTAATTCTTTTTGAAAATATTTGACCAAAACACGTGTTCAGAAAAAAATCTATGTCACATAGTTTTTAAAAGTAGAAAACATTGGTATGGTATAATAATAATAATAATAATAATAATAATATCGTTTATTGTCCAACAGTTTCCCATTTACAGGACAAATAGAAGGAAATACATACAAACAGTGCATTAGAAACAAAAATAATACAGTTAACAGTTAACACAGAAAAATATACAGAAGTAACATATAATGAAACATAATTACATATTCAAAAAAAATATATCCTCGTAGTGCAGATCAGCGGCACGACACATCGTAGAGAGGGGGGAGCTCAAGAGAATATTGGTTCTGGGAAAGGGCAAGGAAAAAGTGTTAGTTGAACGGGAGGATGACCTAGGAACGAGGAAACTAATCATGGAAAGTAAGAAGGGACAATCAATCATGCCATGCACCAACTTCCAAATGAAACGGGCTCCATGTATTTCGCGTCGATAATCCAGAGGTTGTAGAACATGTCTTTCCAACAACGACGCGTAGTCTATGTTCCTCTGCGGATATATTCCATCCAGTTTAAATGACAGGAACTTAAGGAAGCGTCGCTGTACTTTCTCCACCGCGAGTTTGAGGTATACATAGTGCGGTGACCATACCGAAGATGCGTATTCCAGCTTACTAATAACAAAGCTGAAAAATAATACCCTCAAGAGGTTAATGTTCTTAAAATATTTGGACGTTCGCAAGATGAATCCTAATGTTTTCGAAGCTGAAACACAAAGGTCAGCAATATGTGGAGCAAAGCTTAGTTGGCAATCGAAGATAACCCCAAGGTCTTTTACACTATCACACCTCTTCAGTCGCTCGTTGTGAATTACATAAGTGGATAATATAGGAGACTTTCTTTTAGTATATGATACACTGCAGCATTTGGGAATGTTCAGGTGAAGATTAAATTTGGCACACCAATCGATTATAATGTTCAGGTTATTTTGTAAATTAACAACCTCATCACTGGTAGCAATGGACATATAAATCTTGAGATCATCTGCGTAGGCGAGCGCAGGGCAAGTTAGTGATGTTAAAAGATCATTAATAAAGAGGACGAACAACAATGGACCTAAATTGGACCCTTGAGGGACTCCAGATGTAGGGAAGAAATCATAGGATCTATAGCCATTGTAAAAAACATAAGTACATCTGTTATGTAAGTATGAATGCAATAATTGTAAAAACGATGGGCTAAGGCCAATCGTAGATAGTTTAGCTATTAATATTTCAAAGTCGATCGTATCAAAAGCCCGACTGAAGTCTGTATAAATAACATCAACTTGACCCCTTTCGTCAAGAACTCTACTAATGTATTCAGTGAGAACAGTTAAGTTGGTGACTGTAGATCTGCCGCGTATAAAGCCATGCTGATATTCGGACACAATAGATTTGGTGTTGTAACATAAACAAGAGTAGATTACGTGCTCAAAGACTTTAGCGAAGTTAGACAATATGGAAATAGGCCTGTAATTATCAACAAGTGATTTATCACCCTTTTTAAAAACAGGACAAATTCTGGCGCGTTTCCATAGATTGGGAAAAGTAGAGGTTTTAATAGATAAATTTATAACAAATGTTAGCGGCTTAGCCAGGACAAATCTAGCATCTCTTAATAGGAAAGCAGGTATTAGATCGTCGCCTGCATTGAAGTTGTTTGGAAATTTTGACATTATCCCGATAATCTCATCATCGGTAACAGGAGTTAAGGAGAACGGGATGCTATCACTATGCAGAGAATCAGGACACAAATATGACGGTCCCTGATAAATAGCAGAAAATTTGTCAGCAAACGCATTTACAATACCCTGAGGGGTATCAACACAAACATCATCATAAACCAAACTATTTGGGATTCTAGTAGTACCACGTTTAGAGTGAATATAATTAAAAACTTCCTTTGGATTAGTGATGATGGAATCCTCAACATTCTGCATGTAATTCGAGTAAAGTGTTTTCAATTCAACCTTACAACGAGCTCTTAGTTTCCCAAACTCATTGAAGTAAAATTCCGATTTAGTGGCCTTCCATTTGCGTCGATAATATTCTTTATGTTTAAGATTAGATATAATGGAACCGTTAAACCACAAAGGATATTGTGATGCAGTACTTCGATGTATGTATTTAGGAATAGATGTGTCAATTTTTTCGATTAGAGCAGCATAAAATCCAGCGAGCGCATCATCGGCATTGCTTAGATTATCCAAAAATGACCAATCAGTTTTTAGTAGATCGGTGTACAATTGGTTGAAGTTACATTTACGAAAATTGTATCTGTATGTATTATGACTTATAGGGAATGCAGAGTTAGCAGACAACGTTTGCTGCGAAAAAATAATAGCCAAGGGTGGATGAAACACATCAACAGAGACAAACGGTAGGTCATCAAGTGCAATAGTAATGTCGTTGCTGGAATTGGATAAAATAAGGTCCAGAAGTCGACCATTACAGTTCACTAAGGAATTAAACTGCCTAACATTAAGGGAACCACAGAAGCAACGCAGAGTGGAACATTTAGAGCATGATGTATGCACATTAAAAAATTCAGGAAGATTTAAATCTCCTAATAGCAAGACAGTTTTATTGAGAAGTAAAATTTCTATTATTGGTATAGCAATAATATTAAGATTCACCTTAAATATAAATATTATTACCATCGTAAATGGATTAAAACAAAGGATTCAGTATTTTACAATGAATTTAAACGACGTAGATCCATATGTAAGTCACTAATTTCTGATGCTTACAGAAACTATATCTCAGAAGTTGAAAATGATATTAAGGTTGATCCAAGTAAATTGTGGAAATTCTTGAATGATAGACGTAAGTCAACAAGAATCCCTGGAAAGATGTTTGCAGATAATTATGAACTTAATGATCCAACTGAGATTGTTAATGCTTTTGCTACTACGTTTGCTGATGCTTATATAGGTGGTGGGGAGTTTTCTGTTTCCGATGATTACAATCACTCATTGCCATTTTCTTTTTCTACTATATCAGAAGATGATCTCATTGCTATTTTATCATCTTTCTCTTCAAAATTTACTTCTGGTGATGATGCGCTACCCAGCTTCCTCATACGCGAGTGTCGCTATGTTTTTGCATCTCCCTTAACTACAATCATCAATTTATCTATTAAAACAGGTGCCTTTCCGAGATGCTGGAAGCGCTCCAGAGTCTGTCCAGTGCATAAGAAAGGCGATACCTCTTCTCTATCTAACTATAGACCGATTTCCATCTTATCTAATTTTGCAAAATTGTATGAGCGTGTGCTGTAGAAACAAATATACAGTCATGTAATTTCCTTCATATCTCCTGATCAACATGGATTTATTGCTCAACGTTCCACTGTTACAAATTTGTGTACTCTTTCACAATACGTTAGTGAGGCTTTGGATAAACGCGGTCAGGTTGATGTAATATACACAGATTTCTCTCGTGCATTCGATACGGTTAATCACAGCATTCTTTTACAAAAACTTGCATCACTTGGCTTTTCTCCGTCAGCATTGAAATTGCTTCAATCCTATCTGCAAGATAGAATCTTCTATGTGTCATATAATGGATACTGCTCCAATGAATATATCGCTTCTACAGGTGTCCCACAGGGTTCTAATCTTGGCCCGTTGTTATTTATAATTTTTATAAATGATTTGCTTCTCAGTTTAAATTGTCCAGTTCTTGCATATGCTGACGATATAAAGATCTTTCTGGAAATCTCTTCACCCGATGATCCCATACATTTACAAAACAATCTTAATAAAATAATTGTGTGGTGTGATGATAACAAGTTAACTTTGAATGCCTCTAAATGTGCGTCGGTATCCTACACCAGGAAAAACTTTCCGTTGGAAACAATATACTCAATAAAGGATTATGTACTCGAAAAAAAGTCAAAAATCAAAGACCTAGGTGTTGTTTTTGACTCCACATTAGCATTTGTTGATCATATTGAGTTAGTATGTGGTACTGCAAGCAGGGCGCTGGGATTTATTATGCGTGCATCCAAATACTTTCGGGATATTCAGCTGTTGAAAATATTATACTCTGCGTATGTTCTGAGTAAAATGGAATATGCTTGCATCGTATGGTACCCCATTTATGCGCGGCACTGCATGGCTCTTGATCGCATCCACCGACGATTCCTGAAATATTTATCCTTCAAACTGGATGGAGTTTATCCTGCGGTTGGTACATGTCAGGATGAATTGCTACGGCGTCATGGACTGCAATCACTATCTGAGAGAAGGGAAGCTCACTGCCTGCAGTTTATTAGCAAACTGGTTCGTGGTGGGGTCGATTGTGCTGCTCTGCTATCTGCTGTGGCATTTCGAGTACCAAGGCTATCGTCGAGACATGGGTCTACATTCAGCACGGCGACTTCAAGGACTAATGTCTTACAACGTTCTCCAGTGTCAATAATGTGCCGTTTAGCTGATCGCCGGCTTGATGATGTTTTTGTTTAGCATTTGTGCATCTTATGTTTATGTTTATTTTATTTTATATACCTTCTTTTTTCTTTTTATATTATCTATATTTGTTCAGTAATTGGAATTTATTCTGTTGGACAATAAAGATCTATTATTATTATTATTATTATTATTATTATTATTATTAACTTTGGTGGTGCATGTAGCCAAGAAAATTCTGCATCATTTGATAAAGTTGCACTCGACAATACATCAAAAAACTTTGGTTTTCAAAGCCTACTTCCTGAAATTTTCACATACCAAAAACTTATTTTTTTTAAATAGACCACCCATTATTTTATTGAGGCATTTTGTTCCTTTTTTCATTTTTGTTAACAATGCCCTATACCTATCTTTTGTAGTTGCTGAGATAATCACTATAGGAGCAATTAGCGGTCAATTAAAAAACTACTAGCGCTGTTGATCTATGCACCAAAACATTCGTTCAACCAATTGAAGACAGGAATGGCACCCGACTTCCTTAGTCAACTGTCAAACAAAGTAAATATTAAATCCAACTATCCCAAAAGTAATAATTTTACAGAATGAAGAGCATCGCATTTCAATTTTTTAATTCTGGTAATGTCCAGCTGCAGTATTTCATTTTTGACACTTGGTTAACATCGTAATAAAATAAAGATTATGTTTACTGACATATTTGAAGATGTCTTTAAAAAATTTTGAAAATCTATCCATAGATAGCGATGATACACTCCTCCATTAACATTTTCATCAAAAAACTAAGGTCCAATTATGTAACTACTCACTATTCCTCCCCACAGTTTTAATGACCAACGATTTTGAAAGTTTACAAGTGTGATAAAGTGGGGGATTTTATGTGTTATAATAACGGAAATTGTCACGATGAACGTATTCACTTTAATATAAGGTGGCTTCGTTGGTAAACAACAAAAAATTGAGAAAACCAGGATAATTTATCTGCTGCCAATTAACATAAATGTAAGCGATTCTGAAAATTTGTTTCATCTAACCCTGTGTATGAATATGCTACGGGTGAATTTCATATTTCCTAATTATTCTGGATTCTCAAATTTGACTTACATCTAACTGACGACTAATTTTCGTAGTACTAATGTGGGGGTGTTCGACTACACTCGCAAATACCATAAACGTCTTATCCTCGCGAGTTATTGCCTTTTCCGCTCTTTCTTTCATATTCAATACTTTCTGTTCACTCAAACCGTCCACATTATACTTTCGAAGTTTCTGGCTTCGGTTGACTTCTACCAGGGATCGCTGTGCATAAAGTCTGGATGCTAGCAAAGAGTTTCTTTCAGATTCACCCAAAACGTCAATCATAATTAACTCTTCATAAAAATAATTCATTTGGATGATAACTAATAGCGATGCTTTTATAAGTTTGACATAAATGTATACCAACTTTCTTTGACAGTTGACTCAGGCAGTTAGCTGCATTCGAGTCTTAATTGGACGAAAATTTGGTTGCATAGAACAGCGTCCGTAGTTCTTCAATTGACTGCTAATTGTTCCTGTAGTGAGTAACTCGATGTTGGTTGGTTGAATATGGTTGGACGTAGGTTTTTGCACTTCGCTTGCTTTGTGCAAAAGATTATTATACACCGCAGCCCTCCGTATTTGCTAAACAAGATCAAATTTAGGACTGATGTGCACAATGTTAATATTCGCAGGAAGGATTTGATTGACATACCTATACACCATACTGCCCTTTTTAAAAGATCTTTTACTTATAACTGTGCACATATTATGAACAGTCTACAATTTCAAATGAAACAATTGCCGCCCAGTTCCTTCAAATCTCAACTGAAGATATTAGTGATGGTTTGATTTCGGCCGAGGGTCGCTGATCTACAGTATTGAGTTATACTTTGCTTTAACTTATTTACTTTTTTTTTTTCATTTTCATTTGCAAGAGCTTTACTGGAATTTATATTTATTTCTATTATTATATTATATACTATTTTACTTTATAATAATTTTCCTCCCTCTCTCTCTTCATTTGTTCAGGTACACCTGGAAGATCAGGGCGCCCCTACGGCTTAACTGAAGGTGTTACCTTTTGGCCATATGGTATAAGTATGTAATATTGTGTATTTATTTTCTTGTCAAGAAATTCTATTATTATTATTATTATAACTCAAAAATTACAAAAGATAGGTATAGGACATTGTAAACAAAAATGAAAGAGAATAAAAAAAAGGAACAAAATGTCTGAATAAAATACTGGGTGTTCCATTTAAAAAAAATAAGTTTTTTGGTATGTGAAATTTCAGGAAGTAAAACTTTGTTTTGAAAAAACAAAGTTTTTTGCGATATTGTCGAATGCAACTTTAGCAAATGATGTAGAATTTTCTTGGCTACAAGCACCACCAAAGTTAAAATTTTTACTTTTAAAAACAATATGAAAATGATTTTTTTCTGAACACGTGTTTTGGTTAAATATTTTCAAAAAAAATAATAACTCAAAAACTATTAGCTGAGTTTTGAAAAAGAGAAAACAGTTGAACAGAAAATTTAAAGCAGTACTAGAAAATCCAAAAATATATAGGGTGTTTCACTTAAAAACGCACGGAAGTGCGTCAGAGCTTAAAGTATTTTTACAATATGCGCCATAAGCAACCATAGATCTTCCACTAATTGTTTTTTCTTTTATTTAAAACACAAAAGAGCAATCGAACAAGCGACTACTAATGACTCACCCTGTATATAAAACAAAGTTTCTGAGACGCATCTAGGAGCTTAAGAAATTTAACAAAATAAAGAAGAAGGAAAGATATGGAATTCTGAGATTTTCATTTTTAAATCTAAGCATGACGATAGTATTTTAGAAAAAGTTTCCAGTTCGTAAAATAGTTGCAAATTTGTTGTACTTATAATCAAGTCAATATTATTCAAGTCTGGTAATTTTTCTCATAAAGAATTCTTTCAAAAATACAACTCGTGAAAAAAACTGCAATGTTTTCGCTTATATAATGACAAAATCAATACTTGTCTTCCACAACAGAGCAAGCATACATACATACATCCGTCAAAGTCTTCCAGGGACGCAGTGTCCGTCGCAGGAATAAATAATTCATACACGACCATAAAATCTGTCGCAATAATATCGGTTTAATTTAATGGACCCGTTTATTTTTCATTATGTACGGACGAATGGAGAGCTATCAATAACTTGCGAAAATGTTCGCGACGCTTTTCAAACGAAAAATGCCGCAAAAAAGAGAAATATGTATAATGTTGGTAGATAAAAATGACACTGCAGAAAAAGCGCGGTGAATGGAATTCGGTCAGTAGCATATGCCAAACTGAACAGAAATCAAACGCAACTTCTACATCGTTATTATTCTTTTTATGAACCAGAGCGAAAATACTTTATTACAATTCGATTTTTATCTAGAATTAAGTCGAAAGCGGTCGTTAGGATTACATATTAGTGAAAAGAGGGGCAAGGGAATATTATTTTTTTTCATTGCATATTATTTTTTTAACTCTATGCTTTGATGCTGCTACGCCCTTCCAAAAATTTAAATTAACCAAATGCGCAGAAAAATGGCGTCGACGTGAAACTAAAAATTATTCATCCTTCAACACTGATAGCAAAAGAATTGACCAAGCTAAAATAATTGTAACACCTCTTAAAAGCCAGCTAAGTTTCGTAGAATTTATGCTTACACTTTCAAGGATGCCTTACCTGTCATTACCCCTGCGTAGAGATGATAAATATGGTGAAAGAAACAGCACTTCAGCTCAATCGTCTTTTGTGGGTCGTGGATTTACAAGGAATTTCAGATGGATGAATTTACGGACGCCATCCCCCTTGTGTAATATTCCCTTCCCCAAAATGCTTTTTGATCCGGGAGAAAAATCAGTTAAGGTATTCAAGGTAGCAAAAGATAAGACGAAATCCCACATATAAAACAATAACAACATTTATTGTGTGTACTCAGTACGTAGAAAGGAATTTAAATGTTTATATTTAATTAAGTAATCATAAACAAAAGGAAAGAGACAACAAGAGATGGGGACAAAGTTGGTTTTCCTCAACCGCTGAATAGAAACAAGCCAAGCAAACAGGGGATGGCCCAAGCTAAAAGAAGAAGAAGACGTAATCATAAACTCTAACAGTAATGAGTATCTAGATTAGATTGTGAAATATAAGAAGTTAAATTTAAACTATACACAATCTTAGACGTAGTATTAGGTTATCAATACAACACAAAACTTTACCAAAAATTCCTAGGTAAGTAACACCCTGTATATGACTTCAACTGGATATGTAGATCAAACTATGTTCCAATTTTTAAAAGCATAGGTCAAGTATAGTGAAGACATCGCATGCCTTACATAATTTTACATATAGAGTGACCTATCGGATCACAAACAGTTAGTAAAATTTACTACTATTAAATGAAATTAATTATTCTATGATTGACAAGTTAAAACATAATAATAGAAGTGTATTTTATTACAACTTAAGTGGCCTCGTACAAATAATCTATAATCCACTCGGAATAAGATACAAGTTTAATTGAGTGGTCCCTGTATAACAGGTTATTGAAAATAAAAATGGAAATAAGTTTAAAAGTTAGTACAAAATAATTTAAATAAAATTCACACGAGATTTATTTACTTCTACAGATACTTAAATAATATTTTCCAAGAGTTACCTTAACATAGGACACATAAAATTAACGACAGATGTGCAGGTTCAAGGGCTAGATGGTACAGGTAACGATACACGTGCTCTCTGATGGACAAAATGGCCGAAATTCTTATAGGCATCCCCAATATTAATTCCAAAAAATTACGGGATTATCACCACATTATAAATACATGCATGGAATAAATTTGTTAGATTTAAGCAAGGCCTTCGACTCTGTAAGTCATGAGATCCCTAAACCTAATGCGATCTTACCTAACGGGCAGATATCAACTGACGGAATGGAATAACACACAGTTTGAGCATGGGATAATAAAGTATGGAGTTCCACAGGGATCTATCCTCGGTCCTATGCTGTTCATAATATATATGAATGATCTTCCTTCTCACATAGGCGGAGTGGAGGTATGTATGTATGCTGATGATACCTCTCTTTTGATGCAGGACATAGAGCCGGCAGCACTGCATCAGAAGTCGATAGGGGCAATTGCGGACGTTGAAAATTGGTTTGCTGCTAATAAACTGAAAATCAATAGTAATAAAACGCAAAATCTTCTATTCTGTACAACTAGCTCAGAACGATCGCCGGGAGTAAAAATTCTGGGCATCACCCTGGACACAAGTCTGAAATGGACTCTCCACATAGAAGACCTAGCGAAGAAATTGTCATCTGCTCTATTTGCAATAAAAAGACTCACATTTATTGCAACTCGTGAGGCGGCGAAAGCAGCATATTTTGCAAGCTTTCACTCCGTGATGTCCTATGGTGTCCTCTTCTGGGGAATGGCTGCAGAAGCGGACAGGATATTTGTTCTACAGAAAAGGGCGATTAGGTTTTTGTGCGACCTGACATGTAGGGAGAGCTGTAGATCACACTTCATAAAGGAGAAGATACTCACTCTACCATCAGTATTTATCCTCTCTGTAGTTACTCACGTCCAGCAGAATAAAGAAACATTTCCCTTGAACGGTCATCATCACAGCTATCCTACTCGTCAGCGACAGAAGATAAGAATGCCTCATCATCGGCTGACTTGCACTCAGAGGTCGATTGATTACTGGGGGTGCAAATTATATAATAAATTGCCGGCAGAATTAAAAGATTTGCCTTTGACCAGTTTAAAAAAAAAATGTTAAGGAAATGCTTGTGAATAGGGAGTGCTACACGATTGAAGAATTCCTGGTCACTTAATACATCAATATTGACTGTATGTGCTTCGTTTTATGTCTTGTTAGTTCTTATTGTTGGTGTTTATCTTTGTATCATGATTTTATGTTTATATTTGCGTTTCTATATCTTTATATATCTATATATATTATCGACAGTTGTACGCTATGTACAAAAAAAAAAGAAAATGACAATTCTCTGCAATGGTGTTATTACAAAAAAATATACAATATACAATATACAATATACAATACTTAGATAAATGACGGTGCACCTGGTTACCGATAGATGCGGAATAGGAATGACCTAGAAAAATGCAGCCGCGTGTTGAGTCTACGCAGACAACCCGGAAATACTACAGAAGTCGAGCAAGATGCAGCTTACGCAAATAATAGAATTTTAAATAACTAAAAAGGCCAAACAAATGGAGGAAAACCAGTAAATAAATTTGTAAAGATCTATAAAAACGAAACTACAAGAATTAAGACTTAAAACAGGATTTAAGTAAATGAAACATACAGCTAAAACTGCAATTAACTAAAGGTACCGCAAAATCAAAATTAATTAATTCAATGAACCAAAAGTAAAACAAAATACAGTACCAGACCAAAATTTAACGTTACGATGCAGCCAAACATATATCGTAATAATAACTGCGCAGTACTTCCGTGATCGGTCTGTGCTTTCCGCAAAGCTAGGCGAAATCGCTTTTTGCCTATTCGTCTAATACAGTTTCAATTTTGTCCACCTTTTATTTGAACTTTACACCGGTTGACTGTTGCTCTTCAAAAGAAAAGATAAAGAGAAATAATAACTACGGTCAAGGCGTATGACAAATTGTTTGTTTGTTTGTTTAATTTTAATCAATAGAAAAAACACGTCAACAGGAAATATACATTAGCAAAAATACTACAAAATACAAAAAGTAATCACCAATATATAGACAAAAGAAAGATTCAGTGTAAATAAAAAAAAATATTAAGCGAGAACACCAATCAGTCAAAATTGCATGACAGGAATTCATCTTCACTATACAACACATTTTCAAACAGAAGCTTTTTAACAGCTCTTGCGAAACTGGACAAGGTCTTGACGGCATCAGGCAGTTTATTATAAAGTTATGAGCCCCAGTAGTCGAGTTATTGTTAAGTTTGTTTCAGTCGATGGTGGGTCACCACAAAGTGATTCCTATTACGTCTCACGTAATAATGAAGACTTGAATGTTTTTTGAAGCGTATCTTGTTTGTAAGAACGAATTTTACGCCACATAAAATAAATGCACCCACAAAAACTCTATTTGTTTCTGGGGCCATGCCCCATATCAATAAACCATATGTTGCTACACTGTGAAAATTGGCATAGTAAGCCAATTTTGCTGCGCTACGACCGACCAAGTGGGTTACTTTTTATATAGCATATACCGCCGTACTCAATGTTCCCACTAGCTGTGATCCTTCAAAGAAAGTCCGTCATATACAACCAAACCCAAAAAAGAACCGCCGCGTCAATCTTATTTGCCGAAAAGGCGTTGCTTTCATTTATTTTCAGTTTATTTACGTCACACCAGGTTTTCATTGAGATCAGCTGGTCCCTAGCCGTTCCTACAGAAGGCGAGTCCGCACTTTGCACAACAAAAGAGTTATCATTAGAGTATAGGCACACTTCGCCACCACATAAGTTTTCTGGTAGATCATTTATGTAAATAATAAGAAGAACAGGCCCAAGGATTGATTCCTGAGGTACCCCATACTTAACAGGCTGTGGATTCATTATTCTATTATTCCAGCTAACTGGCTGCCTTCTGTCTTGTAGGTAGGACCTTCATAAATTATACGCCACGCCAATTAATCCAACTAGCGAAGTAGGGTATAATAATCCAACAGAATTATCCATACAAAGGACAAAATACATGAACCGTTACAAATATACGAATACTAATAATACTATTGCAAACACAACAAAACACAATACAAAGAAATGAAAGTTCAACAGAAGTAAGACCTATAATAGATGCCATTAAATCGTTTTATAGAAACAGAATCGCAGCTACTCTCAGTATTTCAGTAAGGGGGATAAAATTAATTTCACATTGCGATGAAATGCGGTTGGACCCGCTACAATTGGAGAATTCACTGATGAATTTGACCTTGCAAACGGTGCTTGACAAGTGATACTCTGCCTTGCATAAAATAGGAGAATATAAAACCGAAGCTTCGACAATAAATTTGAAGAATTAACCTAGAAGTGAACACGGTTGCAAACAAATTTTATAGGATTTAACTAATGTCGAAGTCAAGCAAATACATATTAAATTTCTGCAATAGTAAACGATAGTCGTACCCTCTGGCAGAGTAAGTTTCCTCCTCTCTGAAGTACAAATACTTTAAAAATTTCTTTGTTCTTTTTCTATGAGTAATTTATGCGTAGAGTAAAAGGGACTCCATATACGAGTAATGGAGCATTACTCCAATCTAGATCGCACAAGTTTCTAATTACGAATCCCAACATTTTCAAGGGCAGAAGAGACATTGTGATTCCTATGTATGGCAAAAGTCAGAGAGCTGTCATAGCAAATACCTCAGTCCTTGATTGTTGAATTACGTGATAATGTGGTAGCATTTATTTTATAGTTGAAAAAATGGAATCAGTCTTTCTAGTGAATGTTAGGATGCAAAATTTTTCAGTGTTGTTTGTAACATACCACTCGGCAATTTTATCAAGTTGTTCTTGTAAATGTTGGCAGTCTAAACTGATGAGGCGGATCTAAAAAGTTTTAAATTATCAGCAAAAACACACTTGTCACAAGAAATCTCCGTGATAAGATTGTTAATGAATATTAGAAGCAATAGCGGTTCCAAATTTGACCCTTGGGGTACTCCAGATGATGCAATGAATAAATATAATTTGTATCCACTCAAAGTAATAATACTGCATTCTGTTCTATCGGTATGAAGAAAAAATGTCACCAGTGCAGTATTAAAACCGAGGAAGTTTAGTTTTTGTTGTAATAATTTGTGATAAATACGATCAAATGCTATAGAGAAGTCAGTATATATTGTATACTGACTTCATTTGATACATTTGATACCTGACTGCAGGTGTCAAATGTATCAAAAGCATATTGCCCTTCCCAAATCCGGGAAGGTAGCTGTTGATTATGCCAAGCTGAAGATGACGGTTAAAGGAAACACAGAGATATGCAGAGCTCTGAGTATAAGAACACCTACAGGTTTTTATTTTCTAAATAATAATAATAATCTTGTTAGGCCGGAGGATTTTATTTATTTGATGGTCTTCTTTTATGAACATATTGTGAATAACATATTTACCCGAGAATTACTGTATGTTAAAATCAAGTTTCTTAAAGTCTTGCAAACAATGACAATTAAAAAGCTGTTAATCCAGTTGAACACCAAGTGGTGGATGATTTAGTTTTTTTGAGCCGCGCTCGTGAAACGATATAATTTTTTGGGAAAGGGGTTAACTTTCTCGCTCAACGATAGGCGATGATTAAGTTTTCTAATTTTATTTACTATGGCGCTATTAAGTAGCAGTTTTATGCTTATATGCTATGAGTTTATTTACTTTACTTTGTAGACGTAATGAACTCATTTGAGAAAAGGCTTTGAATAAAAATCGCAGTCAAAGTTGGTATAAGTACAAGTACTGAAAATGCTGTTTATTTTTGTTAGAATTAACAATATTTGTTTATAATAGTTTATAACTTAAAATGTAGCTTTACTACTATGTTTACTAGTTGTTACAGTTTATAATATATAATTGTAAATTATTATAATAATTATGAAATCGGCAATATGTTTAACTTATTATTATTTTGATACTGCAAACACATTTAAATACAATTTCTTCAAAACATTTACTATATAACAGCAGGTAAATATAACGTGATAACTTGTATATATTCCTCCAGTATTCAAAGGAGGCCAAATCATATAATGAAAATGAGGTGTGGGCACCTCACGACTTTCTCATACGTATATTTTTAAGTTTTTCCAAATCAAACCTTAAATTCTGTATTCCTTAATAAAATGGACCTCCAAGTAAAAATGTTACTTCAGATCCAAATTTTGAAAACTTTTTCATACAGAAATTGTACCAAATCCAATCTCAGAGTACCTTTATTCTCTTAATAAACCTGTATAGAATACAATATTTGGAAGATATTTGCAACAAAATGCTATTCGATAAGAGTAGAAATATTATTACCGGACCGAATTTCAAAGTTTGCCTTATACAAAGATTGTCCCAAATCAAGCTCTAATAACTTTCGCACTTATAGTAAATACGTATAGAATGCATAATATGCGAGATATTGGCTAAACACTGCTATTCAAGAAGAGTAAAAGTGTTACTTCCGGTCCGAATTTTTAAATTTTCTTTTATACAAAAGGTATCGAAAATTAAGTTTTAAATACTTTTATACTATCTAAAAAGCATGACTTGCGAGATATTTGCAAAGAAACCGATTTTCGATAAGAGTAAAAGACCTGCTTTCGGTAGGAATTTTGAAAACCTTTCATAACAAAATTCTTCCCAACTTAAATTTTGAGTACATATTAATTCTTTATAAATTCGTGTAAACTTAGTATTTGAGGAAATATTGACTAAATTTTATTTTTTTATTGAAGTAAACTACTACTTCTGGTCTGTCGATTTTAATGGAAATCCAATCAGATCTCAAGAAGAAGACTATACTAGTAAATACAAAATTTGAAATTGATAACTATAGCTGTTTGATCGCTATCGTGGTCACACATACACATACACTGTGACACACATAGACTGAATGATGCTGACTATGTATAATATTGCTTTACAGTGCGCATAAATAAAGTTTAGATGTTTTTAATCTTGCCACCAGATTTCGTGGATTTATATCTCGACCAGTGCATAGAACAGTACTATATTCAAGGTGTTCACTTACCTAATATAAACAGTTTTCCCTCGAAGCAAAACTGATGAAGATGTCTAGGTTTAAACGCATGCTCAAAGCAAAACTCTCACATTTTATTCTTTTCCAAACATTAGGTTACTGTATTTTTTACTTTCTTTGTGTAGTATGTGTGTTTTCTGTTTTTTGTTTTGAAAATGCAATCTGTAGTTGCGTATAATGGCATGCTTTAGGACAGGCGCTTTTATCTAATTATTTTGTTTGTGATAGAATGGTTATTTTTAGCATTTTTACTGATATTTATGTTTTATTTAATTTTACTTTCTTATACTCATATTACATTATCATTTACACCGACTTGTCAAAAGCCTTCGACTCGATTGTACATGAAATACATAAGATTCGTTTATTTAATATTGTACTTACTTCGCTTAGTCTGATCAGGTCTCTCTTTGAAAGGAAATGCTATGTTACCTATAACACATACTGTCTTAGTAAATTTATTCTTATGTCCAGCATCACTCGGAAATCCAATTTATTAAGGTTTTACTCCTCCAAACTCACTGCCCTGTCCTTGGGTACGCAGATGACGACATGCAGAATCTTCAGAGGGATTTCGATCGGTTGTCTATATGGTGCGAGATATTTAGATTTAACAAATGCTGCGTGCTTACTTATACACGATCCTTTACACCTTTCTCCTACTGTTACCATGTTAAAGATACCTCCCTTGTAAGAAAATTCGCCTTATCTCCAAATATTTCACGAATATCGCCTTGCTCAA
This sequence comes from Amphimallon solstitiale, assembly GCA_963170755.1. Taxonomy (NCBI): domain Eukaryota; kingdom Metazoa; phylum Arthropoda; class Insecta; order Coleoptera; family Scarabaeidae; genus Amphimallon; species Amphimallon solstitiale. The sequence continues at coordinate 206,283,364 of OY720675.1, forward strand.
GTCCTTTTACTCACCTTACGTATTAAGTAAAATTGAATATGCAGCACTTATCTAGTATCCCATTTACAATTTACAACTCGCTGGCTCTGAATCACATCCAACGCAAATTTCTCAAATTTCTATCATTCAAAATCGATGGTGTTTATCCGTAGAGAGGCACACCCCAAGCGCATTTAGTATTACGCCACAACTTATTATCTTTACAAACGAGAAGAGATGCTCTTTGTGAGAAATTCTTGCATAAACTCATCAAAAGCAATATTGACTGTCCTTTCGTACTGGAAAGAATATTGTTTGTTGTCCCACGAGTCACCTTGAGATATAATTAAACTTTTATGGTTCCATTTGCTAGTACTAACGCTATGCAGCTGACCCCAACATATATTCTTTCCTTGGTTAGTAATAGGATGGATTTGCATATATTCGTGTGATGATATGGCTATTTCGAAATATTATTAATCGTATAAGTATATCTATTTATTATCTTTACAAACGAGAAGAGATGCGTGTATTTACTGATATGCATAATTTTTGTAATTTCTCAATCGTTGGACATTGGCCTGTTAAGAAATAAAGAAATAATATTATTACTATTATATAAAAAATGAAAATAATAGAGTAGGTAAGTGTTTATAAATAGGTTAAATGTAGAAAGTACTCTATTTGTATAGAATTATTATCATAAACTGATTACCAGATTTGAATATTTTACAATTTTAAATGGATGTAGTAAATACATCTATGTTTTTTACATATCAATGGTAATACATTAGAAAAACAAAACCATTGAAAATTAGTTGAGGAAAGACGTGTTTTTAAATTCTAGATAATACGAAGGTTGAAAAGAATAATTTAAAAAATCTAAGTTGAATTCTTCACTAAAATTTTATTGTTGCTTTTTAATATAAACGCAACTTTTGTAATCCGGAAATTTACAAAGGAGCCAGCTCTTTGGTTAACTGACAATGTCAGATTTATAATAGAATTAAGGAATCGTGCACAATCAAGATATCGACGAACTGGGAGTCGCGAGCACTGTGATTACTACAAATCCCTTCGTAATCGTACGCCTTCCTGTTTGAAGAATGAAAAGAAGGCATATTTTCAATTTATCTGCCGCGACAAATCTAATAAATCACTTTTAAACATTTACAATTTCCTGAATTAAGACCCAAACATAGAAATGCAACAAGCTTTCCTGCTCATATTGACATTTTCCTAAGAAGTTTGTCTTTTCACAGCAGAACTTTGTAAAATTATCAATAATATTAAACTGACCTCTCTTACAGAAGATGATCTAAATTCATGGGTGGGTAAACCGCGGATAGTCAGTTGCCTTGACTTTTTCGTTAGTAGTATTGCAAATTTAAATAACTTATCCCTGCATATTTTGTAGCAGAAATTTGTAAAATAATTAATAACATTAAATCGACCTCTCTTAGTCAAGGTGGTCTAAATTCATAGATGGCCAAACCACGACCCGTCGGTTGCCGACATGAGGCCCTCGTACGTGAGTTAAATGAACAATAATTGTAACTTTTATTCAACCTAAAACCACAAAGAGAACATTCCATGACGAGATAAGCATTAGTAATCTGCATTTTAAATTCAAATTCTGTTGTAGTTAATTAGCCGATAATTTCCAAAATCATAGCCAAAAAGCTTTAACTGTGCTATGAGATTATATATCAACTTCGGCAGTTATGTGGAATTTAAGTAGGAACAGAAATTTTAAAAGTGTAAAATTCGCTAAAATAATAATGACCGATCAGTAAATAAATTACAGACACTCGTCTTACATTGTTTGCCTTATACTACCGTATGATATAATTGTAATAAAATTGGGGCTATATCAATGTAAGCTGTCACCAGACACAAATAGGATTGTTAGATATGTTGTTGGTGCAAAGATATGAATGCATTTTTGGTGGAAGCGCTGGGTCGCAGAAATAATACAGAGTATTTTTGTTGCCACAAGATGACTACAAACATCAAACCTATGGACAGTACACGATATGTTATTATAAAATATAAAAAATGTTTGAATATGAAAATATTAATAAAATTGGAGCTGAGTCAATCCAACCTATCCAATAATCAGGCATTAAGATGACAACTAATAAGAATTGAGTTTTGAAATTTCGCAAATATTAGTTTCGTCCTAAACTCTTTCGATTTAAAATAGTTTCAATTTTTGCTTCTTCCGGTTACACCGGAAATTGATATCGACTTCCTTAATGGAAAAAAAATGGCATACCCCATTTTTTATGATTAATTCGTATTTCCGACTAATTTTAAGGATAGTTTGTCTCATGAAGTTTGCCTCTAAAGTTAGCCATTTTTGAAGTATTTCAATTTTTGTAAAAAAAAATTGACAGCTGCAAACTATTACTCGTAAGAACATTCACAATAATTGAATGCATGCACAAATTTAAAATTTTAGGTAATCACTTTGGAAAGTATACTGCTTCAAATGCGGTATTATAAACTTTTCAAAATAATACAGGGTGATCAGAAAACCATGTTAAACATTTCATCCAGAAAATATCAATATCTTGTTATTTTTAAATAGCAACCTACATTTTTTTCAACCTCATTGTATTGCACGTTTAAAATTAGAGGCAGTATGTATTTACTTCCCTATAACTAAACGTCTTAGTTTCAGAGTCATTTTGGAAAATGTATCAATTCCTTTAAAGTTTTATTTTGTATAATCAGTCAGGCTATGGAAACTCATATAAATAAATGAAAACAAAACAAGTAATTGTTTAATAATGTCCTAAAACATTTAAATGAAAACTACACAATATCGAGAAGGAGTAGTCTTAATAATAGTTTCTAATAATCTTAAATAAAGTTTTCAAACACATCACCAACTGTTTCTAAACACTTTCTTACTCTTTTTAAAATGTTCGTACGCGTGGCACGGTAAATCATGGTACCGTCCAGATTATTGAACGCGCCTCGCACTCTGGCCATCATATCTTGTTTGGTTGTAGCAGGTATACAGTATACTTTATCTTGAACATAGCCCCAAATAAAATAATCTAGGGGCGTTCAATCAGGTGATTGCAGTGGAAACCTATAAGGTCCTTTATTTCCGTTCCACCAATTATAAAGTATGTTGTCTAATACTTCTCCAACAGCTCTGATATTATGTGCTGGTGCACCATCCATTTGATACCATACACTACGAGCTTCTTCTGCGGACAGTGTATTTAAATTTAAATTTATGGCGTTTCTTGAGATGTCTATAAATCGCTCACTATTTAAATTTTCTTCATAAAAATACAAAGCAAATATTTTGTCATGTTTAATAGCACAAAATACATTAAAATTCCAAGACTCTTGGAAACGTCCTTGCCTAACAACACGAGGATTATCTTCGGACCAAAAATAGCTATTGTGTCGATTAGATATTACATTTCTACAAAACTTTCCTTCATCTATCCATATAAGATTTTTTGTGAAATCGTCTTCTTCTTGTTATTGGATTAAAAACCACTCACAATGCTGCACTCTTGTTACAAAATCAGCTTCATTAATATGTTGAATTTGTAAGCATGTCACTTAATCTTTTTCAAAATTCGATGTATGCTTATTCTTCACCTACTTCAGTTTCTGCATCCTTTAGAGATTTACTAGGATGTGCTGTAAAGTAAACAAGTGCTGTTGCCTCCACATTTTCACTTTCAACAACAGGTTTTCTTTTGGTTGTTTTCGGCAAGAATGATCCGAAAGAAATGCAATTTTTTAAAAGATTGCTTAATACTCTTGGTAGGTCTTGACCGATTTCGATATTTATCTGCATAAACACGACATGTCCTGTCGATTACTCTATTACATTTACCATATGTTATTATTAGATTTTGGGTCAATGGAAAAATAAGACGATTAATACAGAAAATATATGATAATACACCAACGCTGTAATAGCTAATAATTTAGAATCAGAAACCTTCAGAACAAAGGAGGGACTCCGACAGGGAGGAAGCCTGAGCCCAATGCTGTTTACAGTTTATATGGACGACATTATCCAAAGGTGTACAAAAGAAAGTAAAAAGATCAGAGTTGGACACATTAACTTAAAGCTAGTCGAAGTTTCACAGGGAGCATTCGCAGACGACATAGTAATTACAGCTGACAGTGCGGAAGATCTTCAACGGAATTTAATAATATGGAATACGACACTAAATAACAGTGGAATGATGATGAATAAGAATAAAGCCAAAGTAATGGTAGTGGGAGATGAAGAGATAGATATGAAAATCGAAATAGAAGGAATTGAAATAGAAGAAGTGAGAACGTTCCAGTACTTGGGAGTGAGAATTGATGGAAAAGGGACCCAGGACGCCGAGATTAACCAACGAATAGAAAAAGCAACAAAGCTGTATTATAGTATGAGGAATAAGTTCATTAACAAAAAAGAGATATCCCGCGAAACAAAATTAAAAGTATATAAGGCAATATACCGACCGATATTAGTATATGGATGCGAATCCTGGATATTAAATACAAGACAAAAAAGTAAAATACAAGCAGTAGAAATGAAATATTTAAGAAGAGTCAGAGGAGTTACAAAGATGGAAAGAATAAGAAATTCGGAAATAAGAAAAGATCTAAATATACAGTCAGTGTTGGAACATATTGAGCAAAGACAGCTGGGATGGTGGGGACATCTATATAGAATGGAAAATACGAGACAGACAAGAAGGATATGGGAAGCAAGAATAATGAAAAATAAAAGAAGAGGAAGTCCAAGGACGACATGGAATGATGTCATAGCACAGATTTTGAGGAGGAAGGGCAAAACTTGGACAGAGGCGAAGAGCATGGCGAGGAATAGAAATGAATGGAAAAGATTCATAAAAAGTTAGAAGAGGATAAACGCCCCACACCATTAATATGGTAGAGGGGAATATTAGATTATATATATATATTATTAGATTTTAAAAATCTTCGTTATTAAATCCAGATCGTGACATTATTATTATTATTATTCATAGTATATACCTCACTGATGACAGGTAATATGATTGCAACTTGTTTTTATTTATTCACATGAATTTCCATAGCCTAACTGATTATACAAAATGAAACTTTAAAGGAATTGATACATTTTCCAAAATAACTCTGAAACTAAGACGTTTAGTTATAGGGAAGTAAATACATACTGCCCCTAATTTCGAACGTGCAATCTAATGAAGTTGAAAAAAATGTAGATTGCTATTAAAAAATAACGAGATATTGATATTATCTGGATGAAATATTTAACATGGTTTTGTGATCACCCTGTATTATTCTGAAAAGTTTATAATACCGCATTTGAAGCAGTATACCTTCCAAAATATTTACCTAAAATTTTAAATATGTGCATGCATTCAATTATTGGGAATATTGTTATGACTAATAGTCTGCAGCTGTCAATTTTTTTACAAAAATTGAAATAATTCAAAAATGGCTAACTTTAGAGACAAAGTTTATCAGACAAAGTATCCTTAAAATTATGTTGAAAATAGGAATCAATCAAAAAAAAGGGTATTCCATTTAAAATAAAAAAGTTGATATCCATTTCCGGTGTAACCGGAAGAAGCAAAAATTGAAAACGATTTTAAATGGAAAGAGCTTAAGGCGAAACTAATGTTTGCGAAATTTCAAAACTCAACTCTTATTAGTTTTCTATATTGTTCTAACGAAATCTCGTCGTGATATACCCTGTATATAACAATGCTCTATCTAATTCTGAAGGGTACCTACATTCTTTTTTCATATAAAAAGTTCTTTTCTAGACGTCTATGCAAACCCAGAATTATTTCCTCTTCATAAGTAAATCGTGCAATTATACGTTATTTCGCTTGATAATTACTCTGGGTTCAAAGATAACATTTTCGCAATTACATGGCTATTGACACGGTATCTCGCAATACTTCTCTAGATGTCTTAATTATCATTCGTTCTTTCCTTATTCTTCAATGTTGACTTTTTACTGTGTTGCCTTAAAGTACAACTTGAATGGATATATTTTCAGTTTGAAGAGAGAAAGCCGGTAAACTCAAATTGTCAATAATGTTTTATATACCTTCATTTGTACAATTAGTTGAACTTCTTGAGCTAACGGAGAAAGTTTAAAACGTCATTTATCTTGCCCAAACGAACAAAAGTTACATAATAAATTCATTCGATTGCTACATAAAAAAGCATTTTGCAGCTCGGAATATAAATCGGCACTCCATTAAACTTCATGAATTCTTCTCCTCACTACAAACAGTGTGATAAAAGATATCTTATAAAATCCTTGTAAAAAGCGTTATTAGATTCAATGTTTCAAGGTTCAATGACATAAATGTCATTTAAATTTTAATTTAGCTAAGTTATTTGATTTTTAAATTTCTCTACATCGACAAATACTTTTTAAAGAACTGTAAGTATGTTATGTAAAACTAGGAAAAACAAAATATCTTTTAAATTTGTTTTTGTTTCTGAGAAAACTCGATGAAGTTTTCATGAAAAAGGTTTTGTTGCTTTTAATTTATATTTTGTAATAACTGTTGATGGTAATTCGATATATTCTATAGGCGATGTGATAGGATAACAGTAAGAGTAAATCTAATACCTATAGGCAATATACAAAACTCAATTATTTTGGAGACGTTTCAATTTCTGTATTTTACTGAAAAGGGTTTCACTTTCTTTGATTGTTTTAGCAGCTTACATACCCCACACTTTCGACATCAGTTGGAAATAAAAAAATATCTCGAAGTATTTCGATCGTGTGAACATACTAAAATATAAACCTTCAATATAATCCTGTTAGTTCTAATAGAAAATTACTTAAATACAATGCAGGTGCGACAAAATTATTTTAGTGCCGTATATTATTTTGTTAGTAAAACTTATGCAATTTGAGATTATTTGTTAAATACATATATAGTTCTCAAATCCTTGCCATGAAACACTGTTGGTTCCGAAACATTGCAATGCACATATTTCTATATACAATATTTTTATGAGCTGCTATCAAGCTTTAGAAAGCAGATAAAACGGTCGGGATATTCTATTTCGATAGTTGTTAGGTCACGGCTAACACTTGACCTCATCCAGAAGAGATACAATATTCTTATTCTTATTCATATTCTTATTATTATTATTACTAAACAAAATGTCCTGTTTGTCCAATGATGAACTCTGTTGATCTGATAAGGGCAACATTACAATTTCATTGTTTTCTTTAGCTTAATAGCTTGCAAAATTACTAAATAATATTACATAAATAAACACATAGATTAATTGAAATAAAATTTAAGTAAACTAAGCGACTTTCATTATCACAACAATCGAAAGAGGAAACACTTAAATTGAAAACTAAAGAAGAAATATTCTTTAATTTACCAATTGAAACAAATTTAGCATTTAATATCAATTTAAAGCGCCGCTGTGAAACATCTAAGCTCCTTTGCTCTCTTGAAAGTCGGTTGTCATAGACGAACCAGACTCTCTAGATTACAGAGAAATGGGGAGACACAATCGTGACAAAAGATATTGAATTGCTCCGGCTTAAGCTTAAGCCCTCCTCCGGTTACCTTCCATAATATCTTGTAATACCGTACCAGCGTATAACCAAGTTTATTTTAGCGTGCAAAGTTTGTAAAATAAACAGGTAAATGTATATTATACTTATTTTATGTAGCAATAAAATTTAAAAATGTTATTAATCCATTTGTTTGCATCAAATATGTAATATTCTTTTTCTATTTCGGTCCTATAAAATTCATTTTACGACACCCGTTTTGGTTGCATAATTTATTACTTTATCGCACGCAAATTTAATTTTCTTGATGTTGGTAACAAAAGAAATGAAACCAAATCATATTTAAATGTCAAATATAAGCCTCTAATGTAACAAACATGTACAATAGAAGTTGTACAAAGAATAAAAGACACACTTGCTAACATTTTATTTATACTAATCAACAAGTTTTCTTATGCTACAATGGAAATATTGTTGAATATTGAAGCTTGTCCTTCGTTACAGACATCTGCTGACGACTCCCAGTCATAGGACCTTACTATTCCAACGCTCTTTCTCATACAGTATTGCTAAATTTATATATACAGGGTGTAGCACCTAAGATGCCTCGGACCGTAGCTCCTCTATCATACAATATATCGAAAAAGGTCTAAGAGAAAAATTGTCCATAACTACAATCGCCATTTCCCTAAAATATTTTTGGTCATCAGTGCCGTGCCGTATTCCAGTGGCGTATCAAACCTATGTGTTTTTAAATGGAACAAAATATATTTTGTGGCTGATTCGGAAAGCCCCCCAAGAGTACTTTTTTTTCTTATATAACGTCATACTCCTAACTTTAGCGGTTTCGCTGTTATAACGGTTTTTCTTCGCAGTTAGACCGTACTTCGACATTTTTTTTGGCAGGAACTAAATTGTAGCGGCGTTTCGGTTTGTAATTTAGGGATAGACTAAGACCACTTCTACCTACTCTTAATTTTTTTTCAAGTGATTTAAGGAAAGAAGATAATTATTGATTGGGCTTTGCAAGTAGTAATTTTTTTCTAAAATATCAAATGGGAACCATATAAAATAATTATATCGTTGGATAATCGAAATTCCAAGTTTTACATTTATTAAAAAAAACAGATTTTATTACAAAATTAAAAAGAAGAAAAAGTTGTTAGGTCAATTCGTCGAAAAACGTCTTTTTTCAAAGTCAGCTGTCATGATAAAACAATAGAAGTGTCAATGCAAACGGAAAAAATAACAATAAACTGACAGAAGTATTATTGTTATCTGATAAATGTTGCGAAAATGCCTGGAACTCAACAAGAAATGGTTGACATGTGTTTATTCTTGGAGAATGTTTTAAAAATTGTTTGTTGGCGTCACGAGTGTACTCTGAGAGATATCCTCTCAGAACGTATCCAAATCCATGTGAGTTTACAAATGTGTTGGATAGATTTACGTCTACTGGTACTATTCAACGAGCAAAAAGGGTTAGAACGAAGCCAGTTTTGACCGTAGAAAACGAGTTGGAAGTTCTGGAGGCTGCTGTTGAAAATCCTCATATCAGTGTCCGCGAAATTATTAGGAACACTGACAAGTTACATCCATTTAAAATTCAATTGCAATTGGAATTTCGATTATCCAACGATGTAATTATTTTATATGCTTCCGATTTGATACTTTACAATAACAATGACTATTTGCAACGACCAATTGCAGAAATTCTGCCTGGTTTCAAAATCTTGAGATTGCAATTCCTGGTGCAATTGAATGTTAAATGGATGGAACTTGTCAGTGTTCCTACTAATTTCGCGGACACTGATATGAGGATTTTCAACAGCAGCCTCCAGAACTTTCAACTCGTTTTCTACGGTCAAAACTGGCTTCGTTCTAACTCTCTTTGCTCGTTCAACAGTACCAGTAGAGTACATCTATCCAACACCTTTGTAAACTCACGTGGATTTGGACACGTTCTGAGAGGATATCTCTCAGAGTACACTCGTGACGCCAACAAACAATTTTTGAAACATTCACCAAGAATAAACACATGTCAACCATTTCTTGTTGAGTTCCAGGCATTTTCCCAACGTTTATCAGATAACAATAATGCTTCTGTCAGTTTATTGTTATTTTTTCCGTTTGCATTGACAGTTGCACTTCTATTGTTTTATCATGACAGCTTACTTTGAAAAAAGACGTTTTTCGACAAATTGACCTAACAACTTTTTTTTTCTTTTTAATTTTGTAATGAAATGTGGGTTTTTTTTTAAATAAATGGAAAACTTGGAATTTCGATTAATTATTTTATATGGTTCCCATTTGATATTTTAGAGAAAAATGACTATTTGCAAAGCCCAATCAAAAATTATCTTCTTTCCTTAAATCACGTGAAAAAAAATTAGGAGTAGTTAGAAGAGGTCTTAATCTATCCCTAAATTTGAAACCGAAACGCCGGGACAATTTAGTTCCTGCCAAAAAAAAATGTCGAAGTACGGTATAACTGCGAAGAAAAACCGTTATAACAGCGAAACCGCTGAAGTAGGAGTATGACGTTATATAAGAAAAAAAAAGTACTCTTTGGGGGCTTTCCGAATCAACCACAAAATACACATTGTTCCATTTAAAAAACATAGGTTTGATACGTCACTGGAATACGGCACGGCACTGATGACAAAAAATATTTCAGGGAAATGGTGATTGTAGTTTTGAACAATTTTTCTCTTAGACCTTTTTCGATATATTGTATGATAGAGGAGCTATGGTCAGAGGCATCTTAGGTGCTACACCCTGTATAATTATTTTAATCTACACTTTCCAATACAAAGATCACGGGCCTTACACACAAATAAGGGTTGAGTTAAGAGAGACTTAATTACATCGTCAAGCAAACTAAAATCTTTAAATTACCTTCAGCTAAAATATCCGGTCCTAAAAGATTCCCATAAAAAAGCTAAGATTGAACACCAACATTTGGTAGATCATACTAAGCGGATATAATCAAAACAAAATATTTAGTTCAGAAAACCCACACAAAACAGCTTGGTCTGTTATTAAAGAATTATCAAATGTTATACCTGATAGATCCAACTACGAATTAAAAAAAAACAAAGTACTGTCCAACCCCAACATAATAGCTCAGCATTTTAATGAATACTTTGTATGTGCCCCATTAAATAATATCTCAAACCAGTCAACAAACAATACTACTAATAATAATTCTACTCCCCAAAGAGTGGATAAAACCATTTTCTTAGAGCCAATATCTTTCCACGAACTTTCCTAAATCATTTTTTTTTGTCGGTGGAAAATCCTTTATGAACACCGTACAGGGCATCGTTGTACAGTAGTGTGGGACTCCCAAGAACAGGATTCACTCCTGCTTGGTATACCCACTAAAAACCACCCAATTCTCTCTCCATGTACTTCTGCGGAACCACCATTTAGATTTATACATCACAGAAACACTGAGTAGCCTCATTTCTTTTACGCTTTAGTCTCTGGTCTTTCTCTCTTTGCACGAAATGATTAAAGCAATTTTAAAAACTAAGGGAGAGGATAGTTTTTAAAATTGCTTTAATCATTTCGTGCAGGTTTATCCAGTTTTCCCTAGAATGAAGCATTTTATCGACTAAGTTTTCCGCTGTTATTCTTTTTTTGCCTAAACCAGCCATCGTTTCCTCCCTTATCGCATTCCAACGACCACATAAAAAAATTGTGTGCTCCACCGTGTCAATATCTTGACAATATGCACATTTTTCCCATCCTACACAAAGACTCCCTAAAAACCCCATGTCCCGTCAGAGCTTGTGTGAGGTATATCATATTAAATAAATTAAAAAATTCTCATTCATCTGGTCCTGATGAAATTCCATCATTTGTGATTAAATCGATTTATACCTTTATTATACCTGTTTTATCATACTTCATTAATATGTCTCTCCACGAAGGGCAATTCCCACATATTCTAAAAACAACTAAATTGGTTCCCATTCATAAGGGTGGTGTTAAATCATCTGTGGAAAATTACATGCCGATTGCGCTTACATCCTGCAATATTTGAATATTGCTTCTTGGATAGGTTAAATGACTTTTTAGTTAAAAGTAATATATTGAGCAGCTACCAACATGGCTTCAGGAAGGGGCGTTCAACTACTACCGTCCTTAATGCTTTTTATAACTTTATTGTGGCTGCCATTGATGATGATACTTATGCAGAGTTCATTAATACTTCCCATAACAAAGTTAGAGTAACATGGCTTCTGGTTAGAACAATAAATCTGAAAACTCATTTATAAATGAAATACAAACGGATGGTAAGACTGATGAAGAACGATTAACATTTATTAACGAGCAATTAAGAGGAATGTGTGTGATATGAGCAGAATTGGTTATAATCACAACACTTTCGTGATGTTTCCAACAAGTAGTAATTATAGAATTGAAAGGTACTAATAGCGTAGGTGACGATGGAATACCAATACAATTACTAAAGGGGTGTGCAGTGTGCACCTGAATTTGTGGTATTTCTGGAGCCAATATTTAACAAATGCTTAAAAAATAGAATATTTCCTAATGAATTAAAAATATGTAATATCATTCTAATTCACAAGAGGGGAAATAGGACTGATATCAAAAACTACAGACCGTTTTCTATTTTGTCGCACTTTGCCAAAATTGTAGAGAGAGCTATCTTCAAGCGTCTTACAGTTTTCTTAAACAAGTACAGTGTCTTAACGTCGCAGCAAAATGGGTATATATCTGATAGATCTACTTCCAGAGCAATTTATCATGTGCTAGCGGATATAATCGACGGAATCAATAACAACCAATGGACAGTCGGAGTATTTAGATTTACAAAAGGCTTTTGATTCTGTGAATTACGACGTAATGTACCAAAAATTAGAACTAATAGGTATTAGAGGAGCGGCTCTGGAATTAATTCGATCTTACTTGTGCGGTAGGCAGCAATGTGTGATTGATCGTGGCACTGGCATGAAGTCTGCATGGGTGTCTCTGGAAAGGGAAAGGCCACAAGGATCGGTACTGGGTCCTCTTCTATTTTTGATTTATGTGTATGGTTTGCCATCGGTGACGACGCCGACGTATACAACTGCACTTTTTGCTGATGACACCTCAGTTGTAATATGAAGTGAAAATAATGATATCAATAGAGAAACAACTGAAACATTATTTAAAAATTGGTTTCAACAAAATTACCTACAGCTGAATATGGAAAAAACAAATATATTACATTTCATGTATTTCAAGGAGGATCCTTTGGTTATGGAGTACAGACAACAAGGAATAAGAACTGGGGATGATGTGAAATTTCTGGGGCTGTAGGTGGATTCGCGGTTGGACTGAAGGAGATATATTGAGCACTTGGCGGGTGAGATATCACAACACAATTCTAATTAATGTGCTTTGTACAGATTATAAGATTTTTTCATGTATAAATTCGAATTCGTGCCATGACTTTATTGATTTTAATACTGTGATACTTTTTCTACTCTTCTGATGTATTCAAACATTATATATGTAAACTGAATTGAATAAAGTTATTATTATTATTATTATTATTACCCTGTTGCAATATTTCTTGATTTGAGTAAGGCTTTCGACTGTGTGGACCACAGTTTTTTGATAAACAAGTTAGAAATCTTGGTAATTAGAGGTGTTGCTCTCGATTGGATCAAATCTTTCCTCATGGGTAGGAGGCAATATGTTAATATTACCTATCGCAGTTCTAACAGAATAAGTAACCATAACCCTCAGATGATGACAAGTGGTAGAGGTGTGCCTCAGAGTTCAGTACTGGGACCAGTGCTATTTCTGCTTTTTATTGATGACTTTCCGCAAATTGTTACAGACACTTTCATCACAATTTATGCTGACGATATTGCACTGCTGCTTCTGATGACCACATTCTTGCAAAAAATGCAACAATATATTGAACACTGTTTGTGAATGGTTTTTGAAAAACAAGTTCTTCCTTAACAATTCCAAAACCACCTTTATAAGATTCTATCCTTATCAATGTCAGGCGGATAAGGAATTTTATTTGAATCTGAATGTTAGCATTAAAAAGCTGGTGAGAAGTAAAAATTTTGAATTTTTGGGGGTTTGGATGGAAGAAATGTTAAGTTCGAAGCATCATTCTGATACGATACTAGCAAAACTGAACTCATTTTGCTACTTGTTTAGATCTTCAAAAACAGTTTTGGCTCAACAGCAGCTGATGAGCTTATATCATGCTTATATTGCAAGTAGATTAAGGTACAGTATTGGGTTTTGGAGTACTTCGGGTATTAGCTGGTGACATTTTCATGTGTCAAAAGAAGATTGTACGATCTATAGCTGGTATAGGGCCCTCACATTCTGCCAAACCTTCTTTTATTGGCGTGAATATGATGACTTTGCCATGTATCTTAATAGAAGACCTGGCAAACCATGTACATAACAATAAACATAATAATACAGTAAACCGTGATTTGCATGGTATCAGTACGAGATATGGGGATGATTTTGCAATACCTAAATCGATATTGAAATTACACCAGTACACTCTCCAGGTACTCGCATTAAAAATATATAATAGATTTCCTTCCAATATTAAACATCTACAGCCCAAACACTTTAAGTATTAATTGCATCAAATTTTGTCTGTGAATGCTTTTGACTCCCTGCAGGAGTTTTTAGATTATAATTTTACATACTATATATATAGCTAGTTTTAAGTTCTAAATCTATATTAACAGCATCAAGAAGATTTAACATTTATATTGAGTGCTCTTTATATTTGCATTTGTACTTTTTATTTTATTTATATTTTGTAACATGACTTGTCCAACATACTTATGTATAACTTGTGGACCAATAAATTATTCTATACTAAATTTGATAACAATTTGCCTGTTAGCTTATCAGCGGCAGGTCTCGTTCCGGTTTGATTGGGTAAAGGGTTCCTTCTCATGAAGCCATATGTCTAATGGGAAATGCTTTTATGTCTGAAGTTGTATATCTAGGTATATGAATTTAATATGTGGTTAATATGCATTAAACACATATTGCAGTGATCTTGAGTTTGGTGGTAAATTGTAAATAATCATAATCAAGATCACTTCTGGATTTAATATAATTAATTAATATTTTATTTATTTTATCATGATTAAGTGTATATAAATATTTATTAAGTTAGTATTTTGGCAAATTTAAATTAATTTAAGTAAAATAATATAAGAATGTTATCGTAATTTTATTCAAGAAGCTAATATTAAAATAAGCCTGGTATATCAAGTCAATATTCACAAAAAAGTGTTTCCCGTAAGCTTCAGCGCTAGAAAATATAATGACCGAATACATTCAATGAATCAGCCCGGGCGAAACAATATTCCCCGCGAGGCACTATTTACAATCACAAACGTAAACAAGTCGACATCGAGATGGATGTCTGTTTACATTTTTAAAATAAATAATACATCACTTTACCGATAGGTGCAGTACTATAGAAATGCAATTGAAGAGGTGGAATCGGCATCGTGCCGAGGATAACTGTACGTTTTTGTGAAAAAGAATATGCATATAAGCGACGACACATACATTTTAAGGAAGAGGCTGGTGCAAACCGCTTCCTAAACTAATCTTCTAGAAACAGGTGGGAACTGTGGGAACCGTTTCTTAAAGACACAGAATGTTGATACTATTAAATTTTATTTAAACTTAGAAGAAATTTTATCATTTCGGAACTTGTAATATTTTTCCTAAATTTTATTTGAACTTAGAAAATTTTCAATCATTCTGAACTTATAATATTTTACGAAAAATTTTTTATTTGTACTTGGAATAATTTTGTCTAAATAATTCATTATTTATTCTTATACGCGGGGTAATTATACCGTGCGTTATGGTAGAACATTTTTAGTAATTGTAATGATTTAATTTAAGATTTAATAAGAAAGTATTTATTATCAAGTTGGAATAAAAGTATAGATACTTGGTATTTGAGACATTTATAAGATTAAAGTATTAGGATAATTAAAATTTCTTTTTCATTTTTTTTTAAAATATTTCTGTACTGTTTACAAAAATAATATAATTTTTTTTACGATCTTTTAAAATGGATGAGTTCGAAATCCTGTATGAGGAATTAAGGTGATTAAGTGCTATTTATTTCTGTTTCATTTTATAATTTGTGTTACATAATTTTTCTTATGTGGTGTTTTGTACTGGAGTTGTAGAACAAAGTTAGTATTTTTTTTATATAAATATATTCTTTATTTATTTTCTACTTTATTGTGTTTGTGTATTGGAATTTTGACGTGTTGCGTAATAAGTCAGGGATGTGTGAAATGAATTAAGTGAATAATTATTTCATAGCATGGAGCCTTGATTAATCCTAATAACACGAATTGGTCTTGGTGGTACTATTTCGGTAGCGAGCAAAGGCGCTGATCAGAACTAATCAGGACTAAGTCAATAATTCTGAATACTCAAAGGCATTTGATTTGAATTTTAAAGACGTATATTCATTAAGGGATTAGCACATTGTTGTGTATGTTAGGGGTGTGTTCAACGAGTTGAAAGACATACTCGTAGGATGGAACCCTGGGGAACCTGCCCATGTGAATCTGTATTTTGGTGATACTGTTCGGAAGCGAGAAAAGGCGCTGAGCAGAATTAAACAGGACAGAGTCATTACCTTAATGTTTATATATTTGAAACCGATAAGTGATAAAATTTTTATTATTTCTTTATAATCCAGTATAACTCACAGCATATAATAATTTTTTTTTGATGCGTTGATTCTTTAACAATTAAATAGAAATAAAATAAGTAATGATGAATGTTTAGTAGAATGTTTACTGATAGTTTTTTTTATATATATATTTTGAATATAATTGTCATATTTATCATATTAAGTTATCATGATGACATGCAAAATTTTTAACATAACATTTGTGATATGGTTAATTATGAAGATATTGATTTTACTTATAAATTAGTTTTTTAATAAAGTATATTATAAGGTTTATTTTGTATTTT
Organism: Amphimallon solstitiale; assembly: GCA_963170755.1. NCBI lineage: Eukaryota > Metazoa > Arthropoda > Insecta > Coleoptera > Scarabaeidae > Amphimallon > Amphimallon solstitiale. The sequence continues at coordinate 206,299,925 of OY720675.1, forward strand.
TATTTAATTATCTGACCTGGAGACAACTTGAAAGCATTCGTATTGGAGAGAGAACATCGTTATTATTTTCTGCCCCTGAGAGAAAATTTCATTAGTAATTTTAAAACTGAGCTAGTGATTTGTGAAATTGCTAAACCTACTGCTTTGCAGAAAATTATAGAACTTTAGTCTAGCATAAGGCTTAGAACTAACGTACATATATGCTTGATTCTGCTCTTGTTTATTATTTAAATTAATTAATATATTTTATGCAACCATTAATTTGCAAGAGTCACAGCAATATGTATATGTATACTTGTGTATGTGTATATGTATCTGAAGTAATTTGCACCTGTAAAACTAGTTGTTGCATCTGGACGGAATGTAGTTTTAAGTTTGTTTTTAGGCATTCTTTACATACTTATCTTTTATTAATTGTAAAGGCTCTAAGGAAGATCAGAACACACCTTGTTGTACTCTGAGTAGAGTCTTTTGTTTTTCACTATTCGCATAGAATTTAGTTCATTTTATTTCTTATCCTCTTTTATTATATTTATTTTGTCAATTTTCGTGTTGTATGGTAGAAAATAAATGCTATTATTATTATTATTAATAATAATAATAATATTAGAACCCTTGTAAACGTTTACTGTAACACTAAAAAATTCGTGTGCATTAATCGATGTTTTGTCTGAATTCCTATTACTTTGCATTGACGGATAAATTATTGCTTATTTTATCAGAAGTCGAAAAAATCTGCATGATTTTAGTATATGTAGGATGTAGCCACTGCTGAGGATTTCCATCCTCCATGGCGCTTAATTGTCACCTCCAGTATTAGCCAAGTGTGTAACACTGGAACGTCTAAAGCAATGTCCTGTAAAGAGCACAGGATTATGTAAATTTCATAAGTAGCAATATTTTTTGGTACTTCTCTTATAGTATTAATACCAATTGGACTATTCATGCAAGAACCATTTCTATATTGTATGAAGAAGCGTTTATGTGTAACATGACTGGGACAAACTGCATAATATTTGTTAACGAAATCAGTCCATAATATTTGTATTGTAATAAATTGTCTTGGAATATAAATTTTAGATTTCGGCACTCCAACCATTATGACATCATTTCTAAACCGTATATCATCTAAAATCATGTTCGTTATTTTATCACGACGACAAACTCCATTATAGCCCATTATAAGAATAAGCTAATAGAATATAAATATGACTATTATAACAAAATAATATAGAAAATTAGTGAAACACTACTACAAAGATGTTTCTTTCTGTCATGTCAATAAGTTTTATCGTTAGCTTCCATTACAAAATGGTTAATATGATCTATTCCTAAAATCTTGGATTTCTTAGGTTCGTAGTCTTCGGATATTCTTTAAAAATATGTAAGAAATTTTGTACTTTTATAAAAATTTAAACAACATCGTGGCATTGAATATGTAACCAAAAGACGATTTTTTATCTTGTTTTCTTTATCTAATTAAGCAATTATTACATTTTCGATAATATTCGCGATATTATTCTTTTACACCAACTTAAATAGTACTGGTACCATTATTGATAAATATATCGAGACTTTGGTGGCAAAAGATTTTGTAAATTGTCTTCTGCTATTTTGCGAATTTCTGGGGGCGTGCAATTATTTGTTTATGCAGCAAGTAGAATACTTACAATATTTTGTTCGAGAGAAACTGCTGCAGCTATATGACATGTATAAATAAGCTCAAGAGTAAACAAAGCTTTAACTTCATGTACCTTCTTCAGGATAAGAACACTATGGTGACAACCATGTTTTGTTGTCTGAATACCCCCAGTTTTTATATATTTCGAAAAACGCGAAACAGTTCTATTATTGGCATTTTCCAATTAACTAATTTCTTTACTGCTTGTAATGTATTTATAACAAATTTTGTGCCTAAGGTCGCGCTGTTGTTACAGCGCGCAGCTTCGTATCGCATATTCCGTTTGAAGTAGATAACCCTGTAATTATACAGCTTGAGCGCGCGGGGTATGATCACCCGATGCCAGTCGATATTCTTCGGATGTATATTCGCAAAAATGATCTCCGCCAGCTGTGTTCGCCAGATATAGATATTTACATCAGTTGCGTGCTGGCTGCAAAGAGGAATGCACGTAGGTTTATACTTGCACTCGTTTTTTTATTAACTAGAGTAATTATTTTATTTTTGAATGCATAATTCTGCTATAAATGTCTTCAACTTATTTTTCCAGAGTTGTTATTTCGTTATATTTACTGGAGAGAATCTCTAATTTTAATTTCTATTTCAAGGGTCGTTTTTATGTTATTTTATGGTATTTCTGTTATACTTATTTATAGTTTTTTTTTTACCATGAAATTTCTATTTATTTATTTTTCTCTAGACATCTTAGTTTATTCTGCAGATGTTTCAGGCGGGTTGTTTTTATTTCATTCTAAAACCCAGTTGTACTGCTATAACTTTTTACACAACTACATTATTATTTAATTTCATAAGGATAATCATAATTACGTTATAAGTATTACAATCTTCGCGTTATTATCGACTTAGTTATCTAAGCAATCGTCATCACTTAAAGGGAAAATTTAATTTGTTCTTTTTGTCTACCTGCGAAAAAATAATCAGATCACTATGAGTTCGAATATAAGCAGGCAATGCTAGTATGTTGTGCCGTAACTCTAATATGTATTATCGGACCACGTTTAGATGCGAGTTTACGTATACCATCGGGTGATCATACCTCGCGCGCTCTTGCTGTATATGCCCATTTTGTTATTATAATTATTTCATTAAATTTTGTATTTGTAGTTTGTATAAAAAATCCAGTTAAACTTAGTCAGTGTTACACATTTATTTAATAGAATTAATTTGTAAATACAACTGGATATAAATTTGGATGCTGTTATTTCAAACAAATAATTAATTATTGCAGTTTATATCACGATAATGTTATGTTATAAACATACAAGTATAGTAGGACTTGATTCGATAAGTTAGCAACAGAGGGCATGATAACTAAACAGATACGGTGGTGTAAAATTCATTATTTTTACTTCCAGAAGTTTATGATCGGTATTCAGAACACTTTTTATATAAAATATATACGAAAACAGATATTATCGAAGTCATTAAGTAAAAGAAGTGCAAGAAGTATAATATATTGCAGGCTCATAGGGTGTAATTGTAGGGGCTGTACGTCTAGAATGTTTCCGTGTGCTTTTGTGTCTTTTAAGTTGTATTATTAGCGTAGTCTCCCTAAGCAATGCCCAATGTATTTGAGTGTCGTGTCAAGTATAAAAAACGATAAGAGTTTGTAAGTACATTGACGCTAATGGGAGAAGAAAGATTTCTCGAAATGTGGGTAAGCCGGCAAAATCGAAATGAAATCTGACTAATATCTCGTGATTCTTTTATAAAAAGTATACTGACGTACGTAGAACCTAGATAAATTTGAAAAGTATGGTGTATTAAGGGTTCCTGCTGGCAAAGGATAGATAAATGCGAGAACTCAATTTCACAAAAAGCTCTGCAGGATATAGTGACTTAGATTCAGAAATAAGTTAATTAGGAAATATAAATTTAAAAAGAAAATTCGAGAATCCAATTGTCTGATTCCTCTACGAAATAAACGCAATAAATGTACTTCTTAGCCTTTTTCAAATAGTATAAGATTAATATATAGTGTTACATATCCTTCCGGATATCCACTCAAAATTATATTAGGAAACATTAAAATGAAGTTATGGTAAATCAGAAATATAAGATCTAACTTAAAGAAACGTTTAATTTCAACTTATCAACAATAAGGTGTGTCCTACATCAGAATCCATAGACTGGAATCAAGCATTTTCCAATATATTTGAAAATAAGATGCCAATATGACATGTTTATTTATAGAATAAAATAATTTAACTAATTCTCACAAAATACATTTCTCATGGTTCGTATAATTTTTATGATTACTTCTTAATTTACTTACAATAAGTTACTTATCCTCCTGGTCTTGGGTTTGACCTTCAACCGTGGGTCATTTTTAAAAAATTAAGAATTAGCTAATTAAACAATTATCAGTTCTAAAAGTAGAAAATTATAATTTTAAGTTAATAATAATGATAAATGTGTTTCAAGACGTCATTGCTTTCGAAACAAAATTAAAACTGATATATTGGTGAAATGTTTCGCAACAATCTTAGATGCAACGCTGTTTTTATTATTGATAATGAGAACTGAGTTGTCGAAATATGTATAAATAGAAGAAAATGCATACTGTAGTTTTTAATATTCATACTTTATTATTTAAATATGTATAAAATAGCGATAAATACTAGCTCGATTAAATTATTATAAGATACCCAGAATGCAGTTTTATATCCGGTCGATTGTATAGCAAAATGTCCATGAAGAAAAATGGAATACATTGAAAATGAATCTGAAGTGCCTAGATTACAAAGAAAAACCAAAGATTAAATGTTGACAAAAGTCACTTCTTTCTTTCTTGGGTGCCGTGAAGAGGTTTTTCAACGCATAAATGCTATCTTCTTTGGAGTTACAGTGGAAAGATGCTTGTCGCCGCAACTCTATGTAAAGACTCTAGCTAAAGAACTTAGTGGTTTTTCCTATACATATACACGATCAAAGCTCTAGAGATGCAAATCATTATTCACAAACACCAATATACTTACAGTTCCAGCTCATACCCTAAAGTCGCCAATATTTGTCACAAACCATTAAAGTCAATTCTTTCAAAAACATGATGAGACACAACTAATAAATTAAAGTTTCACCTTCTTCCACCACAAACTCAAGTCAAATGTGTATGTAACTTTTAAATGGTAAAGCCTCAATAAAATACACAAAGTAACTGCAGAAGTATAAGATAATTAAACTCCAAACACAATGCTAAGCCAGTTTTAAATTATGTAAGAATATAGCAATAGCATAAAAATTTGAAATATAGCCTCAAATTTTCGCTTTAATTTTAAGCATGTGTGGAGTATAGTTTGGTACATAGTGATTCTTAAGCATTATGGCACACAGCACTAGTAAGATTTTTAATGTGGGAATCGTAAGTAATTTACCAGCTACTTTTTGTGCAATTTATTGATTTGCTATATTCCAGCATAGCTGAAAGATAATCTATTAAAATAAAAAAAAATAATTTATAGCACACATGTGGAATATCTTCATCCCGGTTTTTTCGATAAAATTCAGCTAAAAAAAAATTAAATGAAATCCTCAGTTAGAAAACAATCGAATGCACAAAGACACAAAACTCATTTCTTATGTAAATTTGTTTGACCTAATTTCGATAAAATTCAGTTCAAACAAATTTACGTCAAAAAATAAACGAAATCTCTAGTTAGGGATCAATCAAAACTCTGTTTTTACCATCTCAACTCAAATGCTGATTTGTTTCATATTTTCCTGTGAAGAAATTTTGCTGTCCAGTACCATAATATTTTTCGGTTAAATGTCTATAATGAGAGTTAGTGTTGAAAATGAAACTCCAAAAGTTCAGATACAAATTGGAATTTCAAAATTTAGGAAAGTTATGGAGTTTGAGGCTATAAATAATTATAGCTCTTTAATTCTCTTAAAATATTTCAGTCTTCTACAAAAAATACAAATATACGGTATCTTTTATTAGAAAGATATTCTCGAATATAGCGAGATTAAAAAGCAATCTCTTATTGTCCGTATACGAATGAAACAAAATGTAATTATAAACTGTCACAGAATTTTATCAAATTTATCTACATTAAATTGATTTCAAAATATAATAAAATGACAAAGAAAATTTTGTGCGGAATTATTAGTAAAATTCTATTCCTTCATTATTGTTGATGATTATTTAAAATTTAATTTACTAATTAATTGATACGTCACTTGCACAAAGAAATCGTAACACGCGTTTCAAGATTGACCCTTATTAAATACTTAAAGTAATTTAAATTTTGCACTTACATTAATCAATTAATTTGTACAACAAACGTCTATCCTATACATACGAAAGCAAAAAGGCAAATAACTTTACAATAACAAGAATTGCGGTATTGATTTAAAAAAAAGATTAATTTTTATATAAAATTTTCTATATTAATAAGTATTTCTACCCCCTTATAGGCTAAAAAGCTACAGTGTGGCGCTTACAGAAACGATCATAGATTTGTAAACCTTTGAATTGAATTAAATTTATACTCAAACTGTGTCACGAGTTCCCATTCACATACCCCTACCCTAGTATAGAATGCTTATGTCTAACCTCAATTAACTCTCGTTTGTTTACTTAGACAGAGGTCCCAATGCCGCTCTGCTCTTATGCGAAGACGGGTGTGAGTCGAGTAAACTCTCAAGTATTGGGCACTCCGAAGGATTTACCTAAACAGGGAGGAGTTTGCCCCTAACCCCAAACTAGTCGAGCAAAAGCCAGAAAAACAAATCCCTTTTAAATAAACAACTATGTTTATTAATAATCAACAACAAATTAAAGAGTAAAAAAAAATTACAGAAACGCTATTCACTAGTAGGCTCTGTAAATTAGCAGGTACGCTAATTCCCTAAATGTTCCCCCTAATATTGATATTAAATTCAAATACTACATACAGAGTTATTTTTTTAAATCTTGACATAGGCAAGCTAGATCTATGGCTCTTGAAGCAAAGTTTTAGGAATTACTCCATAGAAGAATATTTTCTTGTACCGCAGTATTTTTTACTTCTTTGTCGAATCCTTGGACACACACTTCCTGTAGCTTTCAACTTAACCAAATTTAGTGTTCAAAATTCTGGACTAGGACGAGGTTTGTTGGGATGCCTAACATGGAATTCAGTGCAAACTTAAACCACCAACATGCAAAAAAATTAATTCCATTTTCTCTTGAGATGTAAAACGATCCATTTTAATTCAAGATTACACATAACTTATTGTCATGTTATGACAGCAGGGACCAACCTAGCCTCCTTGTTATTCCTTTAATGTTGGAAAATGTATTAAAGTTTAGGCACTATTAGTTCGTAAACCGCCACCTTAATCAAAAACTTGTATTCTCTTTGTTTTGTCTAGAATCTCAAGACATATTATAAATTCCTTAAAAAATGCGGTGTTGCCATTTAAGAAAATATGTTTTTCTGAAATAGCGCCCAATCTGGCAACAACACGTTTACTTTTTCCACACATTTTTCTTATTTGGACCAATTCCTACAACTTTGTTTCAGAAACCATAGGTCTATCTTTTCAAATAAAAAAGTTAGCCTATATCAGATTTAAAAAAATAACCAATATTATATAAAATGAGTGAAGAAAGAAATTTCCATTACCATTACAATTTGATACAGGTACTTTCAACAAAAATACCAGTTGGCAGCCACTTCAGTCTTGAAATTTACTTTATAAATAACTATAATTTTGTTCTTTAACACATTGGTGAAAAAAAAAACGAGGAATAAGAATCTGCGTGCTTTTTCCAAAACTACTTGAGTACCCCTTGTGCATCCAAAAGATGAAGAAACATCTACAAAATAATAGAAATCAATCAAACCTGTAATAAGATATAAATTTAGAGCTAAGTAATGCCCAAAATGTTGGTAATTAAGTCACATCACTACAAATAAAAGATGGTAAAAACTAAAACACAATTCTTCTGACAAAATTAAGATTTAAATTCAACATAAACACTAAATCTTACATAACCTGCAATTGTCTTTCTGCGGCAAATATCTGCTAGTATATGAACTGGACTGTCGAAATCGCACGGTACAAGACTGCCATTAGCTTGTTCATCGGCGAAGTAAAAGTGAAGCCACAATGGCGGCTAGAGCGTGGAAGCTCAAGAGTACTGTAACATAAACAATTCGAAATGAAAAGTAAACAAAGAGAAGTATGTATACTCAACACAGGCGAACATTATTAAGGAAATTAATTAGTGAAAATTGTAAATTATTGGTTGACTAATGCAGAAACTATTCAAAATATACCAATAACAAGTATCTACTAACAATGCATTGGCAAGTAAAATACTTTCTAAAACAGAGAAAATGAAAGTAGTCTAAAATACTTAATTAACGCAAACATTTCAAAATTAATAGACAACTAAAATTAATTCAATGTTATCAACAAACACGCAACTATTTATATACACAGACGTCCAAAATGAAGCGACATGAGATATTTCATCCAACATAAATTTACATTATTTAATTACACAACTAGATAAGCAAGTATATTGTCATTCTACTTTGTAGTTAGTATTTGAAGTCACTTTCTAATTAAAAATGTATACAGTTTGTGCTCTTTTGGGTTCATTTTAAAATTAGAAAAATCCGTAAAATTTTATATAATGTTTAGGTAATTAGTGCCTTTTAAGGAAGAGTTGAAATTATGTGCTGACAATGAAGTAAGGCTTCATAAACAGGGTGAGTCATCTCCGCGGGTAAGGCCGATTGTGCCTTTACGAGTAAAGATATTTCAAAGCGGTTTTTTTCTTGTGATAGCCGCTCACTAGGAACACATTCTAAAAATATTTTGTATTATACAGAGTGTTCCATGACTTCGTGGCTGACCATAGTTATAGTTTTTTAAATGGAACAACCTATATATTATTACATTTTTGTATACCCCGTATAATTTTTAGGCAAAATGTAATAAGATGGTTTAGGCTTTAAGTCTAAAGTTTTCGACTTATTACAATTTTTATGAAAAAATCAATGTTTTATAAAATTATATTTCTCGAAAACCACGTACTAGATGGACACAATTTCTTGTAGTATTGTTCATAATTAGAGGTTTCAATAGAAGCTTATTTTATTTTTTTTCAGTTACTAATTATGTACAGAAAATTGCATTAAAATAACTTGACACGTTTTTGTAAAAGTCAATTTTTTCAAATGGAACAGCCTGTATATCGGTACATTTTAGAATTGCTTATCTATAATAACAATAATAATAATTTTTATTAACTCAAAGACTATTATATAGTATAAGTTTCGTCACAATAATATAAATACAAGTACAATATCACATCTACAGTTATACACAAACCACTCTACCCAATCAGGTAAGATATTCTTTGACACTGTAAAAACATCCATTAGCAAGGTATTGCTTCAACCTACTGTTAAAGTTATTGATCGTTTTAAGGCTGCCATACACGTTACGGTCCACCGGAGAGGTTACCTGTGCAGGTACGCCTGCGCAGGTAGACCTGAGCGTGTGTGGGAATAGACCTGTGCAGTTTCTTGAACCTGTGCAGGCGACCTCTGCAAGGTCGAAAATGATGCCAGCCACACACGTTACGGTCTACCTGTGCAGGTACGCCCGCGCAGGTAGACCTGAGCGTGTGTGGGACATTTTTTGAACCTGCGCAGGCGACCGGTGAAAGAATCGAAAATCAATTATTTCACCGGTCGCCTGTGCAGGTTCAAAAAATGCCCCACACACGCTCAGGTCTACCTGCGCGGGCGTACCTGCACAGGTAGACCTCTCCGATAGACCGTAACGTGTGTGGCTGCCTCGTCGCCTGCGCAGGTGGCGTCAGAACTGTATACAAGGCCTCACATGTTTCAGGAATTATTTTTCCAAGCGCTTGAGGTGAAATAATTGATGAAAATTTTAGGTCCTCATAACTTCTGCCGGTTGCGAGAAATCTCAAAGTAACTGATAATCTTTCGTGTGCAGAAATACTATTTCTCATAAGTGTATCATTTTTTTTTATCATAGGAGTAACCATTGCAAGTAATTTTAGGTATGTTTTCTCGTCCATTCTGAGATAGTTTTTAAAATCTTCAGGTTCAAATTTTAATTCGTTCAATAAGTTGACATGACTATAACTTTTCCTTTTCAATAACCAATCTTTAGACCACTTTTTCGCTTTCTTTTCACTGCTCTTGTATCTCTTTTATTCAAAATTAACGCAAGGCCTAACAATGCCAGCGTGTCAACGTCCTCAATCGATGCCATCGCATCACTGACTGCATATTGACTGACTGACACGCTACCGACCGACGTGCGGTTGACTTGCACAGGCAAACCTGCACAGGTAACCTCTCCGGTAGACCGTACATGGAGGTTACCTGCGCAGGCATACCTGCACAGGTAACCTCTCCGGTGGACCGTAACGTGTATGGCAGCCTTTATTTGCTTTGGCAGTCGGTTGTATACACTAATGCAAGCATAATAAGGAGATCTTTCATATCCAGGCGTTCTATGTAGTGGCATTCGAAAAGAATCACGATTTCGAGTTTCATACGTATGATTCTGTGAATTGGTGGCAAAAAGATGCCTACTTTGATATGCCAAAATAGCATATTTTACAGATATATACACGACACTGTCAGAATACTGCAGCTTCGGAAAACGTCCCGACATGTACCTCCACTCTCGATATTAAATATCAAACGAACAATCCTCTTTTGTGCAGCAATAAAAAGTCTATTCACTTCTACCGCTCTACTCCATGCGATAATATTATATGTCAATTGTGGGTAAACTATCGCGTAATATATCTGGAGTAATCCTTCACGATACAAACAGTTCTGTAACTTCAGTATAGCATAGAAACTTTTATTTGTCTTTGTGATTACGTTCTCTATATGCCCAGTCCAAGCCAGACCCGAGTCTATGCAAACACCCAAAAACCTTGTGCATTCAGTACCGCCCGTATTCAATGACGTTATGTTATTTGATTTACAAAAGTTTCTTACCGGCTTACTGCTGTTTAAAATTAAACGCATTCTTCGAGTGGACGCACAACATTACCAACACGAGCCTCCAGCCGCTCCGGATCCTCAGCATCCACCACAATCCATCCGCATAATTGATTAGATGACCATCACTTATATAGTCCTTCATATCATTAATGAATAATACAAAAATAAGCGGTCCCAAGATGGAACCCTGGGGCACCCCGAGTCCGACACTAAATTTGTCCGAGTACGCTCCGTTCACATTGACATTTATATCCCTGCCACGCACAAAAGACATGATCAGGCTCAGCACATTCCCACGGAACCCCATCGCATAGAGTTTTTCCTCTACAAATCCACTAAACGAAAAATTGAAAAACCAGTCACTAGTTTTTTTTGTCTATCCACTTTCTAATATGTTCCTGGAAATCTATATAGGCTGTCTCTGTTGATCTTCGCAGTCGGAATCCGTGCTGCGAATCGCTAGCCACGCCACTGCTGTCCAATTACTTCATAATCTGTATGTAGATGACCTTCTCGAACACCTTAGAGAACGCACTAAACACCGATACAGGGCGATAATTGTCCATAGACCTTTCACATCCCCCTTTGTGTATCGGAACCACTCGCGTCCCCCTCAAGGCTACCGGAAACACCCCCTCCAAAATCGACATGTTTATCAAGCGCAGGTGTACTAATAACGTCACTAAGCTTTTTCAGCACTGACACCGGCAGATCATCCGGTCCACATGAATGTTTATTTTTAGAAGCGGTAAAACACTTACATCTTCTTCTGTGATTGGCATCATATACATACTATTCGGCATATTCACACCTACCGTGCATCCTACACTCGCCATGTTCTTGAACTTTTCACTAACCTTACTTACAGCGATGACCGAGAAATGTCTACCGAAAGAATCTGCTACTTACGGGGTCCACTTCATTTAAACCATCCGTATTGAGAGTTATTGGTTTACTATTCTTTCCATTACTAGTTTCGTTTCTCACTATTGCCCATGTACATCTGTTTTTATTTTCACTATGTGCAATACTTTCACTATAGAAGCTCCCTTTCTCCCTACCAATCAGCCGGCGGTGTTCTCTTTTCATCCTTTTGTACTATTCCGGTACCTGTTTGCATCTCATGTGATCTCAGCATCGTAAAAGTATCTTTCAGTTGTATCTAATTTCGCATCAAAAACATGTAAGACGTTAATACTTTAAAGGTGATAAGTTTTGATATAATTTTGTCAACTTTATGTTTTTTACTTGAATACGGTATAGTGAGCCATGGATATTTGTTGCAACATTGATAATTCAATGGATGCCATTTACTAAGTTGTTACTCAGTTGACAAGCATAATTTTATAATAAGTTTTTCTAAAAATTTGCTTATAGATATGATTTTTATACGTATTGGGAGAATGACAAAAAAATGATTACTAGCTTAAGATTTTAAGTTGTTTATAAAACTGCACTCCAAAACTATATAATATAATAATTATAATAATAATAATAGTTTATTACCAACAACAACAAAGAAAAGAAAAAAAATAAGTACATTGTAAAGAACTGAATTACAAAATATAGTAACACATAAGAACTACTGAATAAGAGCAAAAAGAGAACAACAAACATTGAAAAACTCATTTCAAGGTTTGTGTTATATACATAATAAAGATTTATTAATATACATGTAACCAGTATTGCAGCAAATTTAAATTGAAGGTAAAAGGACTAAGAATCAGTCGAAGACTGGTCTTCCTCTATATAACATTATTATTCTTTCTTCTTTTACTTCTATAATCTTGGTGAGTGTTTTACTTCTATATCTACATCTTTATACAAAAATTGGATATATTGTACTTACAACACACTCTATGCCAGCAATATAATTTATAATATAGAGTGTGTAAATAAAGTGAGGAATAATATTCATATTTTGTTTATTATCGCTGTTTGGGAGAAAAGCTCGGACAGGTCAATTTTATTTTCTTCCTCCGGATTTCATGGATGTTAATTTTTTTTTCTTTGGTTAACTACTCTGGGATCTATGACGTCATCGACCTCTTTTTCAAATGGAACCTCCTTATTTTTTTTGCTAGAAATAAAAAGTACATTTTTTTTCTGAATTCAGCAATACCGCATATGTGGTAATTAAAATTAGTAGTTTTAGAGATACGGAGGATCATAGGTATTAAAATGACAACAATAATTAAACTTGAAAATCTTCTTCTTCTTCTTCTTTTTAGACTATGTCCTGTTTCTCCAACTTTTATGCAATGTCCTGTGACGATGAGGTCCAGGAGTCAGCCCATCTTTTTGGTGGTCTTCCTAAGGGTCTGGTCGTCTTCGGTTTTTCCTTGTATGCGGCCTTGGCGAGTCTATCGTTTCCCATCCTGTCGACATGCTCTCTCCATTCTCTTCTTCTTCCCCGTGACCATCCAACAACATCTGGCATCCTATCGCACTGTTCCCGGATCCCATTACTTCGCTGCCTGTCCCTCAATGTGACGCCTGCGATCGCTCGCAGGGCCCTCATTTCGGTCGTTCGTAGTGCTCTCTTCGTCCGGTTGGTGTCTGCTCTCGTTTCTGCTGCGTAGGTGAGGATGGGTCTCACTGCTGTTCTGTAGATCCTAGCCTTGCTGGTTATTGACATGTGTTTATTTTTCCAAATAGTATTATGCAGACAGCCAGACACTCTTGCTGCTTTATTTACTTGTGCTTTCACCTCGTCGTACGTATTTCGACTGCTCGAGGCTATTATCCCCAGGTATTCAAAGCTCATCACTTGTTCGATTGGTTGGTCGTTTAGTGCTAGCTTGCATCGTATCGGTTCCTTGCTTATGGTCATGGATTTGGTTTTCGGTATCGAGATGCTCATGTTATATTTCTTTGCGGCCCGGTTTAGCTCGAATAGCATTCGCTGCAAGTTGTCCTCATTTTCCGCTATGAGAACCGCATCGTCTGCATAGCACAATATTTTGAATTCGGTTTGCCCCATTCTGTAACCTCGTCCCACATTTTTTACCCGGTCTATGATGCGGTCCATTACCAGGCTGAAGAGCATCGGACTAAGGCTATCTCCTTGTCTGATACCTATCGATATTTTCACTTCCTCTGTGGTTGCGGTGTCTGACTGTATCCTTGTACTGTTGTTGGTATTAAGTTGTTTTATTACCTGGATTATATTGTTGTTAGCTCCTCGTTCTTGCAGGATCTTTAGCACATCCTTTAGTTGCACTCTATCAAATGCTTGCGTTAGGTCAACAAAGCAGAGGAACGCAGGTTTGTTAAATTCTATGGACTTCTCGATGATTTGTCGCAGTATGAATATAGCGTCGATTGTTGATCTATTTTGCCTGAAGCCTTGTTGTTCTTCGTTGATGCTGGCTGTGCTTGATAGATGTTGGGTTATTATTTTGGTGAGCAGCTTCATGGTGGTGTTGAGCAGGCTTATGCCTCGATGGTTACTTGGGTCTTTCTTTTCTCCCTTCTTGTAGATAGGGATTGTAATGCTAGATTTCCATCCCTGGGGTACTTCCCCTGTGGACATAACCATACTGTAGAGATGTGACAGTTGTAGCATCAGCTCGTCGCCCCCATATTTGAGCATTTCATTTGTTATTTTATCCGGACCTGGTGATTTTCTGTTCTTTAATTTGTTGGCTATTGTTTTGATCTCTGTTTTGTTTATAATGTAGTTGTCGATATCGTTGGGCATGGTCCATAGATCCGCTTGTTCTTCGGTGTTGTACAGCCTCTTAAGGTGGTTTGTCCATTCCTCAGCGGTAATATTTACTGCGATTTGTTCGTTAACTGATTTCTTCTGAGATCTAATGAAGTTCCATATTCTCCGTTGTCCTCCATACAGATCATGTTGCATGTCGGTGGAGAGCTTTTCCCAATAGTCCTTTTTGATTTGTGTTATTTTAGCATTGGCTCTGTTTCTTACGGTTGTGTATTGCTGACGTTGTTCATCTGTTTTGTTGGTGAGGTATTTCATGTAGGCTGCTCTTGTCTCTGCAGCTAGGGTTTTTATTTCCGGAGTAAACCATGGTTTGTTGACTTTTGCATTCACATTGACCTTTCTTTTGCCTATCGCTTCTTCTGCCGAGGTTATGATATTACTTTTGATTCTGGACCAAGCCGTATCGACTGTATCCCCAGCTGTTATTGGATTTGCTGTTATTTTTACCTTTAATCGTGATTTGTATAAGTCCTTCGTGCTGTCGTTGTCGAAGGATTCTATTTTAAATTTTTCACGGATTACTGGTGGTTTTTTACGGATTAGTTGTACCCCTAGTGTCATCTTACATAGGACCAGTCTGTGGCCACCTCCCATGTCCGGAGAGGCAAGCGATCGCACATCCAGGACCAGCGTTGGGTGGATGTTTCTATTGGTTATGATGTAGTCTATAGTGGACTGTAGATCTCTAGAGTTGGACCACGTTGAAAACAAAAGAGCAAATAACAATAATTTATTCTTGGGAAGATTAAAAAATTTTACATTAATAAATGTTCAAATTGCCACCCATTTGTTTCTTGGCAATGATAAAGTCGGAGTTGAAATTCTTCCAAAACATTATTTCTCATTTCTTGCTCGATATTTCCGCACTCTGACATGTCAATTGTAATTATTAGAACGCTTAATACTCTAAAACTATTAATTTTAAATACCACATATGGGGTATTGCTAAATTCAGAAAAAAAGTTTACTTTTTATTTCTAGCAAAAAAATAAGGAGGTTCCATTTGAAAAAGAAGCCGATGACGTCATAGGTCTCAGAGTAGTAAACCAAAGAAAAAAAATTGACATCCATAAAATCCGGAGGAACAAAATAAAATTGACCTGTCCGAGCTTTTCTCCCAAACAGCGATAATAAACAAAATATGAATATTATTCCTTACGTTATTTACACACTGTACATAGAATATGGTACAATAAATAAATCTTAAAACAAAACAAATTAATATCTTAGTTATAGTAAGTGCAGAAACTGTAATTAGGAGGTAATATCAACGGTAATTAGTGAAAAAGAAACTACAAAATAGTTTCCATTCAGTTCTAAACATTTTTCCTGGAAAATGTATAGGTCGTGGAGGCCCTATTCACTGGCCTGCTTGGTCTCCGGATATATCACAAAATTAGATTCTTTTTATTGGGATACGTAAAAGATCAACTGTACACAATACCTGTAACAACAAAAGAAACAATGCGGGAACATATTCAAGAAATATTTAGAAATATAAGTCATCAAGTTTTTCTTAATGTCAATATATCATTTCAGAAGCGTATTAAAAAATGTTTAGAAGTGAATGTAAATAGTTTTTGCTTATTTTAGTATATATTTATTGTTATTTTTTAGTTTCTCTTTCACTAATTACCGTTTTGTTTTCAAATTTGTTTATTATACCATATTTTATGAAATATATTGCTGTCATAGAGTGTGTTGTAAGTACAATGTATTAAATTTTTGTATAAATATGTAGATATAGAAATGAGAGTAAGATTATAGAATTAAAAGAAGAAAGAAGAGTAATGTTATATTAAATATTTTTGGAGTGCAATTTTATAAACAACTCAAAATCTAGTAAACATTCTTTTTGTAATTCCCCAATATGTATAAAAATCATCTAAGCTAATTTTTAGAAAAAATGGCAAATTAAATGGCATCCATTCAATTATCAATGTTGCACAAATATCCATGGCTTACTATTGCGTATTCACATAAAAAACATGAATTTGGCAAAATTATAACAAAAAAACGACAATAGCTCTGCAATAGTAACTTTTAAAGTGTTAACGTCTATATGTTTCTGATGTGAAATTAAATAAGCAATTCAAAAAAGAACTGATACAAGCTGCTCCATTTGAAAAAAATGACTTTTATACAAAAACGTGTCATGTAACTTTAATCCAGTGTTCTGCAAATCTAATTAGTAACTGAAAAAAAATAAAATATGCTTCTATTAAGACCTCTTATTATGAACAATACTACAAAAAATTGTGTACATCTAGTACGTCGTTTTCGAGAAATATAATTTTATAGAAACATTGAATTTTTCGAAAAAATGGGAATAAGTCAAAAACTTTAGATTTTAGACCTATAGACAATAGTATATTATTTACCAAATTTTAAAAATCTTATTTTACGAGTTTTATTAATCACGAGCGAAGCGTGTGTTTGGTGAAGCGTGTGATTAACGATTTTATGAAACGAGTTGTGTAGAATATTTTTTCTTTGCTACTACGCTAACGATGCTGCCAAATTTATATATTCTGATAGATTGGTTTACACATTTTTTTCGTTGATTTAAGAAAAATCAGGTAATATTTGCTATGTTGGAAGGTCGGAATGCATTGCTTGCCTATATGATAGAAATCACTACCAATAACAAACCGATATTCTGTTTTAATTTTTGTATCAAGAATGTGAACGAAAAGGGCAGTGTTGAAGTTATCAATATTATTTCTTTTAATTTTTATAAATTCTTCTCGTTGAAAAACTCCTATTATGCCAAAAATTAACCGAATCTAAAATATAGTTAATTTTTATATTTTATTAAATTTGGTTTTGTACATTACCTTTATAAATAGGCATCCTTTATCTGGAGTACACGGTAAGAATTCTTTAATTTGCTAATTCGTACTGATTTTATTAGGGTGAAGTACTAAATCAGACATCTTATTCGCTTGCACTGTCATTTATGATCATTTTTCACAAAAAGGGCAGTTATTTTAAACACGAACTTAATTTTGAGTTTCAAATGATTTTTTGCAATTAAAAAACCTAGAACTAACTAGCTTACGCAGCGGATAAGCGGAAGAAGACACAGCTTGTTAACGTGTATTTAAAAGATCACTTAGCGTCATGGAAACGTATACGATAAATGGCACTTTAAATATGCGAGTAAGAGCCAGGATTTTCGAGATGGAAAATCCTGCAGTAATATGATAGGAACTTAAGACGTTTGTATAAAATCTATACCAATCTATTTAAAATGAAAATGTTACACTATATTTCCTGTCAACAGTGAGTGATTTAGCCTAGTAAATATTTTATAACAAATGAATGATATTAAAACGATTGTAAATTTTGATAATTCTGCATACTTTCGAATTCCGAAAACTTTTAATAAATGATATTCGTTTTAAAGAAACCCCATATAAATTAGTAACGGCTCAACGTTGGTAAAGTCATAATGTAACGAAAACCCTCAATAATGCCCTTCATATTTCAACATTTTTTAAATAAAATAAAAATGTGAATCGTTTTACCTGGCTAGCTCATATTCCCAGGACGATCCAAGTTAAGAGATATCACCAAAAAAATATCTTCGGGCGTTAATTGGCACTATTAAATAAAGCAAAATTATTTCAATTTGACTAACATTTATACTAAAAACCAATATTTTTGCATATACTAATACAAACACACAAAATATACACAAAATAATATCAATTTTAATTAGAACAAACACATTAATAAAATAATTTCAGAGCTCATTTAATATTGAGAGATTGGTTATAATTTATTTATATATTATCGTTTCTTTGAAATAAAATGCATCATATATCGTTTATTTTCCACCGCCTCTCAGTATTTGTATCAATACTAACAACGTATGTCTTAATAGAAAAGTAGACTATGCTTAGATTTAATATATATCTACTACGCAAATGATATTTTTTAAAACAACATTGGCAAGTACTTTTGCAAATGTTGAGACACTCATATATTTTTCTCCTTCTTTCACTGTGCTTTGTTGGTGTCCACCTTCGACGCTAGAGACACTTGTAGCTTCTTTAACTGCTAATCACACAATAATAACTTTTTATAGGAAGATATGTTAAACTTTACACATTTAACACTTAGTTGGCGGTCGACCTATATGTAAACAAAGAACCTATTTTATTACTTTCGAGGTTCAAACAACAACAAATTAATACATTATCGACCGCTATGTGTGGGTCGACTTAATTATTAATTAGAGTAGATTATATTACTTTTAACGGTCTACTTAAACCGGGCTAATATGCCGCTGACCGATATCTTCAAAGATCCCCAGTCGACTTTTTCTTCTGAAGTCTAGTTATCGACTTATTTTATTCATCGGGGTTCGTTCCTTAGAACGCAACTGCCTGTCTTCCTTCACCTCTGTTTATGTATCGTAGTTCCCAAACACATTAGCACGAAGCAGACGGCGACATATGCATAACTTTGGCGATAACACATAAACAACGCCACAAATCTTATAATTAACACAAACATTTGGTGGAATAAGTCATAAACATTTCTGTCTAAATAGTATTTAACTTATCATAGATATACATTTAGAATAAACAGTTCTAAGAAATATATCGTTGGTTTTTAATACATGAACCTTGAAATATAATTCATATTCGTATTTAAAGTTTATAAAAATATTAAATTAGACTGTTCCGTTTCATCGTGAAACATATATATGTAAATGTCACCACAATAAGCACTAATGTAAAATTTCTATAAAAAAGGTATATCGGAATTTGTAAAAAAAATAAACTGATGTTACAATGGTAGTTCAAACCAAATGCTACACAGCAAAAGAAAGTAAAAACTAAATAATGTATGTAAATTAATAACACATACAGCTGAAAGCTTGTACCTACTCGTATATTCTTTTAAATCACACATCAATAAATTAATAAATTTCATGGGAGCTGTAAATCGCATATGTAAATATTACTTTGATTTATTAAAAACTATCAGGGGATTTGTTATTTGTAGCCTGCACTCGACAATAAAACTAACTCATAAATTACATGATTAAATTTATAGGTAATACATATAAATTTAAGGAAAGAATACACTGAATTGATAATATTGCAACAGTATCGCAACGGGTGCCGCGTTTTTTTCTTTTTTTAACACAAAAACACAATTTATACGCTACAGATGCTATAAATTAAAACAGGATAGAAAACATTAATTTAATTCGAGCTAAATGTATCGAAAACATTAATCGCGCTCTTTATTGCTTGCGAAGCAAGTGCAAGTGAACAATTTAAGAATCACGGGTCTTAAGTAATGACATTTGTACGAGTTTTTTATTATGTCGTTAAGATTGCGGCAAAAGGCAACTACGTAAATGTGTATGTTTTATTATTGCAGCGTGCAGACAGATGGAATTCGGCGTTCAAGCGATTTTCGGTCCATCAGATCCCGTTTTGGGTGCGCATATACAGAGTATTTGCGAAGCTCTCGACGTACCACACATTGAAGCGCGGATAGATTTCGAACCTCTTTCAAAAGAACTATCTATCAATTTACATCCCAGTCAGGAGCACATGAATAAGGCTTTCAAGGATCTCATGACTTTCCTGAATTGGACAAAAGTTGCCATCATCTACGAAGAAGATTACGGTGAGTTTATTTTTGAAATAAATCTAGATTGTGGTTATCTATACATACATGTATGATAAATACAAATTGATTGAAAAATAAAAGAAAGATTGCAATATTTACTCTAATAAAGTGACATGCTGAATTTTATTCTTCATTATTTGAATATACAGATTGTTTCAGTACTAATTAAAACTCAATTACCAAGTTATGCACACTTGATTCACATAATACTTTGATCTATTACCGGAAGTAATACCTTGCTTAAAATATTCATAGAGATAATACTTCATGTAGTACCAACTTTATTATTTTAAAAAAATATGGTTTTAGAGTTATAATCTGTCCATATATATAACGATTTCACTTCTTACATAACACTCGATCTTCACAAAAGAAATTAACCCAATCCTTCTAATCCCTTTCGAGAATGGGAGGCTGACAGGGACGTATTCATTCTGATTAGTTTTTCAGTAAAATCGTTAGACCGGAAGTAGCAGTTTACTTCAGCGAAAAAATCGAATTTTGCCAATATTTCGTCAACTACTAAGTTTAAACAAATTTATAAAGAATTCATATATACTTCAAATTAAAATTGAGAATAATTTTATTTAAAAAGATTTTCGAAATTCCTACCGGAAGTAGGTCCTTTACTCTTATCGAAAATCAGTTTTTTGCGAATATTTTGCAAGTCATGCTTTTTAGACAAGTACGTTACGAGTATAAAAGTATTTAAAACATAATTTTCAATATCTTTTGTATAAAAAAAATTTCAAAATTCAGAGCGGAAGTACCACTTCTACTCTTATCGAATAGCGATTTTTTGCAAATATGTCGTAAGTTATGCATTCTATATATATTTATAAAGAGTACAAAAGTATTTAGAACTAGATTTGCAATATTTTTTGTATATATGAAATTTAAAAATTCGGGCCGGAAGCAGCCCTTACTCTTAGCGAGTAGCACTTTTTTGATATTTTGCAAAGTGTGCATCCTATAGAGTTTTATTCAGAGAATAGAAGTACTTAGAATAGGATTTTGAATAATTTTTGTAAAAAAAATTCTTAAAATTCTATAATTTGAAACGCTCATACGTATAAGAAAGTCGTGTGGTGGCCACACCTCATTTTTTAAATGTATGTTTAACACAAAAATCAAATAAAATACTTTAATTACTAAATTCCTGCAAGGAATAATACCATATCGGCTCATCCTATATACATTATCGTTTATTTTTCTTTGATTGTCCCTTGTTTTTCTTTTTCGTTAATTTCGATGTTCTAACAATTGTCTCTGTTTTAATCCTATAATTCACACTCTTCAAATTATTGTATACATTCAGGATTATCTGCTCTGTTTCAGTACTCCAATGATTTGTTGCATTATCAACATCGTTTTCTATCACATGATTACTTTCACTAAGCAAAATATTACTACCTGCATCGTTTCTTGAATCTTTGATATTTCACTGTCTCCACATGTTTTTTATTTCACAAATTTAAAAGTCTTCACTTTGTGACAACTGTCTTTCAACAACACCTTCTTATTTATTAACTTCCGATATATATTAATTTGTATAAATTACTTAATTGAGTTAAGTGGATGTTAATATTTAAAATACCATTACAATGTTCATTAATATAGTTACAGGGATATATTATCTCTTAAATTAGAAATGTTTCCTGTCGAATAATAGAGTTTAAATTGTAAACGCTGGATTATATTCCACCAAACATAATTACTTTTTACTTTCTTATACGTAGTATAAGGAAGTATTGTGATGATGAAAATTTTCGACCTCGAGATTTTTGCAGATGTCCACGTTTTGAGGTCCCCTGATACCAAAAAAGTGGTTTTTAAAAAAATGTCTGTGTGTGTGTGTGTCTGTCTGTCTGTCTGTCTGTGTGTCTGTCTGTGTGTCTGTCTGTGACCACCATAGCGGCCAAACCGCTGTAGATATCAATTCCAAATTTTGTATTTACGTGTATAATCACCCTCTTGAGATCTGATTAGTTTTTCAGTAAAATCGGTAGACCGGAAGTAGCAGTTTACTTCAGCGAAAAAATCGAATTTTGCGAATATTTCGTCAACTACTAAGTTTAAACAAATTTATAAAGAATTCATATATACTTAAAATTAAAATTGAGAATAATTTTATTTAAAAAGTTTTTCGAAATTCCTACCGGAAGTAGGTCTTTTACTCTTATCGAAAATCAGTTTTTTGCAAATATTTCGCAAGTCATGCTTTTTAGACAAGTACGTTACGGGTATAAAAGTATTTAAAACATAATTTTCAATATCTTTTGTATAAAAAAAATTTCAAAATTCAGACCGGAAGTACCACTTTTACTCTTATCGAATAGCGATTTTTTGCAAATATGTCGTAAGTTATGCATTCTATATACATTTATCAAGAGTACAAAAGTATTTAAAACTGGATTTGCAATATTTTTTGTATATATGAAATTTCAAAATTCGGACCGGAAGTAGCACTTTTACTCTTAGCGAGGAGCGCTTTTTTGATATCTTGCAAAGTATGCATTCTATAGCGATTTATTAAGCGAATGAAAGTACTTAGAATAGGATTTTGAATAAGTTTTGTATAAAAAAATTCTTAAAATTGTATAGTTTGAAACGCTCATACGTATAAGAAAGTCGTGTGGTGGCCACACCTCATTTTTTACTTAAGAAAGTCCGATTTCTTCTAATACGGAACATTACTTCATTTACAAGTTTTCTCGGTACCTGCGGCAAAAGGTAGCGGATAGTCCCCGATAATCCTCTCAAACCCTAAAAAGTCAAATCCTTATAACGATAAACAGACTATACTTTTTGATCGTCTATGAATTTCTATTGTTGCTACTATGAATAGCAACTTCAAAATTCATTATAATTATTGTATTTAATTAAACAAAAGATTTCATCATAATCACCAATTGATAAAATCAACTTATATTTAAATGCACGTTTTGTATTAAAGTCTAAAAAATTATAGGATATCAGAAATGTCACCTCACAAAACCCATGCATTAAATCATATTCATAGTTCAAAGACCTACCTACTTTATGAAATATACAATACCGCACCAGAAAGTGACTTTGCCAAAATATGTATGCATATAACTTTTAACCAATTACTTTTGTTGGAGAGTATATAAAACGAATATCATTAACGATATTTCTGAGAATTATAGAGGAAACAGGCAATTTATCAGTTAAAGTTCGGTAAGTATAGGAAATTTGGAAACATAATTACTATCAATGCAGAAGATGCTTGCAATAATTGAACAGTTATTGAACTGAAACTATAAACATACCTCGTTCAGTAACTTTTTTATTCAAATTTCTGGAGCGTGAAACATTTAATTAGAAAAAATCCAATGGTCTGCAAAACACCTAAGTCATTATTTTAACCAACTTTATCCTCCCTATCTCATTATATGTTTAAGCATACATTAATGTGCTCATTTTAAATATTTGTATTGGTCTTAGTTAGAAATCATCTCGTCTCACTGTATTTGCTTCCAGTTTGTTCGTATCAGCTTATCAGAAATATGTTTGATGTCTAAAACGCCACCCTTCTTCAGTCGCTGTCGTTTATTGACTAAAATTAAATTTTCAACAAATTTTGTATTAAAAACATTCAAAATGTATTACTTAATTTGAAACACATTTTGTATAAATTCTTACTGCAAATACGTATAAGAAAGTAGTGGGGTGCTCATACGTCATTTTACAATATTTTGATGTTTGGAACTGAAATTGTTATTGTTTTATATTAGCTGATATTGGTACATCTTCAAAATATCTCTTCCTTGTAGAAATACTTAAATTTCTATCATTTATTATTGACAATTGTTTTATAGAAAATATTTTATTAAAGATAGTAAGGTAAATAAGAACATTCAATCATTTCTCTAACTTCAAACGTAGAGTTTCAAATTAAGAAGAAGTTTCAGTACAAAGACTTACCTATCTATGCAATTTACGAGATATGCATGCCAATATTTAAGTACTTAACAATAACAAATGCATGGAGGTTTACAAAGTTCTCTCGTACGACATGCATAAAAGCACATAACGGCAGATTACATTGTCAAAGAAGCAGTTCTCTTTTTGCTTATTGCTTTACTAAACTTATTCCATACCAGTTCTACACCTGTTCTATTTTGTCTTTCCAAGTACATCAATGTTTAATATATAACTCAAATATGTATAACTACCACAAGCACAGAACTTCATTAACGATATGGCCTTGTATCACTGCCCATTTTCGACACAGATTTAAGATCTTAACTTCTACTTTTAGTGAACTCGCGGTTTTCACTCTATGCAGAAAAAAGTATACCACAAAATATATTATATTGAAGATAGTTTAACGTTGTAAAATCAACTATTTATTATTATAGTTGTAATATATACTCTAATAATAATAATAAGATATTGACATGGTTTAAATAACCGTGCTATATATCGAATTGTTAATTGTTTTGAAACTTATGATTTTTCAATTCTTAGAATAATATTTTTAGTATTGATAAAGAATTTATTATTTAAATAGTACTTAATACAATATTTATTATTTGATGAGATTTCTTGGTTCACTATGTCCTGTAGTGGAAAAATAAGGTTTTCTTTCTTCCATGTTGTATTTATAGAATCTGTTGAGAAGAAATTAAGAAATATTAGTATTGTTATCAAATATGATGTATTATGTTTTTTGTACAAAATTGTTTAATTAACGATGATATGACAAGTACAGTAGACGAAAATAATTGATTTAGAGTATAAACTAATTGAATTAAGATTCCCGCCGTTATTTGAACAGGTGGAAATAACAGGATAATTTTGACAGTTCCTGTGATAGGAATTTTTAAATTGAATGACAATGATGGAAAAATGCATTGAAAGTAGGTTTTTAAAAATAGAAGATGAATAAATAATGTGCGTAGTATAAAATTAAAGGGATATAAATATTCGAAAGTAAATAGAGATATTTTAAAAAAGCTAAAAAGGTTGTCAAGGGGATTTATTTAAATAATAACAAGAAAGAATTTTCAGAGATATAATTAAGTGCGGACGCATTATTTTGGATGTGAGAAAAAATACATCTAAAATTATACGCGTTGATATATTTGTGAATAACAAAAGTGCTTGAAGTCTTCATTAATCGGTATATGAAATTTTGAGAAGATACATATAGTTTAATTATAACAAGAGGATTTTTAAATAAAACATTTACGGCCAAGAAAGCAGTAAGTAATTGTTATTGTACGATTACAAGGAATAAGAAGGTTTAATTATATAAATTAAAAAAATAACTTACAAATTATTTATAAAATCCGGATCCAAACCAGTTAAAGTGTCTGAAGATATAATAAGAGGAACCACTAGATGTGCTGAGGGATATAATCCAGGTCCGGAAATCCATATTATTTCAAGATTAACCATTAGTTGTGCTGAGGGATATAATCCAGGTCCGGAAATCCACATTATTTCAAGATTAACCATTAGATGTGCTGAGGAATATAATCCAGGTCCGGAAATCCATATTATTTCAAGATTAACTATTAGATGTGCTGAGGAATATAATCCAGGTCCGGAAATCCATATTATTTCAAGATTAACTATTAGATGTACTGAGGAATATAATCCAGGTCCGTAATTCCGTATTATTTCAAGATTAACTATTAGATGTGCTGAGGGATATAATCCAGTTCCGGAAATCCATTTTATTTCAAGATTAACCATTATATGTGATGAGGGATATAATCCGGTTTCGAGGAAGTGTTTTTATTTTAAGGTACAGCTAAATTTCAATATTTAAGATCCACAAGTATAAGTAGCAGGTAGTTTTGGAAATATCCATCATCTGTACGCACGAAGGAAGGTGTAATACTCCAGAACGGGACATCTAATTGCAGATATTGGTTTCATCGAGGCACGAACAAGCTACAAATCATAAAAGGAATGTCAGATGGAAAGATTGTGTGAAACATCTGTTTATAACTAGTTCAAGGTTGTATAAGACGTTTATTTATTAATATAATAACCGATTTATTTGCAAATTCAGTATTTTTTACATAAAATTTATATTGGAATCCATAAGCAGAATAAGTTTGAGCTATCTGAATTTAAATTCATATTATATAATAATTTATAAAGGAAATACCTTATTAGAAGTAATATTATGAATTTTATCCATTGGAAATTTCATCAAAAATCGAATATTTACATCTAGAGTTGAAAAGCATTATTTGTTAGTTGTAGAAAATATACAAGTTGTCGGTCAACAAACATACTCGCTATAAGCGTATCATTGTCCATAATGGTTCATTTTTATATTTTCTAACATACGAAATTATATCGTTATTAAACAATTTTAATAATCTTTTATTATAACTGTAGTATTGATAAACACATTATTATACAATTATTAGCCTGAGACTGTTGTTTTCCTTCATTTGTAGCACTATTTATTTACCATTCTTCAATAGTTCAGCTGGTTCATAAGAATTGTGTAACACTAAAACAAAACAAATATAAAACTAATGTAATCTGGAAAAGATCGAATTAGATAAGGAATACTTGCATGTATAGTCGAAATCATACTCTCTACGAACAAATAATCAGTTATAGCGAACCTCAAACACTCGCTTACGAGATAAATAGAAGTATTATATAAAGAACATTGTAAAATTAATCGGTGGTAAACGATTTATAAGTTAGGGTATAAATTCTTCACATTAAACGTGAAAAAACCCTTCCACTTTTGTAATATATAGGTATAGGTCTAAAATAATATAGTCTTACTAGTTTAATTAAAAAAATAAGGAGAGGAAATATTAGGATTTGTTTTATTTGAGTTTTAGCCAGAGGAATTAAAAAAAATAATAATCATAGTTTAAAATTATTATAGAGCAAATTATTATCTCATTTAGAGTTTGAATACAAAGTCAGTTAATTTTATATAAATATTCTAGCTCAATATTACATTTGCTTGTCCAGAATGTGTGGACATTTATATGATTTGTAAATGCAGGGTATTTAAATATTTCAACACTCCAATAATCGTTTCAATATATATTTGTATAGCTACACATTTTGCATTCAAGATAGGTAAGGTTATACAAACTAGAAACACGGGTATAATATTTGACGCCAGATTGTCCTTCCAATATCTCATGGATGATGTAGTTAGAATAGCAGTTAATAATCGAGATCCTCCAAATTATTTTGAAATAAAAATTCGATTGTTCAGCTTATACGTGTCATGTTCAGTCAATTATTTAAAAAAGAAAACAATTTAAGGAACTGTTTTACAATTGATCTTATACTTATATTATCTTATTACTATATTGGCTAAGACTGCAAACTAGTTTAATTAAATTTACACTGACTTATAATTGCTAATTCCTATACTTCTTCTTATTCCCTAATTGTCCTTAACCTTCCAGTGTTATCTTCATGAAAGAAGTCGCTAACTTTGTTTTATGCGAAAAGTATTTAGATTGATACCCGGCACCTCCACCATAATGACACAAGAAGTCGTGTCCAACCTCATTCCACGTGCAGCAAAGACCGCAACAGAGGTTTGGCTTTGGAGGAGCACTGATGAGCTTATAACTACAAGGAACAAGAGTTACTTAACTTAGATAATTCTCTGATGGTGCATGAAGAGCTTGAACCTCTGTTAGAGATACCTAGTCACACTGCCAAGGAAAGATAAAGGCGCCGCCAAGAAAGACTGCTTTAGAGCAGCTCTTTTCTTTCATAGACGTTTATTTACCACAACACACAACAAACAACACAATAATGAATCACCGCAGAGGATCACTTGTAATCCTCGTTGTGGAAGATCACTTATAATTCTTCCCCTCTTTCTGCCTTCCATTAGTTTTGTTGCTCCGGCACAGCCTATTTCTACCTTACGTATCAGCATTGCATATTCCGCCACTTAGATCTAAAGAAAATAATCATGTACCAGTTACACGGCAAAACAGAATAATAAAATTTATCGGTCAATTGATGTGTTAGTACAAAACAAAAAGTAGTAATACTTGATAAAAAAAACAAAAACATTTAAATTTGAAGATATTATTGAATATCAAGAAAAGAGTTGAAGAAGAAGTACATTTTCCCAAAGACTTATTTACACACATATTGCACTCTAAGTATTTGTAAGTAAACATCGATAATAATAAATTTGAATTGCAAAGTATTAAATTTGTAAAAATTGTGAAATTAAGCGTTATTCTATATCATTTTACGGGGAAAAAAATCAGAATACTTATATAATTAGCTAAAAAAAATCTCACCACATTATCTACGAGTATTATTGAATATGGAATATATGGAATAATCTAGATACATATATTAATGGAATTGAAAAAATGCAATGAAATTTATATATTCGGCTGTAAGGTTTTCGGGGCTCCAATTAAAAGACCAGTATCAATTATGATACTGGTCTTTTAAGGTACGCATTTCAAAATTTAGATAACAGAATATATGTGGATAAATCACTATTTAATTCAAGATTTTAAATAATTTAGTTGATTATGCAAATTTGATAAAAAAAAACAATTTTAATAATAGTAAGTCAACTTCATTCGAGCAAAAAAATTATAACGCCTTCATACCAATAATTTACGCAAGAAAACTCCACAATGTTTGTTGCTAAATGTCAATATTGTACCGCGACGATTGCATTATGTTAGCAGTGGACTATACATTTTGATGATTATATATTGAATACTTTTGCGACATTTCTATAAAATCCAACTTTAACTTTCCATGAAAATTGGGGCTATCCCACAATAGTTATTTGTATCACTATTCCAGAAAATGATATTTTACGAGTGTGAGTGATATTGCGTAGCCGAGACGTTTAGCCGAGGCGAAGCAACACGAGGAATCGCAAAACATTTTCTGGACGTGTAATCCACAAAATTGTTCATGCCAACAAATTTAAATCATTTTTAAAAAGTAAAAAATTACCTAAGTAAAAAATTAACCAAAGTAACTGGGGATTTAATTTTTGTGGTTGGTACCTGTCAGTGATGCACATTTGATTTTCAAATTTAAAATTAAATTGACATTTACCTAGTTTTCTTTTGAAAATAGTAAAGTAATAACTAAACGAATTATGGAAACGCCAGCTCATATAAAGGAAGCAGCTGAAACAGCTATACAGAATTTATTACCTGCAAAATCTGCACCTCGATATTGGAAGGCTTATGACGGTTTTGTAAAATACACCACCACACTTCTAGTGAATTTTTAACAAATGTCACTTTTGTAAGTACTAGGCCGGGAATTTAATGGTCCCGGCGGATTTTGAATCCTGGAAAACCGTCGATAATGGCTGACGGCATGAAAATATATTTTTCGTGTTTTTTTTTCTTTTTACAGTTCTATATGTACGTCCCTCTTCAGAATTAATATAAAAAGATCCTTACTTCTTGTTCAGTAAAGTGATTGTTCATGAATATGTACATAATTAATTAATTTCTCAATATATTTAGACAGTAACAACAGAAAAAAAATCAATCCACTCTTCAATCACCAACAGTTCTAGATAATTTCAAATATTTAAAGTGTTTTTAGTAAATACATCTCTCTTTAAAATCTTATGACATCTATAAAATATAAGTGATTGAAAAATATATATGTATCTATATTATTATTTTTGAATATCTGAAAAGATAGAAATATAAGATTTCAATTACGAAGCAACAACTAGGTGTGAGGTAATACCTACAAGGATTAAAATATATCAATATAAGGACCAGAACATGAAGGAAGATGATCCGTTGTGCATCCAGATTTTTCAGCATCAAGAAGGATACTAAGATCTAAATCAGATGAATGAAGTTTACCCACGTTTATATATTGCCAGAAGGGCAACCAGGCATCCTAATGAAGAAGACTGTAGGCGTATTAGAAGAGATTATGCAGTTACCTATTTTTATTGGAACCAGTAAGCAGAGATTACGTGAGACATAGCTGAAGACTTTGAACAGAACCATTCGGACCTCTGTGTAAAAAGAATCCACTTCCGGACTGTCATATCAAACCAGTACAAAATTCGATAACTATTGCTACTTTTGTAAAAATTCTTATATGCTCGTGAAGAGATAAATAAAATAAAAATATTCAAAACTTACAATTGCCACACAAAACCATTTAATATTCTATTAAGAATTTATAATTATTATTTATACTTGCGTTAAAATATTCATGATAATATATTCATTTCCAAAGGTTTATAGTATTATTATTCATTTAAAATAAAGTATTACCTATAAGAAATATAACAATTTTCAATCATTGATTTTGTTTTAGGAATAAACATAACCTACAATAAAAAAAAATGGTTGTGCTTAAGACCACACGGCAGAAGTGAAAACTTCATCCAGGCGAGGTTAATAATACGAAATACAACTTTTTTTTCGTTCTATATTCATTTACATTTACATGTTCCATTTTCCATTTTCGTTCTATATTACATTTAGAAAATATGTATTTATTATTATTGTGCATACATTATTCTAGTACATTTCGCTCGGTCTGATCAAGTTTTCACTTCAAAAATTCATACGTACGCATGTATATATACAAATAGACAATATGATAAGTCTCATAGGAGTAACCGCGCTGGTCTAATGGTAACGTGCCGGCCTCATACCCGGGCGGCTCGGGATCGCATCTGCACGCGGATAAGAATTTTTCAGAAAATAAAAATACAATATTTCGCGTATTTATTCTAAATTTCAATTTAATTGAAATTAAATACCGCTAGTTAGTGTTATAATACAAAGCCGAGCGTGAAATGGTTGCCGAGCGAGTATAGCAGAGACCGGCAGAGACGCTGCTAATTCAGTAACTGCGCACATGTTATCAAACGTAAGAGTAAATTTCTGCGACCGCCTAAGGCAATGTCTTGCTGTGCAGGGAGGAATTTTGAGCCCATTGTGTAGTTATTGTTATTATTTTCAGAATCCTTTTTTATTTATTTTATTAAAGTTGTTTTTTTAAATTTATTATGGTTGTTTTTCAATTTTATTAGAATTACGCTTTTCTTTGTGTCATGCAGCGTGAACGCAGCTTAAGAATTCTCTGCATCTACTGAAAGGAATAAGAAAAACAAATCCTTGCAACTCGTAAATATTATTTCTGAACGCATTACAAACACCCAAGTCGATGGTTTAATGGTTATTACTAACTTGTATTTGCGATATAATCGTTGTGGTATCGGTCGTCGCCAGCATTGGGACGGACAGTAGGGGTACCACGTTTCCGCGTATTACATGCATTGATCCCCTATTCCTAATGATATTTGACACATGCGGTATATAAATAACGAAAGAAAGAATCTTTTTCATTTAAACACAGAATATGAAGAAATTGTTGAGAATCCAGCAAAAAAAAAAATCTAATTTACAATTAACAAACTGATTTTTTCTAACTTTCATTCTCACAATCCGACTGTCACAAATACCACTGTTGCACCAAAAAATTGAAAATACTTCAGGTTTCCTTACGTCACTGGTGTGTCTGAAAGACTCTCCCGCGTGCTGTCTACAAATGAAATAAAGTAAGGTTCCTATAATTACAACCCAATAAGAAACTTTTTTAGCAGAATATAAAATATGACACCTCTGCCTCTCCAGTCAAAGGTTATTTATCACATCCCTTGCAATGAATGCAATCAAATGTATATAGGTCACATAAAAGTTATATCCGGACCGGAAAGAATAGATGTGCTTTATCCTTACACATGAATAAAAATAATCATACACCCAATTTTGAGAATGTTAAAGTCCTTCAGATAGTAAATAAATAATAATAATAATGCAGAGAGTGTTTGCAAATGGTTGAGATTAACAATAACTCAAACGTCATGAATTTCAGATCTGATACCAACAGTTTGAGTTCAATATATGCTTTTTTGTTAAGTAACTAATTTAATGAGAATGATAACTCAAACATAAATACAGCTCTAAAATAAACATAACCACATTGTGTGGATTTATTGGAATTATTTGATCTCAACAAATTAATATACTTTTCTTAAAAAAATACTAGTAGATTTCCAAATAAAACTTAATGATATGATTACCCCCACAAATTCACAGTATACACAAAACAAACTCTATGTCAACATATGATACATTAAGTATTATCTACACGTTTTCTATCTAATCAAACAAAACAAAACAATATTGTGTATGGCATCACATTTAGAAAAGAGAGATGGACACATATTTGCAGGATGATGTATAATTCCGATACCTAGTAACAAAAATAAGTTACAAGAATTTTCGTGCTTTAAATCAAGTCGTTCTCTTCAAATTTGATAATTAACTTCTCATTAAACACATAAAACTGAAATCAAAGCTGTGTTTTGTATTGCCTTGTTGTTTGTCTGTGCAGATTTTTCTTTTTTTGGATGTGTTGTCAGATGTTTTACTCCGAAATTATCTTTGACATTGCAGTTTTGTTTATCATAAGTTTTAATGGGCACGTAAAAGTCATGCCAACTGGATATGTCAGAACGGATATGTTTGTAACTATCACAAGTATACATATATACGAAAACGTATATGCACATATGTACGTGTTGAGCTACACAACATACACTTAGGTGTCATTACCAACAGCGAACGCACAGACACGTGTTTCGGTCTTTGGGGCCTCTTCAGTGTACGTGGTGCTGTTGGCAATGATCCACGACTAAAATCGTGTCGTATGTCCGTTGAACCGCAAAGTGCCGGTGAGTAAAGTCCCTAGATATATAAAGTACCGTAATTACCTCCATTTTGGCGCCAAAGATGCGGGAAATTGAAAAATCTCTCAGTTTTTTTTAACTTTACAAAAATACAATAGTTGTCAAACAATATGTCAAAAATGTATTCAAGTTGTAAAATAGCTTATTGATTTCCTGACAAAATACGAATGTTTTCTAATTAAAATTTAGAAAAATATAATTGTGATTGTGATCGTGTCGTTGCTAAAGAGGACCAATCGAAAAGCAGCAAGCTAGTGTATATGTGTGTGCATGATTTTTATTATTTATTATTCAACAGAAAATCCAAGTATAGAATAAATGTACAATAGAAAAGACAAAAAATATATATTAAAAAGGTAATACATATAAATAACAAAATATAGAACTAAAAATAAGAGTAGATACATATAAATATATATTAATAAGTTTGAGTATTTGTTATTCATTATTAAAGTAAAGATTTCAAACACGGTTTCTTGTCATCTTTCATTCATTCAACAAATTATGATCTGCTATAATATATCTTACTGGCACATCTTCATGGACTATTTCTTCATTTAATGGAATATCTGCAGTTAAGCACATGTTATGTAATACAGAACATGCATTTACAATAGTGCCCCTAAATTCGGGGTTATACTTAGAGCTCCTCTCCTTTAATGAGCAGAGAAATCGGGTTTTCAACAAACCAATGCAGCGTTCAATACAATTTCTAGTCTGAACTGTGAGCTCTATTATACCTTCCTTTAAGAGAATTTGGTAGAGTATCTGGCACAGGTGTTAACAAATACGGTTGTAGAGGATATCCAGAGTCACCTAACAACCAAGAATTTGTTTCACCCATTAAATATTTCTCCGTTAAAAATGCCTGAATAGCAGAATGGCGCCATATAAATGCATCATGAGTACCCCCAGCATGCTAAAATTTGTACTTTAGCTGCTTTTAATTCATTTTGTAGACATTTCAACTGATCATTTTCATTTTGCTCAATATAGATGTTCGATGATGTACCTGAAATAATATAGGAGTATAATAATTTTATCATAATTTTTTACTAGATAAATTTCAGCAGAAATTAAGAATTACTAAATAACTACTTGCATGTCATGCATTTAACTATATAGATGAACAGTGTCTGTAGTATTAATGATTATGATGTTGAATGTTCTACTAACCAGAGTGTAGTGCAGAATTTGTTTCTAAATGTTCTTGATCCTGATTGGTAACAATCGGAGAAGTTGTCGCATTAGCAGTCGGGGTCTGCAACATTTGCAATTAAATATGATTAACAATTGGAACAGGACAAAAGGCATCTTAACTAATAGTTCTCGTTTGATTCCTTGATTTCGTGGAAAGTCAGCTATTGCAATAGTTTTAATTGCACTTTCTTTTAACAACTTCCGATTATCCAACCTGTTTAATTCGAATTGGTCAAGTTCGAAGTGTGCCTGAAAATTGCAAAAAAAAACATCTTCACATTAGGTAACATTCTGCAAGTGAACAAGAATATGAAAGAATTGAGCAAATACCTATAGGATACTTACCTCACATAACAAAGCTCGTTCAGGCAAGTCAACTCGATTGAATGCAATCCATGCTTTACGCCGATCATCATTATTTGATGTTGGTATTCGAAAAAACCGAAATCCGTTCTCGCCACGGTTTCGACATCCACTCAAACAACAACTGAGCATGGTTCCAACGCACATAATAACGTAATAACCTTACTCTTTATATCATTATGTCAACAGCGATCAGCTGATTGCTCCGCGTGTCCAGACACTACCAACTCAATCACTAAAGTCCGCAAAAGTCACCAAATCACTGCCATTTTGGCGCCGTTATAATGGGACAAACCAATTGCGGTACTTTATTATCTAGGGACTTTACCGGTGAGAATATCTCAGCGACATCTGTCATCCAAGCGCGACAGCGAACACGACAGTTTCATCTTTACACATTGTGCATAAGACAAAACCTGTATGATAAATGTGTATCTCCGCTTATAAGGCCAATAGGTGGCACCACCATATCACAAATAAATAGGATATGAAATACATGAATGTGTAACGTCACAGCCGTCTTTACTTACAAGCCATGAAGTTAAATTTGGCAACACCGCCTAGTTGCCCTCAAGTGGGTCTACTCGTGGACTTTAGCAGGTGCTGAAAGTGAGATAGATTAACCGCGTACCTAATCTAAAATAGGTTTTTTGGTAGGTAATTCTTTCTTTAAATTTAGGTAGGTAGGTATAATGTGACGAAGAAAGGATGTATAAAAGGGAAACGTATAAAAACATTATTAATATTTCAACATTTTTAATAATATTCGCTAATTGTTCAAAGTGATAATTTTCTCGTTTGACCACTTTTTTTGGTGACATACACTATTTTTATTTCTGCTATAATTATTTAACACTATATTACTCATTGGTGTTCCACATTCACATACAACATTAAAATCAATATAAAAGTTATCAGACTTTATACACTTTTAATTGCTAATGAGGTTAATATCTTTTGATGATTATTTTTTGCTCAAGAATTGTTTTTCAATTTCTATATTTTTTGTTATAAAAGCAAATATTGCACATAAGTGAAAATACAAATAACCTACTTCATCAGTCCTCCTCTCTGCAGATAACCACAATAAGCATCACCAAACAAAGCACCATTACTTTTCACTGCCAAATTTGTACTATTCACACACTTAATTTTAATTTTAATTGAATAAACAGCATAACCACTATGTATGCTTGCTAACAAATTTTCTAATAGAGACCAACGAGTCAACTTACGGGTTTCAGGTAACACCCACATAAGATTATTTGATGCTAATTCGGTATTATTAACGTAAACTGTACCTATACACTATTTATTAATAACGATACTTGAAACCATTTTTCCACTTTCACCTTCCTTGTCTTTATATGACTCAAACCGTTGAATTTCACCTTCATCAAAATGTTTACAGCAAACCACTGAATTCCCTGTGGTGACGAAATTTTCTCTA
Organism: Amphimallon solstitiale; assembly: GCA_963170755.1. Classification (NCBI taxonomy): domain Eukaryota; kingdom Metazoa; phylum Arthropoda; class Insecta; order Coleoptera; family Scarabaeidae; genus Amphimallon; species Amphimallon solstitiale. The sequence goes on from OY720675.1 coordinate 206,335,796, forward strand.
TTAATTGCTCGTAACCACTTTTTACGTAAGTAATTTTCCTTTGAAAATGAAAAGGTTGTTTGTAGATCTTCCTGTTCAAGTGTATGTTGTAGTTCGATTTACACAATGAGAAACAGCACAATCATGGCATCTAAAACATCACACAGTTGTAAAAAAATGAACAAAACTAGTAAATGTATATTGTTCTTACCTTCTCCAAATGTATTTGTTAATCAAACTTATAAACAGCAAACAAATGATTGCAAAGAACGTGTTGACACTTTGAGGTTATCTTTAATACTGTTATCGGCCACATTTACGAAAATATGAATTGTTTACCCATAGGTACTTCCCGAGATTGATTTTAACTTTGTAAATACTTCTTCTCAAATGTTTTTGATTCAAACTCACGTAAACTTTAGCTAATAAACGTGACATGCATATCATATGCACATGGTCTTACATAGAACGCATAGAACAACATAGAATGAGACCCACACGGGCAGTTGCCAAATCTCCAACTTCATGGCTTGTAAGTAGAGACGGCTGTGGTAACGTACATTAACGGATAAATAACTATCACAAGTATATATATATATATATATATATATATATACATTTATACGAAAACGTATATGCACATATGTACTATCGTGAGCAAATGAAAGTAAACGCACTATTTTAGTTGCGTAAATTTTACTACTTCTAATTTCAAATTGTCAAGCTAATGTCATTAATGTTATGATTAAATGCCATTAATGTGAAAATGTGACCCAATTAAAAACAATAACACTTCAAAAGTACAGTTAACATTAGGTAAATTTTGAAATTTCAGCATACCAACATAATAAACTGTTCACTTTCATTTACTCACGATAGTACGTGCTGTACGTGTGCTGGTAAAACTCGAAAAGTAGTCAGTCGATTGACTTGAAATTTTGACACGACGTTGCATTTGAATACGCGAATCATTTTATGGTAAAATAAAATGTTGAGTTTGAGTTCAATATATGCTTTTTTGTTAAATAACGAATTTAATACTTTTATTTACTTTGCCAATCATTTCATATCAGACTGAGTCACAGCGAAGCGTGGCTGGGTTTAGCTAATATATAAATAAATAAATAAAAATCATACTATTTAAGACCTACCGTCGTAATATGTTTCTATTGATCTTATTATTCACATGATTTAAATTTGACTTTTAAGCAACAAGATGGCGACTACTAGACCGAGCGCCGGCAGTTAAGAGTCGCATGCGGGACGCTGCTAAGCCTAACATTAGCGACTCCGTAACTCCCTAAACGCACTTTTAAGCTAACGTCACCAGCAGCGAATGCTTTGGTAATAACATCAGTAACTAGTCAATAGATAGAAAGAAATACTTAGCGTGGAAAGCAATCGTAACGCTGCAACGGTCATATTTAAAAACAGTTTCTAGAAAAACACTCCTCGTATTATTAATAATTAATTTCTAGACATGACAATTTTTTTCTCTTGATTCATAGATTATGTTATAAAGTTAAACTCATCATGTTACAACACACTTCTAAATTCATTCAAAAGATTCTGTTAAAATTCGTCATTGAAATATCTCTAATGCCTCTTCAATTTAACCATATAACTAATTAGTTAAAGTCTATTTAACCACTTAATCGCAATAGGCTTATTAAAAGTGCTTCCTAATCCGTTTATGAATCTAGTCTGAATTTAATAAAATGAGCACACCTTTCCTTCGCTTTCCCGTTTACGTTTTAATTTACGCTGATGTAATTTTTTAATTCTCTGATTTATGTTTCCTAAGATTAGTACGCCCTTTTCTTGTCCTACACATTTAACACTACGCGAACTCGGAGTACAGCCGCTCGTACGAAAACACTACAGCTTGCAAACATTATTAACAATAAATTATTGCCCCCTTTTAAAGAGCGAGGATATAATTCACGCCTTCGTTATATATACCAGCCAAAAAAAAAAAAAAGGGCTGAGCATCGTCAATATCTAGTGAAATGAATGCTTTCGCGAAAACTCACGCACAGATTTATAGCTTTTTAGCTCATATTAACAGCTTAATTTCTCAAATTTTAGTAATATCGCGTCAGGTTATATCACAAATGATATATGGAACTCAGTGCATCTATTGATGGTGAATGTAATTTATTTAATAAATATTTTTAATAAATATTTTCATTTTCAGTGTTTGATAAACCAGACAACATTTGTAATACTGCTTCATTGAAACTTAAAATTCGCAAGAGATTCATCTTAAGAATTTGTAAGAAATTTCTTATCAATATATAATAAATGGCGCATTTTACTTTCTTCGTAGTATAAGGAAGTATTGTGATGATGAAAATTTTCGACCTCGAGATTTTTGTAGATGTCCACGTTTTGAAGTCCCCTGATACCGAAAAAGTGGTTTTTAAAAAATGTCTCTCTCTCTCTCTCTCTCTCTCTCTCTCTCTCTCTCTCTCTCTCTCTCTCTCTCTCTCTCTCTCTCTCTCTCTCTCTCTCTCTCTCTCTCTCTGTGTGTGTGTGTGTGTGTGTGACCACGATAGCGGTCAAACCGCTGTAGGTATCAATTCCAAATTTTGTATTTATGTGTATAATCTCCCTCTTGAGATCTGGTTAGTTTTTCACTACAATCGGTAGACCGGAAGTAGCAGTTTACTTCAGCGAAAAAATCGAATTTTGCCAATATTTCGTCAACTACTAAATTTAAACAAATTTATAAAGAATTCATATATACCTAAAATTAAAATTGAGAATAATTTTATTTAAAAAGTTTTTCGAAATTCCTACCGGAAGTAGGTCTTTTACTCTTATCGAAAATCAGTTTTTTGCTAATATCTCGCAAGTCATGCTTTCTAGGTAGGTACATTACGAGTATAAAAGTATTTAGATTATAATTTTAAATGTCTTTTGTATAAAAAAACATTTCAAAATTCGGACCGGAAGTACCACTTTTACTCTTATCGAATAGGGATTTTTGCAAATATGTCGTAAATTATGCATTCTATATATATTTATTAAGAGTACAAAAGTATTTAGAGTTGGATTTGCAATATTTTTTGTATACGCGAAATTTTAAAATTCGGACCGGAAGTAGCAATTTTACTCTTAGCGAGTAGCACTTTTTTTCGAATATTTTGCAAACTATGCATTCTATAGCGATTTATTGAGAGAATGAAAGTACTTAGAATAGGATTTTGAATAAGTTTTATATAAAAAAATTCTTAAAATTGTATAGTTTGAAACGCTCATACGTATAAGTCGTATGGTGGCCACACCTCATTTTTAATAAGGTATTCGAGAGTCTCAAACGTATAATTCGCTTAAAAGAATCGTGATGAATATATGTATATTGTATTGCATGTAAACAATTACCTTAACAACAATAGTATATTTTTGCATTAATATGTGTACATTTTGTTTAGTTTTTTCGCTCATTTTGTTGAAAAATTTTAGCAACTAATTAGAAACACCAACACTCAAACAATGTGCTGAATTTAAAAAATATACGTAATAACTAGCGAATGTCTGATGAAGGTTTAAAAGGAAAACCAAAATGCTGGAATAAAGTTAATTATATTTAAAGATACTAGAACCCCTAATTCTGTTGATTTCATACAGAAAATCGATGATTGCGTATTAAATATATAATTATTCGTAACCAATATATTTAAATGTAGTAAATTACACTAATCTGTCATAATGACAAATCATGGCGTGAAGGTTTCATTGATTAAAAGTAGTAAATTAGTATATCATACTGAAAAAACTAATAAGTTAGAAACACATGTCTATGACAGCCACCCACGAAATAGTTTACATTTTTTGTTTGATTAACATAATTCCACGTTATCATCATCCTCTTTTTTGTCTCCAAACACATATGTCCGTATTGTTACCATATGGTGAAGTTGAATGTCATCCGTGATAGATCTAGGATTTTTTGGTGAAACTACATGGTCAGCATTGCCTACCATGCGCCATCTTGTGAAGTTGAAGATACGTATAAAACTAATTTAAAAGGCAATCTGTAGCTTATTATCAAATATTGTAATTAATGACAAAAATAGGAAGACGGACTGTCATTTGACTATGGTGCCAGAGGACCCTCACTTTATTGGGAACAAAAACCAACTTCGCCACTTGGCAGACAATGCCGACCTAAGCATAACAAAACAACGAAAGATAATAATGCCGAACTATTATGTAACTTTGATTCAATTGCTAAGTAAGTTGTTGTCTTCAATTAACTGACAGAAGCTATGTGAGATTCCTTTTTGTCAATAGCCATTACTATGCGTAAAGTCTTGCATATATACATATATTTATATGTGTATATACAGGATGTTCCTAAATATCATGTACATAAGGAAGGGGGTAACTATTTGGTTTATTTTGTGCCTAAAATTTCATATAAACATAGGTCTGCAAACGCTTCGTTACCAATATGCAGGGTGTTGAAATTTCAAGAATTTTTCACTTTTTACTGTATAGCTCCTGCAGTTTTTGAGATATTTTGTTCAAATTGGGAAAGTAGGTTACGCTATAAGGCCTGCATCATTAGCCATGCCAAATGATTATGAAAATCTACAGGGTAATAATTTTTTCGGGGTCATGCCCTCTTTTCTCACCCTGAACTTTTTTGCGATGCGCCACTGCTAGATTCTAAAATACGCAATAAATTTTCTGTCTTGTTTAGAAACTTTTTGATCTCTTTTATTTTTTTCTTATCTCTGACCGTTATCGAGAAAAAAAATAGAAAACAATTTTCTGTAATTCGCCAGAGAAAATTAAATTTTTTAAAATGGTCTAGCAGGCTCTGGCTTTATTCAGATAATCACTTGAGTTTATTAATTTGACAATTGACATTAGAAATCGTAAAAAAACTGCAGGAGCTATACAGTAAAAAGTGAAAAATTCTTGAAATTTCAACACCCTGCATATTGGTAACGAAGCGTTTGCAGACCTATGTTTATATGAAATTTTAGGCACAAAATAAACCAAATAGTTACCCCCTTCCTTATGTACATGATATTTAGGAACACCCTGTATGTATAGACTTTACGCTTCATCATTTGCCACTACTACCAAGAAGATATTCATTTTTTCAATACATTTGTATATTTGGCAAAGAATTTTAATATACTATATTTATATATATATGTATGAAAAGAAAGAGAATAATAACGGGTAAATTCGGCTGTAGAGCAACCGTAGACTCGTGTTTCTGACTATTGGTCGTCATCAGTACGGTGTAGCCAAGGAATAAGGTGGGTTTACCTTGGAGATTTAAGCTATACGGAAGACCATCAGGTGAAAGACTCCCATTTGTAGCTTCAGCTAGAAGATCCTCAAATTTGAAGACAACAACTAACGTCGCCACGAGGAAGATTAATGCCAACCTGGTTGCCATCCGAGACCCAGGAAAGATATCTTTCCTGGGTCTCGGATGGCACGAAATTCATTTAATTAAGAAATTGAGATCAATGTTATCGCATGTTCAAGGTCATTCATTTTCTTAGCAAGTATAAAAAACATCGAAGATTCTCACACTAAGTGGATGCTATAGTATTATCCTGGTCAAAAATGAGAAACTATCCATTCTTAATAGTAATTTTTCGATTATCTTGTACAGTTCTCCGTGAAAAGTCGAAATAATTTATTAAAATAGTATGCTAAATTTTAAAGACATTATCACATCCAATTCAAATTGTTACAAATTTATTCGGAATGCCTGCGAATTAAGGAAATCAAAAGAAACAAAATATATAATTCATTCAAATAGAATCGAGAAATGTTCTCCTAAGACAAACACAAATTACAATGAAGGGCCGACTAATTGCACTTCATACTTGTTAGAGGATTGAGTGTCGTCGACGAGAACAGGAAGAGTTTTCGACTTATTATATTGGCTTTGATTTATGTTGATTCAATTATTTCGTCAGAGAGGCGGAAGTGGTGTGCGGTAGAACACCATAGCAACATCGTATGCTCACTCTCAGTTCAAAGCTCGTACTTTCCGCAAAACTTTCTGCGAAGATTTTCAAGTTTGAGGTATCAAGTCAATATCGTACGCCGTTATAATAAAAACGCTAAATCTGAAGCGAGTTTTCGCAATATAAGCTAGGCGAACCGCACCGTCTCAAGTGTCAAATATTGCGATTTGAACATTCACGTTTGAGGGAAACGTACGACTGTATACGAGGAAAATTTTATTATTATTGTTACCGAAAAGTTATGGTCGGTAACCGACTGTTTTTGAATGAAAACGTCAGGAAAGAAATAAATCTCGCGTACTATGAAATTTATTTTCGCGAAAACCATGAAGAATGTGAATAAAGATTTCAAATAACTCCGAGAGTTCTTAGCACAGAATAAAAAGTAATCCACGCGGTCTTTCTGCCTCATTTCTTGGAGCATGAAGAATTTTAGAAATATGTCATCGATATTAAAAAGAGAAATACATGACAAATAAAGTGTCTACGTAAGGACTTACTTATTTGAAAGTCTAATGGCTGAACATATATAGAACAATAAATTGAACAAAGCTAGAACGAAAATGGCTTTTATTAAATTACACGAGTCAATTTCGTCTGTTTTGACAAATTCGAGGGAACACGGTCACAAGTATATTTTAATTTTTCACGCGCTCTGCGATATTAAAATATGCATTTGCGCGCGTTGAATAGAAGAAAGTGCGGGCTTTTTAACTGTTCCTTTCCCTATACGTCGTAGTAAAGAGTCCCTTATGAGGAGATAGCTTCAGAAAATTGGGCACGTTGAAAATGCAACTTTTGAGTTTCTCCGCAAATATCTAGCGATCCAACAATGTTATAAAGCCCAAATTTTAGCGGTAATTAGCTCGGACATTTGCCTTCACAGGACGATCGGTCGGAACGGGCTACCTATACAGGGTGTTGCACAATTTAGAGAAGTATCATCCGTTGCACGGTACTATCTCTGACCCGGACTTTCTCACGTCATTGTTAAAAACCGACTTCAGCTAATATTAAGGAGAATAAGTCTTGTTTACATTACTTTAGCAAAGATTTTACTGTTAAAAGATAGCATATAAATTACATTATTTTTCAGGAGCACAATATTCACAATTCTTTAGTCAAGAAAAAATAATAGTTCATAGAGCTGTCTCAGTAAGAAGATGTATTTAAAATTTGGAAGGTACATATTTTTTTAATGAAACTCTTTGAAATTTCCTTTTTGTACTCACCGCCTGTAAAGTGACATTTGGCGCATGTGTAGCTCGACTGGGAAATACGTTTTCCCGGTTGAGGCGACTGTAAAAATTGAAAAAAAAACACTGGCACTTTGGGACATTTAAAAAAAAATCTAACTTGGTAGTAATAAAATTTAGTCTATAAAATACTACTTCCCTCCACTATTCTTCACTAAAACGGGGAAATAGGAGTAATAATTAAAAATTCTTCCAAAAAAATTGTGGTGCCATCTATTTGACGACATTTTAAGCGACATCTTAAGCAAGATTCAAGCGCCATCTATTTGAACCACATCCACATTCATATTGGCAGTTCGGAATTGTTTGTATTTAAACCAAAAAACGCAATAAATGTACTATAAATTTATAAGTATAAGAATAAATACCTCATGTTTGCCATAGAATATAATAACTTAATTTTAGGGAAAGGTGAAATTAATTAGGTGCCTAATCTATCTTAAGTTAGGTATGATACCAATGACATTAATCAATAATATTTTTTTAATTTAATGTTCGTACAAAAAATATTGTACAAACCACTTGCGTGAAGACATCTTCCACGCATTCGCGCAATTAAAAGCACTCGCTTCCTGCGGTCGCTCGTGCTTACAATGTGCGCTCATGCGGGAAAATAGTCTTCCCGCACTTGGTTCGTAAATAACTACTGATTAGTAATTTGTAAATTCGACATGAAGTAAAATATATGCCAAATGGACTGTCCATGTACGTACATGAGATATAAATTACATTATACATACATCATACATTATACATACATACATTATCGTTAACAGTTATGTAACCTTTCGACATAATTGCAAAACAATTTCTAGATTAAACGCGGTTGTACTTCGTGAATATTGAGTTTTATTTCTTTCATGACTTATTGATTCGCTTCAGAGTGAATCACATAGATTCTCTTTTCAAATTACCCGCGAGGAAAAAGTCGAAAAATGTTAAATTCCAATTTCTCGGAGGCTAAAAGCGAAAGATAGCACTACCTGGAAATTTCCTTGGTAATATGTCATTGTTCTGCATACAATGCGACAGGTCGCGTCATCATGTTGAATGTACATGTCATGTGCTTCAACTGTAACCAATTCGAATATAGTTTGCATAAAGACAGAACAGTAGTGAGTGGTGTAATGGACGTTATCAATTATATATACATGCTTGATTTGATTAGAGAAATTGTGTAGAATGAATATGCTGGACTCAAGTGGACCATGAAATATTACTGCAGAAACTAGTACGTTACGGAGTTAGAAGAATGCCTCTTGACATTCTCAAATATTACAAAACAAATAGAGTGCAATTCGTGGAATAGAGTGGTGAGAAATTTTAAATGCATCCAGCAATCTTCGGAGATCCGCAAGGCTCAATATAGAGACCATTATTATTCATCTTTTTATAAATGATATTACGGAATACCTTTGTGCTAAAGTATGGTTTTATGCAGATGACACTTTAATTTTAACAAATGGAAAGGAACGAATTGAAGCACAACAAAAATGAATATCAGCAATAAGAACATGAAAGGAATGATTCATTGCGAAAAAAACTTTAACTAAACTCAGAAAAAATTCAAGAGGTTGTCTTCACATCTAAACCAAACAGAAAAAAACTCATACATCAAAATTAGTTCGCCTCTCTTTGGATGATTATTTAAAATGGACACAGCAAATTGATCAATTATCAAAAAGACTAACATCTTTTTAATAGTGAAAAACTGACACTCCATGAATAAATTTATTGCTTATACACATAGATGCATAAGCATATATGTATGTAATATAATTTTGTTTTTCTTGTTTTCCTGTTTATATTGTATTGACAATGCTGTATTGTGATACTTTATATATGACAATATATTGTAAAGATTATTTACATCAATAAATATTTTATTATTGTTATTAAGTCCCTTTAGAAAAGGATTTTGAACATACCATTCCTACACAGAACTTCAAACTATCATTTTTTCAGAATACATCTAAAGTTCTTGCATAATATGCGGGCGGATTGGTGAGCAAATTCGAAAATTCTGTGTGTTGACGTAGCCTTTGATATGAAAATTTGCCTCATCACTAAAGATGATCTTCTTGTGGAATATTTTGTTGACTTACTGCAATGCTGTTTCAAGATCTAGCTGAAGAATTTCTAGTTTATAGTCAGTGAGTTTCTTGAGTTGCTTCCTAGCTGCAATGCCGAATGTTGGTATTGGTATGTTCCGCGATACTGGCTCACAGTCTTTCTACAGTGAGTAAGATTCATAAAAATTTCAAAAAGAAAGGTTGTTCAAAATTGCCCTCGAAAGGGGCGTCTCAAGACCACTGAAGACATTCAACTCAATATATTACTATCAGCAAAGGAAACTCTAAATTCAGCAAAACAATAGCTTGCTTGAGAATTTAATGTGATCTAGAATACAAGAAGTTATACTGTTTGAAACACAAAGTTCATCCTCACAATATCTGTTTAGTCCATGAGCTATCTGAATACGACTTCTACCAGGGTATACAATTTTGCAAACAACTCATTCCCATGCGTAATAAAGATTCGTTTTTTATCGGAGAAATCGTAATACGTGACAACATGGCATCCCTACTTTCCTCTCCAATGCCAGCGCGACCGATACAAGCTCAAGATAGAGTTAGCAGTAACTGTTGGACCCGTGACTTGGGTGTTTGTAATGCGTTCAGAAATAATATTTACGCGTTGCAAGGATTTATTTTCCTTTCAGTAAATGCAGAGAATTATTAAGCTGCGTTCACGCTGCATGACACAAACAAAAGTGTAATTCTAATAAAATTAAAAATAAGTAAATAAAAAAGGATTCTGAAAATAATAATATATTACTAGATCAGGAGATCGCGGCGGCCATTTGATGTTTCCCGTTCCAGTAATAAGACGGCTTTCGCAGACTAGATCGCAACGTGTTCGCAGCTCAAGATTGAATGTAAAATCTGGTGGGGAGATCGGACGAAATCGTTGTATGTCGATTGTTGCCGGGATTGGTGACGGACACGTTGCCACGTATTATTTGTATACGTATAAATCGCACGTAAACATTGAATCCCTATAGCTAATGAAAATTGACACATACGGTATATACCGCTTGTGTCAAGAAACATTAGCCATAGCGGATCTGTGTAAACGTATATATGTATGTGCAATGTATAGACACCGCGCTGGAACGTATTACAAATATACGTATAAACCGATTCGCTATGGCTAATGGTTATTGACACAACCGGTATTGCGCATACCAAAATCCACAATTATTCGAGGAGTACCAACTTATTATCCTCAAAAACTAAATATGTGGCCTGGAATAATTGAAATCCGAATTTTAAGGCATTTTTCTTCTATAGTAGCCTGACTGGAGAAATTTATCATTAGTAGACATTTTTTGCAAACAATTGGAATCCTGACTTGCCTTGCCAAAGGATATGGTTACAATAATACAATAACATGGAGCTCCTCCTCACTAAATCACTCAGTATCCATGTAGCTCATAGAATGTGTTTTACTATTCGACGTCTAGAGTTAATGCTATACCGAGATCGCCGCTGTACAGCAACTGTAGTTATTGCAATACCATTTGCAGGGATGATTTGGATATTCATTTTTCAGCACTATCGCTACTAACTAGCAATTGCTTTTGTTGATGGCTACTTTGTGGTGAAAGAAAGGGATGTCGTGTAGCTGTATAGGTCATCCAAACTAAAACTTATAAATTATTTCCTGTGAGATTACCTAAAAAGTAATATATATGCAACCCAACCTAAACATTTGGAAGAATTGCGACAACGAATAATTAACGGATTAGGAAAATTACTCCTGAAATAGTAGAAAATGTTCCAAACGAATTTCATTATCGTTTGTGATATCACAGGATATTCAAGGACAAAATATTCAACATTTATTGACTTTTAGTTGCCTCCAAAATTAAAGTTTGCTTTGTTTTTTAATAATAAATACTGCTTTTCTATAGACTTATTCAACATGCAATTTTGGAATTAAAAAAAAATTATGAAAATTTTTCTTAGTTCATAAAAAAGACCTAGATACTATCAACAGGAAGCCTTTAAAAAAAAATGAGGTGTGAGGCGACCACACGACTTTCTTATACGTATGGGCGTTACAAATTATACAAAATTGTTCTAAATTGTTTTATCTTCTTGGAAAAATAAATCAAATTTTAAGAATTTTATATATAAAATTTATTCAAAATCCTATTATAAGTACTTCTATTCTCTTAATAAATCTCTATAGAATGCATACTTTGCGAGATATTCGAAAGAAGTGCTGCTCGCTAAGAGTAAAAGTGTTACTTCCGGTCTGAATTTTGAAATTTCATTTATACAAAAAATATTAAATAGTTAATTGATGAGGCTGATACATGTTGAAACTCCATATTTAACTGAATAAATAAAATACGTAAACTTAGTTTCAAAAATTATTTAATGATATCACTACAATTGTTACAATGCTATAATTTATAAAATACCCCCACTCATATCCCATACTTTTGTGACACTATATATTATGTTGTAATAATTTTCTATATTCAGTTACTCATCACCTGATGAAGCCAAAGTTTGGCGAAACGATATTGTAGTGATATTATTAAATAATTTTTGAAAGTAAGTTTACGTATTTTATTTATTCAGACAAAAAATATTCTAAATCCAGCTGTATATACGCTTGTACTCTTGATAAATATATACAGAATGCATAATTTACGACATATATGCAAAAAGTCGCTAATCGGTAAGAGTCCGAATTTTGAAATTTTTTTTATTCAAAAGTTGTTGAAAATTAAGTTCTAAATACTTTTGTACTCTTAACATACTAAAAAGCATGCCTGGCGAAATATTCGCAAAAAACTGATTTTCGATAAGAGGAATTTCGAAAAACTTTTTTAATAAAATTCTTCTCAAATTTAATTTTGAGTACATATAAACTCGTTTAAACTTAGAAGTTGACGAATAATTGGCAAAATTTAATTTTTTCACTGAAATAAAATACTACTTTCGGTCCGCCGATTTTACTAAAAATCTAATCAGTTCTCAAGAGGGAGATTATATTGCTAAATACAAGATTTGGAATTGATATCTATAGCGGTTTGACCGCTATCGTGGTCACACAGACACACACACACACTGATATATACACACAGAGAGAGAGAGAGGCAAAAATTTTTTAGAAAACCACTTTTTCGGAATCAGGGGACTTCAAAACGTGGACATCTGCAAAAATCTCGAAGTCGAAAATTTTCATCGTCACAATACTTCCTTATACTACGTATAAGAAAGTAATACTAATTCATCTTTCTTAATGTTTTTCCACATATACACTACTTCTTTATTTAGGTATTTCTAGAATGTGTATGTAATATATGTATTTTTAATATTTCACTCTGTCAATATTTTTTTTATAATCCTTTGCATTAAAATTAATAATAATAATAAGAACTAATTAATATTGGCCTGTCAATGCATATGCTTCTTAAAAGAGTTATCTATTCAGTCCAGTATCATTGTATTGTATAGAATAGAAGCATCAAGGTCAGCCATGATCCGATGCCTAAGTCTGTCATCAATATTATTAACATGTCAAAAAAATATTAAACCGTGCAGCAAAAAAGAATAAAGATATTCTTTTAATACCTACCTTAATTAAACATTCCAAACTGAAATTCATTAACTCGGGAGCGTAAATATTCGCAATTATTGAAATCCTTTATCGATTAATAACCAAGGCTTTAACGTATGTTTAATTAAAAAAAAATGAATAAAATTCAGTCATGTCATTGTGAAACAAATCTCCTTCACTTTCATCAATACTTGTTATAAATAGCAAAAGAAGTGCCACAATGAAGTATACAAATAATTGTTTTCCTTATTTAGTTCCACTAGTCGGTGGAAAAGGTTAGCACGAACAAACTTTGAGTAATGGTAACTTAGTACCTTTGATTTATCATCAAAATGATAGATATAGAAAAACAATCACATAAATGAAAAGTTTTTAAGCCATGATATTCTCTATAAAATAAATGTGCGGATATCAAAATTTAAAATAATTATTTATGTATTCACGGTGGGTCATTAAATATATACCAGCCTGATGTGACTAAATGTACAATTTAAGAAGAAATATACTAAGATTCTATGAAGCGCAAAAGTGCCAAGAACCCTTATGTTATCGCCCCCATCCTTCCTTCTCATATTGCACCTGAAAATAACACTGAAAAGTTACTTCGCAAATTTGAATCCAATAGAAGAAAGAATTATAAGAAATACTCAAAAAGGCCCCTTGCCGGCTGCACATAGTCTTCAGAACGACGTAATAATTCTTGGACGGGACTTTGAAAAACCCGCCGCACCTGGTACTTATATATAATATGCTGGAGATGCTATCTGTACCGGAACTTTTTAGTCCTAGAATTTTCTACACATGTATTTTAAGTAGGTAAAATGATGAAACAAAAACTGATTTGAACGACATAAAGAAATGCATACCGCTCTTTAAGGCAAGAATAAATATGTCAACAACACTTACATTATCGCCGTTGGTGACAATTTCGAAAACATTTATTAAGAAACCATTGGTTACAATACTTCGTAAATTTGATTTGGACCACCTAACAGATTAAATTTGTTACTCGTTTTGTAATATGACCCAGTGAACTGCCTAGGCCTGTATAAAAGGTGGTTACACATATGCAACAGAACAGCGTAACGCAACATTCTCGCGTATCAAGTGCGGACGCAACCTCGCAACAGCGTAACATCGTAACATAACGGCGTCCCAACATTTGTCGATTTTTCGCCGTCGCATCAATGAAATGTTATTCGTCCACGTTGCGCCACATGTTTGCATGTCTAGACTTGCCTTGCTAATATGGGAGGATGCGACGACATAATGTTCGCGATGATATGCGACGATGTTTTCTTGCACTACAAAACCTCATCACATCGTAACTTCCTCGGGCAACTAAAAATGTTGCGCGACGGAGTTCGGTACAATGTTCTGTTGCATGTCTTTAGCCACCTTTGGGAATTATTAGGACGTTATGAAACTTGTATGCAATGCTAGCATCAATCGTATTTGACAATGAGGGTAATGGTATAAGGGCTGTTCTCGTATTTGCGGTTTAAAGTGCAGAACCTAAAGCAGTTTTTGATGTTTAAAACACGTTTCTGCCAACATGACATTTACCCACATAACGGGGAAATTATCTCTATTGAAATGCTTCCCATACTGGTAATGCCTATTATATACAGGGTGCCCCACCGAAAACGAAACAGATTGAATATCTCGAAGCAGAAAATTTGTTTGAAAAAACGCAAAAACAGGTCGACTTTTGATCCAAGGGGGACACCCTTCCATCATATCTTCAACTGTGATACGTCATTCCCCTGTATAAGTAGCAGGTGCGGTGGGTTGATCAAACTCTAGTACAAGAAAGGCAAGCATTTTAAATATTTGTTATAATTGTATTACTTTTTTAACATTTCCTTTCTCGAAATTTATCAGGACTCCGAGCATATTATTATGTGTCTGCTACCTGCAATCGTTTTCGACAAAAAAGAAATTAGAATGCAACTTCACGAAGACGGGATGGGGTGATGGTATCGATATCTAAAAGAGTTTTTATGTTTGGTTATATTAATTTTCATATTATCATTGTATCTACTCAAATAACGGAATAATTTAATTATCTAGAATAACACACTTGGCAATATTTCACAAAGTTTGATTAGAACATATTGCTGTGACCCTTACATTTTGAAAATGATAGAATTAAGTATTAATATAGTTATAAAATAAGAGCGAGAATTTGTTTAAATATTTTTTTAAAGTTAGATAGCTAAGACTATAATATATGCACATAAGTAAAATGGGTTGCTAACCCTAAGGATGAATTCCTTTATTAAAAGTTATGGTAAATAAAATACACATATAGTTATTAGTACACTTTAATTAAGAAAGCTTAAATGTTAGATTTATAAAGCCAAGTAAGATATGATACACATCCTAAATAAACTGGAAGGCTTTAATTTGTCAAAATGACACATTAAATGCTACTATACGAACAAAATAAAAACAGATGTTCTCGAGAAAATGACATAATCTTGAATAAAGACATAAATGTGACTCGAGCAATAAAAGTAAAAGATCCCAGTAAATACGTACACTTGAAGAAAGGGTATAAATACGATGTTTATCTTATTAGATTTTAAATCGTAAGTTAAGTACCTGAAAAAGAGAAATAAAACGTCAATACTTTGTTTGTAGCATTCTACAAATAACAATATCACCTAAGATAAAAACGTGGTTTGAAGACAGGGAGAAAAAAACGGAAGCGGCAATTCTTCCCAGTGTGAGCTCAGTAAAGAAGATAGAGGTTGTTTGAGAGGTTTTCCCTTTGTTTCCATATAGACGAACTAATAAAAAAAGAATCAGAATATGATTAGCAAATAGTTAAAGAAAATATTTGACAAGCAGCTACAAGAGCAATAAATTATATTATACAGGTACAAAACTTCAGTAAAGAAGAATTTGAAGCGCCGACATTGCTGTTTAGTTGTCAGTGTAATTGAATAAAAGTGACAACTTAAAGAGGACAAACGAAGAATTTAACAATGAGCATATGGTATAGCCAACTTAAATTCGATATAGAGGGCGATAAAATACCGATTTTGTTTTGTTTGCCAATATAGAAATGAAAACAGGATAAAACAAGAAAGAGTTCTCGATTGCAATTTGAATGGTAAATACGTAAAATTTTAAAGCGAAGCTCCGAGATAACATTACTTGAGAATAATAACACAGTAGGGCAAAGACGCACTACTTGTTCTTCTATGATTTAAAATTTTGTATTCAAAGATAGAGTTTAAGTATTTAGTAAACATTTTCTTGTAAGAAAATTCGTTTGATTAGTTTTTTATCGTTATTAAATAAAATGGAATATATTAACAAAATGACATTTGTTCAACTGTACGATCAAACGAAGTGAGTTATGTAAATTCACATGAGTTATAATACGAAGTTGTTTTAATTTGTTTTATGGAGATGAATGTTCACTTGATTTTAAATATTTAGTTTATTCATTACAATTATAAATATATTTAATGGTGTTAGACAGACTACAAAGGTACTACGTGCAAATGTTTGCCTTAACTGGATTGTTGAGCATTATTAAATATTGCTTTATCACATAATAATAATTCAAACAGTTTAACACAAACATACGAAGATATTTTGATGGGTAAATACTAAATGGCTAGAAGTACGACGTGAAAATATTTGCTGCTAGCGGTTAGTGTGAACCGATTTCACAATATTTAAGTAGCAAGACTCTAGACGGTATCGTGTTAATAATTTTCATAAAATTATTTCTAAAAATGAAAAGTACACATGGTGAACATTCATTTAATCATCGCTATATCTATTTGACACATTTTACAATTAAAAAGGAATATAGAGACAAACCTAGAACAGTCAGTAATTGCTTTAAAGAAAGAAATTAATGAAAATTTTTGATTCAAGATATGAACGAAAGAGCTGCTAAAACGCAAGTTAGTTTCAACAAAGTTGAAGATTGTAAAATTAAATATAGTGCTTGTACTGACACTATGTTGAGCCTACAAGACAAAACATTAACTTTTGAAAACACCATTAAACAACTGGAAGACAAAGTAATACATGGGGTCAATAATATACCTACTGTATCTCTTCACAAATACCAGGTAGTGTAGAAAATATCCCAAAATTCGTATGATATGATAAAGATAACCCAATGGCATTTATGAGGATATTTAAAACTTATATAAGAGGCATATTAGATGAGATATCTAGATTGCATTTTATAAGGGGTTGTTTGAAGGACTATGCACTTCAACGGTACGACATGATAATAATTAACTTCAAGGAGTTCGAGACTCGCTTATAAGACAATATGGGGGACATACACAAGAGAGAAGAATACAACATGATTTAGTATTTGGAAAATACAGGTCTGGATCTTCCTGAGAGAATTATATTATAAGAAAATATTCTTTTCTCAAATACATACAACCGACCATAGAGGGAAAGTGACATTGTGTCGCAATTAGCTGCACTTTTTGACCATAATGTTACACAGGCAGTAGGTCTTCAAGGAATAGATACCATAGAAGGACTCCTGGAACTGGTCAAGAGATTAGACGATGTGGATGAAAAGGGCAACAATTTCAACTGAAGTAATTTAAACGCGAATACGAACAATCCACCTGGGTATAACAACAATAATAGTTATGGAAACAATCAAATCCAAAACAAACAAAGTAATGGAAACAACCAATACACGTATAACAGGTCAAGAAATTATGAAAATTTTAAGAAAAATGATCAGAATTATAAGACGGAAGAAAGGATTCCTGAAAAGGACAAAAGGGTAAACAATATACAAATCGCTATATCTATTTCAGACATTTTACAATTAAAAAGAAATATAAACAATTTTAATTAAGAACAAAATTTTATAAAAGTGTTAATGTTGTTAGTCATAATAATTTAAAATATATCTGATGTTAACTTAGTATAAAACATAGATACTGTGTTTAATATCCTCACCTTATCCCATCGTAGACTAAATAAGAGAAAGACCATAAAGCAAGAAGTAAATCGCTGTACGAATTCACAAATAAAATTTAATATTTTATGCTGTTACGAACAAATTAAATGTGAGGGTATTACATCATTTATATCAAACATAAATTTATTTGGCTGAAGCCAACGTGGGGCAATGTAGCTACCACTGCAATATGTTTCGGCTGTTATGCGATTATCAAAGAAGATAATGGCGTAACAGCCGAAACATATATTAGAAAATTCTAATAAAACTTTGTGAAATATAGCCAAGTGTGTTATTCTCGACAATTAAATTAATTTTTTAAAATGTTTCACCAAGAAATGTCTGCAACATCAATTAAGGAAATTCAAATAACGGAGTTCTACAATAAATGCGAGAACACTAAATGACGTCTTTAAATAATATAGAAAAGTAATAACAAACGAAGGAAGATTTGTAACTTCTGCCAGAAAATGTATAAAGAAATACATTTTGTTAGATCAATTCTCAAAAACTACTGGCCAAACAAATGTAATAGATGAACTATAATATGTCGATGAATCAGTATCAGAATTGACAGTTATCCCTTCATATGTGAAGCGACAATAATAAGAATAGCAAAATTAAGCGTCCCTGTAGAAGAGAAATTAACCTATATTTTTTTATAAATTGTGTGCTTATTTCTATTAATGATAAAGAAGGCTGGCCTGTTTTTAATGGCTCACTCATTTGATGTATTAAATTCAATAATTTTGCTATCTATTTGGTATTATGTGGACACAGTGATTACAAAATATGTCAGTACACTAACATTTATTAAAAGAGTATAAAATGGCTTTTCAGTCAAAGTCAAATTAATCAATATTGCATGGTTATTTATTCATATGCCTATTTTGTTTTAAACTTTTATTCATTGTAGTCCCTAACGGTTCAAAATTGCATGTTTATATATCGTTCATATTAGAATTTATTTTCAACTTTAACAGTATAGGTGACAAAAAGTAATCTAATAAAGTACAGTTTGTAAATTAAAAATATGTGTTTTGCCGTTCAGTTGTAATATTCCATCGCAATAATGAAGGCAAGGTCAAACGAATTACCTACCTCTGATCACCATTTTCAATGAGGTATTGTAATGTGGAGGAAATAATACTTTTATGCAATTTTAACGATGCCGTAGAGCCCACTATTCAAGCATTTATGGAAAAGCGATTACATATTTACATTTCTTTAGAGAAATGGCATAATAATTACAAATGAACGTATGTGAATACAATTTGATCTTATAATTATCAGTATAAAGATATTTAGTAGTAGTGTAGTAGTGCTTTTAGTGGCCATCAATTTTTTTGCATTTTACATTAACAAAAATTAAAAAAGATAATATATGTAATGGTTTTATATCGTACTTGGATTTAGTTCCTTATAATGAAAAATAAATAGACACAGCCAAGGCGCGTGATTTTATATTATAATCTGTACAGTAACAGCATGAATAATAGAAGTACATTAGTAATAATATTATAAAATCATTAAATAATCGTAAATTGTTTTCGACAGAGTAGGTATGTTTTGTTTGCCATAAAACAATACACATCGATAACAAATAGCAAATAATGAACACTGCGTAACTGAATATTTTGCATATGTTAATGAAAGAGTTCGATGGAGTAATTTTAGTTTGAAAATTAACTGTTGCCATAATATTTTATAATTTCAAAATATATTACACCACGTTTTGAATATTGTGAATTGATGAGTTTATATAATTGATGGCGACTGAATAGCTTAATAAATATTTTAATGAATAGTTAACATAACACAATACAAATAATGTCTGTCATCGTATATGATAATATCGCATAATAAATTAACTTATTGATGGATAGTACAGGAACGAAATTTTGCATATACGAGAGGTCGTTTTTATATTCCTGGACTAGACATATTTCAATTTTAATACAATTTTCCATTATAGTATTTTATTATCATACATGCCTTGGTAACGACTTTGACAATTTACAAAACAATGTCAGCAGTATTAGTATAAATATCTGTCAATTTGTGTCTTCACGTATAAAAATGCACAAACTTGAATATCGAGCAGTTATAAATTCTTGACAAAACAAGGAAAATCTTCAAAAATTATTCATTATTTTTTACTTAAGTTTTTTTAATTGTTGTTTGAAAGGGAGTGAGGTTTCTGAGTATCTGCATCTCTTCAATTATATCTAATTATTTCCTAAATTAGTACTGCTAATCCTTGACCACCACAATTAATTAACAACACATTTATTTATTGATTTTTAATTATGAATTTTTTCACAAATTCTTATTAAAAATTTGTGCTCATGTAAATTTTCTTAAAATATTTTCAATGTTGATGGTATACTCTTTAAGCTGTTCGAAAGACTATTCCATATATATATAAATTACATGGTTTGAAGTAGTCTTTGCCGTTATGTATTAATGTCAGAAAAGAGTGTTGGGGAGTCCGGCAATAAAAAGACTTATGTTTAAAGGAAGTCTAACGTTTTATTTCTCAATATTTCGCACACAAGGTATTTGTGCTTCCTCAGGATAAACTAATTAAGAACAAGATAATGAAACAAAGTACAGTTAGTAAAGAAGTTATTGACAGAAATTTTTAAAAAATACTTACAACTATGACTTCTTGGTGGGAAAAAATATATTATGAATACACAGTAAGAAAACAAACTGTGAAAAATACCACAAAACACGGTGTTTTTTCGTGACAAATTGTGTTTACATGTTAATTTAAAATGACAATTAGTTTGAAATATGTCAGTTATTGTTTGAAATAACTGACATATTTCAAACTAATTGTCATTTTAAATTAACATGTAAACACAATTTGTCACGAAAAAACACCGTGTTTTGTGGTATTTTTCACAGTTTGTTTTCTTACTGTGTATTCATAATATATTTTTTCCCACCAAGAAGTCATAGTTGTAAGTATTTTTTAAAAATTTCTGTCAATAACTTCTTTACTAACTGTACTTTGTTTCATTATCTTGTTCTTAATTAGTTTATCCTGAGGAAGCACAAATACCTTGTGTGCGAAATATTGAGAAATAAAACGTTAGACTTCCTTTAAACATAAGTCTTTTTATTGCCGGACTCCCCAACACTCTTTTCTGACATTATATAAATTACTATTTGCTACCCCTTCGCCGTAAGCAGAGGTTTCTATAGCGTTTCGCAAAACTTCCTCTTATACTACCAACACTCTTCTGCCGCGATCTCTATATACCCTATCTGTCTACTTAATTCTCCCATTGATCTTATCGATTTAAAGTACAGGATAGCTCGCCGCCGCTATGCAACAAAATCAATCATTTAATATTGTAATTACCATCAACCCAAAAGTAATTATGCGAGTAGTCGAAAGATAAACGGCATGTGGAATCGCTAACGACGGTCACATAAGACAAAGTGAAACTTACATACTGTTCAACAAAAGGCAAGAGTAAGATGTGTGCCCAGTTATATAGCGCACGGACGAGGATGGCAAGTAAATTAAAAAACAAAATTGGTGAAATAAATGTAGGAATAAAAATCTAGAAATAAAACAACCAGTTAAGTAAATACAAATAAAACGCAGAAATCTACCATATGGCATATAACTTAAGTGATAGTCAACAAAACGGTATCACCCGAAAATGGCACCAATACAAAATAAACCAGAAAGTAATGGTGCATTATAAATTCAAAATACAGATTCTAAATTCAACTGAACGTACACGGACTTCCAAAAATAAAAACACAAGAAATTACGCGCTAAAAATAGCAAATCAAAATTTACAATGTATTATGTTTTCTGGTACTCGATGCGTATATATCATTAAATAAATGGCCTTATTACTCAATAGATTAGGGCCATTCACTGCTAAATATTCTTACTAAATAGAGAAGTCAACGAGTGCCTGTAGGAATAATAAATTTAAATTAATGTAAATTAAATATTCATTATATAAAGTGCAGTGTCTGTAGTCTTTAGAAAGTTTATGACACTTAACGTTCTTGTCATAAATCTAATGCACGGGAGAAATAACAATTTTTCTATACTTGTTAAATAATCCACAATTATAAATCTCAACATATAGTAGTATTTTATTACAATACATATTGCGATAGATATTTGCTTTATTCTGGATTTATACTAGAAATTGTTCTAAACATATATAAACCAATTCTGCTTGAAATAAAAATATTAGTATGAAGATAAGTAATTAAATAAACAATTTTATGAAATTAGTAAGATATAACTTAACTAACCTATGATCTAGGCTCTTTTGCATTTTTCATTCTTAATTAGTATTAGTGCATGTTTCTACCATTTATTTAGAATTATGCAAACAATTGCGTATTAACACTGAAGTGTTAAGCATAATAGCCTACGTATTTGCATTTCAAATTATGTACCCTCACAAAATCGTTATTCTTCATTTTACAGGGTTATTTAAACTTCAAGAACTTGTTAAGGCGCCAACCACATCCCGAATCGAGCTCTACATCAGACAAGCCGGCCCCACATCTTATCGCCAAATTTTAAGGGAGGTCCGACAAAAAGAAATATACAAATTAATAGTGGACACCAATCCTCAGAATATACAGAAATTTTTCAGATCTGTAAGTATTTGTCTTCCGTACATATTCTATACAATATAAAACATTTGCTAAATAAATGTTGTCGTATGAATAATACTAAGCTTGTATTCAATACATAATTACGATAATGACGAGTTCTTAACACAATACATCGTTCTATACAGTGCGCTCAAAAAGGTTGGAATAAATTCATTTAAAATTCAACCTTTAATTTTTTTAAAAAACACTGGGACCAGTCAATTTTTATTTTTAGATGGGCATTTTTTAAGCTAATTTTTGTTTATACAGGCTGACAAAAAAAGATTTCATGTGACACTTCAATTTTTTTTAATTGAAACACCCATTTTTTATTTTATTTTCGAAATATACGTAAAATTTCAATTACATTTCATGTATTATAACCTAAGTCTAAGTTAAGTTAGCTTATTTCTTTTCATTTAAACTGTACATATTAGGAGTTAAACATAATCAAATTTACTGAAACTGTAAACATTTAAACATTAATACCATTTTTATCTGTTACCTAGGTTATTTAACATTGACGTTGAAGTTCATTCCCTGTCAAAAGTATTTAAACATTTGTATAAAAGTTCTAATAAAAGTAGTTTTTTTTAACTGTAAAATGGCACGAGTAAATGAAAGGGAGCGCATAGAAATAGTAATGATGATTGGCTATGGAGATAGGATGCGTACCCAACTGGAAGTTTCCGAACTGTTCAACAATAAATACCCAAACAGAGCGCCTATATCTCAATCAACTATTAGTAAAATTGAAAAAAAATATAGGGATTTGGGGCATGTGAGAGATAATTATGTAAAAGGCCGGCCCACTATCTCAGAAGATGTGCAGTTGAATGTGCTATTATCCGTTGAAGAGAACAACCATAAAGTTAGTCGCGCTATTGCTGACGAGAACAAAATTAGTCAAGGATCTGTATTAAACTATTTACATAAAAATAAATGGCATCCTTATAAAGTTCAGTTAGTTCATGAACTAAATGAGGACGATCCAGATAGAAGAATGCAATTTTGTGAAATAATGATGGAGAGATGTATTGATGACCCTCAATTTTCACGAAGAATTGTGTTCTCGGATGAAGCAACGTTTTGCCTAAACGGAACCGTGAATAGGCAAAATTTCCGGTATTGGGCTACAGAAAACCCGCATTGGATTATGGAGTGTCACACACAATACCCTCAAAAAGTAAATGTTTGGGCTGGGATTATTTGAAACAGAATTTTGGGTCCCTTCTTCTTTGACGGCACTTTGACTGGAGAAAGATATCTAGAATTTCTAGAATTCGATTTGATACCTGCGCTTGCTGTAGTGTATCCAAATCCAGAAGATCCTGACATTCCCAATGATAGCTTATGGTATCAACAGGATGGAGCACCAGCCCATTTTACTCGCCCGGTGCGTGAATATTTAGATAGTGTTTTTCCTGGAAGGTGGGTTGGTCGACGGGGCCCAATAGAATGGCCGGCCAGATCCCCTGATTTGACCCCGTTAGACTATTATCTGTGGGGCTACCTATAATCTAAAGTGTATACCAACAGACCGAACAATATTGACGAACTTAAAACCCGAATAAGACAAGAAATGAGACTGATAGAACCTCAAATAGTGCACAATGTTTTGCAAGAATTCGAAGATCGCCTCGGATATTGCCAGGATGTTGGTGGTGGCCAATTTCAACATTTATTAAATTATTATTATATAAATATTTCACAATTTAATTACGAATCATTGAGACATTTATTATTTAGAATTAAATAATTTTTTTTTAAATTACATTGATTATTTTAGAAAAGAACTTAACTTAGACTTAGGTTATAATACATGAAATGTGATCAACATTTTACGTAGAATCCGAAAATAAAATAAAAAATGGGTGTTATAATTAAAAAAAATTGAAGTGTCAAATGAAATCTTTTTTTTGAGTCACCCTGTGTAAACAAAAATTAGTCTAAAAAATGCCCATCTAAAAATAAAAATTGACGGGTCCCAGTGTTTTTTAAAAAAATTAAAGGTTGAATTTTAAATGAATTTATTCCAACCTTTTTGAGCTCACTGTATAACTTAGTTAGAAGCACAATGTATCATAACATTTTGATTTCGTGGATACCATGTTTCCCCATGGCCACTATTATTTTTACAGCGTCACGAATAAGATTTTAAAATAACCTTGAATATTTTCTGAAATAGATATATGACATACTTAAAAAAAAGTGACTGCTGAAGGCAAGTCTGTAAAACAATTTGGGAGTTCAATTTAAAATAAATATAATATTTTGTTTGAAGTTTCGTTACTTTGCCACAGTTTCCCCAAGGCCAGTGTATATTGTAGTCGTAATGGTAACTGAATGCACCTCGAAGACAAGAAAATGTCTTATTTAATGTTTTGTTTTATTATGGGTGGTCTGAGAACGATATAATTATAAACTTGTCACGGGTAACGCCGTGCGGATACTGCTAATTAATTATAACAGTCTTGAAATGGATTTTGCAGGTTATATCACTTGGTAGGTAACATATTCAACATATTGCAATATTGACACCATTTTAATTTATTGGCGTCTGTCGGTTGCCAAAGCGATTCAACCATAATATTCCTTTTAGTATCATAACAATATTTTTTTAATTATTATTATTCTCTATAATTAAACACCGGCAGTGTTTGTACTGATATATACAGGGAGAGTCATTTGTAAGGCAGATTTTGACTTTATGATAAAAAATATTTCGAAAAGTCAATTTTTTCAAACGGACCAGCCTGTATTCATTTTTTGATTGCTTACTAAATTTCGCATCAAAGCATATAAGTCGTTATTATTTAAAAAGTGACCATTACTAAGCTATTGTCGTTTTCTGATATAATTTTGACAACTTTATGTTCTTTATTTGAATACGGTATAGTGAGCCATAATTTTTGCCACTAAATTGACAATGAATGGATGACATTTAATAAATTGCTTTTCAGTTGTCAATCCTCATTTTATAGTGATGTCTTCTAAAAATGAGCTTTGAGATATGATTTTTGTATGTATTGTGATAATGACAAAAAAAATGAATATATCTTATTTACAATACAGTAATCTAATTCAAAGAATATGTAGAACATGGCACAATATACAAATTTTAAAACCAAAAAAAAATAAATAACTTGATTTTAGTAGGTGTAGAAACAGGAACTATAAGTGAATGGATGAATAATTATAGAAACAGAATTTATAAAATAACAATAAATATGAACATTAAAATAGGTAAAAACTAAAAGTGCTCAAATCCACTTTTTAAAGTTTCTGAACATGCTCCCTATCATTTCGGGAGCATGTTCAGAAATATTTTTCTTTAAAACGAGGCTTCTTTTTACCGTTTTAGCTGCTTTCTCTTGTTTCTGTTTTTCAGCACTCTTCAGCTCTTCCTTGTATGGTGATGATGTCAAGATAATGGTTTTGCCCCGTGTTTTTGAAACCGTTTTATTATTTTGGGAAACTTTTGGGACAGGAGAAATTATTTCTGGACTGGCACACTTAAAACTAGTGGAACTTGGCTCCTGAATCGAAGTTGATGAGGTAGAATACTGTTTCGCAGTTGATGAGGTAGAAGGCTGTTTCAAAGTTGAGGGGGTAGAAGGCTTCTTCGAAGTTGAGGGGGTCGGACTTTGTGCTTCGTTTGCATCGGCGGAAGGGAGCTCAATGTCGGTTGTTGCAGAAGGCAAGAAAAAGTTCCTTGGTCATCCATCCTGTTTTGTAGACTTCTGAAGGAGCGCCAGGAGGAAGTCCAGTTTCAAATTGCAGCAGTGACAGTATTACCTCTTTCAGCTGATGTTAGGGTTCCGACCTGACGACGTCCTTTTTTGGCAATTATTCTTGAGTGACCTTTTGGGTTTACTGTCAGACCGGTTTCATCGCAGTTAAATATCCTCTCCCCTGTCAGCTGATGAGTATCCATAACTTTCGAGAGAAGGTCGAAAAATGGTTTGACTTGCTACCTTATTGAACCCCATGGCTCGAACTGTTGATGTTGCTTCCGGCTTTCGTAGGCTTAGATTGGGGTGCCTAGCCATAAAACCTCTTGTCCACTCCAATCCTGCTTTCCCATCCTTAAATGGATGATTAAGGTTATTGCGATCGGCCAAAGCTAAAGCAAGTTCTCGAAACTCATTCGTTATAAGCCTCTAGTTTAGTTAAGTAGTCAACTAGTTCGGCCTCTTGCTCGTCCGAAAAAAACGCATCGATATTTTCCAACGTTTTCTTAACTCTGTATTCTGGATTATTTTGATTTTTTTTTTAACGTGACGCTCTAAAGTTGTTTGCGGAACGTTAAATTGACCAGCCGCTTTTTTGTATCCCATCGATTCATTTACAACTTCTTGTACCGCTTCTTGCATTTGTTCTTCGGTCCATTTTTGCCGTTCCGACTTCCTTTTGTCGAATGTGTTCTCTCATATCTTCTTTTGTGGTTAGAGGTATTCTGTATATTTTACTCTTTTATGGATCCCTATAAAACTAATTTTGTAGTCCTAAGACCCAGCAGGTTAGTCAGTAAGGCCTCCACAGGCTGGCAACATTTCATTAAAATATTTCTTGTCTGTAGCATAGAACGGGGGGATTTGCCGATTTGTTTCATCTATTAGCGGAACATTTGCAATAATTCCGCAAAATGGTTGACATTATTTATAAGCTTCTCCGATAATACTGCCTTCTAATAAATGCGGGCCTATTATCAAATCACCAAGAATGCCTCCCCATACATTTATGCTTCCCACCGATACTGATGAGCTATCTAGTAAAGTAAGAATTTTCATTTGAATAGTAATGAAAAATAGTTTTGCTAACTGTTCCATTACTATGAAAACAGATTCATCCGCAAATAACACTCTGTCAAAAAGAATTACTAGTGCATTCATTTTAATTACTGCCCATAGGCAAAACACTCTTCTATCTTTAAAATGATGGGTGCATAACTCAATATTTAAATGTATTCATTACGGATGATAATTATTTCATTTTAAGGTCATCGCAATAATATTCAGCAAAGGACTTCTTTCATGGGTACTAACGTGTGGATTATCTGTTGTTGCCATAAGAATTATTAATTGATTTTTTTCATTAACCACATACCAGTAGTAATGAAAGCATCCATTACGCTTCAAAAGGCATCTGCTTTGAGACTCCTTCTCTCAGGGTAACACTGCTGGTAAACTCATTGGGCTGATAAATATTTTTTTGACATTTCTTCAGTACAAAAAGACCGTATTAAAATAAAAAACATAATATTGGCAAAATTATATAAAATAGCACAGTAATGTTTTTAGTGCGAAATTTAGTAAGCAATTAAAAAGTGTACCAAAATACAGAGCGTTCCATTTCAAAAAAAAAATCACTTTTAGACAAAAATATGTAATGTAATTTCAATCCAATTAGTAATTGCAAAACAAATATGTTTGTAGAACAACTCTAGCAAACATTGTGTCCATCTAATACGACGTTTTCGAGAAATACAATTTTATAAAAACATTGGATTTTTCTAAGAAATGGTAATAAGTCGGAAACTTTAAATTGTAGGCCTATACTACCCTATAACTTTTTGACTAAGAATTACACGAAATATACAAAAATGTAATAATATATTGGATGTTATATTTAAAAAACTATAACTATGATCAGCCACAAAGTTATGGAACCCCCGGTATAATACAACATAGTGTTAAAATGTGCTCCTAAGAAGTGGCTATCATAAGAAAAACACCGCTTCGAAATATCTTTTCTTATAAAGTCACACTCTGCCATTTCCGTTGAAATGACTCACTGTGTATATTATATCTGTCACATGTTTGTTTACTTTGCAACAGCGTTCTATTCATAGATGTTTATATAGCTGAAAGGTTAAAGCCAGATCTAATTTATTTTCAATATGGGTTTATTACAGTCCAAATCAATTGATTGTCCGTTGTGTTCATAAGTAATTCCGATATCGTCAATAGAAAAGTCGGTTGTCAACAGGACATTTCTAATCCCCAAATGAAAGTTTTATTATTCAAAATAAAGTCGGCTATAATCAAAAGAAAGGACGGTCGTTTCATTTAGGTAACACTAGTACATTTAAAAAGTATGGTTTACAATAAAATCAGTAACGGAAGAAGACAAACGTCTTCTTTCGTTACTGTTTTTATCTTATAATAGAAGCGTTTAACAAAGGTAAAACTTTGAAAAAATTAAGCACAACGTTTGATGTTAAATACGATACGGTTCGAAAAATTGTTACACACCTAAATCCATAAGGCTAAACTAATTGAAGATTAATCGTGTTTAAGTCTGTTATTTGGTAGAACATTTGTATTTATTACATAAATTTATCTGTTATCTTAACATGTGTACAAAAAAAGTGTTCAACACACATTTTCTTATGTATGTAGGTATACCGTCCTTTCTTTTGATCATAGCCGACTTTATTTTGAATAATAGAACTTTCAGTTGGAAATTAGAAATGTCCAGTTGACAACCGAACTTTCTATTGACGATATCGGAATTACTTATGAATACAGCGGAAAATTAGTTGATTTGAACTGTAATATAAACCACATAGCAACTTATTAGTCCAAAACCTATTGTTTTCATTCTGTATTTTCCTACTCTATTCTCAAGGTGTGGTAGCTGGTCTCCGGTTCATTAGTCAGGTGTTTAAAATAAGATGGTTCAAATTACAAAAGAACAATGAATTTAGTATAATTACTAAATTCATTGTTCTTTTGTAATTCCCGTCACGTAGGGTGATTATTTCTGTTTTAAGAAATAAAACTTATTGAAGGTATTGTTTTTATGGAGGGTGATTACGGTTCATCTTAATTTAAACACCGGACTAACACAGAATACACAGAAAATACAGAATGAAAACAATAGATTTTGGACTGATAATGTACTATGCAGAAATTATTACGTTTTTGTTTTGTTTTGCACACTTGGGCTAATTACTAATAGGGTTATACGACTCGTGCATCAACAAGTACATTGAATAATAATTTTTTCGTTCGAACGTCCCTAGCTGTTGGAATTCAGTTTAAAAAAAATTCCTCCGCTAACGACGTAGTGGTGAAGTAACAAATCTATTAAATACTGTATACACACAGCTTACGCTAATAACTCGAGTAGTCTTGGGAAGCGAAGGCTTAAGGCTCATAGCCGGATAGTGAAAGATTGGAGAAAAAATAGCAACTATTCTCACCTGATAATATTCTGAATCAGTTCGTAAATTTAAAAGTCTTATACTATGACGTTCATTTGTATTTCCTTAAAGAAAACACAACATAACAAACAACGGCGCAAATACTAAGTCAAAAATTATCCAAGAAATTCTTTCCAATTTCTGCATTATTATCAAAACTATCTGTTTCACACTTTATTCATCATAGCAAAATATTATTTTTATTAATAGACTCCTATTTAAATATTGTGAAATTATAATTCTATATTTCAATAGCAATAAAAAATTCTATAAGCTGTGATTTGCTGACCTAATTTCATTTTACGAAAATGCTTTCCCCTTTCCGTGTTTTACTTATTTCAAACATTGTGTAAATACGTTTCAAATCTTTCAGAATGCAATGCTATCACATAAATCATAGCGGATTATGCGATTTGACATAAATTTCTGAATTTAACTGCCTTTCAGCATTAATGTCTTTCCCTGGCCGCCCTTTTGTTTTCAGATTACTTTCGTTCTATTTCACGTTATATCTTAAAAGTTAAATCTTGTTTACCCGATTTTCTGCTTTTCAAACAGTCTATCTGATAATTACGAAACTGACACTGTAGCAAAAAATATCGATTCTTATTATGGGGATAAACAAAGGCTCCGGTTGATGTTTAAGATTTCGTTCGTCATATAAAAGGACGCGGACATCAATAAAAATAAATGCCCTCCTTTTTCCGTTGACACTGTGTAAAGCTCCTTAACGTGCTTAACGCTACAATCCGGCATTGCTGACAGATCAAAGCTTCGTATTTCAAAAAAATCTGGATTACAGCAAATTGGCGTTATTGAAGTTCAATTTACACGGTGAAGTTGATCGCTATGATATAGTCTGTAAAATTTTTGTATTTGTTATTGCAATGTAAACGAGTGTAACTTGTTAAGGATTTTATTCAAATGATGGAAATTGTCAATTACTTTAACTAGGTACGTAATGATTGAAAAGTAACTGATAAATTTTGAAAAATGTAAAACTAAACCAAAGCCTTTTAGACTAAAAGAGTACATATCTACAAATATAATATTAATTATCCTTATTATCACATTATATATTTGTTGATATTTAAAGTTTAAAGTCCCTTTTTCAATTCCTCCTATTATAGAAGCCATAATGTATTCTAGCTTACTAACTCATTAATGTTAATATAAATTTACTTACTCTAAGATATTATTACTATCATTATCATTTTAGTAATAGTGTTCATCAGATGCACGTAGAAACCTATTTTGCTTTGAGATTTTCAAAGCATTTTTAATCCATTTTCTACTTGTTTACTTCCTCGGTAACTTCCGTATTCACTTTGTCGCTCATGGTTTAACATACCAAATATTCGCATATATATAGAAAAGAACAAAAGACAGGAAAATGGCCTACAGAGCCTAAAGAACCATTGCTTCAGTTTTCTTAACAGGTATATGCAATTTTTCCGGTCTCTTGTTTTTTTTTTTTGCAAATCCTGAATTGTCAGCTTTTTCAGATCTTTCGCTGCATTCAGCTATTTCCTCTTCACCGACCTTTCCTTCGTTTCCAACTAAATATTATTCGTTTTGTATGTCTATATATTATAAGACCATTCGAAAATTATCCAACGTTGTGATAGCTGTAAATAGCCTAATAAAACACAACATTATATTATATAGTAAAATAAAGCCACAATTGCTATGTTGGCCCAGATAACCGAAACCTTCTTCTTTTTCGTCTTCCTTCTTCTTCTTCCTCGCATGGTTATGATTCGTCCTGTTTCTCTTCCTCTCATTCAGTTCCTTTTGGTTTTGATGTATGTCATCATACTATTTCCTTTTGTGGTCTTCCTACTGGTCTTCTGCTATACGGTTCATCTTTTCTGTGAAGTGATAACGCCTCAACAAATTTCAATTATTGAACATTTAGTGCTAGAAGATGGCCGTTTGAAAGTGAAGGAATTAGCAGTGATAACGAACATATCCGAAACAAGTGTTTGCCGAATTCTCTATGACCATTTGGGTATGAATAAAATTAGTGCTAAATGGGTACCGCGACTTCTTTCTGCTCACCAACTTGAACGTCGAGTCGAATGTCCGCAGTCGTATTTAAATATGTGTGGAGACGTCCCAAAACCGATTTTGGAGTCTATTGTCACAGGGGATGAAACAATGGTTCTGTTTTATGATCCTTTATCGAAAAGGGAGTCCATGGAACGGCGGCGACCTGATGAACCTCGTCCCAGAAAGGCGAAACTCGTTCAATCAACGAAAAAGGTGATGGCCACGATATTCAGGGATTGTGAGGGCATTTTGCTAAATGACTTTAAAGAGAGCAATACAGGTATGAATGGCACATATTATGCGTCTTTATTGCATAAGTGGAAGGACAGTATTCGTGCAAAACGTCGTGAAAAATTGACAAGAGGTTTGCGATTATTGCACGACAATGCTCCCGTCCATACTGCCGCCATTTCACAAGCTGCCATGCGCGAATGATAGCTGGATATGGCTACTTGTGATTTCTTTTGTTTTCTAATTTAAAAAAAGATCTTAGGGGACGTAGTTTTAAGGACGACAGTGAGTTGCAAGCAGCTGTTATAGAACATTTTGACGGAAAAACTTCAGATTATTTTGCAAGGGTATCGAATTATTAATTAATCGTTGTAATAATTCTATAGAAGTTAAGGGAGATAACATTAAAAAATAAAATTCTTATATTGTTCCAAGTTTCTTTTTTGTATATCAGGCTAAGAATTTATGGCACCTACCTCGTATATATATATATATATATATATATATATATATATATATATATCATTACTTTGCTTTTCTTAGTCCTACAATTATGACTTTTTCTTTTCAAATTTTTCTCACCGGTGATTTTAATTCCCGGGTATTTAAATGTCATATGTTCTAGCTTGCATCTAACTAGTTTCTTGTTGATCATCATGCATTTGTTTTTTTTTTGTTGAAATCTTTATGTTATATTCCTGAACCTTAATATTGTATGATTGAAATTGTCTCTGTAGGTCAACTTTGTCATCAGCGCAGAAATGGTATGATGACGATGAATGGAGTTGTCTATGTGGGTGAAAACCAAAAAAGATTGTTATCAGCCACCAATACCGTGTCATCAGCGCAGCAAATTATGTTGATTTATCTCCTTTCCTTTTCTTTACTTCGGTTATTATTTTATTTACTATCTTGTTGAATTTCTTCTTCCATTGCAATGTATTTTATTTTTCTCGAGGCATTCTATTTTTTTTTTTTCGTTATTTACGTTTGTCTTCTGTTTGTTGTGTTTTTAATAGTTCTATAATTTGTCTCCGTTTTACCTTATCGAATGCTCTGATTATGTTCACGAAACACATATATACAGGTTTGTTATATTCGGTTATATCTAATTTCTTCTATTTTGTTCTCTATTATTGCTGATAATGTCGTTAAATAGTTGAATTCATATATGTAATGTAGTGGTAATCTGAATGCAAAGATATCGAGGGCTCACGGGTAATGAAAAGATTATGAACTGACTAGAAAAGGATCAGAAACCAAATTCATAAACCCAAATGCAAATGATTATGTAGGTTGTTCAATCCAAATTAGTAAAATCGTTTTTCCTAACAAAAAATATAGGGCAAAAATTAAAAGCTATGTGAACAGTATACAAAAAATATTAGTTACCACCTAAATTTACTTTAAAATACACCCAGTTTAAGCTTATATGATAATACATACAAAGGCTCTATGATAGTTGTCGCAAGTTCGTTTTCCTCAGTTCCATAATATGATCCAAGTCGAACAACAAACACGATATAAGAATAAGAGTTAAATGTAAAATATACTTGAAATGAATACATATTCTATGTCACATACGTAATGTGATACAGAAATTATATGAATTGGATGTCTCCAAGCTAAACTCTTTACTAACATTGTAACTGAAAGGAAAAAACGAAGAGACGCTACCAATACAATTCCAGAAGAAACGACGAGTTTAGGAGCCATAGTCACTGACGGTGACTTATTTTATAGTATTCTTTCCAGATATTGCCATTAATTTTTCTCAAATTTAGAAAATTATTGCATATGCTATATGCTTAACGTTCATATGTTTCCCAAAAGTTAAAATATAGAAGACTAAATTCGTTCGAGAAAATTATTATTCAAATAATTAATACCACACATTTATAGTAATGATAAGTGCATATCAGTGGACTTTTTTCAATTATAAGAAAGATTTATTTTATTTGTTTTTCCTTTGTGAATACTTATCATGACACCATAACAAATCTCTAAACATTATTCCAAAGAAAAACTGTATGGAATTTTCGCACGATATCTATTTTGTTGAGTGAGTCTATAATGTTATTAATAAGAAAAAACTTAATTTACGTATGTATAAAAGTTTGTGTGTAAGGCATACAAGTCGAAATTCACATTTCCTAATACATTCATAAATATATGATTAAATATAACACGAAAACTTTATTTAACCCCTGAAAACGTCCGTAGACATTCTTCCAACACAATTTGTTCCAAAGTTAATTAAACAGTCAAACAAAGTTAACCAAAAGTTATTACGAAATTAGGAAATGTTCATTTTATTCTGTCTGGAAATTCTCGACTATTTCGTAGATTTCATGCATAGCACCTGTTAATCGGCGCTCTTAAAATGTAAATAATACCACATAAACATGCATAGCAGGTACCTACTACGTACATGTGATTATAATTACCTTAATTTTATAGCAAGTGGAAAACAGCAATAGCTACTTTAGATATCGCTTAAGTTTTGCGACAGTGGCACTTTAACCGATTTTTAACTGCTGAGAACAATGCATTTATCTTCGGTTTATGCTGCATACATGTTGTTCCTGCGGTTTTATAACAAGCTTTACGTGCATTGTAATCTAAAGCCGCCTTTTAAATTAGAAGTTACAGCTCTTGCAACAACTCATCGATTTGAATTTGTCGTGACTATATATCCCGGTATTACCATATGAACAATATCGCATTTTAAATGTAATATGTATGCATATATTAAATGCACATGCAAGAAATATCTTTCTTGCATTATTATGATTTTATGATATATTATGATTTTCTGCATGTACCATTTTTTATTGTACATTCACTACAGTAGCGTTTTTATTTTCAATAGATGTTAACAGTTACAAACCAGTAACCACTAATCAAAATTAAGTTTTATAGATGTCTCTCTATGTAAAAGCAACAGACTGGATGACTCATTCAGGAAATTTATTTTTCTTGTTTATTTTGATATTTACTGTATCAATTTCGTCTGTCCAAACGACTACCATTTGTTATATATTTCTATGTGACCTGGCAATTAGCACAAAGTTGTTGTCTTGGTTAGTATTTCTTATTAATCTCCCTATTGCCACTATAAGCTAGAGGCTTTTTCTATCCCTTTGTTTTTATATCTATATTCAAAAGAGTGTTTGTATAAATTTAATGTACATGGTTAATTTTGTGTTATCTGTGATATATAGTTGGACTAATTTCAAGCTGTTTCTCTTAATTTTCCGAAACATCTATTAAAACGTGTCGAAAATTTGTATATTATTTTTTCAATTAAATAACATTAAAACATTCCTTATCGTCATAGAATACTTAAGATCTGGTATTCCTATAATTACACCCCGTTAATCTTCAAGGTCTGTCAAGAGAAACTATTATTATTTATACTATTGGGCTACCCATTTAAAATGAAATATGATCAATAATTTGCAAGAAAAGGGAAAAACAAACACTGACAAATTCTGTTACTATCTCTAAGATACAAACAAAATAATCAAACGCATTAAGCCTACTTGACTCTACTAATGAAATAAATAAATATGAAATTCATCCAGGTACCAACTAATATGTATACACTAATAAGATTTAAATATTTAGTATCTTGTTTATTTCAAATTCTTAAAATATACAGTACATTTAAAAATAATAATGAGTACTTGGAAAAATCCTCAATAGATAAGGGAAACCATAGACCACACCCACCTAGAGTGTTGCACAGAATTTCTCATAGACATCGTTATGTGCAGATACGATATGCGGGAGGTCTGGAGCTAATTGAGCATTTCAGCAAGCACATCGCGCACTGATGCAGTCATAGTAGACTGAAATACATGTCTGTGCGGTGGTTACTGAAATGCCGACTCCAGATCAAACTGTGCATCCATTTCATGCATGCATTATACATTGCATTTACCAAGACCAAATTCAAAGGCAACACCCAGCATGTTGTTTACATAAAATATTTCGACATGTAAAATTATGAAACATTTATAAGTCTTTGAATGAATACCTTTTTCAAGGTATGTACAAAATACACAGGAAAGTTGAAGTCAGGAAGAAAAAACACATGAGAGCATTCATGAATACATTCTACCGCGAGATCAAAAATTATATTGATCAAGGTTTACCTTGGAATGTAAAACGTCTGTCTTAAGTTATATCATTAAGTTTTATACTGTCATTAATATTCGTCAGTATGACACTTAATGATATAACTTAAGTTGTTTTACATTCCATGGCAAACCTTTATCAATATAATTTTTGATCTCGTGATATTTTGTGTGGATGTACTATTCAAATTTCTCATATTTTACATTTACTCCTTGTAGCTTTATTCGTTTATTACAAAATATTATATTGAATGTTTCTTTTTTCCAGATACTCCAACTGCAAATGAACGACTATCGATATCACTATATGTTTACTAGTTTTGTAAGTATGGCTTTCATATTTTTCAACTGACCGTCCTTAATACTTAATTTGACAAATTTTAACAAAAGATTTTTGCATGTAGAATTTTACGTCAAAATAATGACTACCAATAATGCCTTTAAATAGCAACCTGTGTTTCTGCTCCAATTTTTAAAGGTCTAACTACTGCCAATATGGCAACCTAAACATTTTGACGTAAATACCATTAATTAATAAAAGTTTATATTTTATTTTCATAATAAACACTAGTTTTCTGTGTTGAAAATATATCGTCGTCTTTTGGAACTGATTTTACCTGAAACTGAATGCGTTGACTGTGTCAGGTAACAGCACAAGTAGTAAGTGTTCTAAAAATGTAGTGAACAGAACATCGGCTGTAGAAGAAGAAGACACTACAACATGGTTCTAACTCAGAACTAAGAAATATAACTTGACGATTGTAGATGCCTACGTCTTGGATTATATTATTTAATTTTATTTTGAGGTTTTCATTATATTCATTTATGATTTCTCGACATAATGTTATGCTTAGCTCAAGATAAATTTCGGGCAGTTCTTACCCAAATTATAGATTTGCAATAAATAATCAAAACAGAGGTAACGTGAAGTTTTTGTTCATCTTTTAGTAAGATGTATAGTTTTATACTGTCTGTAAATTAGTATGATATGGTCTTTTTACATATTGTACGCTACTTGAGTCGCGTAACTTTTGTTCAAATCAGTTTTCTGTCTACTGAGAAATTGGGGTTTGATTCACGTAC
This sequence comes from Amphimallon solstitiale, assembly GCA_963170755.1. Taxonomy (NCBI): domain Eukaryota; kingdom Metazoa; phylum Arthropoda; class Insecta; order Coleoptera; family Scarabaeidae; genus Amphimallon; species Amphimallon solstitiale. The sequence goes on from OY720675.1 coordinate 206,373,010, forward strand.
ATTTCGTTAAATATATCACAAACTTCCTAGTGTATTCTTGTGCTCTCGTCATAGCTAAAAATAATTTAAATTTCCATTCGTTAGACACCTTTTAAATGCATTTCTTATTAAATATCGTTAGATAGATAATTTCAAATATTCTACAAAAATGCTATTATCACATTAGGTCAATGTCAGAAAAATTTGCATGCTGTCAATTTAACAATTGAAAAACCTATCAAAATTACAATAAAGAATTTTGGTTGCTGTTTGAAAAATTACTTATTACGTCATTCATTTGACATAAACACTCTATACAAAACTGTTTTGTCGGCGTATTTAGAGTATAGCATTAGCGTGAGATTTTTCGATACTTATTATTATTATTATTATGCAAAATGAAAAAGTATATTAAGAGAAAAGTTACTTGGCCCCACCTATTGTACAGAGTATTTTGTTTCCCGCAACCGCCAATATCAAAATTTTAAGTTGAACGTCTTAATCATTAAGTAGATTTTCGAATTTCTTGGATTATTCTAGTATAAGTTTGTATAAGATAGTATTTGTCTATATTCATTTGATTTAGATCATTTGCATTTCTTCACAAAAATTTGACAGCTCTTCAACAAGATGCCAATAATTCAATAACAAAATACTCCAAGATCATGAAATTTTACATATGATAATAGTTAATGCATTCAAAATTCTATATATAACACAATGTAGTTTTAATAAATATTTTTCTTCATGGAACAATTTAAATGCGGAAAGCTTAATATTCCGTCAAGATTTTGCAAAAAATGCAAATATCTTGAAAACTAATGAACGTAAACAAACATATAAATAAACTTATAATAAAATTACTCACGGAATTCGAAAATATAATAATAAATAAAAAGTTCTATTTAAAATTTTAGAGATATTTGTGGTTGAACACAAACAAAACACTCTGTATAACTGAAGATAAAGCTGATTACTGCAACCTATGAATCCATAAAAAAGTTTTACTATGCAGGAAATGAAATAATTCAAAATGTAGTAGTTTTTGATTTATTATATACAGGGTGAGTCATCTCCCTGGGAAAGGCAGATTGTAGCTTTATGAGAAAATATACTTCAAAGCGGCTTTTTCCTATGATAGCCACTCATTAAGAGTACCTTCCAAATTTATTTTGTATTATACAGAATGTTTAATAACTTGGTAGCTATAGTACATATTTTAAATGGAACCTCTGTATATTATTACATTTTTGTATTCCACGTATAATTCATAGTCCAAAGTAATAAGATTACTAGACCTAAAATTGAAAGTTTTCGACTTATTACCATTTTTCTGAATAATTCAATGTGTTTATAAAATTATATTTCTCGAATACGATGTATTAGATGCACTAAATTTTTCGTAGTTTTGTTCATAATAAAATATACTAATACAAACATATTTTATTTTTTTTTCAGCTACTAACTGTATGTACAGAAAACTGAATTAAAATTACATTACACATTTTTGCCAAAAAGTCAATTTCTTCAAATGGAACACCTATATATTATTGTTGATTTGTTTTCTAAATTTCGCACGAAAACATATAAGGAGTTATTATTTAAAAGTGACCTTTACTTGAGCTATTGTCATTTTTTTAAAGAATTTTACCACCTCTTTTTTTATTTGAATTCGGTATTTTTGCGTTGGAAGAATGTCAAAAGAATTATTTATTACCCAGAGAGTTTACCAACAAAGATATTCCAGAACAGATGCCTTCAGAGAAGGCCATGGACACCTTCATTATACTGATAGAATTGCTTATACAAAATCACGGAAACCTAAATATGTGATATGATGAAAATCTTATGGCATTAACAGTAAATTTCGTGAAATAAGTTGTTTGCTGGATATTTTTGATCCTTTCTCGTAAAGTAACAATCTGCCTTCCCCAGGGAGATGACTCATCCTGTATATGCCCTAATAATTCCACTCCTGTATATATTAAATAAAATTCTGTCAAGATAAATCTTTAAGTGAGGTGTAGTCTTGGATGTGTATTAGGTTTGTTCTTATCAAGACTATAAAGGCCATCTTAGTGTCAGTTGTGTACAGAGTGCCTAGTGGGTTCTATACCAATAAGAAGAAATCTACTTACACTTGAATATTCAGTCACATTTTCTCTCATTGTGTCTTGTCTTTTAGCCACTGGGCCAAGCACTTGTTAAATTATCGGTGATAATAGTGGAAATTATATAAGTTAATATGACGAAGTTTTGTTGTTTACGTACTTGTATTATGCAATAACGCTTGTATGAAATTGACTTACATATTGCGATTCAGAAATTGTCATGTTGTACGGCCACTTGGAGACGTCTTCCTTCAGTTGTTCTTGCGCCAAAGTTGTACCTACATATTTAAGTTACAAAAAAAACACCATCTTATGATCACATGATTATGGTTACATGCAACTATAACATTGCTCATATGATAAAATAGCATTAATATTCTGCAATTTCGAATACATATTGTCAGCAATTGTAATGTACAACTATTTTTGTTTACTATAAGTCTAGCTTTAGGACTGTATTCACATATACGCGTGTAGTGCTTGTTTTTCTCTTATGTAAACTGTGAGATTTTATTTATATGTTGTTCATGTCTATGTATTTATGTGTTTGACTTATCCCATACTACTAGCGTAGTCAACGGGACTAATAAAGTATCTATCTATCTATCTATCTATCTATTGTGTTAAAATTGATTAGTTTATGTTGATAATTTCCAGAAAAATACTTTAAAACTGCGCTTATGGAATGTTAATGTCAAATTTGGTAATTAATTTGATTTCAAGCAGGGGTAGAAATTGTAAAACATAGATATCGTTAAAATGCAAATGGCAGATGCGTAAATCAATTCCAGGCACATAATATGGCAATATTTAGAGTCTGATAAATGTTTTTTATCCTGCTGTAATCCATTTACTTTAAATCAAGTTTATATGAGATGAGTGACAAGCGTATGTTACATTGTATTGTTCTATCATTCAGCGGATAATGGAAAAGATCGACTGGGCAAATATAACTATAATAGCTTCGTTGAATAGTAATGTATTATAGTCAGAGTCTGCAGTGCACATTCACTGACATGTTTAAAGATCTGATTAAATATGAGGTACAGTAGATATGCACATACAGAACTATTAAATTTTCAATATTAAATTGAATCGATAGAGCTGCGTACATAGAAACGAACGCGTTCAGTATTTTAAGCGAAATGTAAAATATATTGTGAACATAGGTACAAGAGTTAACATAAATTTTTCTTTACCTACAAACCTGCTGTCAACCTCAGTGTTTTCCTAACTTGATATTAGTTTGACCCTTAAGCATTATGAATACGGCTTCCCACAAAATTGAACAGCGAACATGTGTATACCCTTGACACACATGTATAGGTCGACAGCCTTCCAATCATGCTGCAAGGCTCAACTGTCGTTGACTGGTTCATTGTAAGTTTCGCGAACAATATAAAGTAGCTACTTCAATCGATATTTTAAGCATTTAGTTTTGTCAACCTCCTTCATATAAGAGGCGCACCACTTGTAGTAATACTAGCGGATTTTAGCATAATTTAATGCTAAGTACATATGTCATTCTTTGAATCCTAGCGATTACTATATATTACATTCAGCTCTCTCAGGTATTTTAATTGCAGAAATAAAAAATCGCGTTGTAACGAAAATATGCATGTGGATAGATATACATATATAACATGTTGGTTCTTAAGTAAATGGACGCACAATTAAACAAGAAAATGAGTGTGCTTAAAACCACATGGCAGAAGTGAAAACTTCATCAAGGCGAGGTTAATAATATGAAATCCACCTTCTTTTTTTTCGTTCTATATTACATTAGGGTCATCCTGCATCGACGAATTCAGTAGCTGAGATTTAGTGTGCTTCTTTTGACGATATTTCTTCACGCGCGCATTAGACAATTCCCTTTTTCGTTTTAATTTGTCATCGATTTGATTTTCTTCATCCATCCTGTGTAACAGAAAAGAATTAAATGCTTATAAATTCGTATATAATGAGCAATTAAAGCAATACTCTATTCTCAACGTTTCTGTTTTGCATTGGTATACAAATTATAGTAAATGCGTGTGGACGTTATTTAACACCCGGAATATACTGATCAGTCTCCGAGTCATCCATATGATTTTAATAAAAATGCTAAAACTTACCTGAGCGCGAAATATTATATTATATTATATTAGATAATGTCTCACACAACAAATTGTTTGGTTAACCGTCCGCGAAGTTACCAATTAGCGAACGCAACACAGTCCGCGAAATATAATCGCGTGGGTGTACGGACAACTTTAAAGGGTTCCTCGACGGAGAGATTTTCCGATACGCTTCTGGGTCGGTTCCGACGCATGCATATATATATAAATAGACGATATGAATACTCGCTTATGAGTCCCGCGCTCGTCTGATGCTAACGTGCCGGCTTCTCACCCGTGCGGCTCGGGATCGAATCTGCTCGGGGACATGAATTTATTTATTCATTTAAATTTCAATTTAATTGAAATTAAATACCTCTATATGATATATTTCTTTCGTTCCCTTAGTCGACTCGAGCCGACTTTACCCGAACGAGCGTTACATAGCCGAGCGTGACGGCTCAGCCTTGTTCAGTGCCCACAATCAACGCAACGCGCCCAAAGAAGTTTACACTTCAAAAATAATATTCCTGATCAATTGTTATACTTAAGGCGTAATTTGTTTAATTTATTAGGTGACAGTAAATAGTTTGGAACGCTGTACAGCTACTGTCAAATCATTCACTAACGAATTGTAAACTAAGCTTCATCTATGCCAAACGTTATTATTTTCGTTGTTATGAGATTGTCAATCCAGAAGTCATTAATTTTTGTCTATAATAATAATAATAATAATACCTTCATTTTCCCAACAATATATCCAATTACAAAACAGAAGATATAACAAACACCTAAATGTATATATAGCACAAAATAATAATAAAGAAAAAAAACAGTAGTATGTTGAAGACATCGTTAACACATTCGCTAGTGAAGATGTCACCGTAGACAAACTCATCATTGCGTGCCATGTGATGTAGAGGCGATTTTATCAGCACATTGGTCCTAGTTATTGGCAGATTCAAAAACGTAGCATGTCGAGCAGAACAGCGCAGAGCGTTGAATGGTACAGATGCGGGTATTTGCGGACAATCAGATATATTATTTACTAGCCTAAGAGTGGTATTTACCAACTGCATCTGTGTGAATTAAAACTATGAAATTTGCATTACTAGCGGCACAGCAGAAGCAAGGAGGTGTTAGTAAGTGTAGCTAAACGATTTTCGGCTTCTGTCAGGGCGTTCTGCATCCGTGATAGGAATGAAGTCTGCAATAGCCGACCAATTCCGATAGAATTGCATCTTTGCTTGGCCCGGTGATGTTCTAATAAAGTGGGGATAGATGGCTTCGAAAACACCGGTCAAATGTGCGTGTAAATGGTTTCTGTTTGAAATATTGTATTTTCAAATATAATTATATAATGTTGATATTTTTCTATATCGCTCATCAAATGTGTAGATAGCTCGTGAAGGTTATTTTTTTCTTTTATGTACCAGCCTTAGTTAGCAGGTATTAATCCAATTCGCGCAATTTTGTGGTTATTTCAAAAACACGTAACTGTTTTAAGAAAATACACTAATACAAAAAGTGAACTTGACATTTTAAATGTATGGTTTCTGCATCGTTAAACCTAGTTTGTGATTCTAAAATTAACAAATAGCTTAAAAAACACAAAACGGCAAAGCCATATTGGGCCATAGTTTTCGATGGGTAAACTCTCCTCTTAAATAAAAATCTGGCACTGTGTATAGAACGACAAATGGCCAAAGACAAGTTGATGCACTTCAAACAAATCGTTGTAAAAACGATCCAATCTAGGTACGTTCCACAATTTGAAGGACATGATGATCTATAGGAGGCTGTTAAGACTTATAGTAGGGGTACTATATTATTAAAGCATACTCCAACTTACTGACGACCAACGCCAAGTAAAAGCATCTTTGGAGACAGGTATTTGTAAAATATCTTGAGATCCTTACCAAAAATCCCATTATTCTAGATGTTGCTGCACACATGGAAGTTACATGTAGATTAAAAGATAATATAGCGTCAAATACCACGCCCAAGTCCCTTATTGACTTGACTTTATGGAGCATCGGCCAAGTTATCAAATAATTGGTAATCAGACATACAGATTAACGACTGAGCGTCATACCATTACATATATCAATGTTGCGTATTAAGTTATTGGAGTCTGACCAAGCCATAACAATATCCAGGTTGTGCTATGAATGGAAACATCATCATTAATGAAGATTGTATGAATTCATAGAGATCGTTGATAAATCAATTGAATACCACAGGTTTAAGATTAGAACCTTGAGGTGCACCACTGGTTGCATTGAAATCAAAAGATTTGTATCCTTTATTGAAAACGAAATTTATACTATTGGTAATATAGGATTTTATCAAGTTTGTATGGCGAGAACCAAATCCATAATAACTCAGTTTATCCAGAAGAAGAGTGAAGATAAATAACTCAACCTGACCTCTATCGTCTAGTTCTTCACTTATATATTGAGAGAAAGTGACTAGCTTAGATACCACCGACTACCAGGCATAAAGCCATGTTGAGGGTGAGATATGATGGAGGAAGTGTTAAAGGATATAGAGCTGTACAAGATCTGTTCTAGAATTATCGAAAACTTTTAGCACGAAACTCGATTGCTTCTTGCGTCTCCTGTATATTCGTGGAAATAACTATATACTGGATAGCGTATTTGATTTACAGATTGACTTCATCATTAGAGATTGTGTAAATGAGATAGAACTAGTATTGGCAAAACATTCGAGGACCAAATCCATAATAACTCAATTTATCTAAAAGGAGACCACGATCGATTCTGTCGAACGCACGGAAAAAGTCTAGATAAATAACATCATCCTCACTTCTATCGTCCAGTGCTTCTATTGCATATTAAGTAAAAGTGGCTAGGTTACTTACCACCGATCTACCAAGCATCAAGCCACGTTGAGGGAGAGACATGAAGGAGGAAATGTTAAAGCCTATGGAGCTGTACAAGATCTATTCTAGAATTATTGAATTATTGCACTAGGGATAGCGTATTTGATTTACAGATTGACTCCATCATTAGAGATTGTGTAAGTCAGACACAGTTGGTGCTGGTAAAAAATTCGAGGGCCAAATCCATAATAACTCAATTTATCCAGAAGAAGACTACGATCGATTCTGTCGAACGCACGGGAAAAGTCTAGATAAATAACGTCATCCTGTCTTCTATCGTGCTTCTATTACATATTGAGTGAAAGTGACTAAGTTACTTACCACCGATCTTCCAGGCATGAAGCCATGTTGAGGGAGAGATATGAAGGAGGAAGTGTTAAAGCACCGTAAAAGATCTGTTCTAGAATTATCGAAAAGTGTAAAATTTTAGAACGAAAATGGATTGTTTCTTGCGTTCACCTGTACATGTGTGGACATACCATACACTACGGATAGCCTATTCAATTTACAGGTTGATTCCATCATTATAGATTGTGTACAAGAGATAGAGCTAGTACTGGCAGAACATTCGTGTATTACAATGTTTAGTTCACGATTCTTAATATTTATTTAATATTTCTTTAGAATTTAGATGTATTTTTTCTTTGCCGTTGTATGCTAGTGTTATGTATTATTTTTTAAGCACCTACACAGTTAGCTTTAAATCTTCCCACTACATATTGCAATAACCTTCACTATAGAGATATTTGTAAAAGATTGGCAATATGTATATATTAATGATTTTCTTTAAAATTTAATAAATATATTTAGAACTAAACTTGAATTTAGTTTAATATTACATATAGCTCTATGTATTAATAATTTCCTTAAATAATATTCCAGAAATTAAGAAAATATCTAGTTAATTCATTGGTCATTTTAATTAGTGTATATATAAGTGTCACTATTTTACGAGATGTTGGTTGCATACGCACGACATTATCAAGGATATTTACATGATCCTTACGAAACTAAAAAAAATGAGGTGTGGCCACCACACTACTTTCTCATACATATTAGCCTTTCAAATTATAAAATTTTCAGATTTTTTTTTATAAAAAATTATTCAAAATTCTACTCTAAGTACTTCTATTTTCTTAATAAATTTCCATACAATGCACACTTTGCAAGATATTCGAAAAAAAGTGCTACTCGATAAGAGTAAAAGTGATACTTCTGGTCCGAATTTTAAAATTTCATGTATGCCAAAAACAATTCGAATCCAGCTCTAAATACTTCTGTACTCTTGACAAATATATATAAAATGCATCATTTACGACATATTTGCAAAAAATCGTTATTCGATAAGAATGAAACTGTTACTTCCTGTCCGAATTTTGAATTTTTTTTTGTACAAAAGGTATTGAACATTAAGTTCTAAATACTTTTATACTCGTAACGTACCTCTCTAAAAAGCATAACTTGCGAAATATTTACAAAAAACTGATTTTCGATAAGAGTAATTTCCTATTTCCGGTAGGAATTTCGAAAAACCTTTTTAATAAAATTCTTTTCAAATGTAATTTTGAGTTCATTTGAATTCTTTATAAATTTGTTTAAAGTTAGTAATTGACGAAATATTGGCAAATTCAATTTTTTCACTGAAGTAAACTACTACTTTCGGTCTGTCGATTTTACTGAAAATCTAATAAGATCTCAAGAGGGAGATCATACACGTAAATACAAAATTTGGAATTGATACCTATAGCGGTTTGACCGCTATCGTGGTCGCACACACGGAGGGAGACAGACAGACACACAGACATTTTAAAAAAAAAACCTTTTTCGGTATCAGGGGACTTCAAAACGTGGCAATCTGCAAAAATCTCGAGGTCGAAAATGTTCATCACAATACTTTCTTATACTACGTATAAGAAAGTAAAAATCGAATTTTGCCAATATTTCGTCAACTACTAAGTTTAAACAAATTTATAAAGATTTCATATGTAAGTACTCAAAATTAAATTTGCGAAAAATTTTATTATAAAAGTTTTTTGAAATTCCTACCGGAAATAGGTCTTTACTCTTATCGAAAATCAGTTTTTTGCAAATATTTTGGAAGTCATACATTTTAGACGGGTACATTATGAGTATAAAAGTATTTAGAACTTAATTTTCAATATATTTGTAAAAAGAAAATTTCAAAATTCGGACCGGAAGTAACACTTTTATTCTTATCGAATAGCGATGTTTGCAAATATCTCGTAAATTATGCGTTCTATATATATTTATCAAGATACACATGCATTTAGAGCTACATTTGGAATAATTTTTGTATAGAAGAAATTTTAAAATTTGGACCGGAAGTAACACTTTTACTGTTAGCGAGTAGCAGATTCTGTCGAATATCTCGCCAAGTATGTATCCTATAGAGATTTATTAAGAGAATAGAATTAGTACAGTAGGGTTTTATTTATTTTTTCAGAAGATAAAAGTATGTAAATCTTAGTTTAGAACAACTTTTGTATAATTTGCTACGGATACACGTATAAGAAAGTCGTGTGGTGGCCACACCTCATTTTTTGTACATGGGTATACGCTAGCTGTTAAAAACAAACAATGTGTCATGTTAAAAGATGGCACCATAATAAGAATAGATCACTTGGTGGCCATGGAAGTAGATGCAAAAGAAGAGAAAAAAGCTTTTAAGAACTTGGAATCTGAATATCTTTGCGTTTTTGTTTCAAGAATTATCTTTTTGTTCTCCTTGGTAATAGTATTAGTTTGGTTTATTAAAGATATTTTATTTTATGTTTTTGTGTTTCTGTATTTTTTCAATATATACCTAAGTCAAGAAAGAAGCCACGCTTAGTTGATGGATTCATTATGACAAACATTCATGTATAAACAATACGTTCAGAATTGTTTATATCATGTTTTAAAAAGGATTCGTTTGTTAGTGTCTCCAAACACCACATCTTGGTTTTCGGTTTTGGAGAACCAATAACCTGGATATCTCACACAGCATTTTTTTTGAAAAATTTCTTACCATAGATATTTGATGTGTATCCGATATTTTCTTTATCTAATGGGGAAAAAAATAATAGTCATTAGATTATCTCATAATAAACAAATGTGGATGAAAAATCACACAGACATCGAATACAATGCAAATATATGTTAAGGCAAGGTTAGAAAAATTAACAAATTAAACATAGCTGCAATATATTTATTTTATTAAAAAAGTACTTTACAGAAATAAGTGTATTGCAAAACACAAGACAAAGTTTTTTAATTGTTTTTTATGTTATTTGAATAAGATTAATGTATTAAAAAGTTTTGTTTTTGGCTATTTAAATAATTATTATTAATTAATATTAATTAATTGCTGCAAGTTAGTTGTAAATAAATTGCTTAGTTATTCATTTACTAGTTTGTTAATTTAAACAATTTTATATATTTGATAATAACAAAATTACTAAATTCACTTAAATTGAATAATATTATATATTTTGTCCTGATTTATTATTTTATCAGTAGTCAAGAACTAGAAAATATTCTGATTGCTGTGTGCTTTTTATTATGATAGTTTTTAGCAATGGCTGCTGATAGAATACAAGTTCACTTTTAATTTCTTCCATTAAGTTTATATATATTGAGAAATTATTATATCTGTTCGCTTTTCTGAATAAAATATTAAACAATTTAATCAAGTACGCAAAACATATTTGGAAAATTATTGATGAAAATTTTACCAAATTTAGGAATTATTTTCAGAATCAGTATAAAGAAGTGCATACTGTATATATAATAAAATCTACGAAGGTCTTTAATAGGCAGTCCCTGAATTTACCAGACTTTTTGCAGACTTGACCTTTTAACTTTGATATTAATTATAAATTCCAATTTATAGAATAGCCGTCTTAGCGTAAACGAGATAATATAAATGAAGTTTAACCTTAGAAAAGCAATAAATTCTGAGCAAGAGTTTACGGTAGCTACTTATTGCGAGCCGGGACTTAAACTTAAAACCTTAAACTTGAGGCGGTAAACTTTTAGGTTACACGACAAACACTCTCACCTGCGAAATTGGAACGACCATTTCTAGAAGTATCCTAAACAAACATTAGAGATTGACAGCAAAAACAAACTACAATCAATTCTCCTGCAAACTGGCGTCCGGTTCCTTTTTTTCGACTTTTAAAAAATAAATTATGACATATCCAATACAATAGGAAATACCATCACTTGTAGAAATGTTTTTGATAATATGAAATTTATTTTTCCAATAAATTTAGAAACAATAGAATTTCTATGTTCGTGTACAGGTTGTTCAGAAAGTTTTGTCAGAGAATAACATAGATAAATTCTTAGCAAGATAATATAGTAGTAATAATAATAACTTTATTTGTACAATGCTTTATATTTAAAGGACTGTGGTATTCTGTTTACATACATATACTTATATAAAAAATTCATTATTTATTAGCCATTAGTATAGAAAACCAATTGAATTTTCAATCTCTTCGAGCTTGAATCCGCTCTTTTGTACCTGCTTATAGCTTTATTACAATTTGCTGTAAAACGCGGGCATTGCCATGATGCTTTCTATAATATCCGATTTTCTAAACTTTTGACGCACCCTGTATATTCGTCCAATTTAAACTTTTTTACAAACTGACATTGCGTCAGAAGTTAGTTGACGTTTATTTCCTATACACTTCAAAAAATCTATTGCGAGACGTAACTGTCTAATTGAATGTCATTGTTGGCATAAGTAAATATGGCAATTATGTGTAATTTTCTTGCATTAAAGACCATTTTTATAATATGGAAAGTTCGTTATTGTTATTATTATACTTACATGTAATAAACATTTTAACTTTATTGACAATTTATAGTAATTTAGAGGGAAGGATTTTAATATTTGCCTGTCGTATAGGACAAATACATATAGAAAAGAACGATACAACAGTAATAATTGGTAATGACAATAATAGGTACTTACATATCTAATAGGTGTCACATTTCATCAATGAAAAACCACGGTTGAACTCGGCATTTTTTGATTGCTTTACCATTACATATTCACATCGCGCCTATTCATCAAAAGAAAAAGACAACGAAAATATCGTTCCCTTGTTATCGCTTCGCTTACGTTCTCAGGCCATAAGGCAAATAAATGCATTTTTCATTTCCAAGCTGTCCAACATTTGTCGGATTTCTGACGATAAAGCTTAACAATTGGTCGATGATAGTGACTATTCTTGCTCGATATTTTCCCGTACTTCACATCACATCTCTCGATCGTTACATCTTTAGTGTTAGTATCAGTATCTAGTCCTGTCAATTTAGAGCATTTATGAGACAACATAGCACGTCGTATTGCACGACCGACACTATTATTTCATTGAATTCTGACGTTTGCTAGCAAGTGTCATCGCCTATCCATCGTTTTGACGGTTCATAAGTGGAATCGAATTTTCATTGCAAATTAAACGTCAGATGGATTTTTTGTCCGTCAATATTAAAGTTTCCTGTTACTTTAACGGACATTCTCGCACTCCAGCTTAATTACCTACCAACATGTCAAATTAAAGATTGTGTACCGAAAATACTGATCTCTTCTGCCCTCGCGTCCTAGTTCTGTGTTCACCTTTCTCTGAATAAATGCTAAATTCGTGATCGATGAAATTAATGCCATTTAGTATATTATTTAGTGCTTTTCCAGTATTTAAAGAACAAAACCTGCAAACGTTTAAGACTGTAATTTCTAGATGTTATGCGGCATATATTCATATATAGTTACTGACCTTGTGGTGTCAATTCTTTCCACCTTAATTTACGGGAGGGTTCGTTTTGGCGGTCTTTCTTCTAAATGTCGATTCGTCCTGATAATTACCAATCTGGATACGTATGACTATTTCACGCATGTTCTTAAATTAACATCCTTTTGTTATTAGAAAACGTCGAGACATGGAACTGTCATCGTGAATGATGTCTGTATGAATTGACGCGAGCTCTCGCCTACTTTTGATAGCGAGATTTTTTTACCGGACTCGCCTGCAGAGAGGCTTTCAATGAACTGTACCCTCGTTATAAAAGTACCTGGAAAGTGGAGATTGCTGCAGTACCTTACGCAAAAGTCCATTTTCTCGGCTTCTCAGCCTTAGTCGGTACGCGAAACTTCGATAGCGTTGAATTCTTTCGTGAAAGTGAGAATAGTGAAACTTTTCGATGTCTCTGTCATATCTGACAATTTTTGATTTTTGACTTGTTTTTATAGTATTTTCGGTCACACGAACGCCGATTTTGCTTCACGTAAGCCCGTCGTTCCTTTTCGGAGCCTCGGATATCGAGTGTGGTGCCCAGCCTATACGTACCCAAAGACGAAACGCACCCGACGCGATTTCCTGGGAGGAGTTACACAGATCGTTTTGCCTTTTTCGATAGTTCGGTTAAGGTACTTCAACTCAGGCGATTAGAATGGGTCACTCGAATGGATTTTAGTATGTACATATCTTCAAAGTGGAAGTTTCAAAAACGACACATCCTGACAAGCGGACAGCCATGTATAGTAAATTTCTCTCGAAAAGGGAATTAGAAATGTAGAAGAGGAAGGAGCGGATAGTCTAGGAGAGGACAACTTGTAAACCGCGCTCCGGGAATATCGCGTCGGTATTTCAAAGACTGAAAGCCATGAGTCTCCAATGGTAACACGTAGTCAACACACAGGAAATGATATGTCCCCGAAATGTTGACGGAGAGATACTTGCGAAATCGCAGCTGAATATTTTCAATGGAGAGCTGCAAGTAAATATACTGCAGAGACAAAACTTGTGAAGCATGCGGCATCTTGCTGATCACAAAACTAAAATACGACGTCTTCAAAACTAATGAGTTTACCAATAAACCTACAGCCACGCATAAAAAAACCCAAAGATATTGCAGCCGTTGCGCAGACATGATTTATATAGTTAGAAAAACTTAGTTTGCTATCGAAAAGGACCCCAAGATCCCGCAAAGTGTCTACCCTTTCCAACAGAATACCATCTATGAAGTAAGTAGAATTATTATACGTGTAAAAAACATAAAACAACATTTACTTATATTGAAATGCAATTTGTATATAGAACACCAATTTGACAAAGTATATAAGTCTTTTTAAAGGCAGGAAAGAAACATCGCCCACAGATTTTATAGGATTATATTTTACGATATTATCGGCGTACGCAAGTACAGTACACGTCAAGGAACCAACAAATCATTCAGAAATAAATTAAAAGATAGTGGTTCTAGGTTGGACCCTTGTGGGACACCGAAACGAAAACAAAACTCACGAGTACATCATGATCTATCGTATCAAAGACATGGCTGAAATCCGTAAAAGAAAAAAGTCGCTCTATTGCGTTTTACTTAAAGAATGTGCCTGTCTGAATTCCTAAATTTCTCCTTTATTCTATTAACACAAGTTCAACATCTGTAACTTAACTGCCCACCTGTTCACAACAAAAACAGTATAGTGTGTACCTTATAAAATGAATTTACGTCAGAATGATTCGGAAACGGTCTTACTATAACCGTCATCAGAATAGCAGATGACACTCAAATTACTGATAATGTCACTTGTTCGTCAAAATAAGAATAGCTTCATGTGGTTCGCAATAACAAATGGGTCTAGGACAACTAGGCGCGGCCGACTTGGCGCGGCCGACTTGGCGCGAGACAACTTGGCGACGAGACAACTCGGCGCCGCTGTGAAATATGTAGACGATTTAATACAGATCGCTTTAAACACATCATAAATCGACTATTCACATTCAAGAAAATTCAAAATGAGCTTAGAAAGCGGCTGTATTAGCAATACGAGCCTTGTCATATTTATTTATTTATTTAGGTCTGCATTCAATTGCACTTAACACCTACACTTAATACTACAAATTCATGGATATATCTGGTAATTGTGAGCAATACCTCGTAAATATTCCACTGAGTCTCTATTGTCGTAATCCCTCACGATTCTTAAAATTAATTAATTAAAGAGGACTTCCGGCAAACCGGAACATCCATTTTGATGTGGTTACTTCAAAATACAAAGAGAAACTAACCCGCAAGGGTAATTTGTCTGTATATAAACATTCTCACTATTTTCTTATCTACGGGATTTCGATATTTCGATCTAAGGGATAAGTAACCAAAGGTTGTAGTGAAGAAATTCAAATGCACATTAGGCGCTTTCCTTTTGACATAAATCTCAGATAATATTACCTCACTTTAGCTGAGATCATATTTTGACGCGTTTCTTTTGTAATCAGCTGACTGAGACGAAGTGAGATTGGTCAGAACCTTCCTCACTTCAAGTGAGCAGAGACACTCACATCACTTTAGCTCAGCTCAGATCTCTAGTAAAAGGAAAGCGCCTATAATCTGTCATGTATAATTATCTTGAAGATAGCTATCAGTTACTTCACCCGTAATTGAAGAAAATAAGCATTAGCTAGACTAATTCATCCACAAATTATTTCGCTATGTACTCTTTAGACAAATATATCAATTATGCATAATAAACTGCTTCTATTCAAAATTTTATTCTGACATTTCACCTACACGTTTTTTTTTCTGTCATATAAAGGTATAAATCTCATTATTATACAAAAAAAAGCCAAATGCTGCTCGTAACATTGTATTCAGCATTCGATATATGTATGCAGTATCTTTTTATAACCTGTAAATACAGCGTATGGTTATAATTTAGAGGGGTGAACGAATTAATGGCTATCAAGTCAGAATTTAGTTAACCGCATACGATTGCTTTTGACACATGACATGACGAAGGGGTAGAAACAAAGGAGTGGAAAATCAAGGATTCTGTCCCATTAGAACGGCGTTTAAACGGATTTTTCACGCTCACTTTTGTAATAATAATTCCATTTTTTTGTAATTAATGTAGTGACGAATTAAAACATCAGGAAAAAGTTATCGAAACGAATTATTTTTGGAATATATTGAATATTCTCATATAAATACATTGAGGTTCAGTATATTCTGGATCTTTCCAATTCACCAGTTTTATATTGTATCAAGCTCGCTTGCAAGCATTTGTTTACTTCTTGTTTTATAAAGAAATAGTATATAAAAATTCCTAAAAGGAGCATTTTACACATTAATTCAGATCTGCTAAAGCAATATTATGCATACAACTCGATACTGGCGTTAGCCTATAATAATTGTAAAATTGGTTACTCTACCAAGTACAATTGATAAAAAAAGTTTCTATAAAAGCTTCTTATACCAATGTTGTTTAGTTCTAAATACTTCTATTCTTTTAAAAAACCTGTATAGACTTGAAGAATTTGCGAGATATTTGCAATAAATTGCCTATAGATAGGAGTAAAAATGTTACTTCCAGTCGAATTTCAGTTGAAAAGAAAATTACACACAAGTTGTTCTCAAGTGAATTGTAAACATATACTGACTTCACCAGAGATTCGCAAAATATTATTTTCGCGCTAATCTAAAGTGGTACTGCCAATTTATCAATTTGGCTCTAGCAATTACGACTGGAATTATATGCTTAAATTTCGACGACGGTGACGATAACCTAAACTATTTGGACATAAGCATGCCCTCGGATAGCCAGAAGCACAAAGAAACTGTCAGGCATATATTAGTAATCCAGCGACATTTCGAAGTTGAGCATTTTCATTATCGCAATACTTTATAATGCTAGCTGCAAAAATGTGAAATAAATTATAGCTCTAGAATGTTTAATCTGAAAATACAGCGTATGGTTATAATTTAGAGGGATGAAGGAATTAATAGGACTTTTAAGAAAAAACTACCTGAATCTATGAAAACAGGATGTGGCAAATTTCCCTCCTTAATTTAAAAGTTGAACGAAAAACAGATGATACAAAGTAAAGAATCTGTATTAACAGGAATGAAAATTACTTTACATGCTTGCAAGTTTCATTTTTAGAAGAGTGTATGGCTCAAGTATTTTGGTTCATTACCAATGCATTGCCGAATGCGAAGTAGGAAATTTTCCATCACTCTGACCCATACTTCTCGAGAAATACAAGCAATCTTTTCTTGTACCCCCATAGAAAAAAATTGCAGGGCGATAGGGCCTGGAGATCGTGCTGGGCAGAGCATATCACAACGCATAGATTTACTTCCACAGCCACTACTAATCACGCAGCAAATATTAACATGTATACTATGCAGAAGCATAATAGAGAATTCTCGAAGGTTTTGTGCACACCAATAACGCAAATTTTACTTATTTACCCATCCTAATATGAGAAAACATGCTTTATCACTAAAGAAAACCACAGCAACATTTCGCTTATTTCCAAAGATGCTTTCATAGGATTGTGCCAATCACGTTCAAACAGTTCGTGAACAACGACCGTTTTACATTGATGAAATTTCAAGTCTAGTTGTAAAATTCGACACACACTCTGATCAGACAACTGAAGGATTGCAGCATATTTACGAGCAGATCGCTTTGAAAACTCAAAACTATACATTTAACCGTCTCAATGTTTTTAGAATTTAACCACTGCGTAGTTTTTGTCTGACCGTTTTCAAGCCAAAACCACTTGATCTAAAGTTTGACACACTTTCTATTATAATTCTTTGTTCTGGAACTGGCACACAAGCAAGGATGTGCAAAAAGTGCTTTGGAAAGCTACAATGGAATTATAGTTTATTCAAAATGCTTTCCCGTCCAATGCTGACCACGTTATAGCAGCTACTAAACACTTGCGGAAAACAAGTCCTTCCTAACCGCTTCTCTTCCTAGATTAATACTCTCCTTCCTAAACGTAAAATAAACTGGATAAGAAGTTATGCCGCACCCATATAAAGCAGCTTTCCTCAGAAAACTTCAGTTATTCGTAAATTTCGTATAGAAAATATATGGTTATTTAATCAAAATCTTTCTCTTTATAATTTATATTTTTTGACAAAAACTCCAAAACTGCTGGATCTGTTTAGCATTGCAAATAGGACGTTATTTCTTTTGGTGATTGTTTTATTTTCAATTTCTTTATAATTCTTTTTTGCCATTTTATTAAATTAAGGATTAAACTTTACCTGTTTTCGAGCCATATTTATTGATAACGTTTAACTTTATACGTGGATTGTCAGAAATTCCTATACATCTTCACAATCACATGAGTCTTGTCTAGTTATTAATATCCAACCAATAACTAGGATTAACTCAGGTGCAAATGGGCGTACAAATTCGCCATTGCAATATTACACGCGACTGTGAAATATTATATTTCTTATGAAGGGGTTCTTATAGATCAACAGTTGCGTGCTTTCATGTGCATATCTGGAGATAGAACGTGACGGCAAATATTTCTGACATCACGTGAGCCTCTACTGACTTTAGATTACCAATGGTTACAAAACGCTATGTGAAAACGATCGGTTGACCTCAGCATGAACGCCATCTAGGAGTTGTGTCGCCGTCGCGTCTCCGCACGCCTTTGTGTACCAATCCTGCACCAGGAACACGCTTAGTAAAAATACAGAACAGTGTTATTCAAAACAGTAGAATACCCTGTATGTCTGTGTGCATGGAAATCAAAGCAGTGTAAAAATCGTTCACTTACATTTGATCTTAATTTGAATATTCATGGTTAAAGTAGCAGTGGCGACCCGTGATATTTTGGGACGGGAGGGCACCGGGGGTCTGAGTGTTTAATATCAAAAATTAAGTACAGACAAAAAATAAACTCAATATGCTATTTAATTAACTTCTTTGAAAATAAAATCCATCCGCCGTTCCTTACGATCAGCAAAATGATTAATAACTCATTCATTGAAGCTTGGTGTTGATGTCAGTAATAGTTTTTCAATGGAACACATTGCTAAGGCACATAGTCTGCTTTCCCGCATGGTATTTCTAGAAAATGTTTTTATTCTCTTCAATGTAGAAAAACACCGTTCACTTGATTTTTTCTAGTTTGGTTATTAAAAGTTCAAAAAAGCTTAAAATGAGAGACATGTATCGTTCGAACATTTTAAATATTTGAATATATGCGGTGTTTATGTAATTATGATTAAAACGTCTATGGAAACTGTAACTTCGTACGTGTTCAGACGTCTTCGGAATGTCAGTGGTGGCCTTGCTTTGATTTCGGCCAACTTCATATGGGTTCGGACGTCTTCGGAATATCGGTGAAGGCCTTGCCTTGGCTTCGGCAAACTTCGTTTGTGTTCGGACGTCTTCGGAATATCGGTGAAGACCTTGCCTTGTTTTCGGCCAACTTCGTTTGTGTTCGGACGTCTTCGGAATATCGGTGAAGGCCTTGCCTTGTCTTCGGCCAACTTCGTATGGGTTCGGACGTCTTCGGAATGTCAATGAAGGCTTTGCCCTGGCTTCGGCAAACTTCTTTTGTATTCGGACGTCTTCGGAATGTCGATGAAGGCCTTGCCTTGTCTTCGGCCAACTTCGCTTATGTTCGGACGTCTTCGGAATATCAGTAGTGGCCTTGCTTTGACTTCGGCAAACTTCGTTTGTGTTCGGACGTCTTCGGAATATCGGTGAAGGCCTTGCCTTGTCTTCGGCCAACTTCGTTTGTGTTCGGACATCTTCGGAATGTCGATGAAGGCTTTTGCCTTGTCTTCGGCCCACTTCGCGAACATTTTAAATATTTGATTATAGGCGGTGTTATATGTAATTATCATTAAAATTAAGACTGATTTATGAAATACATTATTTCAAATTATCAACAAAAAGGACGAAATAAATAATTGCACGCCCCGAGATATTCGCAAATTAGCAGAAAACAATTTACAAAATCTTTCGCCAACATGGTCTCGACATATTCTCAAAAACAAACTTTTATAACAGTTGTACTATTCAACCTTGGAAGTAAATCACAATAGTAGCATCAGAAAACTTATCATCCAACTCTGCTTAACAATTTATATTGTTAATTAGTAAATAAAATGTTAGCATGTGTGCTTTTTATTCTTTGTACAACTTCTATTGCACATGTTTGTTACATTAAAGGCTTACATTTTGATATTTAAATATAATTTGGTCCCATTTTTTTTTTTTTTGTTACCAACGTCAAAACAACAAAATTAACGTGCGATAAAGAAATACTTTTGCAACCAAAACGAATGTCGTAAAGTGAACTTTATAGCACCGAAATAGAATAAGCATTTTGCATATTACACCCACACAACCAATCTGATAAACTGTAACTCTACAATGTTGAATTTTCTCGTCACGGTTTTATTAGTTTTGAAATTGTGACCTTCTAGTTTAATCAATAAATCTGGTCTAGACAGACCTAGATTTTTTAATTTTGTCTTAATGTTACTAACGCAATTCATAGTTGCATTTCTACCGATAAAAATTACAACATACACTCACCGCTGTATATTACATACTGGACCGCCACCCGGACCCGGCACCATAGAGTAGTGCCCCGCGCCGCCTACATATATACGCGCGCTACTCGCGCCAGTTTCATCGCTCGATTTCTAATACAGACGGGGCAGTCGCGCGAGATGCCCCGGAGTCTACGTCAGACTGCGATTTTTAAACGTGCTGAAAAGACGGACTGTTACTTCCGAAGACATATTATTTGTTATCAAACAAATCAGAAAAATTACATAAAAATTAGGTATTTATTATAATTACTTTATCTATTAAAAGAAATTTGTCACGGGGAAATTTGTCACGAGGGGGCAGTGCCCCGTTACCCTCCCTGCAGCAGCCGCCACTGTAAAGTAAATACATTTCAGTTACTCAAATTCAGTTTTAGAGACGGGACTTTACTTGTACATCTCTTTAGTGATAAAATATCAATGATGAACATTTATGCATTATGGGCAAGGTGGCGACGTTGAAAAATAGGCCGAGTAGGTACTATCTTTAGAATAGCAGATTTTCTAAAAATCTGTGCGTTTATCCAACATTTTGTCCCTCTAACGACACCAAGTTGAAGAAGCAATGGCATGTATTATTTTACAATTACAATAATTACGAACTACATAGTTTCGCTGGTCTTGACGAAGTTAATTGAATAAAGCTTTATACACAAGTTGCAAAACACTTCACCACTTTATAAAACTTATACTTTTCCAGAACAAGAAGAAGTGATTCAAAAATCCCGCCAAAACCCGGAATGCAGATTAAAATGTAGTAAATAATTTGATATGATATCAAAATTGAATTTAGTAATTCGTCAACAATTTTAAATTTTATTTGTTTTTCTAATAACTGAAACGAATTTATGTTAATTAAATTATTGCGCAAGAGAAACTTTATATATTAATATGTAAAATTTACTCGAAATTAGAATTGAATTCGATGTTTGACATAACCTATATAAACTCTAAACTGGAGCATATATATATTTCATAAAATTTTCTCTTAAATATGAAAGTAATATTTGCATACATCGCAAATTTTTGATACTTATATCAGGTTTGATTATAGAAGTTAGAGTAAAATGTAAACTACTTTTAAAATTGAATAGGAAAGTATCTCAAAAATACAAATTCAAAGTTAAAAATATACAAAAATTTGCTGCAGAAATTAGTACGATTCACTGGATCATAATACATCACTTCCACTATCACTATTTCCAACACAAATAACAAATGGTTCTACGATATCATGAATTTAACTATCCCACATACATTTTTCGAAGTTGGTAACCTTTTTACTCTGTGTGAATGACATGCTACTTCGTCTATGACTATAACAGCATTACCTGATAATTTATGTAATACTTGTTCAAACCATTCTTCAAAAATAATTTATAGTACATTCATTTCGTGATGGTAGTCAGCTGTTCTTATAACTTCGAAGAGGTTCATGTTTGAAAAAGAAACTGCTTACTATCTACCGTATAGTGTTTTTGATATATTCATCAAATTCTAGTAGTTTCAAATGCCTGTCCACACTTTCGTTGGAAGATCTTAATTCGCCTGTTTCTAGAATCAATTAAATCTCTTAAAAATATGTACCATGTGCGCGATATTTAAATTACTCCTTTTTGTTATTATACGATAATAATGTATTAAAACGGGCATATAATGAAATACATATATTTCAGATTTTACTTTAATATTCCGTACAGATTTAATACAAAATACCAAACAATGCCAAAATGACCAGTAATATATTACCTCTCATTCAAATAAAGCCGCAAACACTTATAGATGATTCGAAATAAATCTTTTGCAAAAGGACCGACAAGCAAGCAAGCTGTAACACAAAGAGAAATACAAAAAAGACGTGGCCTCAATTTTCAATATATGTATTTCCCTTTCAGGATTTAGAAACTTTCGATCTTGAAGATTTCAAATACAATTCAGTGAATATAACGGCGTTTCGAATAGTGGATGTGGAAAATGCTAAAGTGAGAGAATCCCTCGACGTTATGGAAAAATTTCAACCGATCGGCAACGCCATCCTAAACAGAAGCGGCATCATACAGGTAAAATTCTTCAGTGTGCGGTTCTGCGTGAAAACCGTCTATAATTTTTTTTAACTTTTCCTCAGGCCGAGCCCGCCCTAATGTTTGATTCAGTGTACGTTTTCGCCAAGGGACTTGCGGCAATGGATTCAGGTCACTCAATAAAACCTGTCAATTTATCGTGTGACCTGGAGCGACCCTGGGATGATGGATTGTCTTTGTATAATTACATTGACGCTGTGGTGAGTTGAATTACAAATCTGTTTTGGTTAAGTTTACCTGTATAACGGATGAAATTTATTAGACTTTGGGGAGACCAATTCTATTACTAACGGTTAAATAATTTTCGCATATCAACGAAATGAACACATACATTACAGTCCCTCTTGGTAATTTAAACGGTAGTATTACAACTTTGTATAAACGAATAAATAAATTTTACTACTAACAGAGTTTCAGTGTTCATTTTGCATAAATTAAATATTACGAAAACTGAAACTAGTAAATATTATTTATTTGTATCGCAATAATATTATAAACTTTTACATAAATATAATAATTCATAAAAATTCCCATATTTAAAACTATTTACTAATACATATAATACAAAAAAATTTGCAATTTTATACAAGGTAATTGATGGAAACCGTTCAAGAGAAGTATTGGGATTTCTAGTTATTGCTGATTTCGATAATTTTTGTCTAGAGTTTGTGATCCATGACCTACTCGGCAAAAATATGTTGATGATGCCTCCACTCCTGGTTATAGAAGAAGTCTATATCGACCTGCTTATTGGGAAAATTAAATTCAAATGAGCATTTTTTATAAAGATTTGTTTCACAAGAAAGAGCTTACTTCCTACAAATTGTTTCTCTAGGTAATCTCCTCTTTTGGGAATGCCTTTTGTCCAATGTCCAGGAAACTTTCTTAGTCCGGCATTATAAAAAGAAGCCGGACACTTCCTCTACCATTTGCATATTATATGAACGTCCCCATTTGGTCATTTGACTGGAAGTGGTCACCTCCCAGTGCTTCACTTAGCGGTCCATGCTCAAGTGTTTTCAGCTGCACTTTTACCAAGTTTTTTCTTAATAATCGACGAAGGAGATACATATTGAAAATCCATTATATATATATATATGAAACAATGGTTTCTCGGGTTCTTGGCCGCGTGTGAGATGTGTCCTGAGAAGGACTGTCGACGTTTCGACGAGTTCGCACACGTCATTTTCTGAAGATAGTCTTCTGCTGGTTACAGTTGAAAGTTATCTGCTGTTCGCCTGGCTTGGTTTGCTGTCCTCAAGGGACGTGATTAAACTAGTGTCACGCGTCGCGACGCGTCTTACTAGGGGTGTGTGTGTGTGTGTCTGAATTCAGAGTCTTCTGAGGACTCCCTGTCAAAAATTGGCCGAAATCGACCGTATGGCATCGGAGATATGTGTGTTTGAAGTTCGCGCATTTTCCCGGCTTTCGCGTGGATTTTCGTCCTGTGAAATCGGTCAAACATAACTCCGGGCTTTCGCACCGGATTATTATTTGTTACATTCACGTATAATAGATATTAATATACAGGGTCGGGCAAAAAGAGCGGAACACCGAATTTATGGCTTAACTAGCACTTTTTCGAAAATTTAACCTAAATTAAAGTTTTTGTATACTTTATGTATTATTTATTGGTGTTTGCAGATTTTCCGTTTTTGTCACATTTTTGGAGATATGATGTCACCGGATAGTATTTTAAATAAATCACCCTGTATTTATATTTTTTTTTGAGTAGATATTTTTTTCCTGAATTCACTAATACCAGGTTTAGTGGGTCTCTGACTTATGGTTTCATAAGAAAAAAATAAAATGTAATGGCACCTAAATATTTATTTAATAAAAAACGAACGACAATAACTGAATCTACGTACATTTATTTACAATAGGTGTTCAAACTGAAAACCTTCGGCTGCCTGACAGTATCCTAATCTGTCAACAAATGACCTTAATGAATTTTGTATCATTTCAGGCGTTGTACTATTTTGTACCGCCGCTCTGATTCGATCTTTTAGTTCTTGAAGAGTTTGAGGTAAATCCTTATAAACTATAGTTTTTTTTTTATAGTTTTTGGTATACCTACTGCGATAATTACTTAGGGCCGATATCATAATAAAAGTTAATGCTGCATTAAAAGTTCATGTCACCTTTAAGCGAGAAATGAATTTCATAATCATTTGTTAAAGTTAATGGACGCTTTATGCCCAGTTTTTCAGTGCTGGTTCAAGTTCAAGTTCTACTGATCTATAAACTTGAACTTAAACCTTGAACTCTGTATAACCGTATTTCAGTGCTTCCACTGAACTAGTTCAGTTGAACCTAAAATGTAATAAACATATCGTGGTTGGTAACGTTAAAAATAGGGGTTTGCAGTTTTGTGATGTTGGTGGCATTGAAACTTACAGAATTTTTCAAATTCAAACATCTGGTATTCATCTGTGGCTATTAGCGAAACCCCCATAAACTTCAGGTAAAATGATGAAAGCGTTCATTTATGTATTATTCGTCTTTGAGTGTTACGTATCTCTAAAATTGTGTGCTTGCTATATCAATATTTTATATAACAAACATAAATAGAAAATATGGCAGAAGAAGGCAATAGAAGATCATCCAATTTTTCTCAAGAAGAAGTAGATTTGCTTATAAGTATTATTAAAACTTACAGAAATATTATAGAATGTAAAAAAACAGATCGTGTGTTGTGGAAGGAAAAGGATGCGACGTGGGAGAAAATTGCAACACAATTTAACATGCGGAGTGGACAGTATTACAGAACAGCAGCAGTGTTGCAAAATAAATATGAAAATTTAAAGAAGCGCACTAAAAAAAAGTATGTAGATAATAAGTGTGAAGTATTTTCCACTGGTGGAGGACCACCCACCAACATTATATTTACTTCAGTAGATGAAGAAATAAAAGAATTGCTGGGTGTTCGCTTAGATGGATTGCCTTGTGCAGTTGATAGTGATGCGGATAGAGGTAATTAATAATCAAGACATTTAATTTCTTAAGAACATAAATATGTTTAAAATAAAAATGTTTAATACAGTGTTCTATTTATTGCAGAGGATATTTCACATGGAGATGGCGCCGAAACAATTATAATTCAACCAGGGGTTGCCAGTCAGGAGGATAGGGATGATGCTCAATCGGTTGAGGATGCCAGCCAATGGCAATATTACACCATGGCCAAGGTGTCGCAGCCTATCTCATCATCACTAGAGCCTCGAGATGTGTCTCAGGCTTCCTCTTCAAGAAAGGGATTGGCTTCGAGAAATGAAGAAGTGATGGAGAATACCCCCAAAAAACAAAAAGTTACAGGAAGCACCACGAATGAGAAATGGTCGAAGCTTGCTGATAACAAGAACAAGTTTCTCTTGCAACAACAAGAAAATCTAAATAACGAGCATTTATTGAAGAAGGAACTGCTGCATCTACAAATAGAGGAGCAACAACTAAAAAATTCAATTTTAAAATTGGAATTAGAGATGAAAGAGAGGGAATTCAGAAAAACTGTGTAAATTTATAAATAAAGATTCTAAAAATATTTTAATATTTATTTACTCATTAAGTTTATAACTTTGTATTGCAAAGCAATTTTGTATGACCACTTTACGTCTACACTCACCAAAAGATTATTAGTGATCTATGTTGATAATGAAATCAGTTGATAATATCGTAACACAAATTTAAAAGGAAAATTGCATTATTATATTACAATAAATTTTGAAAATAATTATTAATTAGATTATTTCTTCTGTTGTTATTGCCATTGTGTAATTCAAGATGTGGTTGGATATTGCCCTCAAATTCTATTGCAGCTTGCATATCTTGCTGCACTGGTGGTACATCCTCATGGGCATCACATGCAATATTATGCAACACTGCTGTTGCCACCACAATAGTCTGTACTGTGGAAATTTTTAAGCGCACACCATTTGCTAGTACAGGAAATCTTCTTTTCCAAACCCCATACATTCTCTCAACACAATTACGTGTTCGGATATGAGATTCATTATATAGATTCTCTGCTGGAGTGGCTGGATTCAAAAGAGGAGTCAGCAAAAAATTACTGTTTCTATATCCACCATCCCCTAACAGTATGTTCTGTCCAAATTCACCTCTCTCAAATCTCTGACGAATATACGAATTATTAAAGATATGAGAATCGTGTGTTGATCCATGCCATCGAGAAACAATGTCTCGAATCTTCAACTTGTGATCACACACAGTCTGAATGTTAAGGGAAAAGTACCCTTTCCTATTTCGAAATATTTCTGCATTTTCCCCACCTATTTAAATAAATATAAATAAATAAGCAATTAAGTATACCATATCTAGTTTTACCTGGTGATTGAATTTTCACATGAGTGCAATCGATTGCACCTATTACTTGAGGAAAGCTGGCTATATTGTAAAAACCCTCATTGTTTGAGAGGATTTCCTCATCTGTTATAGGAAAACAAATGTACCGATGTCTCAAAGCAGCTATTGCATTTGAAACTTTTTTAACAACTTTGCTGGCAGTTGATTTATGTACACCTATTAAATCCCCAACAGTATTTAAAAAACTTGCAGTGGCATAAAAACGGAGTGTCAGAAACAGCATTTCTTCAGGTGTTAAGGCACAATTCCTAAAGTATACGAATTATTAGTAAGCTTTATACATTCTATTATCACTAGTTCTTGCTTACCAATCGGTAGGTTGAGCTATTGTTTCATAAATTTCATCCAAAATACGCCTAACAGAATCTTTACTTAGACGATACCGATCAAAAAAGTCGTGATCATCCCACAATTGAAAATTGTTGGGTCGTTCCCGTATTAATTTAGGTCTTCTATTGCGCCCTAGATGCTCAATAAAATCTATAACTTCTTCATCGTCGGAAGAATCAATTAAATTTAGAATATCCATATTAACTTATGTACTTATTCAAAAAAAAAATTACACCGATAAAGAACAATAATGGAAATATGGCAAAGTACAATAATTATGGAAGATATCTTTCAATGTATAGGTTATGCTAATACTTTTAAACCAAAAACAAGGCTTGAACTGAGTAATTTACTGGGTTCAAGTTCAACTCAAATTTTAGTTTATTTTTCAGTTTAAGCTGACTGAAATACACTTTGAACCTTAAACTTGAACTTAAACCTGAACTTGTGCTTGAACCAATACTGAAAAACAGGGCATTAATGAATAGAATCTTTAGTTATTGTCGTTCGTTTTTTATTAAATAAATATTTAGGTGCCATTACATTTTATTTTTTTCTTATGAAACCATAAGTCAGAGACCCACTAAACCTGGTATTAGTGAATTCAGGAAAAAAATATCTACTCAAAAAAAAATATAAATACAGGGTGATTCATTTAAAATACTATCCGGTGACATCATATCTCCAAAAATGTGACAAAAACGGAAAATCTGCAAACACCAATAAATAATACATAAAGTATACAAAAACTTTAATTTAGGTTAAATTTTCGAAAAAGTGCTAGTTAAGCCATAAATTCGGTGTTCCGCTCTTTTTGCCCGACCCTGTACAAATGGGCAGTGATATAAATATTATTAATTAAAAGGTGTTTCTTATCCGATTTCCTTCCGGTTTTCGATGATTTTTACAGGAGGCTGAGTGCCTCCGTGACAGTCTTGTGCTTTCCTCGTGGTTTCGCCGTCGTAGTGTCCTCCAGAGAGGTACTTTCTACGAGGTTTGCCCTGAGGAAAAACTTCCTGTTTAGATCTTCTATAAACTCGGCCAGTGAGTTTATTTCGGCAATCTTCCTGATGTGTACCATCGGCGTGGCCTTCGATTCCCTCGTGGCAATCCTCAGGCAGCGGTTCTGCACCCTCTCGAGGCGCTCCAGGGTGGTCTTCGGCATGGTTGCCCATGCAGGGCTGGCGTACGTCAGGATTGGCCCGGATATGTACTTTGTACAGTATCACGGCCGCCCTCGTGGTCAGCGCCTTGGATCCCAGCAGCGGCATCAGCTGGCCCATCCTTGCTAGTGCCTTGCCGCATGTCCTGGTGGCGTGTCTCCTGAACGTGAGGTGGTTGTCCAGTGTCACTCCCAAGTAGTCGATTTCGTTAGTCCAGTCGACCTCTGTACCTAAAATTATAACGTTAGGGGGGTTTCTTACGTGTCTTTGCGATATTATCGCCGCCTGCGTCTTCTTCGGATTAATGTTCAGGCCCAATAAGTCGTAGAATTCCTTCACCCTGTCCAGCTGGTTTTGAGCCAACCTGACAGCGATGTCGGGCTTCATGGACTTTGCCACAATTGCGGTGTCGTCTGCGTACAGCGCGTTGTACACCCTGTGGTCTTATGGCTTCGGGATGTCGCTCACGTAGATGGTGAAGAGGGTCGGCTCCAGGGCCGATCCGTGTGGTACTCCAGATCCCATCCTCCCCGTCTCGGAGTTCACACCGTTAACTACGGTGTTGAATTTCCTGTCGTGGAGATAGGATCGGAGGGTCTTCAGGATCCTTGGTGGGAAGTTGGCGTTGCGCATCTTCCACAGGAGTCCCTCGTGGCGGATCTTGTCGAAGGCCTTCTCCAGGTCGAGTTCCACTATTACGGTGTACTCGTTCCTGTTGAAGGACAAGGTCATCTGCTCCGTGAGCCTGTACACCTGCAGGGTGGTCGAGTGTTGCCTCCTGAAGCCAAATTGGTCCGGGTCAGCTAGCTCGTTGTCCTCCAGGTGATCGGTGATTCTGTGAAGCAAACACGTCTCAAGTACCTTACTTACGGTGCTCAGCAGCGAGATCGGTCGATAGCTCTCCGCCGAGTGGGGGTCCTTCTTGGCCTTGTCGATCGGCTGCTTTTATATTGCTGAGTTGGAGTGGGGTTGGGTGGGGGATGTTGTACTGTGGAGATCGCTCGCAAGCGGCTGCGTGTGATTGGTCCGTGTATTTGCGAATCCTGTGTATGGGTCTGCACCGGTTGTGGACTGTTGCGTTTATCGTCAGTTCTAATCTGTATGTCAGCCACGAGGGGTTTCCATGTATGCGGCGGCAGGCGTAGGCCGTAGGCCGTCTCTTTTATTTAAACTTCTGGGCCTCTTTTCAATCTCTATCGCTTCTCTAGTGATTCTAGTAGCTAGATTTTCGCTCTTTGCTAATAACTTTGTATTATCACGATGTTGTGCTAGAGATGAAGTTGGTTCTTTCTTGAGCACTGCGTTTCTGTGTTCTTCTTTTCTTACGCTTGTTCGCCTGTTCGTCTGCCCTACATAGGATTGGTCGCACTCCAAGCATGGAATTTCGTACACACCCTGATCTTCGAGTGGAATTTTATCTTTCGCGTTGATTAATTCATCAGCTATTTTTCTCTTTGTTGTAAAAAAATCCTATTAAAAATACTTCTATTTTCTTAATAAATCTCTATGTAATGCATACTTTGCGAGATATTCGAAAGAAAGTACTTCTCGCTAAGAGTAAAAGTGTTACTTCCGGTCTGAATTTTGAAATTTTATTTATACAAAAAATATTTCAAATCCAACTCTAAATACTTTTGTACTCTTGCAAAAAATTGCCTTTCGATAAGAGTAAACGTGTTAGTTCGGGTCCGAATTTTGAATTTTCTTTTATACAAAAGGTATTGAAGCTTAAGTTCTAAATACTTTTATGCTCGTAACGTATCTGTCTAAAAAGCAAATATTTGCAAAAAGCTGATTTTCGATAAGAGCAAAAGACCAACTTCCGGTAGGAATTTCGAAAAACTTTTTTAATAAAATTGTTCTCAATTTTAATTTTAAGTACATATTAATTCTTTATAAATTTGTTTAAACTTAGTAGTTGACGGAATATTGGCAAAATTCGATTTTTTTACTGAAGTAAACTACTACTTCCGGTCTGCCAATTTTAATGAAAATCTAATCAGTTCTCAAGAGGGAGATTATACCAATAAATGCAAAATTTGGAATTGATGGCTATAGCGGTTTCACCGCTATCGTGGTCAGAGAGAGAGAGACCACTTTTTCGGTATCAGGAGACTTCAAAACTTGAACATCTGCAAAAATTTCGAGGGCGAAAATTTTCATCACCACAATACTTCCTTATACTAAGAAGTAAAAGTGTTGCTAAATATAAATTTGTTATTATTAATGAAATTGTCGCCAACATCCTTATATCCAAGAAACAAGTCTTTCTATTGAAGGATTCAAAACAGTGTTTAATACATTTTGATCTGACAGTGTTTATATATACTAGTCTATAAACTGTGTTTAAAATAATATGTCCTCTTGATGTAGCGACATACGTGATTCAATAGTAATTAATAGGGCACGGACATGACCGAGTTAAACTACGACGGAGTTACAATGGAGCAAAGAAATAATGTAAACAACACACATTTACTGAATAGCACTAATTCATATGGTGAACTGCAACATCTGTTTACGCTCGAGAAGAGCCCGAGAATGAGAGAAAAAATGGCCATAAAATAAGGAATGTATGAGTAAAATTCTTTCTACATCGGCGTAGATAGCCTGAGGGGTTTTTAAAATTTAATATGTTTACCTTATATTTCGCAAGAGAAATAAAGTAAATATGTATATACTTACTGTTATTTAGTTTCAATAACATACGCGTACATTTTTAGTTCTCTTTTATGTAGATCTAGAACGTTGTTTATGTTACTTTTTCTAATATGAAAATGAATTGTCAGTGATTCCGAAATTTATTACAAAGTCTGTAAAATATCGTTGCAGAATGCCGAAATATCGCACGTTCGTCACCTAGCTTTCCTAAAACATACGCGTAAATAGTTTTTATGCAGAGAAATTCGATAGTTTACAAAATTTCGTTACATGTTTAAATGACGATGCTCGAAAATGTGAAAATGAGTACAAGGAACTAACACAAATTCCAAATTTAAAAAATCAGTTGTTATTCCAACAGGAACACTTTGGAAATTTGCCTAAAGTAATCACATATTTTGAAAATCGAATCTCAAATTAAAAAATGGATTAACCACATTAGATGTGGCTATTAATAATTTCAAAAGTATTCCAAGTGACTTCGGATGTGGCCTTCGGAAAAAGTTAGACGCAGTTTTAATAGAAATCCACATTTAATAACATTGCGGCAATTGTGTATGCTAAATACGCTGAAATAAAAGAATATTTCCAGTACGCACATATAACCAGTTGCGATGTAGAAAGGACGTTTTCTATCTACAGGGATGTACTTAATTCAAAGATAACAAGTCTTACAGAAGAGAAAATGAACAAATAATAAGGCATTTTGTATTTTATAGATCACCAGCCACTTGTTATCCAATTATATAAATAAAATTAAAACCTCTTTAAAAATACAACATCTCAATAGTGCGCCCATGGGCGATGAGTCATGACTCGCTCGTGTCAGCGCCCTAGTAATTAATAATGATAATAACAATAGGACAACATGCTGTCATCCAAACAGTGTCATTGCAGTAAATATTGATCAAAAAGCAAACAAAAGATGATCATTACGAATGTAAGTCAACTTAACATTGATTTTGTAAAAATCTCCTTTCCCCACCCTCTCAATATTTTCCAGAATTTATATTTGTACACTGAAATAATCCAAAACTGTATATCTACGTATTACGTAATATAATATAGGAGCTGGCAATGTATTGACTAATATACCGTGTGTTGCATCGTCGACCTGAACATAGGAAATCCCATGTTAATTTTAAACGTGGTGAATGAAAGTTTCCCAGTTTATTTTAGAGAAAAACTTATTCAGAATTTTTTAAAGAACTCATAAAAATGAAGCGAATTGCAAATTTCGAATTGTTTTTGTCAAGTATTTTCTTAGATATGAACAATAATACACTAGTAAAATAAGCCGAAATTGTAATCCAGTCATAATCGAAACAACAATCAAGTCACTTGCAAATTCAAATTAAAAAAAAAGGCAAATTGACATTATGCGATATCTTTTACACTAGAACTCAAATACATACGAAGTTATACCTATTACATTACATATTGGAGTAAGAACATTATTAAAAAATGAACAACTAACAAACTAAATTAAATGTTCGAATATCCCACCGTTTACTGCTAAACAATGCCCCAAGTGATCATAAAATGACCTTCGTACGTTACTCAGCTGATTTTGATTAATTTTCCTACATTCCAGAGATATTGCATTTTTTAACTGATCCAAGTTTCCATATTGTACACTTTTATAAATAGCGTTTTTTAAATGTCCCCATAAAAAGAAGTCGTTCGGTGAAAGATCAGGGGACCTGGGGGGCCAGCATATTGTTTGATTTGGACCTATCACATTTCCATTAAAGGCATTTTGAAGGTGTTCTCTTACAATCCTGGCGTTGTGCGCAGGTCATCCGTCTCACTGGAACCAAACTTGCTGATTTTCACGAACAACTTATTCTAAAGCAGGTTCAATTTGATTTTGTAATAAATTTAGAAAATATTCAGCAGAAAGATTTTCTTCTAAAAAAAGAGGTCCAATAATATGATGTCCGAAAATTCCAATAAAAACGTTAACTTTTTGTGGATATTGAGTCCTCGTAGAGAGAAAAAGGTGCTCATTTTCCTGGCTCCAATATCTTAAATTTTGAACATTTGGCTCATTGTTGAGAGTACACGTGCATTCTTCTGTAAAGCAAATGTTGTTTAAAAACTCCCTATCGTTATTTGCTCTCTCCATCATTTCAAAGACAAAATTTGCCCTACGCTCTCTATCCCCGACCAACAGCTCTTGATGTTTCGCATATTTAAATGATTTAAAATTATGTTTCTTCAAAATGCGCCAAGCTGTAGTATGGTGTAGTCCCACTGCTTCTCCAAGAATTCTCGTGCTTACTTGTTTTTCTTCTTGGACTTGAAGCAAGATATCTAATTCATTTTCGTTTCTTTGTTGATGAACCCTACCATTATTCTCCTTTATACATTTACAATCTTTAATTACTGTGCCCGTTGCTTCAAAACGTTCAATGGCATTTTTAATGGTCGTCTTACTTGGAATCGGCCTATCGGGAAAATGCACGGAAAACATATCTCTTACGCCCTGTAGACTATTTCCTCCATAATACCACTTAATCATAATAACTTTTTCTTCTATGGTAAAATAATTCATATTTCTTAACTTAGCATTGACTTTGAGCAAAATTATCGCGAAACGTCAATTTTTACACATTTTTATTTATTTGAATTTGCAAGTGACTTGATTGTTGTTTCGATTATAATAATAATAATAATAATAATTGTCTTTATTATCCAACAGATTACTCCATTAACAGGACAATATAATACAATGATATTGTACAGTGTTAAAAATAATATATAAATAATAATAAAATAAATATATTAATGCTATGGCAAAACAGAAACAAATAGCTAACAAAGAGTTCTTGCGTACAACCCTGTATAAATTGGAAATTCAATGAAGAATAGGACTAGGAAGAGTGGAAGGACTGGGAAGATTTTATTCGCATTTCTGCTCATGTGGGCAATCGGTGCTTTAGCAAGGATATTTGTTCTGGCTCTGGGCTCAACAAATGTCTCCCTTGATCTTGTACCATACTTTGGCACCGCTATATTCACTTCTGTGAGCAAGTTGGGGGCATCTATGCCATTATTGATTAATTTAATCATAAAGTTAGCACTGGCCATCTCTCTGCGATATGAAAGTGAGGTGAAATTGTGCCTCAGAAGGAGCTCATCGTAGTCGACGCCGCTGGCTGGATAGTTACCAGATGATTTATAAATTAAATATTTTAAAAATCTTCTCTGCATTCTCTCAATCAGTAAGTTCTGGTAAACATAGTAAGGGTACCAAATTATTGAAGCATATTCGAGTTTCGGACGCACCAGTGTATAATAGAGAGTTTTTAGCGTATTTAAATTTGAAAATTTTCGGCAGGATCGAATTACGAAGCTGAGTGAGCGTGAAGCGGAATTGTAAACGGAGTAGATGTGGTCAGTAAACTGCAGGCGATGATCAAACAAAACACCTAAGTCCTTTATTTGTGTTTGCCTAGGAATATTGACAAGATCTAGTGAGTAGGAATGTATTATAGGATTAGTTTTTCTTGTGTAAGTAACAACTGCGCATTTATTTATGCTGATTCTTATCTTGTTCCTATTACACCAGTCACAGATAGTGTTTAAATCATTTTGCAAAGTTTCACAATCGAAAGTTGAAGATACTTTCGAGAAAATTTTCAGGTCGTCGGCGTATGCTAGGACTCGGCAATTGAGTAACGACAGAAGATCGTTAATGTAAACATTAAATAATAGTGGGCCAAGATTCGAGCCCTGCGGAACACCTGAAGAAGCGGTGAAGACCGAGGAATGGAAGCCATTATAACAGACGTAACACGAACGATTATAAAGATAGGAAGCTATCAAATTAGTTATAGATCACGTAAAGCCAAATGTACTCAGTTTAGATAACAATATGGTATGGTCAATAGTGTCGAAGGCCTTCGCGAAGTCGGTATACAGAACATCAACTTGATCTTTTGAGTCCATACAAGAACTGATATACTGGGTAATCTTAGACAAATTAGTTACAGTTGACCTTCCTGACATAAATCCATGCTGTTGCGTGGAGATAAAGCACCGAATGGAGTTATATAGTTTATTATACAGCAATTGCTCAAAGATCTTAGAATAACTGGACAAAATATTAATTGGTCTGTAATTCGAGATATCATGCTTGCTTCCTTTTTTGAATACAGGCGTAATCCTGCTTATCTTCCAAATTTCAGGAAATGTCGACGTGCGAAGGGCGAGATTGAAAATTGTGCATAACGGATTGCATAGAATGGACGCACAGTCCTTGATAAAAAAGTTGGGTAGACCATCATGGCCAGATGTAAAGTCTGCCTTGAGGTGGTTAATGGCTGCCAATGTATCAGTTTCGGAAATAGACCCGATGTAGAAGTTGTTCAGACTTTCCTTGGAGGCCGACGTACTAGAAACTTCTTGTACCCGATATACATCTGAAAAAGTTGTAGCAAAAGCTTCCACTATTTCTTCTGGATCCGTGAGTTCACCATCACCAAACTTCAAGCAACCAGGTATTCTCGACTTATCCGTCTTTTGCCCAATAAATCGCCAAAATATTCTAGGGTTCCTGGATATTTCCATTTCGAGACCAGAGAGGTATGCCTCATAAGCTCTGCGTGTTTCAGACTTGACCAGTTTGCGTAATCTAGTAAATTCAAGTCTACAGCTTGTTGAACCGGAAGATTTCCATTTGCGATAATAAAATTCCTTTAATTTAATATTGTTGATTAAAGTTAGGCTATACCAGGCAGGAAAACCACGCGACGATGTTGTATATTTCGGCACA
Source organism: Amphimallon solstitiale (assembly GCA_963170755.1). Lineage (NCBI taxonomy): Eukaryota > Metazoa > Arthropoda > Insecta > Coleoptera > Scarabaeidae > Amphimallon > Amphimallon solstitiale. The sequence continues at coordinate 206,408,897 of OY720675.1, forward strand.
TGCTTGTCAATAATAGAAAATACTGTTGTGTAGAAAGTGGACACGGCAAGGTTCACATCAGTACACACCTTCAGCTGGGACCAATCCACATTTCCAAGTTCGCCATATAATTCCGGAAGATTAGCTTTCCGAAAATTATACCCGGAATCGATCCTGGATGGGAAGTTTTTGATTGGACATCTCTGTAGATTCATATTAAAGCTTAATGCTGGATTAAAGGTATCCTCCGGAACCAATGGGAACAGGGTATGCTCGACAACAATAGAGCAATCAAAATTAGTAAAAATTAAATCCAGCAATCTATTATCTCTATTTACAACAGTGTTAAATTGGAACAGTTTTAATACATGTATAAAGCTTTGTAAAGTTCTGAATCTTATGTCATTAGCATTGTCGGCTGCATTAAATTTAGGGCAATTAAAGTCTCCGCAAATTACAACTTTTTTATTGATCAGATTTAATGCTAAGTTTTCAAAAAATAATTCACAATCATCATTATAAATATACGGTGGTACATACAAAACAATGAAATAAACAGTTTGTGAAACAAAATTACATCTAGAAATAATTATGTCTACCAAAGGAACTAAAACAGAAAGGTATAACTTCGTATGTATTTGAATTCTAGTGTAAAAGATATCGCATAATGTCAATTTGCCTTTTTTTTAATTTGAATTTGCAAGTGACTTGATTGTTGTTTCGATTATGACTGGATTACAATTTCGGCTTATTTTACTAGTGTATTATTGTTCATATCTAAGAAAATACTTGACAAAAACAATTCGAAATTTGCAATTCGCTTCACTTTTATGAGTTCTTTAAAAAATTCTCAATAAGTTTTTCTCTAAAATAAACTGGGAAACTTTCATTCACCACGTTTAAAATTAACATGGGATTTCCTATGTTCAGGTCGACGATGCAACACAGGGTATGTCATATCTGTGTATATGTTCTATCCATTCAAATGTACATAATATCTCGCACTGAAATGTAGTTTGATGTGTCAAACAAACATCGAATACTACTTATCAACGTATTCTGTTCGGCTAAGTAACAATGTCCTGCTCTCAAGTAAATGTAATGTGCAAATATACTGCACCCAGATGTGAAGTAGATACTATCTGCAGAATGTATAAGAACTCGTACATCATGAAAAGGTATGCACATATGTATTTCATTGTTTTTCCACCATCAGTGCTCATTTCCAAACATGGCATTTTTCTATAGTAAAATGTATACATTCTTAGCGCAAGATTGTCGGCATCGTTGTGTTTTACTGTTACAAACGTGCAGGTTCCATGTTTTTGATAGGTGATCCAAACACACATCGTAACATAAAAATTACCGCTTTCGTCAACATTATGCACTACTGCTCACCATATCTTGTATATAGTGGTCGATTAACTATTATAAGTGAAGTGTGTCACGATTATAATAGCTTTCACCATTGAACACTACACTTCTCCAATTACTATTATCAATAAATTCATTTACAAAACTAACTTCTGTTGCTAATTTTATCCAAATAAAAAGTTTGTTAGGTGCAGAATAATTCAATCACTTCCTAAAAATTTACCCTGTCAACTAGAAAACTTACAAAACTCAAACGAGTTGGGTTAGGTCTAAAACGCATGACGTGTAATTATTGACAAGATGGTGTGATTTGAATTGATGCTTGGGCTACTTCCATCGCTGGTTGAATTTTGAAGACTTGACGTTTCGGCAGACAGTCTTCAGAGTAGCCCTGTCAAGGACAATTGATTAAGAATGATATAGTTCATTATTTTGCAGCTTCGAAATGTCATAAGTGTTATAAAAAATCATACTAATACACCACCAGTTTAAACCTCTTTTTGGCAAGAAACGGCCCTTCACAGGGCTATCAAGAAGGACACGGAGAGCTGTGTGGAAAACGTGGGATCTCCAAAATTCAATCAATGATGAAAATAGCTGAAACACCAACTCAAAACTCTAAAACTGTTGAGTATAGGAAATGTTATATATTAATATTACGTGACAAAATTGATACTTCAGTAATAAAACCACCAAAATATGTTGAGTGATTTAGCTGCTAGATTTAGATAAGAGTACACATTTGGAAATGTATGTGTAATTAATTGTAAATATTCAAACTTTAATACTCAATGTAATAATGTATTTTAGAGGATGAGGCCTAGCATTGATTCTTAATTTCAACTTTGTCTAACAAACTTGCTGAATGCGTAAGAAATATATATTATTGCTTTTCTTATACCATGTGCTTGCCGGCATGCTGCGCATGCATTTACTATGTGATAAAACGACAACACCGAGAGTTTGTATGAATTAATACGGGAAAGCAATATACAAACTGTTCTATTGGTCGAGTGTAGTGAGTCTGACTGACTCGCGTTTAGGATAGCGGCTGTACTTGCGCATTTCATTTGAATTTTGTTAACGGTCGGGTCGATGTCTAGTCTAGTCGCCTAGCAAGCACATTTTTAAATCGCATTTCGTCCATCTAATTTAGAACAATTACGCGCCAAAATTATTTAATTTTCGAATCATGTTACCCCGGAAATGTTACAAACGTCCGTCAAAATTTTTATAATCAGCTGGGTTATTGCTCAGCTCTTATTTTCCCATTTATAGTCGACCAGCTTGTCTAGTATATTCATCCGCAGGTAGACCGCGTGCACACTGTATATGTGGCTGAAATTTTTATCGTTTCTTGCTATAGTTAAAAAAAATCTGTTTTCAGCAAATATGTCAGCGTTTCCTGGGTGTTCTTTTATTTGTGGCAGCTTATACAGCATGTGTCAATTTTCATTAGCCATAGGCGATTAATCTATACAGTACGTGGCAACATAGTACAGTACCCCTTCCTTCCTTTCCAATGCCAGCACGACCGATGCATGCACGTAAATAGAAGTTAGCGTGGTTAGTGGCAGTACCTATTCGACCACCGGCTTAGGTGTTTGTAATGCGTTTAGAAATAATATTTACGCGTTGCAAGGATTTGTTTTTCTCTTTCTTTTCAGTAAATGCAGAGAATTATTAAGCTGCATGATACAAACAAAAGCGAAATTCTAATAAAATTAAAAATAGGTAAATAAAAAAGGATTCTGAAAATATTATTAATTTATTGCAGACTAGATCGTAACGTGTTCGCAGCTAAACACTGAATGTAAAATCTGGTCGGGAGAAGTGGAAAGATCGGAGTAGATCGTTGTGATGTCGGTTGTTTTCAGCACTGGTAACGGACAGTAGGGGCACCATGTTGCCACGTATTATGTGTATACGTATAGATCGCATGCAAACATTGACTCCCTATAGCTAATGAAATTTGACACATGCGGTATATAATAATATTAAATTTAATATATTTAATCAAGAATTGAATATGAAATAGTTATGATACACTAGAGAAATATTTTGCTTTCACAAAAAAATCTTTAGGATTTTTTAACCAGGACATAAAAAATAAATTTCTCTTTCGTAGCAATAGAAATATTATTAAAGTCCTCAACTCCTGATTCTAATTTAAAACTGATTTTACTTCAAATCTTCTTGAATAGACTGAAAAAACAAGCCCTTACAGTAGTAACAATATGAAAAAGCATTCATTAAAAAACATTCAATAACTTCTTATTCAATAAGCATCACTAGAAAGATGTTCCAATGCTTACATACATATATTTTAATATTTTTCCACTATATTGATTTCATTCCCTTTAATAAACCTATTTGAAATGTTAATAGAAATACATATTAATGAGGATAAGCCAATGAGAATGTTGAATTTTCCGATACTATTACGTATCTAATTTTTTTCCAACTAAAATTAAATATAGTTTAAAACGTATATTTTAATTACCGGTGTACTGAAATTAACCACACCGTATGAAGTGCGTTTACACATACTACATTTCCATTAACTGGTTAAATAAATACGTAAAAGTACTATAAATTGCCATTTTAGTTAAACCAATTGCAATTTACACAGTGCATAGCTTAAAATATACATATACACACTCTACGTGCAAATGGCACACAATACAGAATATCCAGGAAGTACTTCAATAACCACTTAACAGTACAACTAATAGGAACTTACGCCACCATTACATGGTTAACGTTGACATTCAGTTTAATATCTCTTGATATTCCATTAAGTTAAGATTATGTATCTTTATGTATATATATTTAATCTAATCTTGTAATACATGTTTTATTAAATTAAATTAATATACTTGAATTATAATCTGTTTTATAAAATAATAAATATATCTTACATATATTAGTCAGAAGGCTGAACACTTACTATTATATATATAATTACATCTGTTTCCTGAGATGTTTCAAGACGATTAAAAAGACTGGAGTCCGCTGCTCAGGTAGCCTAGTGCTAGGGCACGTGACGAGCAATTGGGAGGACTGGGTTCGCATCTCACCCTGGGTAAATTTTTCTAATTAAAATTTACCTAATTAATTACTCAGTGCAAAGCAGAAAAACCATATTAGAAAATTATTCAACTGAAATATTTTTCCCACTACAAGACGATTAATTTAACACAAGATATGTTTGGAAAAAAATTCGTTTCTGAAGAAATGGTTTGTACCTGCATTCTTTACTTTGCTATACCAGTTATTTACAATCTGACACATCGTCAACTCTAGGGTAGGTCCTTTTCCATTCCACACTTGGAGCTTATAAAGTAACGACCAAACCCTGTTTTTATTTATTTCCAGACTTATATTAGATTGAATATTGAAAAATTCATTCCATCCCAAATATCCAGGTGATAGCCACCACCTTGTAAATCAAATGATGAAAATAATCTTTCTTGATATTTAATTTTTTGCAAGAAAATATCTATGGAAGACAAATATTTACATTCCACAATTAAAAAAATTACTCGAAAACAAACAACTCGAACGTTGTGAATGAATTATTGATTCCAGAAGTGTCCATTCCGATCTAAATGGGCTTAGTGGCGTACTTCAAAAAGGGAAATTCGAGACGGTAGAGACGAACAGGAATTAACAAACTCAAAAAGAACACAAAAACAAGTGATGTTTTCGTACGCTCTTTTCATAATTTATAGGATGTGTTACTCTCTTGGCAGCATTGATTGAAATTTGATAACGGAGGGTGTCATTATTAAAAGTTTCGAACAAACTTACCGATGCAAAACCTGTAGAAAAGGAAGTGGGTTTTCCGAGCGACACAAGATACTATCGGGAGAAGGTTTAAAAACTTGTCCGATCGATAGCACGGAGGAGAAGAAGAAGAAGAAGCGGCGTGTAAACACCATACAAACTGCAAACTCTCAATGGCCTAAATGCTATTAAGTTGTCTAGATAGAGTTTCCTACAGTTTGATATATTAATTCGATTTTTGAGAAGAGTTATTTTCTCTAATACGATACACTTACAAACAGGTTAACAAAACTAAGAAGAAGAAATTCATTATATTAAGGAACCTATATAGTGGATCGGAAATGTAATATTGGTTGCATAGCACATAATTTAATAAGCCAAGGATGTCCGAGTACTTATTACACAGAGGGAATATATAATAAATATTTGAAATAATAACTCAATATCTAAGCGAATAAATATTCATTTATGACCGAATATTTACACATTTGTAACCGCGGGAGAGATTTTTACTAGAATAACAATTCATTGTAATGTGGGTTGCCTAATTTTAATTTATTTTATATTCATTTAAAACAAAGTAAAGAATAGTTGAACGAAAAATAAGTGCAGAGCGGGGTAGCTTTTTATTCAATTTATAACGTGAACCCAAGCAAACAAATCTCCTCCGAAGGATTTTTGAGAAAACTTGTTTTTAATATTTTTAGATGTTAATTAATTTTCTTTAATCCGATAGTTTTTTTCTAAATTTGATTCTTCAGCGGGGTAGATTACTAAATTCTTCATAAGTTGACGTTGAAAGGTTTTCTCCAAATTTAAAATCAACAAAAATATATTGCATCTAAAATCTGCTATTTTTCCATTGTTAACAGATCCCCTATATTGGACCCTTAACGAGTGCTAATAAGTTCTATACCGTGTGGTTGGTCATACGTCTGAACATATCCCTTTTACATGGGAAATCATGTATATGCATATTCCTGCTCCGCATTTTCACCAATACAAATTGTAATGACATAAGGTGAAAGAGAATAACAAACCGCGTCTTTTGGTACTAAAATCTTCTCTTAATACCTTCTAAATACTTCTTTATAAAGCAATTAATATTATAAGTCCAGCTACTATAAAATATGGACGGCCGTGCTTTCTTCGACACAATTTACAATCTATCAGATTTTGACAACTGGATAATAGATACATACAATACGTCAGTTACATCAATTCCGTGTATACTATCGAAGAGAGGGTTTTTATTACAAAAAGTTTTTATGCCGGCAATAGTTTACGCAGAGTTAAGGACTTATTCTCCATACAATTTGAATATAGACCCATTCCAACAATTGCTACCATACAAAATTATGTGCATAAATTCACAACCGCAGCAAAGGTAAAAACTTCGTTTTTTTTATTATTTAATCGAAGTTGCTTATAAGCGAGTATCTTTTAGGGAATCGAACAAACCGAAAACACAATCTATTAGAAGAAAGAATTTTGGCATTAATATCTGCAAATGCGAATACGAGTGCAAGATTTATTGCTCGCGAGTGCAATACTAATCACGGAACAGTTTTGAAGATACTCAGAAAGCAAGGCTACCATCCGTACAAAGCACAATGCCATCAAGGAATTTTGCCAATGGATGAAGAAAGTAGACGAGCATTCTGCGAAGATTTGCAAGAAAGAGCAAATCAAGATCGTAACTTTCTCTCATCTATTTGTTTTACGGACGAATCAACGTTCACATTGAACAACGAACCTAATGCACAGAACACTAGGTACTGGTGCTAAGAAAATCCTAGGTTACAACTGTGCAGTAGAACACAGTACCATCAGAAAATTAATGTTTGGGCTGGGATTTTTAATAATAAAATAATTTGACCTTTCAAAATTGACGGAAATTTAAATTCATCATCTTATTTGGAGTTGCTAATAAATAATGTTGGCTCTGCATTGAATGAAGCAGCCAGGGATAATCAGGAAGTATGGTTTCAGCACGACGAATGTCCTGCCCACTTTGGAGTGGATGTGAGAACTTATTTAGACCAAACCTTTCCAAATCATTGGATTGGACGCAGTGGGATAATAAACTGCCCAGCAAGATCACCTGATTTGACACCCTGCGACTTCTTTTGGTGGGGTCACCTTAAAAGTAAAATTTATAAAAGACGCCACCCAAACATTAATTCTTTGTGGAATGCATTCAAAGAAGAATGTGCTCTCATCACAAACAGACAACTAGCGAATGTTAGTTCTTTCTACAACAGACTTGGTTATTGTCTAATTGAAAACGGGGGGTTATTTGAATACTTATTATGAATTTAATTTATTATTTTTTTATTTATTTATTTATTATTTATGTACGCAACAATACTGTATTAAAAATGTACAAATTATTATGTATTTTCAATTTGAAATTTGTAAGTTCTTACATACCGAGTAGATGGAATTCACCTTAAGTAACTTATTTTATAGTAGCTGGATTATTAATATTAATTGTTTTATACGAAAGCAAATACAAGATTTAAAAGATTTTAGTATCAAATGACGCGGTTTATTATTCTCTTTCATATGATGTCATTATAATATTTATCGGTGGAAATGAGGAACAGAAACATGGTTTAACATGTAAAAGGATGTTCTCAGACGTAGGTATAACCATCCACTCGATATAAACGAAACCCATTTCAACTGAAGTATTATGGTACCAATTATCCAGTTGTCAAATTCTGATAGATTGTAAATTGTGTCGAAGAAATCACAGCCGTCCATATTTTATAGTAGCTGGACTTATAATATTAATTGCTTTATAAAGAAGTAATTAGAAGGTATTAAGAGAAGATTTTAGTACCAAAAGACGCGGTTTATTATTCTCTTTCACTTTATGCCATTACAATTTGTATCGGTGAAAATGGGGAGCAGAAATATGCATTTACATGATTTCCCATGTAAAAGGGATATGTTCAGACGTATGACCAACCACACGGTATATATACAGGGTGTACCACTTAAAACTCCCTGGTCAAATATCTCGGAAACGGATAAAGATATTTGAATTTTGTAAAAAGTAGTTACTAAAGAATGTGATCGACTCTAGCTTGCTCTCACAATTGTGTTTTATTATGTGAAGATATAGATGGCGCTGCGATGAAAAGAATTTTTTTGATCGCCAAAATCTTCATTTGTTTTTTATTTGAAAGAGTATTAAAATTAATATAAATTTTATTATTTGTGTTAGTTTCCAAAATTTAACGGTTTCATAGATATTCGTGTTTAAAGAAAGTATGAGTAATTTTAAAGTTTTGCCTTTATTTTGTTTAAATATTTAATTTGTAAGGAAAAATAGCAGTAAACATATTCACAATTCTTGCTATTATAGTTACTTCACAATTTAAATTTTATAGTTAGTTCCTTTTCATAAATTCCACTTCATAGGCACCCATAGGTATGTAGGCAGAAAAGCATTCATGTCTGTGTTATATGTATGTATGCTTGCTTTGATTATTTAGGAAATATTTTGACATTAGCACACATTAGTGACATTTGCTTGATTATTAATTGTCTTTATAATTAGCTTCACTTAAACATTTACTCACTTTGCGTATAAAGTTCATTAGTGCACCATTTAAGAATAAGAGATAATCAACGCAGACTCGATTTTCTGGCAGAATTTTCTGTAATGTTAGCGGAAAACAACAACTTTATGAATCAGATCATGTGGAGTGACGAATGTCGTTTTCACAACAATAGTACTTTAATTAAGCATAATGCTCTCGATATTGTTCAGAAGATAATCCTAGGTGGATAAGGCAAACCAGAAATCAAACAGTTTTTGGCGTGAACGTTTGGTGTGGAATTTTAAACGGATATATCTTAGGCCCCCACTTTTATCATGAAACATTAACTGGTGTGCGCTACTTACTACTTACATTTCCTGTAAAATGAGTTACCACTACTTTTGGAAGATGTACCTATAGAGCTGCGAAATAATATGTGGTTACATCAAGACGGGGCACCTGCTCATAATGCCAACATAGTTACTGACTATTTTAATCAAATGTTCTCACGTCGTTGGATTGGTACTAATGGCGTTCTTAGGTGGCTGGATCTAACCCCGTTAGATTTTTCCCTGTGGAGTTACTTGAAAGCTGAAGTTTACAAGAAACCCATAACAGATATGGGCGACCTTTATAATAACTAATGCAAGTATTCAAAAAATTAGTAGAAATACATTGTTAAATTTGCGGAAGAGAACTAATAAGGCGATATACGTTATGTAGCAATCAAATAGGCAACAATTTTGAACATCTTTGTTAGTTATATTCGATTCTTTTAAGTATTTAAACAAAATAACGACAAAACTTTAAAATTACTTTTACTTTCTTTAAACACGAATATCTATGAAACCGTTAAATTTTGGAAATTAACACAAATAATAAAATTTACATTAATTTTCATACTCTTTCAAATAAAAAACAAATGAATTTTGTGGCGACCAGAAAAATTCTTTTCATCGCAGCGCCATCTATATCTTCACATAATAAAAGACAATTGTGAGAGCAATCTAGAGTCAATCAGATTCTTCAGTAACTACTTTTTACAAAATTCAAATATCTTTATCCGTTTCCGAGATATTCGACCTGGGAGTTTTAAGTGGTACACCCTGTATAGTAATAATAATAACTTTATTCAGTGTTTACATATAATGTGTTGAATACGTCAGAAAATCAAAAATTTAAAAATGAATAATAGTAATAAAGTAATGGCCATATACAGACTAGAACTTGTACATGAAGAAATCTTCAATTTTTAAAAAGCAGAGTTAATTATTATTGTGTTACGTCTTATCTTAAAAATATTCTTTGATAAGTTTTTTAAATCATAGGGTAAGTATTATATTTTTGCCATTTACGTAGATGCACTCTTCTCCACGTCAATTTTGGTAGTCTGTGGTGGTAAAAGGAAAGCTTGTTTCCATAACATTGCTGAAGTTTTTGTAATTCGTAATTTCTCTCACGAACAGAGCACATTCCATCACGTATAGTCACGGCAATGTGAGCATATTTTTTTTCTTTAAAGACTTCTCTGCAAGAATCAGTTCTTCTCATTTTAAGCATAAAAATATTGTTTGAATTATAATTATTCTTTGTAATTAAACATTAAAGTATTGGTGTATACGTCTATCTGTTATATGTTTTGTTTACATTATAACCAGACGGGTGTATCTTAAATTAGACCGTAGTATATATAGTTTTTGGTACCTGAAAACCTCTCTACGTTGCTCTGTGTAGTACTCTGTCCATTGCCAATTGGATCTCGCTATTCCAGCGAGTACATTAGATAATTTGTAGATAATATTGCCCTCTACAATTTTTGTTAAAAAAGATTTTTTTGTCCGACCAACCATTACGCGGAAAATCCATCCAAAAACTTTTTGGCATTAACAAAATCCCTCAGGCGGGGGGAGATTCCAACTTTTTGGTTTTAGGGTCGTCGCATGCTCCAGTAACAATTTATCAAATAAAATAGTCTCGCATATTTTTTCCAAAAAAAAATACAGATTGACTACTATAATGTCATATATTGAATCGAATTTCATTGTTTTATTATTATTTAGAAATAATTTAAAGTTTAATGTTTACTCATTATTATTATATAACTAAATCTGTAAAATTGTAAGTCCTATTTTTGTCTGTTTGCAACCACCCTGTTATTGACTAGATGTTTTGGTTCAATAAAAAGGATGCCACTTTAATGTGTCAATGAACTTGCTCAATAATTAAAGCAAAAATCAAAAACGTTGCCCCGTAACTCGTTAGTCGGTGCAAAAGTTCATGGGTTCAATAATATAAGGGCCACATGCTTTTATCAACCAAAAACATGGAAACTATATAGCAATCAAAACACACAAGATCTAATTTAATTGTATAATTAACAATATATATATTATTAATATTTATATGTGGTTAATGTATATATTAAACACATATAATCTGTTTCTTTGTCGTATATATTTTAAATGTGAACATATCTATGTGAGGAATTTCTTGAATTAGCGGCATTTTAAATTAATTGATGACAATTACTTGCATTATTTTTAATTGTTAATGATTTTAAGGAAAAGAAACACATTACTCCGAGGACTAACACATATGCATCAGTTTCGTTTAACCACTACAACGTGAATACTCTTCAGCTCGGCCTGTGTAATGTATTCATTTTTCCTTTCTCCGAAATTTGTATATATAGTTACGGAGACGATCTTTGCAAGCATGAGAGATAATTTCTTATCATTCTCATTTTAATGAATGATAATAATCTGACCGGAGTAAATTTGTTTTTAATTATTTAACAGGTGGTAAAAGGTAACTCAAATGGGACATTGATTATGCTGATTACCGTTCCACTTTGATATCCAATTGTCATTAAACAAAACATTGTATATTTTTGAAATCTTACAATACATTTTGTACAGGTTTGTTGGATAATGAGATATTTTCGCGTTCATTTACATGTAAATGCATATTCTGTTGAACCGTACAGAGGGGTCTTTATGACATCACATTACGAAATTTTTCGAACGCTGTTAACCTAAAAATGCCTGCCTCTACCTGGCGCTATATATCCAAGGCATTATAAACTATTTGGTAAACGCGAACATTTTTAAAATCACTTGCTAAAATTATGCAATATGATTGGATTATATCGAGTCCGTTTAACACTTAATTTATTACTGTTATTGACATTTTACTGATCTGACATGTCTTTTGTTTACTTTTTCTACTTACATTTTTCTAATACTACTAACATTCAGCCGTTTCGTTTAATGTGTGTGTGTTACATATTTACCATAATATATTCTGGAATTTACAGCATGTGCCAATAGAAGCTATATCTAGTATTTCCACAGAAAAAAACGAGTGGTCATTTAGTTCTTACCAAAATAGTCTCTGCTAAAACGCAAGTAATTCTCAAGGTACTTCAGAAAATGAGAATTGATTATTTGAAATGTAGTATAAAGAAAACTCTTAGTAAAATTCATAATTTTTTGCATTTTTAGGTTGAAATTTGAAATATTTTTATATTTGTAGATGTGAAAAGACAACTTTTTTAAATTATAATGGAAGAATTGCCGGGCTGAAATGAAGCAGCATTGGTGGACGTTATTTGGTCACTAATATTAACAATAAGTTTTAATATGTAAACTCTATAGTATTGAGGGCCATAATACCTTCTGGTGGCTAGGGTAGAAAATTACTTTCTTATTTTTTGAGTTGTCACAAATAAAATCAATGCTAGAAAATAACATTATTTGAATAATCTTTTGGCTATCTTCATATCATAGATATTGAAAATGTAAAAGCTTCCTTTTCTAAGATCTTTCACACAAACATAGCATGCCCTGTGTAAAGCCCAAGATTTTTTTGATTACCAAATTTAATTCCAGTCTGGAACATCTATTTCAGTTATACCAAATAACATCAATGCTACAAAAAAAAATGAGGTGTGGCCACCACACGACTTTCTTATACGTATGAAAGTGTTACTTCCGGTCCGAATTTTGAAATTTCATTTATACAAAAAATATTTCAAATCCAACTCTAAATACTTTTGTACTCTTCATAAATATATATAGAATGCATAATTTACGACATATTTGCAAAAAATCGCAATTCGATAAGAGTAAAAGTGGCACTTCCGGTCTGAATTTTGAAAATTTTTTTATACAAAAGATATTTAAATGTATGTTCTAAATACTTTTATACTCGTAATGTACCTGCCTGGAAAGCATGACTTGCGAGATATTCGCAAAAAACTGATTTTCGATAAAAGACCTACTTCCGGTAGGAATTTCGAAAAACTTTTTAAATAAAATTGTTCTCAATTTTAATTTTAAGTACATATGAATTCTTTATAAATTTGTATAAACTTAGTATTTGACGAAATATTGGCAAAATTCGATTTTTATACTGAAGTAAACTGCTACTTCCGGTCTACCGATTTTACTGAAAAACTAATCAGATCTCAAGAGGGAGATTATACACGTAAATACAAAATTTTGAATTGATATCTCCAGCGGTTTGACCGCTATCGTGGTCACAGACAGACACACAGACAGACAGACACACAGACAGACAGACAGACACACACACACAGAGACATTTTTTTAAAAACCACTTTTTTGGTATCAGGGGACCTCAAAACGTGGACATCTGCAAAAATCTCGAGGTCGAAAATTTTCATCATCACAATACTTCCTTATACTACGTATAAGAAAGTAAAACAGTTATTTGAATAATCTTTTAGTTCTATTCATATCAGTGATACTGCAAATCTAAAATTTCTATTCTAAAATCTTTAACACAAACCCAGCATGGCATGCTTTGTGTAAAGCCCAAGATTTCTCTTGATCAGCAAATTAATTTCCAAAATATTAAAAGTACAATTTCTTAACAAACTCTATTTGTTGATGTTTTCTAATCATAAACTCACCACATTTGTAGCAAATCCAGTACTTCTAAAATCCGCGATTAGACATACTTACAACACATGGCCAAAAAGTTTAAAAATGAGATTATATTAACTAAAAGAATACACGCAGTGGTCAGTAAAAAAGAAGAACTTGGCAAGGAAACAAGGAGTCTTCAAGATAGCACTTGCCACTACTCCCAATATAATTTTATTTGGACTTCAGTATGTTATACTATATCAAATGTACAAACAAATATTGGAAAAGTTTCATTTCTTGCATTTTATATATTCAATTGCTAGAAAATGGTAGGTGGTATAACGTTTTACTTTTTTAGACCGACTACATATAAGGAAATATAATGATGACGAAATTAATTTTTTGATAATATTCCACAAATTATGCATTCTATCCAGACTATCAAAAAAGTATTTAGAGCTCGATTTGAAACAATTTGTGTATAAAAAATTAAAAATTCGAGCTGAAAGTAACACCTTAACTCACAGGTTTTTTAAGATGATGAAAGTATTTGAAACTTAATGTGGGACAACTTTTATATAAAAAAGTTTGCATACACATACATATAGGTAATATTTATTTTGGAACTCGGCCAACGAAAAAAAAAAACGTAAGCAAAATTGGTAAAAATGTTTTTTTTTATCGATGGTTCGTGTTATTTGCGTCATTTATAAATGCATTTTAAGGAGATGCTGGTTACGTATAACGTAAATTTTAGGGAAAATGTTGATATTGCAAAGCCCAGAAGTATATACATATTTAAATCACACGGTTAAAATTCATACAGTAACTTTCAAATTAATATGAAAAGGCTGTACTTATATTAATTAAGATTTAACTACGTACAATATATTTGCCTACTATATATATATAATATATATATATATATATTAATTTAATATGTATTTAATATACATTAAACACATATATCAAATTCTCAAGAAATCTACTCGCACGTATATAGATATATGTGTGTGTTTCATATATATATATATATATATATATATATATATATATATATATATATTGATGATGGGTACGTAGTCAACTCCAAAGTAGGTAGTAAGTGTGTGTTGTCACCTCATATATATCGCAGTTACCTCCGTTTTTGGAGGTAGCAACGTTTTGCCTTTCTTTTTACTTTATCATGATATAGATGACCTCAGAAGCCTAAAAATAAAATTTTGTTCTGGAGGTAAAAAAGTTACCCTAATGCTCATAAGCGACGCTTTTAGTTCAGCTGTAGATCACAGCGCTGCTCTCGCTCTTGCATGTGGAATTTGCAACGCGAGGTCACCTCCGCCGTATATATTCTTTTCTTGTGTAACAGTCGGCACGTTGTTATCTCTGCATATTGGCAACATCGGTTCAACCGTTGTTATGAGAACAAACGCTGTTGATGCAAAACAACTCTGGCAAGGTCTCGCTTAGCTTGCATTATTAAAATTTCGTTGCGATTACTGTATTATTTAAAGTAACAGCACATATTAACCGGGCTTATTATTAACAAATATGAAATATAGAGTGCACGTAATAATTAATAGATATAATTTATTAGATAAATTAGTGTTACGAAAGTATCTTATTTATTAAATATAATATTATTTAATATATTTTTAAGCTTAAGTAGAATAAATTAAAAAACATTTACATACATTCATTTTTACACATAATTTGAAATAAATCGATAGAACAAACCAACACGTAATATTTGATAATCAAAATACATTCTGTGTTTTATAAATCTTCATTGGATAAATAATTTTGGTTGTAAAGTAAAAAATATTTACGCAAAATAGATTCACATTAATTGTAGGTGATTTGTGTTGAGATGAATAAAAATTACAGAAAATATGCTTTTAATTTAGAAAGGTTAAGATCATATATTAACTTAATGTATAAACAAACTGTACTTAATTAATAATAATTAGAAATATGTGTTCTTTTGACTTTACATATATGCACGTAGAATTGAAATAGAGAACATGAATAGAACACGTACTGAAATTGAAAATAAATGAATTAGATATTAATTGTACTTTGTTTTCAGTGTTACAAAACATTTACATTCAATTAATAATACATAAAATAAATGACATTTTATTGACATCCCTTGTCAGAAGTATTCTATAACAATAAAAAATTAAAATGTAATTGAAAAATTAAAACTCC
Source organism: Amphimallon solstitiale (assembly GCA_963170755.1). NCBI lineage: Eukaryota > Metazoa > Arthropoda > Insecta > Coleoptera > Scarabaeidae > Amphimallon > Amphimallon solstitiale. Next base: position 206,424,696 of record OY720675.1, read on the forward strand.
TTTGAGATATTAATACAAATTGTAATACTAATGTTAAGAAATAACGCACACTACAATAAAATGCATATACAGGGTGAGTCATTAGTAGCCGCTTCTTCGATTGCTCTTTTGCGTTTTAAATAAAAGAAAAAACAATTAGTGGAAGATTCATGGTTGCTTGTGACGCATATTGTAAAAATACTTTAAGCTCTGACGCACTTCCGGTTTCACCGGAAGGGCACGGAACCTAATTTTTTTAAATGACTCACCCTATATATTTTTGGATTTTCTTGTACTTGTTTTCTTTTTCAAAATTGAGCCAATAGTTTTTGAGTTATTATTTTTTTTTGACAATATTTGACGAAAACACGTGTTCAGAAAAAAAATCATTTTCACATTGTTTTTAAAAGTAAAAACATTAACTTTGGTGGTGCTTGTAGCCAAGAAAATTCCGCATCATGTGGTAAAGTTGCACTCGACATTACCTCAAAAAACTTTGTTTTTTCAAAGCCTACTTCCTGAAATTTTCACATACCAAAAACTTATTTTTTTTAAATGGAACACCCAGTATTTTATTGAGGCGTTTTGTTCCTTTCTTTATTCTCTTTCATTTTTGTTAACAATGTCCTATACCTATCTTTTGTAATTTCTGAGATAATCACTATAGGAGCTATTAGCGGTCAATTAAGGAACTACGGCTGCCGTTCTATGCACCCAAATATTGGTCCAATAAAGGCTGGAATGCGGCTGACTGCCTGAGTCAACTGTTAAAGAAAGTCGGTATACATTTATGTCAAAACTTATAAAAGCATCGCTATTAGTTATCATCCAAATGAATTATTCTTATGAAGAGTTAATAGATATCATTGACGTTTTGAGTGAATCTGAAAGAAATTGCTAGCGATCCCTGGTAGTAGTCAACCGAAGCCAGAAACCTTCGAAAGTATAAAGTGGACGGTTTGAGTGAACAGAAAGTATTGAATATGAAATAAAGAGCGGAAAAAGCAATAACTGGTGAGGATAAGACGTTTATGGTACTTGCGAGTGTAGTCGAACACCCCCATACCAGTACTACGAAAATTAGTCGTCAGTTAGATGTAAGTCAAATTTGAGAATCCAGAATAATTGGGAAACATGAAATTCACCCGTAGCATATTCATACATAGGGTTAGATGAAAGAAATTTTTAGAGACGCTTACATTGTTGTCAATTGGCAGCAGATAAATTATCCTGGCTTACTCAATTTTTTGTTATTTACCAACGAAGCCAACTTCTATTAAAGTGAATACGTTCATCGTCACAATTTCCGTTATTATAACACATAAATCCCCCCACTTTATCACACCTGTAAACTTTCAAAATCGTTGGTCATTAAAACTGTGGGGAGGAATAGTGGGTAGTTACATACTTGGACCTTAATTCTTTGATGAAAATGTTAATGGAGGAGAGTATCTTCGCTATCGACGGACGGATTTTCAAAATTTTTTGAAGACATCTTCAAATATGTCAGTAAACATAACCTTTATTTTATTTCGATGTTAGCCAACAGAGTCAAAAATTAAATACTGCAAATGGACATTGCCGGAATTAAAAAATTGAAATGCGATGCTCTTCATTCTGTAAAATTATTACTTTTGGGATAGTTGGATTTAACATTGACTTTGTTTGAAAGTTGACTAAGGAAGTCAAGCGCCGTTCCTGCCTTCCATTGGTTGAACGAATATTTTGGTGCATAGAACAACAGCGCTCGTAGTTCTTTAATTGACCGCTAATTGTTCCTATAGTGATTATCTCAGAAATTACAAAAGATACGTATAGGACATTGTTAACAAAAATGATAGAGAATAAAAAAAGGAACAAAATGCCTCAACAAAATACTGGGTGTTCCATTTAAAAAAAATAAGTTTTTGGTATGTGAAAATTTTAGAAAGTAGGCTTTGAAAAAACAAAGTTTTTTGTGGTATTGTCGAGTGCAACTTTACCAAATGATGTAGAATTTTCTTGGCTACGGGCACCACCAAAGTTAATGTTTTTAATTTAAAAAAAAAAAAGTGAAAAGGATTGTTTTCTGAACACGTGTTTTGGTCAAATATTTTCAAAAAAAATTAATAACTCAAAAACTATTGGCCCAATTTTGAAAAATACAAAACAGTTGAACAGACAATTTAAAGCAGTACAAGAAAATCCAAAAATATATAGGGTGAGATTTAAAAAACTTAAGTTCCGTGCATTTCCGGTGAAACCGGAAGTGCGTCAGAGCTTAGAGTATTTTTACAATATGCGCCACAAGCAACCATGGATCTTCTACTAATTGTTTTTTCATTTATTTAAAACACAAAAGAGCAATCGAAGACGCGGCTACTAATGACTCGCCCTGTATATTATCGATCCATACAATTTTTTGACAAAATTGTATTGTAAGAGAGATCGGTTAAACTTAAATCTGTGAAGTTGTTATAATTTATTTTATAAAACGCGTGTCAATTGTGCTGAGTTGTGCCGTTATTAGTTTTTTTTATGCTCTTGTGTTTTCAGTGATTTTTAAAAAAGGGCGGCCATCTTGACGATCCCCCCCAAAGTTAATTTTATTTAAAACTGGGTGCCTTCGCACTCACTTTATACCTATATATCATAAAATGTGTCAATTAATTCTCCATTGGTGCCATTATTAGTTTTATTTTCCTCTACTGTTTACAGGTATTAAGAAAAATCGAAAGGGGGTGAATGACATTCAATGACAGTGGTAGAAAAATATAATAATTTTATGAAGTACATACCTGTGTGAAAATAATTACCTACCAAAAAAGTACAAGAGTTATTACAACTTTAATAGACAAAGAAGTTTTAATTTTTCAATTACATTTTAATTTTTTTATTGTTATTGTTGAGATTTATTTAAAATTCAAAACTGTTTTTTTTATTATATTTATTTAACTCAAAAAAGGAATTTATTTTATTCGGCTTTAGTCGTCATCTTATATAAACAGTCCTAAAATTTCGAGAAAGGGTTATATGAAAGATGCTATACGGCATAATTGAGCACAATTGACGTGCTTTGCGAAAGCACCGTTTTTTAAAAATAAATTCAAGTTTTTGGGGAGGCCATTCATCAAGTCAGCCCCCTCTTCGAGTTTTTTAAAAATCTCTGAAAACAGAAGACCACAAATGAAACTGAGAACGGCACAGTTGAGCACCAATTAAGCACAACTGACTAAAATGCGTGTCAATTGTGCTTCTATTTGTACTCAATTGTGGTCTGTTTTCAGAGATTTTTAAAAAAAGCCGAAAAGGGGGCAGACTTGACAAATGACCTCCCCAAAAAGTTGAATTTATTTTTAGAACTCGGTGACGAATATAATAGCAGAGGGTCAACATGATAGACCTGTTTAACATGTATTTCCTAATAGGTTGATAACAGTTTTTAAAAGAAATTGTAAAACATTTAGTTTATTACAAGCAGTACAATCCCTCTGGTTTATATCCAAAATGAACATGTCCTTTACTAGTATTTTATTTAAGTATTATAATTATGGCAATATACTACAACTCATCTCATAATTGTGTAACACCAACAATTGATAATTTTATTGTATATTATAATTGCATGGACAAAAATATATTCACTCTTAAAATAAATCAGTTTAAATTACCATATATAAAATAAAAATAAAAAGAGCTTCTGCATTATTTCATTAATATGTACATACAAAATTTCAGTCAATTTTGTATATGTCTGTCCTTTGATAGCGGAAATTTTAAAAACCGTCAAATCTACTCATAGCTGTTAGATTGCATATTTTCTCACCTTTTCGTATTCAAAACCGTTAAATGTAACAGACAAACTGCTAAAATAGCAATATTTTCAATACCATAGACATGCCGAATTTAAAACAGCTGATCCGAGATAGCGTGATACCTTTTGCGTATGTTAGCAAGGCAGCGTACAATCTCGATAATATAACGACTTTAAATGCCGCCCGTTTAAATGATATCAATTTTGTTACTTATTTTCTTGATTTTGAAATATCTTTTCATTGTCCAAGTAACAGAATAAAAATGTTGCAAAAACGACAATAATACTAAATTTTATTATGGAAAAATGGCTTTACAAGTTTAGCATCCATTTATCAATTTGTTTTGAATAAGTTTTTTGAGAAAAATTTACTATTTCCGTCTATGAAATATGAACCTGTAATATGATTATTTAATATTCCATCAACACATTTTGTTTACTAGGACACTGCATTTTAGCATCATAAGTTATCTGTGTGATTGTGTATGCGAACCCACGATTCATCGGTTAATAGAATATTTTTCATTAACAAAATTATTAGGCCTATATTTTGGTATTGAGGTAGGACGTTTTTCAACATTTGCATAAATAAAAACATTACATTGTCCTGTTTTTTGTGATGAAGAGGAAGAAAGCAACTACGTATCTTAATTTTTTTTATTATACGACTATCGGTAGTTGATACGATTTTTCAAATAAATCACCATTTGACAGTTTTCCTCTGTGGAATATTGTAAACCACCATATTAATTTATGAAAACGATATTTAGTCGAACGTCAGTATGTACGACTAAAACGTTATATTAGTGCACAGTGCTAATGTATGACATTTGACATTATGAATGTCCGTTTGAGTATAGGGGGTAGGAAATATTTTCCTTGCTAGTTTTGTTTTACTTGATGATTCACTGTCCTATTAGGACACAACGTGGCATCATTTGAAGAAAATTGCTAATACAATCGTCCATTTTCAAGGTACAAATCCATCATAGCTTCACAAACCTCTGGTCGCCAGTCGGACACGTTTTCGTTTGAGTTCCTACATGAGTTGAATTCAGATATACTGTTTTCAGTAATTTTTGAATATCTTTAACAACACCAGTTTTCCGAAATTTAGACTGAATCTTACTAACTGTAGAGTGGCTGATCGGACGATCTGGTTATATTGTATTTAATAAATCGTATACGTCTTGCTCGGAATAAAATTCAAATTTAATTCCTCTGTATGACAGTAAATGTGCGACAATACTTTAATTACAAACGATTTTTGTACCGCTAATAGGTTAAGTAAGAAGTATAAAACTCGTAGTACTTTGTAATGACTTATATCTGAATGAACTACAAAAAAACGCAAAACACTTTGAAAAACTGTATCTGACAACGTTTTGCTTTATTTGATTTTCGTTTCTAACATTCAATTATCATTTGTTCGAAAAACTTATGTAATATGGCAATATTTTATCAATAAAAAAAAACATTTTCAAAATCAAGAAAAAAATGGGGGTTACTATTAAAAAAAATGATATCCTCGTTATCTAAAGAAATGATTGTTGAAAATCGACTTTCATACCAAAACGTGTTTTTATCAAATAAAATCGGCCTGTTCTGGGATCTTTTCTAACAAAATTTTATTTCGCTCTTACTAAATTCCTGCTGTGGGTGCATACTGTACAAATATACATCTTAGGGCTCCCGCGCAAACTTGACCGTTACACTGATATGACATGTCGAGATTTTCCTGATATTTCTGCATATTCTGTATAAGCATTTCAATTGTTCAAATGATCAACGAAATAAAACGCAAACAGCTGGCTTTTCATTTATATTTATATTAACATGAAGGTCGATATAAATGTTCCTACTAAGCAATCCATTATATAAGCAACACGTATACATTATTTTTTTTGATAGGTCAAGAATAGCTTACGCTGCTTGTAGATACGAGGTATTATATCGTAGCATAAGTTCTCTTCTCTAAAAATATGTCCTCAATCACTTTGTTGGTTACTCGATCCATTGATAATTTTTTAGAATTACTATATAAATACAATATACAATATTTCAATCCATTTTCTACATAACTCTGACTGTATTTTGTTCGCTAGCATTTTAAAAATCGCCAAAACAACCGTTAGCTGCTAAATTGTATATTTTCCCGCAATTTCAATTCAAAACTGTTAGATCTACAGGCCTTCGAGGCCCTTGGCTTTTATTTCTTCTACTACTTTCTTCCAAAAAAGGTACCAACAAAAAAATCAGAAATGGTTGTAGTAAATGGCATATAGCCTTGAAATTTCTATATAAATCAGTTTCACTTGAGCTATTACCGAAATGAGGTAAAGTCGAAAAAGTATATCCATATATCCAAAAATATGAAAGAACTAAGTTTAGGGAACAGTTTAGTTTACAATATCCCTAGAATTAGTATTAATTTACGATTGCTGCAAGTGGCAGCAACATATGCAAATGTGATTTTAATTGTAGCGAAAATACTTTTAATTCTTATGATCATCTAAAGAGAAAACACTAAATTGTTTTTTTTTCTAATATAGATAGACGTAACGGAATAAAAACTAATTCTAAAATATAAAAGTACTCATTTTTCTAAATTAAACTATTATCTCATTTTAGTCCGATTTTAGATAACATATATACTTATCCTTAATATTTACATATATATTTCATATGCTATTATATTATGTATTCTGTAATATATATATTTACTGCAAACATATTTCTCAATACATTTCATCTCATATTTAATTATGCCCTACATGTTGCTTTTAGATCATATTTATTATCAATGTAAATTTGAATAATCCTATAGAAAGTAGATAATAGCAATTATCGATAGATACTTACTTTCGATAATTAAATGGAATTGGAAACATGTAATTTTAAATTTATATTACATACGCTTAAGTTAATGTTGAGATCATTACTTTAATCCCTTAAACTGCACTTAAAATAAATAAATATTATTTAATTAAATTGCAAACTAATGTAATGTAATGTATACTTGGTGAATCTTTAATAATAAATGTTTTACATCTTTAATAATAAATGTTTTACAATTCAAAGTATTTAAAAAAATGTGATAGTAATTCTTAATAGAAAATAGTACTGATTATTCTTTATTATGATTTAAGATTTAAATTTATCTTATATTTTAAACTTCAATAATTTTTTATTTTATTATGCTAAAAATGGTTTCTTAATATATTTCGTATAAGTACATATGTTAAATTATTTATGAATTGGAACTCAAACTCTTGGCTTCTCATTTATAGTTATTATAACGGTCGATATAAATGCTCCTACTAAGCAATTCTTTCTATAAACAAAACGTATACATTATTTTTTTTAGATAAGCCAGCGTGTCGATACGAGAGAGTATATATATTGTATGTAATTAGTGCAAGTTCTGTCCTCCATAAAATTGTCAACGGTGCTAGAGGTAACAGAATGCTATCAGTATCTACACATATACACACTTTGGTGGTCAGTTCGTATCTTAGTTGATTCTACATATATGATGAAAAATATGAGGAAATTTGTTTCCCCTCACGTGAAATCCTGATTCCAGAGATTCCCCTTTACACACATATACAAAATTTAGGTATATATATCAGCAGGTAAACACGGAAGTCAGGCCGCCACCTTTATTAGACGGAGGTGACCACTTAACAGGCATCAATATATATATATATATATATATATATATATATATATATATATTGTAATGGTTTGCCGTTTACTATGACTACGCAACAATATGATTTATAAATAAATTAGAGGAATTTAATTTAAAGTGTTTCTTTTTATATAGCAGAATTTTTATATTAATAAAATATTTAAAGTATACCAAATGTATAAAGATGTTAATGTTATCAAATGTGTAGTTTATTCTGTTTTCTTCATGCATTTGCATAGATAGTTGTGGCAGGATACTTTGAAGCTTAGTTTTCTTCAGTCTGAAAGTAAAGATTTAAATATTACTTGATTTGTTTGTATATGTAATATAATGTTTGTGAAAACTTGTTTAATTAACAAAGTATATGAGAATAGTAATAAGTAATGAAATATAAAAATATAAATGCAATAAAATAATGAATAGCTAACGCGCCAAAATTCAAATTCTGGAAATGTCAGATTTTGACATTTATAAAAAGACTACTAGAAATGGGTATTAATAGGTAGAAGTGTAGAAAACAAACTAAAATATTCAATTGAGATTTTATATAGTAAGATATTGAAATTCTAAATAGGTATTTAAAACATTCAAAAATAATGTAGAAACTTTGTTGGATAAATAAACTGTGTGGAACAATATAATTGGTAAAAGAAAATTAATTTATGATCGTCAAGGAAATGTGAAATGAAAAAAATAACAATTCTAATTTTTTCGAGAAAACGCGAACGTGTTTCTCGAGAAGAGAAAGAATTTCCTCATTAAATACAGTTAATGTTCTTAATTTTCGCTTCAAAGAGTAATAGAAGTGTTTAATAATTAACGGAGAAGATAGTGAGATTTTATTTCAGGAAAATATATAATAATTAGAAATTTTCCATTAATATTACTGGTGGATAACATAAAAGAAGGAAGAAAGGATAAATATTTAGAACATATAGTAAAGAGGAGAGAGATTTATTTCGAACTTACCTTATAATCGGATATTTAAGAAGTATAATCCAATACAGCTACAACCATCCCGTCAGAATCGTTTAGGAGTTCCTGCATATGTATCATTGAACCAGTTGAATTGAAGAATTAATATACGAGTGAGAATTTATGGTGCACAAGTTTGTCAATCCAGGAGTGTAATAATCCGAGGCAAATAGTATTATAAACCGTCCCAGTTCGAGCATTCCAGGAACGTGGAAGTCCAGAGAACATCAAGATAGTGTGTGTTTATTACAGGTGTACGAGAGTGCCGAGTTTTCATCCAGGTACTACAGGAAATCGTATTATAAACCGTCCCAGTTCGAGCATTCCTAGAACGTGTACGAGAGTGCAGAGATTTCATCCAGGTACGACAGGATAACAGTTCGAGGTCCGAGGGTTCCAGTTTGTTATACTAACATCATCACTAGAGTGAGAAGAAAGAACGCTAGAAGGAAAGACATTGAAGAATAAGAAAGAAATTCTATAATAAGTATATCAGGTCGTATAAACATTGGAATTAATTTCGGAGTTAAAGTAATATTTATTGCATAATTTCTGTAGAGAAATTATAAATCGGTGTAATGATCGTGTGAATTATTGTATTTCATCTTTATTAACAGTAAATCTAAATCTTTACTTTACGATATAAAATCATAATCTCAAATAAGAATTTGTTTGGAAAGCAAGAGGTTTTTTAAAATAAAACTACATAAGTGAATGACAAAATTTAGTTTTACCCGAAATATTAAAGTTCTGCTTATAAATAGTTTATTAAAATTCTGTAAAGAACAGAAATAAACAGGTTTCAGATATTGAATTAAATAATAGTAAAGGTTAATACTTACGTTATTGCATTTATAACCATTGTAGTCAAGTGACAATCTCGTATTAAATTCTTCTCATATTGTTGATTAGACGTGTAGAGGAAAATTTCCATATGTGTACTTTTGATAATTGTTTATAAATTTCTATAATCACTTTTATATAATTTCAACGAATTAAACAAATCTATACTGATATTTTCTTTTATTTGGCATAGTAAAAAAAATGATTATTTTGAGTGGAGTAGGAAAATAAACAGAGACGCTTATAACATTAACCTAAAAGGAAAAAATATATGTCAATAAATGTATATGGTATAAATGGCTATTGAAATACATACCTTGTTCTAGTTTTGCTAAAAATTGATGTAATTAATCCGAATAGGTACTTGAACAATTCCACATAGTTTTGGTATTATTTAATTGATATAAATTATTAATTTTAAAGATCGGTAAAAAAGCTATCATATAAGTTTACTGAACATATTAAGATATAGGGAACTGCTTTAATTATACAAGCCACTGAAAGTCAGCAACCCATATAGCACATTTAGTAGTTGTTTAAACATACAGATTACTGATAGTCAGCAACCCAATTTAGTACAAGAATATTTGTTTATTAATTTGTAAATATTGTGAAAGTTATAATATCTGAGCTAGTTTTTGGGATAAAATTATATAAAAGATTTTAAAGTTAATTTATTTATCTGAATGTCATGATACTCTATATTAATTAAGAGTATTGTCACAATATATATATATATATATATATATATATATATATAGTGCAAAGTGAGCTTATAGATAGTATTTCCATCGAGACGTGATCGACTGCAAATTCACTACAATTAGCCCTAGATCCTGTACTGCCCCCATGGACAACACAGCTCGTCACTTACTTTGAGTTGGGTGAACTTAACAGTTGATATAGGAACATTAACCCCACGGTCTAAGACAAGGGCAAATTAACTATAGAAATTAGATTCTGAGAAGCATGAACTATTAGAAATATTTTAAGTAGACTTTAAATTACACTTTCTTTTTAAATGGTGATATATCTACATACATGTATGTACGTATGCGAAAATTCTTAGTTAATTACTTTTTTATACGTAATATAAGAAGTACTGTGGTAAGATGACGACAATATTCTATCTCCAGATTTTTACAGATGTCTAGGTTTAAAAGTTCCCTAATACCGAAAATTTATGCAAATATTTCTTTCTCGTTGTGTGTTTGTGTGTGTGTATCTCTATGCGCGGTTGACTACAATAGCTGCCAAACTGCTAAAGCTATCAATACCAAACTTTATATTTGTGTGTATAATATTACTCTTGGGATTTGATTAGAATTTCAATATAATAATCTCATAACAATAAATTGAGATAAGACAAGCTTTATGATCTTCTTCGCCACAACTAGATATACAACTTAAAGGCAAGAAAATCCATCAAAGAAAACAAATAACTTACCTAGGGTTAGAAATCCAAGAAAACTTGTCCAAAACCTTGTCAAAAAAAAATCAAAAGTAATAGCTGGAATATATAAAATGTTTGCATCTCAAACGAATTACCTCGTAATATATGGCGCCAAACAACGTCAAAAAATATAAACAAATTACAGCGATAACAAAATAGATTCATAAAACTAATATATCGACTAAATAAAAGAACTCCAACAGCACAACTATATAATATCACAGGAATACCAAATATTGAGAAACTTATAAGAATTAAAAATATATTACTGATAGATAAAATAGACAAGGGACTAATCAAAACAAAAATATAACTACAAACTAACAATGAAATACATAACTACCGAACAAGAGGACACACACATACGAGCAAAAACACAGAATTGTAAGATGCGTACAAATACCAACAGCAGATGCGATAAAGGACTACTAGAAATTAACAACAAAAATAAAAAACATGGACTACCATAACTTTCACAAGGAAATCAAGAAGACGATATTGAAAATATAAATGAAATCGAGAAGAAACCTGAGAGACATCCAGAAACAAAAAGAAGGAGAAGAACACACAGGAGCCTTCAATACCGTTCATGCGGGAAACTGGAAAAAACCAGGATCTTGCAATGAGGCTGAGGACCGACGGGGACATGTTATGTACTGTATATGTGTATATGTATATATGCGTATGTACATGTTTTTTTGGAATAAAGAATGTTTACTTACAAAAAAAATCGGTAGACCCTCAGTAGTAGTTTAATTCAGTGAAAAATCAAAATTTACTAATATAATATCTCGCCAACTAACTAAGTTTAGACAAATATCGAGAAGATACAAAAATACTAATAAGAGAATTTTAGAAAAACTTTATAAAAAATGTTCTTCGAAATTCCTACCGGAATTAGGTCTTTTGTCTTATCGAAGAAGAATTATTTGCAAATATCTTGCAAATTATGCATTCTATACAGATTTATTAAGAACACAAAAGTAATTAGAACGTTTTTGGAATAACGTTTGTATAAAAAAATTTCAAAATTCGAAACGGAAGTAACACTTTGATATTCGATGAGAGATCAAATATCAGTTTTTTGCAAATATTTCTATAGAGATTTATTGATAAAATAAAAGGACTTTCAGCTGAATTTGGGATAATCTCTGTACAACAAAAATTCCAATTCCGACAGGAAGGACACTTTTACTCAGTAGTTTATTTTATTAAGAAGATACAGAATTTAAAACTTAGTTTGGAACAACTTTTGTATATACATTTCGGAATGCACATACGTATAAGAACGTTGTGTGTGCCCAACCTCATGTTTGTTTTGTTTTTAGAAATATATTTTGTGATATATTGGAAAGACTTCTATTCAATTATATCTACTGGGCTTGGAAAAAGATCTATCTATTAGTATAGCAATCTCACAAACATTTATTTAGAAGATTAACATTTTCAATGTTATATTTAGTTTGTATTTAATTTACGCAATTCAAATAGTGGCAAATCATTCATTTCATTAGTAAAGAACTGTCCTCATAATATACGTCAAACTCTCCACTTTGTTAGATATCTATTTTGATCCGTTTTTACTTTCTTATACATAGTATAAGATGTCGACGTTTTGAAGTCTCCTGATACCAAAAAAGTGGTTTTTAAAAAATGCCTGTATGTCTGTCTGTGAATCTGTATCTCTCTCTCTGTGTGTGTGACCACGATAGTGGTCAAACCGCAGTATATACCAAATCCAAATTTTGTATTTGCGTGTATAATCTCCCTCTTGAGATCTGATTACTTATTCAGTAAAATCGGTAGACCGGAAGTAGTAGTTTACTTCAGTGAAAATTTGAATTTTGCCAATATTTCGTCATTACTAAGTTTAAACAATTTATAAAAAATTCAAATGTACTCAAAATTAAATTTGAGAAAAATTGTATTAAAAAAGTTTTTCCAAATTCCTACCGGAAGTAGGTCTTTTACTCTTATTGAAAATAAGTTTTTTGCGAATTTCTAGCAAGTCATGTTTTCTAGGCAGATACATTACGAGTATTAAAGTATTTAAAACATAATTTTAAATATCTTTTGTATAAAACAAATTTCAAAATTGTACCGGAAGTAACACTTTTACTTTTATCAAGTAGCGAGGTTTTATAAATATATCGTAAATTATGTATTGTATATATATTTATCAAGAGTACAAAAGTATTTAGAACTGGATATGCAATGTCTTTTGTATACATGAAATTTCAAAATTCGGACCGGAAGTAAAACTTTTACTCCTGTCTGGGTAGCACTTTTTTTCGAATATTTTGCAAAGTATGCATTCTATAGAATTTATTAAGAGAATAGAAGTATTATAATAGGATTTTGAATAATTTTTGTTTAAAAAAATCTATAATTTAAAACGCTCATAAGTATAAGCAAGTCGTGTGGTGGCCACACCTCATTTTTGTCATTATTCTCGCGTGCACCTTTCAAATACAGGGAGTAACCTTGAAAAGCTGTAAATATATAATTTGTTCTATTTTAATAATCAACACGTATTTCATTTAATTCTACCTATAGTTTTCTCTATATCATTTTTTGATCAATATGACTTGAGAGTGACGTTTACCAACAAATAAAAACCTATGCAACTTACATTACTCGCGGGATGAGTAGACGCAAGGGGATGTAAGTAGGTGAAGGTTGACGATATTCGGTTCTGTCACAGCGCTTCGGTTTTATTCACAAATTCTGTCATACATAAAGAAATACTATAGATAGAAAACATAATGTATAAAGAATGAGTACTTACGGAACTGTTGATGTTGTTGATGTTTTATAATAAACCAATTTTCGCTTGCCCATAACTGTTATATTATTATACACTCGAATATTATAGGTATATATGACATTTAAATGCGAGTGACAGTTTGTAATTTAACTGTCACTCGAATTTAAGTCTGCAATAGCCGACCGATTCCGATAGATTTTCGTCATCGCTAGGACCGGTAGAGATACCGTAAAAGACGACGCGAAAAACCGCGTGCAAAATGTGTGTGACAATGTTTACTGTTTAATGTTTTTTATCTTTAACAACAATTACATAAATTTGATTGTTTCTTTATATCGTACATCAAATGTGCAGCTGGCGCGTAGAGATCGTTTTCTTTCTTTTGTGTACCAGCCTTAGTTAGTAGACATTAATCAAATTCTTGCATTTTTTGTGGTTATTTCTAAAACACATAACTTTCTTGAGAAAATAAATTAGTACAAAAACTGACGACATTATAAATTTATGCCTTTTGCATCACTAACCCAAATTTGAGATTCTAAAATTACAAAATGAGTTAAAAAACGCGAAACGGCGATACCTTAATTTTCGATAAGTAAACGCCCCTCTTAATCAGTGCGTAACATTTTTCTTTTAAAGAAAAAATATGTATTCCAAATTAAAATATACCTATAGAGAGACCTTAAAGAAATTCCTTCAGTAGTGAATAAAAGAAATATATTATCTACCAAAATTTTAACTTAAAAGAAAAAGGTTTTATCATAATTTACAAATTCTTTTATCAAATATTTCAATGGTTTAAACTTGATGGGATTCTTATAATTTTCTTCGAATAAAGCCCACAATTTTAACACAAATTCAAAGCTCCTTAAACGCTGTCTACTGCTACATTACAGCTTCTAAATGCTACCCACTTATACCACCCTATCTATATCTCTCTTACTTTTTCTTTCCTTTTACACAAAAGCTAATTTTCTGATATTTAATTTATACTAGCTTTTTTGATTTATTTCTTACACATTTAGAATTTTATTTTGTTGCCTTTGATTAGTTGTATATTTTATTTGATGCTTTATTGTAGGAAATATCTTTACCCCAAACATCTTTTCTAATGTTAAATACTTTTATTAGTGTATTTTATCCATATAGATTTTGTTTTTGTTACTTGAAGGATTGTGATGATGAACATTTTTGACCTCGAAAAAATTTTACCAATAGCTGGCCAAATACTAGATTTAGACATATTTCTGGAGGATATCAAAATACTGAAAAGTAAGTTTTAGAAAAATCTAATACAAGACGTTTTTTAAAATACTTAAACAGTTTCTCCAAATATGTCACAACTTGTGACATATGCATAATTTTAGAGATATTTGCAAAAAAATGTAATTAAATAAGTAAAACTGCTGTGTATAGAAATCATTGCTTGTAACTCACATATATAGAAAGTTACAATAGTATTTAAAGCTTGATTTTGTATTTTTGGTGGAAAATAAATTGTAAATTCTGACCGGAAGCAGCACTTTTACCTATTTAATTACACCTTTTTTTGCAAATAGTATCTAAATTATGCATTCAATACAGATTTATTACACGTGCAAATGAATTTATAGCTGATTTTAAGACAATTTTATTTAAAAAAAAAATTAGACCAGAAATAACACTTTTATTCTTATTCGACAAAGTTTTTTTTGCATCTAATCTCGTAAATTATGCATTCTATACAGATTTATAATAAAGTATAAAAGTATTTAGTGCTGCATTTGCAATTATTTTGTATAAAAAAATCCAAAATTCGGATTGAAAGTAACATTTTTATTCACAGATTTATTTTATTAAAAAGATGAAATTATTTAAAACTCAACTTGGTGTATCTTTTTTATAAAAAATGCGAAACGCATTAAACAAACGTATAAAAGTTGTATAGTGCCCACACCACATTTTTAAAACTTAAATTCTTTAATAATAATATTCTCTTTAACAAAACTACATGTAAATTAGCACAAAATAAAATTTATTTTTTGAAAATCTTTGGCAATCCCAGTGTATGTCCCTACGAGGAAAGAATAGAATATAATAAACTGGTGGGGGAATAAGTATTATTTGGACGGAAGTTACCACTTTAAGGCAGGTCAGTTATAGCAATATTGACCAATCATAATTTATAAAATGAATATTTTGAATAACTTGTCATATATCCGGTATATTTGATTGTGTTCAGTGGCGTAACATACATATTCCAGGCATGTTTTTTTTTATGTTTTGCTTAATACAGTTAGAATAAATGTTACTATATTAAAAGAATTGAAAACAAAATACACTCTCAGTACTTGTTTAATTACTATTGGACTAACAACCTATTTTAAATGATTATCGAGAACATACGAAGTGTACATATACCTTATACAAATATTTATGCACGCCTATGCATTGCGGCGGCCATATGAAAAATCTGTATTTTTGTTTATTTGTTATAATTTGATTAATAATATAACACATATTATGCGATACATGAAAAACTATTTAAAAACACTTCATCTTTCACATATCTCCAATAACCTACAAGTTACAATGTAATACACATTTACATTTATATCTGCCAATAAATGAAATACTAAAATAGGCACGTAAGTATAAAAAGTTTTAAATTAATGTAATAACAACTGTAAAGGCATAGATACATACACAAAACATACATATACATGAAATATACTTACATGTATTGTAAATGTACTTTCATTATAATGGTTCCATTGATTTTAATTTAAATCTTAATTCATCATATTCATCATTTCAGTAAAATCATAAATATGAAAAATTTATTGATCAGAAGTTTTATGTAAACTAATTATGGAAATACAAATATCTTACATTTATTTCTTATTCTACTACAATGTATTATATAATAAATTAGAATGTGATACGAAAACATATCAACCTTGATGTACAAGTAAAAACTTTCCAATAAAAGAGAAACGCCGAAATATGGTTTTTCTTTTATTCTCTTGATACATATTATTTGCTTTTTTTATAGTATATCGAAATTGTTTTTTTTTGTGTATGCTTGTATAATTTTCTTGCCCTGTAGGTAACTAAGTTCAGTTATTCTTGAAATACTAACATTATGTAGCAAACATCCAGCACAAAAAATACATTTACATATAACAGAAAAAAAAGTACTTTTTGGTATGTTTGAAAGTTAAAATTTCAAATATTGAGATACACTCCTGTTCATATTATCAAATAAAATAGTAAAAATGTTATATTAAAAAAATACGATTATGCACAGTTATATACATTTTCATATAAACCCACGAGAAGTATATTTTTCTTTGAATATGCCCTACTTGTTCCCTCGCCTATTATTCTGTTTCAATCATAATGCACTTTTTGAAATGAAATAAGTACTTGTAATAATTTATTTGCTGAAACATATAGATATAAATTAACAGTGACTTTTATGTTAGTCTAATTAACATATTAGATTCATTTACTTCTTAATGGCATGGCTTAGTTATTGCAATTTCGCCTGTTTAATTACGATTATTGTTAGAAGTATAATTATTTACATACTCTGCTGCGGTCTGATTAGGGTAGACTATTTTACATATGAAGTAGTTGGCTCAGGTAAGATAAAGAAGATAGAAAAGTCCTTGTTGATCTAAAAAAAAGATGACAATACAGTAAACCATTTATAAACAAAGTATTTGATTTGTTTTTCCATTTGCATCGTTAAATTTATTAAAAGATAAATTTGATACCTAATTAGATTATGAAAGCGCCATCTACTAGACCTTACTGATAGCTTACAGTATCACCTATAAAAGTGAAACCCTCCTGGTTTAAGTTTCTAAGAGTATTCAGAAAGGGCTCCAAATATCCTTAGATTGTAATTGCATGTGAGCATAGATTTGTTCCAGCACAAATCACAAATTAGTCACGGGTAATTTGATGGTTAAGAGAAGTCAAAAATTAGTTTCTGAATGTTATAAAAGTGAAACCCTACTGGTTTAGGTTTCTAAGAGTATTCAGAAAGGGCTCCAAATATCCTTAGATTGTAGTTGCATATAAGCATAGGTTTGTTCCAGCACAAATCACAGTAATTTTGTGGTTAAGAGAAATCACTTATTAGTTTCTGATTGCTTTTACAACATTTGACCGGTTCTGATTTGTTTGTGATTTTACGTTAGAACAATCGTAATATTTCCGCGTTTATTTTAATTTCTACTGCAAACGAGATGGACACACTTTTTTATACCTTACTTTGGCAGGCATACATACGAGTACCCTTTAAATCAAAGAATATACATGTTTCTCGAAAAGAACTGATGCTCCTTTGTACATATAACATCATGTAGGGACATTTTACATTATCTGTATCTCAAGGTTACATATATATCTTTAAGAAGCAATACATACTGCAAATGAATGTTTAATCTGCAGAAAATAAAATTAAGATTTCAAAGTAAACACCACACAGTCGAAATCAAAGAGCATTCCATGATTTATTTTCTGCGAAACTTAATAAAAATCGTACCTGAAACATTAAACTTAAAGGGCACCTCCCACTCAATACGAGAGAGCAACCTCTCCTTTCTGTTATTAAACCACTGAAATCGAAGTGTGCCTACGCATCCGTCACTTCTCTTTGCTTTTACGTTTCGACTATCATTATTACAATTTCTCCTACATTCTTTCGAAATTCACATTTTTACATCTCTACAGAGAATGTTCATCGCTATCAAGGTGAGGAATACTAATATAGAACGGACTTTAACACCCTCACAAATCGATAGATATTTTAGTTGAGGTTTCAAATACTTCTACAAAAAATACTTTAAGAATTCAATGTGAAACTGAAAATGTATGTTGTTTATGGCGCTAAATGAAAATAACCGTAACAACCCTTTTTATACTGCCTTTAACATACTGAATAAAAAAACAACTTAATTCGCAACACATTCTTATAATATTGACTCAACTAGGAAGTGCAGCACTTTTAAATTCAATTAAATTATTTTTATTCTTCTCTATTTCTTCTTCGTCTTCTTCGGCGTCTTCTTTCGCCTTCTTCACATTTAGACTCTTCTGCCTTCTTCTTCTTCTTCTGACTTCTTCTTTTTCATCCTCTTACTCCTCTTTTTCTGACTTCGTGTGCTTGTCCTAAGCTTTTTCTTCTTCTTCTTCTTTATCTTCTTCTTCTTCTTCTTCTTTATCTTCTTCTTCTTCTTCCTTTTGTGGCTCCTTTATTTTTAGATTTTTGTTCTTCTAGTGTATTCCACTTGTAGGTTCTTTGTTCTGATTTTTTTCTTTTTCTACTGGTGCTTCGGCATTCATAGTAATTTCGCCTGTTTTCATTCTTATTAAAGTTGGGAGAAAACCTCTATGATCCATTGTCTATCTTTTATATCAAACGGTAATACCTATAATAATAATAAAATTCATCATTATTATACTGCGAGATCAAAAAATTATATTGATAGAGGTTTGGCATGGAATATAAAACGTCTGCCTTAAGTTATATCATTAAGTTTCATACTGTCATTAATATAATGACAAATATTAATGACAGTATGACACTTAATGATATAACTTAAGACAGACGTTTTACATGCCATGGCAAAGCTTTATCAATATAGTGGAGGCAATCCTTAAACCGTTGCACGTCATTCATTTTTTAAAAACCGTACCACCCAAAAAATTATAAAATTTACAATACACAATTATATTTTTCAGATATTTATATGTCAAATTTGTTTACATAAAAATGGCGTGCAAATCATATGATTTTTCAAACAGACTTGACTACGCTGCAGTATATGACGTCATTAACGAGTAATGACGTGCAACGGTTTAAGGATTGCCTCCACTATATAATTTTTGATCTCGCGGTACTATTCAAGTAGTAGAATAACATCATTTTTTGGGAAGTATACAGTCTATGCAGGAAACGTTATTTTATTAAGTCATTACAGATGAATCAAAAAGAAAATTAATAAATCTTCAAAAATTCAGCATTCACCAATTGGTGTTAGTTTTTGATTGGGAACAAATCCTTATATGAATCTAAGCCAATATTTCTTTTATTTCTTAAGTTATGAGTGTACGTGATTGAGAGAGCGGCAAACAAAGCTTAACAGATAAAAAATCCAAATATTCTTCAGAGATATGCTGAATAAAATTAGATTCCTGGACTGTCCAAAAAGCTAAATGCGTGGATCATCACACCTAATTGAATTAACAGGTACATACAATTTTTTATTTTTGTGAAATGACCATCTGACCTTCCTAAAAGATTCCGAATTGTTTTTAAAAAAATATGCAATAATAGTCGTTGATATCAAAATGAAATTTATTCAAACATTAAATAACTGTAAAATAACGTTACATGAATCACAGCTTCCAAACACAAAGCACTGGTTCTCATCACCTAAAAAATAGGTGTTTTTGTTTAGAGACAGAGAACTTTAAATTGAAATAAAACACAGAAAAGTGTATTTAATATCCAAGAAATGAGCTTTATTTGAAAGATAATTTTATGGCATTAATGATTGAATATGATTTTGGGCACGTGGACGCCAGGATGCTGCCGCATACATATCGTTATCTAGAGGTCCAATTTTCACACACTCTTCGCAGTAAATCAGGCAGTATTTCAGTGATAACGCATCGAATGTTGGCTTGCAAGAGCTTAATTGTTTCTGGTTTATCGGCGTAGACATGCGACTTTACATATCCCCAAAGAAAATAGTCCAGTGGCGTCAAATAATCAATCAATCAATGAAATTGTTGATCAATAGCAATGTTTCCTTCGCCCCATTCACCAAATGTACGGCGCGAACTATGACCGTGTGGCTTCACTTCTTGTATAAGTTGACGTAGACCAAGATCATTACGAAAAATTTTCCATAAAGCTGTTGGACACTAGTTAATTGTTGAGCAGAATGACGAATTGACGCATTTCGATCATCATCAACACCACGCTGCACACCATCAATCTGTTGTTGTGTGCGCACCGTACGACATCTTACTGGATGCTTATTATCGTTTAGAGCGGTGTTTCTTAACCTTTAAAGTGAGCCGTACCCCTTTGAATCGGAGAATAGGTCTCCGCACCCCATTGAAAAATTTCTTCTTCTTCTTCTTTCGCCAACTGTGGATAACGTTCTAACTGCTATAATCCATCGAATTTAGGTTATATAGAAATAGATCCAGTATCCATTTCTGAGTTTTGGTATTATTTCCAGTAGAAAAATATCCATTGAATGATTCGCTCAATCGTTTCAAATGTATTGCAATGTCGGGTACAATTGTATTTTTTTCATTTTCCAGAACAATGGAATCAAGCAAGGGAAAGTTTGCAAAATTGCCATTTTTAACTCGACGTATCCAAATTTCTAATTTTGCAATAAATGAAGATAATTTTTCACTAGCTATTGTTATATTTTTACCAAATCCTTGGATTGGTATGTTCAATTCATTCAAGTGGCTAAATATATCTGGTCTCAGAATTGCATATTTACTCCCAAAATCTTTTATTAAATCACAGCTTTGACTAGTCAGTAACTGAATAATTCCTTCACGCAATTCAAAAACCCTGTTAAGCATGCGGCCCTGAGAGAGCCACCGTATTTCGGTGTGATATAGAGGTACGGTATGGGCAGCACCGATTTCTTCACAAAAGGCACAAAAAATGCGATATATTTTACTACATTTATTGCAGTAATTAGGTGTTGTTCTAAACTTTCTGGCAAAGTTTTCGACGCAAGTGCATGACGATACAACATGCAATGCGTTACTGTAACTTGCGGTAATTCTCGTTTCATGTGTGAAAAAAATCCGGAATTTTTGCCTAACATTGCTGGGGCCCCATCAGTGCATATAGCCAATCACATTCATTGGTAATTGATGTTTTAAAAAAAAACTTTAATGTGATTGAAAACATCAATTCCTCTCGAAGTCAACTCCAGCGGCAATTATCAACATCAGTTGACTCATCCAGTTGTATGCTTACTTTTAGTATTATTATTTGCAATAAAATATCTTTTCTAAGATCTTGAATTCGTGATTGAATTATATCGTTCGATAACGGAATCTGCTGGATTTTTTATGTGCTTCAAAATCTAATACAGTTTTAGCTATTATTAATGCACAAACTTTTATCAATTCCTCAAGTGTGAGGTTTTTTTTTCTTTGCACGCAGATATGCCACTTGATAGGACGCTTCTAGCAAGGGCTGTTGAATTGCTGGCCCATAGATTTCATTCACGTATTTATTCATAGTTTTGGCATATTTGTAGTTTTTTTTCGAAAAACCCATAACCCTGATTGTATGAGCTTCAATACCCCCAATAACACGCTATTCAAATAACGCGGTCCCGACTTTCGCGTTATTGGGGGGATTACTGTAATTTTTAAATATCTTACTATCAAAAATTTAATAAATGATATTTAATAATTTATATTGTTAGGGGCTTCTCCCGCACCTACAAAAATACCTTCCCGAACCCCAAGGGGTGCGGGCACCACCGGTTAAGAACCACTGGTTTAGAGTGTACGTATTGCGAAAACAATCCATAGTTTCTCGAATTAATCGCTATGATTGACGATTATGAGCACTATAAAATGCTGATGTTTTTCAAAATAAATTTGAACAATTGGCAAACGTTTTTCCGGCGTGAGTCTATTCATGTTGAATTGCCAAACCACACTAACCCCAAAACAACCGAGAACTGTCAAATCAACTGTCACAGAAAACAGTATTGCCAGTTTAAAGTTCTCCGCCTCCATGAAAAAAACATCCGTTATTTGTTAGATGACTAATATGTCCGGAACATTTGAGAGAGTAGAGAAGACTGCTCTCGGAAAAATTTCTATGATTTTGATATGCACTAGTACAAGTGGGTAATGATGTAGAAAACTATTTGTTTAATGTTTCTGACATATTGCTGTGACTCTTACAAATTAAGGTTTATAAAAATAAATTTAAATTATTCAATTAATACGTAAGTAAGAATCAAGCACGCGTCCTAGTGCTAGGCCTTATGCTAGACTAGGATACAATGAATTTTCCGCTGAATAGTAGGTTAAGCAAAATTTTTTTACATACAGCTAGCTCAGTTTAAAAATAAATAATTCTCTCAGGGGCAGAAAATATGAATAGATTCTCCAATCGATTTGAATGCTCTTTAATTATCTCCAGGTCAGGTAAAGAAAATAAAATGCAAAATAAATCTTAACATCTAATTTATTAAAATAAATTTAAACGAATTCAAAAATTTAAATTATACAGATATATATATATATTTACAGACAAAGAATCAATATCTCAAACATCATTCAAATCTATACATCATAATTAACAAAAAACATTATAAGAAATAAAGTAAATGAAATCATAACGTCGTGAAAAACTTATGTCTTAAAAATGTGAACGTGATTATTATGATTTATATTTGCCATATATACATGTAAACAATCAACATCTTTAAATAAAATAAAATATTATTATTACACATGATGAATTTGTACTGGAATATAAATAACCAAAAATTACACGATTTACCATTTGCGAACAAAATATAAACATTAAGGAAATGGCTTTGCCCTAATTAGTCCTGTCCGGCGCCTTTTCTCGCTCCCAACACAGTACCATCAGATAGCAAATTCACATAGATGGGTACCCCAAAGTTCCACCCTACGAGTATGTCTTTTCAACTCGTCGGACACAACCCGAACATACACCACAATGTGCTCACTCCTTAAGGTATATATATAAATAAATTTTATATAAATAAAATGAAAATAAAATAATGTCTTTGCATATTCAATAAATTAACTCAGCCCTGATTAGTTCTGCCTGGTGCCTTTTCTCGCTCCCAAACGCAGTACCACCAAGACTAATTCGTGTCTTTCAAATTCACCAGGACTCCATGCTATGAATTAAATAACGACTTAATTCATTTCACACATCCCTGATGTATCATCCAACACGTTAACATTGAACACACAAGTACAACAAAAATATACTTGATATACATACAAGAAAAATATATATATTAAAAATAAACTTTACCTTCTCCTGAAATTCCAATACAAAACACCACCACAAACAAAAAAATTTGGTACACCACTATACACACATTTATAACAAATATTATCTAATCACCTTAACTCTTCGTACATAATTTCAAACTCATCCATGATAAGAATCCAAAAAAAAACTTGTTCACTTATGAATTCTATATATACATAAAACAAAATTATTAATTTCAAATCCTTTTGTATGATAAATAAAGTTGAATAGAAAAAGTAAATTATACTAAAATAAAATGATTATGCTATCCAAAGTAGTCATTACAATCACTAGAATGTTTTGTCATAATGTATGGCATAGTGCCCCTACATGCAAAACAAAACACTCCAGAAAGAGAAAATAGAAATGAAATTAAATAAATTCAAAATCCAAATTCATAAATAAAATTATCCCATACATAAATAATTATTCAAGAATAACTACAAATCTCAATGTAAAACACGTTGCATGTTATTACAGAAAATATTACAAGTGTTGAATCTTGTTAAAAATTTTATAAGTGTCGAAAAATCTCAAAAATATTCTAAGTTCGGATTTTAAGAATAATCTCTTTTAAAAGAGGGGGGAGTGGTTTATCACCTACTTTTAAAGCTTCTAAGTCAGCGGTTTGCACCAGTTGTCCGGAAATTTTGTCCGTCAGCCCTTTTATGCCTAAATTTCTTTATAAAAACGTACGGTAATTCTCGGCATGTACGATTCCACTTCCAAAACCGCATATCGACGGTGCTGCTCTTATCGGTCACTCGACGTACTTTACATTGCTGCAGTGCTGCACCACTCAGGAAAGCAGCGTATTAACGATTTTTAAAAAAAGGTAAACAAATATGTAAATATAAACTTGTCTACACGTTCATGACTCATCTATGCATCTGGCGAATAATATTGTTTTTCGCCGGCCATACGGTCGCAGTATTCTTCGTGCGGGAAACACTTTCTCGTTATTGAAAACGTAACATTTAATGCGTATTTTAATATTATGACTTTTATAAAATTTATACTAAGATTCTTTTATTATTTTACTTAAATAAAAATAAAATTTTGGCAAATTATTGATATAGTGAATATTTATATACACATCATGATAAGAATGAATAAAATAAAATTTAATTTAAATAAAATCTTGAAGTGATCTTGATTATATTTATTTATAATCTACCACCCAACTCAAGATCACTGCAATATGTAAGTTTAAGCAAAAATTTCGGAAAAAACTGTTAAACCTGCGCATTCTAAAGCATTGGAAACAGTGGAGAAGAAAATTGTAGAAAATTAGAAACTGTTGAAGTAAACTTCGAAACCTATGATTATGGATTATGTGTGTACTGTTATTCTTTCTATTATTATATTTATACTTTATTTGTGTTTAAGTGTGTGTTTATTGATATACGTATGTTTATCGTTTACCTAGCATTCCTAGTCAAACCATGTTTGCTTTTAGAACTATGATAACAGAAAACATGATTTTTATTAAATGGGATACTATTTCACTCGAGTGGTGAAATACGAATTTCATGCACAGTATTAACAATATTGATTTTTGCTTACTTATTTTCTTTAGGTTCAAATTAAAATTTAACCTTCACTTAATGTGTTTTTAACAATTACATTTATTTCCCGAGTCATTATCATCGTCCAAGACCCGATTCTGTTGGAAGTAACATTATATAAACAAAAATTGTTATCTTATATTCTTCATTTAGGGGATACTTTTACCACACCGAATATAAAATAAATATTATCTGACATTTGGCGTATGTTATTTTGGCAAGAAAATTCTTTTTAAAATTGGAAAGAAAATTACCAAATCGAAATGAATATCACGCATCGGCGAAATCAAACAGTATCCTGTGATTTATTTTATTTCAAAGCAGATAAAAATCGTGGCTGGAACATCAAAAATCAAGGCGAACTCCGACTGAATGCTGAAGTGATTCACTGGTCGTGTTTTTGTTATTAAACCGCTGAAATATGGGTATGTCTGCATCGCCCTATGGGGTTATATTATACAAATTACTTCCTACATTATTTACTTAAACAGATCGTGGCGTTCTCACGGATTATGGATAAGAATTATTATAATGTGTTTCAAACGATATATGATTTTAAAGGATATTTGTCCTATTCCGTGATTTTAATATAAAATAATAGCGCTATTTACTAATAGCAAAATAAAATCTAGAGTATACTTAGTACTTTTGTGATTCTTCTTCTATATTCAGTAGCATTAAATAATTAATTTCATTGGATGTAGATTCTTCTAAATATTTATCACACTAGATATCCGGTCGATTAAAATGACAGATTTAAATACACTGCGTGAGTCATCTGCGCTTGGAAGGCAGATTGTGACTCTATGAGAAAAGATGTTTCGAAAATGTTTTCTTGCTAAGATGACCACTCATGTTTTAAAATTATTTTATATTATACAGACTATTCCATAACTTTGTGGCTGAGCATAGTTATTGTTTTTTAAATGGAACACGCCATATATTATTATTACATTTTTGTATTCCCCGTATAATTCTTAGTGAAAAAGTTGTAAGATAGTTTAGGCCTAAAATTGAAGATTTTTGAGTTATTACCATTTTTTTGAAAAATTCAATGTTTTTATAAAATTATATTTCTCGAAAACTACGATTAGATGAACACAATTACATGACGTTGATCATAATAAAAAATCTTAATACAAACATATTTTATTTTTTTGCAATTACTAATTGAATTTGGAGAAAACTGGAGTAAATTTACATAACATATTTTAATCTAAAAGTGATTTTTTTTCAAGTGGCACACCTGTATCTCGGATCATTTTTGAATTGCCTACTAAATTTTGCACCAAACACATGTAAGATGTTATTATTTTAAAAATGAAGTTACTGAGCTATTGTCGTTTTTTGATATAATTTTGCCTACTTACCTTTTTGTACCGAAGGAATGTCAAAGAAATTATTTATTAGCCCAATGAGCTTACCAGCAGCGTTACCCTGATATAAGATGACCCAAAACAGATACCTTCAGAAGAGTAATGGATACTTTAAATATGTGGTTCAGGATGGAAATCCAGTAATCACTCTTATGGCACCAAGAGAAAATCAACACGTCAGTACCCATGAAAGAAGTCGTTTGCTGTAGCCAGCCTAACCATCGTTGCAAGGGCCTTAAAACGAAATAAATATCATCCGTAATGAATACATTTAAATAATTATTTTAAAGTTAGAAAAGTGTTCTGCCAATGGGCAATAATTAAAACGAATTCCCGGGAAATTCCTTTTGATAATGTGTTATTTGCGCATGAAGCCGGTTTCTATAGTAACGGAATAGTTAACAAAGGGAATTTTCATTGCAGGTCAATTGAAACTTCTTACTTCACTAATAAATACATCATCAGCATAGGTGAAGCATAAATGTATGGAGAAGCCTTCTTGGTGATTGGATGATAGACCCGCATTTATTTGAAGGTAGTATTAAAGGAGAAGTTATAAGTACTGAGTAATTTTTATCAGACAGTTTCGTGGAATTTTTGGAAAATG
The DNA here is from genome assembly GCA_963170755.1 of Amphimallon solstitiale. Taxonomy (NCBI): domain Eukaryota; kingdom Metazoa; phylum Arthropoda; class Insecta; order Coleoptera; family Scarabaeidae; genus Amphimallon; species Amphimallon solstitiale. The sequence goes on from OY720675.1 coordinate 206,451,826, forward strand.
TTCCACTAAATTTACGAATAGCTGTAGATACAACAAGACGGCGAAACTCCACATTCTATGCTACAGACAGGAAATAATTTAATGAAATGTTGAAAACCTTTTATTGTTATTTTATAATTTCTATTCCGCTAATTACTCATCCATTCACAATCCAGTTTTCTGCAAATTTAATTAGTAATTGCAAAAAAATGAAGTATGTTTGTATTAAGAACTTTTATTATAAACAGCACTATCAAAAATTGTGCCCAATTAATACGTCATTTTCGAGAAATACAATTTTATAAAAAATATTGAATCTTTCAGAAAAATTGAAATAAGTCGAAAACCTTAAGTTTTAGACCTATACTATCTTATAACAAAGAATTATACAGGGAATACAAAAATGTGATAATATATAGGCTATTCTATTTAAAAAACTATAACTATGGTCAGCCACCAAGTTATGGAACTGTCTGTATAATACAAAATAATTTTCAAACGTACTCCTAATGAGTGACTATCTTAGCAAGAAAACCGTCTCGAAATATCTTTTCTCAAAAAGCCAGAATCTGCCTTCCCCGTGGAGATGACTCACCCTGTATATTTCAAATTATCATCGTATATACAGTCTGTCCCTTACCCCACTTGTTCCTCATAACTTTTTCAAATTGCAATGTTTTTGGTCGCTAATAGTGTTACGAATTCGTTCGTACGCAATTATTATTATAAAAAACATTTTTGATAAAAAAAATTGTGGATTTTCACACGATTTGCTATACTGTCTATGAAATACTGTACGGAATCAAACGACTGGTTTAAAATTGCCAGAAAAAATATGTACTGGTTTCTTTCCCAGGTCAAAAATCGTTTACTCTATCCTAATCTGTAGAAATTTATTGTTGAAATTCGAATTAGCACCACTTCTGTCTGAATTCTCAAAGTTTGTTACTCCAAGAATTGTAAATCAACTTTTATTGAACTAGCTACACTTGATAATGATCCAGAAATTCTTACTAAAAACATGTACTGAGGGACGAAATACGCTTTCATAATGATAAAGTGGACGGTCATTACACCAGCCACTGGTCTGTTGCGAAACTTCGCTGGGTATGGCAGGAAAATTTTTAGACTAGACGGAGTGTCATTTTTTGGTGAGACTTATTCAAGAGCCCATTAATTAAACCTTAATTTTATCAAGGTGCCCTTACCAGCGAAAAATACATGGATTTCTTTAAAAACACACGACCTCTTCTTATTGAAGATGTTACTTTGTTGCTCTAGGACGGTACTCAGCCTTCCAAACAGCCCAAAATTATAGAGCGTGCCAAAATATTACTATAAACACAATAAGATGAGCGTATACCACAAAGCGTCTTTATAGGTATGAACATTGCCTAGCGAAAAATGGTAAACATTTTAAAAAACACGTGCGAAAAAAATAATAATATAAAATCAAAAAATTTCGTTTCTTTTATTTATCGAAGGAGACTAGATGATTTAAATGTAATTTAAGTAATAATACAATTTTTTATGTATCTTTTTCTCTAATAATTGGAAAAGGTGTTTATTATGTAATTATTATTGCATATGGTCATATTTATAAAACTAGGTGGTATTCAAAAAAGGAAAATTAGGCTAAGTGGTAAGAGGATATATTCATGTGGAAGATGTTATAGTGGCAGTACTTTATGCAATTTCCCTAGATTTTCAAGGGCTTGTATGCCACTATAATATTTGTTTATATGTATCGCGCAATTGTCATACATAAACAAATCCATTCATTCACTTTATTTTTTCTAATATACAAACGTATATCTGTGATTGTAGAATGATGTAACATAACAATTGTTCTTCAAATTTTGTATTTATCTTTTGTATTACAGGACAGAAACACCTTGACCACACTAAAGCACAAAAAGCAGATACGTATATCGACAACTATGTTGTCATCATCAGTAGCACTAATTTACAAAAACCGCGTTGTCTGTAGACCTAGCGTATACAGAACAATACTGATACGTAATTTACAGGGATGGCTTATTTATACCTATACATCAGCTATTACCTACATCATTAACGGTACCTGTTCACTGTACCGTTAAATGTTGGTAATGAAAGACTTTTCAACAAATTACAGGATTTGAACGCGACTTGTAAACTAACATTTTTAAAAATGTTAGTATAGCTTTTCGAAATACTATGAAAAGGTACGACAACAAACTAAGTGGGGAATTTAACAAGCGATGGTTTAAAAAACGTAAACTAATATAAATATAAACTCTAATAACATTTTTAAAAATGTTGGTTTGCAACGCGTTCAAATCAAGTAATTTGTTGAAAAGTCTTTCATTGCCAACATCATGCCCGCATTTGCAATACAATTACGATATCTTCCTTCACCATTTAAAGTCTATTAATTAATCATGCTTATTCTATGAATCCTTCTTCTCATTCATTTAAAGTACGCTTTAAATATAGCCCTTGTACATTACTTGTTATAAACAATTTGACAAGTACAGATAAATTAGTCTAAAATCACTCCTCCTAAGTCGTCATATTTTTGAGCTTGAAACAAAAGAGACTATTTTCTTCAGTCATTTACCTAACAGAAGTCAATAAAGAGATCAGCCGAAAATCCTTGTAACGCCATTACTACCTTCTTTAAACTCTTCCCAGTTTGCCTTCATAAACGTTGATTCGGTAGAGATCGTATTCCAGAACTTTGTTTTACCCAGCTTGTATGTTAACCTAGACAATTGTCAAGCGATATTGTTTTGTGACGTTACAAAATTTGTGTTTGGATTGTTACAATATAATTTTCATGTGTGCATTTTAATTTTAATGTACCCTGTATATAGATTGCTTATTACGCAACTGGGTGATTCTAGCTATATTTTGTAATGTTTATTGGATTAGATTTTTTATTGAAAAATTCATTGGAATCAATTCCTTCGCTTATTACTTTCTTTGGGTAAAACATTTGTTTAGTTTCTATATTTTTAAGTCGTCTGTGTGGATTAGATGTATTGATTGAATTATCGATTTATTCGGGTATAAGTATGGTACTGACATCTATAGGGTAGGTAGGTAAGTGCCGAATTTGCGAAAACTACTGTCTCTTATCCACATCGATAACCGCAGTTTGACAGCTACAGATGGCGCTTGCTTATTAATATTTATATTTTAATTTCTATGCATATTCTTTAATTTATTACTTGTTATTTACTATAAGTATTTGTCTGGGTTTTGTAATTAAGAAAATTAATGTTCTGCGTGAAATTATCGTTATTGTGCCAGAATGTTTGTTTAATCAGTTGTGATTGTATTTTCCCATGTTCAGATAGAGGGCTCTTGGTAATTCGTATGTCCGATTATTCTGGAATACCAATTAATCTCTCTCTTGAATCCAGCTTTCGTCTTATCAACACCTATTAAAAACGCAGAAGTGGCATAAGAGCTTTTCAGTCAGACTTGGTCAAAGATTATTTTAATATTCAGTGTATCGTTAATTACCCATTTATCGATGGGATCAATTTTTTTCTTTTGCCAAGCAATGCGTTTTGTATGTCGTTATAAATCTCGTCGAGGATGTTTTTTTTTTTGACTGAAGGCTTATTCACTGCTTTGCGTTTTATCAACATCTATAGAACCGATATTTACAGCTATTTTGTGTTGGAAGACATATCTAGATTTATGTATGGTAATTTCGAGACACGTGTTCCCTTTTACATGGTGATTGGCATCGAGTCTACTGCTTGGGAGTTTGGCGGAAGCTGTGAGCAGAATTTCGTATTCTAAAATTTCTTTTGGGGAACATCAGCTGACTATCTGAGGATATTTTTATGGAGGAATTCGAACCTATCCGTTCCGGACGTGGAATCTCGTGTCATGTATGAATGTTGTATTGTGAAATCAAGTCCAGGTATTTGTGAACTAGTTTTAATGTTTTTTTTTAATTGTAATTCAAGAGTATAGAACATTACTGACTAATTTAACTAGGCACCGACTTCAAATACTGAGTATATTTTCAAATCATAATTACAGTTACATAATTTAACAAGTACAATTTTGTGGCACTTATGCCTTTGCGTAAATTCATTTTAGTTATCTAACGATCAATTTTAGTGTTGAATTAAATCTCTTCGTGGAGATTACGAGGTATTTTTTGGTCGTTACACTGTCAAAACTTTCAAATGTTATCAATTCATTAAGATTTAGTGAACTACTTTAATCTCCACACCTAATGTAATCTTTGTAATTGCTTAACTTGTGTAATTTAATAGTTTTGGACCGGGTTGTCAGCCAAAAGATATTTTTTTAACGACGTATGTCGTAATGTATTAATTGCTTGCTCTTAAAATGAATTTATGAATATTGTTTCAAGCGCACTGTTCATTTGAATGTATCTTAATTTTAAACGTCCTGTGTACTTAATAGTGTGGAAATTCAAGAAGAATATTCGACACTGATAATTCACTTTTTACTTCTTTTTGTTTTTTTTTGATCCTGCTTAATGACTTTTGGTAGTCTTACCACATGTAATTGTTAACTGGTCAATTAGTTTGATAATTATAGTATCTTGTTGTTGTTTATTAATTTCGATTGTTTCAATTTTTTTTCTCTATGTTTGGGAAACTTGATAATGTTTAGTAAATCCTGTTATTAAATTTGAATGTGCGTGGGTGTTTGGTTTTGCCAATCATTTTACCTGGGGTTTATATATTGGACCTTGTCCGGGGTTTAAGGTAACAGTTTGGTAGACAGTATATCTTGAGGACTGGCGCCTTGACATCTTAACCTTCGACTTGTTCTGTAATTCGAACTCGCCCTTTTCCGACTGGAGGCGGTACTCTCTATTATGTTTAACACCGTCCCTTGGGAAGAATGAAGGTAAGACCATTAGTGTTATACAAGCTGGCAAGTAAATAATTGACAAGCGTCTCTTAAGATATCTAACGTAGACTCTGTTAAATTTTAAGATAGAAGGTTAGTTACCGTGGTGACGTCATACTTTCTACCTCCTTGTGATTTTTGTTCAGTCACGGCATTCTAGACCATACATTTATTTTTGTGTACAAGAAGGTAGCAGGATTTTAAAATGGTTGATTTGTGTTTGACCCAGCTTTACTAATCTAAACAAAAAATTAATAATAATATAGAACTTTTCATTATACGTCAGAGCCTATTAATGATATGTTTTAATTTTGTAGTCATGCTAAAACAGATCGTCTATAGTTAGTCAATGGCGTATTCTCGCATTCCTTATATTAATGAATAATATATTTCACCTGCACTTTTCATGGAAGTCGACCCCAAACATTTTTCATAAAAATTATTAATGTATGTTAAAAAGTCTGATAGTACAATTGGCTATTCCCTTCAATACAACTTTAGAAAACGGTCATTACTGAATAACTTGATAATATTTTAATACATACGTTCTTAAAATCACAATCGAAACGAATATACTCTATTTGTTGTATTCATTTACGCTATTACATTTACACTCGCCAAAATATACTTTAAGGTAGATAAAATTAAAAAACACTTGATTTTGTTTCACTTAATTTATTGGAATATCTCTAACAATATCGTTTCGGTATGTTCTACCATTCTCAAAGAACTAAATTTGTGTGTCTATTTCTTAACTTTATATATTACTTGAGGGTGTTTACTGTACCTACTTTGACCATTTTATTACTGTGTCTATTATCGGTGTGTTTATGTATTCAGTCTGTGTGTTAGTTATGTGTAATTTTTTGTGTATAGCTTTTTTAATTTCTAGTATTTCTAATTAATTAATTTTTTTGCTTTTGTTAGCATATCTATATCGGGAAAGTGGAGTTTCTCAATGCAATGTTCTGCGAATCCTGTGTTTTTTGTTCCTTGGATTATTGCTTTTTGTGTTCATTTAGTCTTGTTTTCATGTTTCTTTCACTTTGTCCGATATAGATAGCATCACAATTTTTACAATTAATTTTCTAAACGCCAGATTTTTCTAAATTTGTAATGTTATCTTTGCTATTGCCTAACATGGTACCTAGATTGTATTTATTTACGTTGACTACTTTTAATCCTTTCTTAGATAGTATTTTATTGATTTGTTTATATACTGAGGGGACGTAGTGTAACAAGACTAAATGAACACAAAAAAGCAATAATCCAAGGAACAAAAAAAACACAGGATTCGCAGAACTTTGCATTGAGAAACTCCACTTTCCCGATATAGATAGTTGTAAATTACTACATAATGCTAACAAAAGCAAAAAACTAAATTATTTAGAAATACTAGAAATTAAAAAAGCTATACACAAAAAATTACACATAACCAACACACAGACAGAATACATAAACACACCGATAATAGACACAGTAATAAAATGGTCAAAGTAGGTACAGTAAACACCCTCAAGTAATAGATATATAAAGTTAAGAAATAGACACACAAATTTAGTTCTTTGAGAATGGTAGAACATACCGAAACGATATTGTTAGAGATATTCCAATAAATTAAGTGAAACAAAATCAAGTGTTTTTTAATTTTATCTACCTTAAAGTATATATAAATTATGTTTCACCAAGAACCGACAGCTATATCTATAAATAGAATACTCGCCAAAATAATTAATACTTACAGCAATGAAAACACAATAATGTTTGAGCATATGTACAATATAAAAATGTAACGCTTATAAATATAAAACAAATAACGCACAATACATAGAACACACAGATATTGAACAGACAAACAACGAACAGTCCATTATAAATTTTCCAACTCAGAGCACGTGAATAAGTATGATTGTACATGTGTCAGCTGTTTCTATTAGGAATTTCCTAGAGTGAAGAGAATTCCGATTTGAATATTAATTGTTTTATTTTACATTTGTAATAATCAATATTTGAAGAGTTAAAGCAAAATGAAAGGTGAAATTGTATTGCTCAGTAGTAGTCCCTTTTTGTCACATATTGAAGTGCTCTGTGAGTGACAGTTCCGCCCGTATCTTGAAGTTGCAATTATTTTTATCTATATCAATCAATCTGATATAAATATACAGGGTACAATAAGCATACCTCTTTCTCTTAAAAAAGAAACTGATATTTCTCGCGATAACCTGAACCAATTAACAGCAATACTGATTTTCTTTGCATGAAATACACGTGTCACAAATTCAGATTTACACCTACCTTTAATAATTCGGTTCCCAGAGTCTGGGAACCGAAAAATGATCCCTTCCACTTTGTAATTCTGAACATGACCACCGACCAAAAGTAGAGGGTGGTGGCATTATAAATTAGATATAACGCACGTAATTTGAATTAAATACATATACAGCATGATATATTATGACGTAGCAAATAAATATTAAAGTTACATGCACAGTAAAAATGGTGACTGCAAGATGGCTGCTAGCAGAGAAAATCAAAATTTTCAGCCAAGTGATGTGACTTAATCAAAAATTGGGTGGCGCTCTAAATTTGAAAGAAATACGTATACATAAAGTCATCTGACGTAATAAATATTACAAGGTGTTACACTTTACGTTGTGCGCCAAATTGTTGCACTTTACCTTGAGGCCAAATTGTTGCACTTCACGTTGGGCGCAAACTTGGTATTATGTTGATGGTTAAAATTGGTTATAAAAGGTTGTATAGTGAACAATGAGTAACTAATAAAAATGAATATCAAGTGTTGTTGTGATTATTATTATTATTATTAACTATTGCAAAAAAGCCACTAACTTAATATTGATATTATACTATTTAAGTGTCAATTGACAGTTTTTGGTAATTATATCTACAAAAACGTATATGTACATTTATGAAAATAACATTTGGAAAGGAAGTACAGAATCTAGCGATTATCTCTCTATTTGATTGTGCAAATAACATGTAGCTATTATAAAAATATATTTTTATAAGAAAGAACACCAAAAACAAATAATTTAGAATATAGAATAATGAGATACGCAAGTAATTAATTTTCGTTATTAAATAGATATGTATAATTATTTCGTTTGACTAAAGAACATGTTAAAACTTCATTATTTGATAAATGAATTAACACTTTGTATTCAAATATGCTAAAAATCAATGTTATAAACGCATGCCACTAAAATGTTATTTTTTTCATACGATACTTAACGACAGGTGAAATGTGTTCGCTAACCCAAGGAACGCAACTATCACTTATAATTTAACTTGAATATCAATAACATCGTTTTGTCATCGTTTGTGGACAGATGAGTACAGGAAGCTTAGTGAATCTACATGATCCCCCTACTGGGACATCTAAGTGATTTAATTAAATTGGAAGCAGTTTGGATTTTGCAGCAAATCCCTAAGGTACGCTGCTGAAAATCATCATTTATGAGAATCATCTCTAAAGGATCGGTGTGATTCTTATAATGCTATAGCAGATATATTAACCAGTTTGGATAGTGCATACAATATTGATGAAGCATATTCACACTATTCAAAACGAGGAATCGTTTTCCGAACGACGCACAGTAGTCATTTTTTAAATTCTAAGTTGGAAAAAAATTGCAAAATTTATTATGAAAATATATATTTCCGATGATTTTATCTTGAAAGAGATAAGTTTGTAAAACAGGTTTTTTGTGCCAGAATTGTGATACCTCATCGCCCATCGCTATGACAATAAACAAAAAGTATGATATATTTAATTTGAACGATTTATATGTTTAGTGCTATCCCATCAGTGCATTAACATGGTTCATTTTGGTGGTTCAATAAAAAATTTCTAAACAGTGAATGTGCAGTAAGAAAGCATAAGTTAAGAACTCACCATAGACAAAATATTGTTATTTTAAAATCTTTGTACATACTAAAAATATAATAAATCACAACTGGTCGGAAATTGTAATTTTTTTTGAAATAACGAATTTAAAGAGTATGCAGAATGCGATGTTTACGCATGTTTGTTTGAATAATATTTTTTATTGGTAGCTCAGTTTATTATCTGTTGATTCATGGCAGACTTAGCTGCTAAGAAGTACCAAGAACTTAGAAAAAAACAATTTTATCAACAATTTTACTGTTAAACAATACATTCATTTTCTACGTGTCCATAGATGCATAATTCTATTCATATTTCGCGCTCGTGGAATGGTTTCATGGTTTCCACGGGCGTAGAATATGAATTGGATTAGGAATGCAATTCACGACAACAACAAAACTTTATCCTCAATATAGACTACTTTATATGCTCGTTAAATAATATACTATTTCAGAAACTATGGCAATACGAACGTATGACTTGTTTGTTATCTGGTGCGAGCAAGTATTGCTGGAAGAGAAAAATGCTTCTGTTTTGAATTGTGCATTGGATAGCCTTAATTTATACCAATCTCTGAACAATGAGAGATGTGTTTTGTGACCTTTTATTATCGTCCGATTCCTTCGATTTCATCTCTTTGGCAATGAGTAGATGAACGTTCCAATAAAAAAAAAACCTTAGATGAAGCTGTCCTTAAATTGCTTGCCTCACTTGACCAAATTTTTTTCAGAGGATGACAATACAGTGATGACGATGATGACGAAGGAGAAAAAGATGAAGAATAGGGAGACAATGATAGCAACTAGGACAGTTTGCGTTCGGTTGTTATGTTTTTTTTTACAATACGATTAGAAATAAGTATGCTCTTTCTATTAAAAACATTAATAAAAATGAGTTAAACTAAACCTCATATGGTTATAAATGTAGATCTCTTAAATATCATAAAACTGTTTTAAAAACTAAAATAGGCTTATGAGTGACAACTAAAATATGTCAAATATATAGGGTAAGTCCGAGAGAGTTCGACCACTTTTTGGGGGAAAAATAACTTGCTTGTGTTATGAGATAAAATTTTCTTTACACCGTCAAAGCATTGCCCAAAGGGTTTAGAGACTATATAAAATATAATTTATGATATCATAGCAAAATACATTTTTATTTTGAATAAAAAGTACAAACATTGCAACTGGGCGATCTCACCCGGATATCTGGGTTAGACCGACCACCAACTACGGGTGCGATCGACTTCAAAAAATAACAAAACGTATATCTTCGAACGGTATAATAGTAATAATAGTATAATAGGAAAGTATAAACAAAATTAGTTTTTAGGACTTTTCTTTTTCATTTTCCGCTTAAATTTAAGCTGCTGGTTTTCGTAGCAGAAAATGGGATTCCAACTAATCCTTGGAAATGGTAGCGTTGACATACGCCGATTTAACTGACATTTTTTCCTTTAAATATTGCGTAAGGTGGGAGAAACATTCCCTCTGCATTGGAGCAACCTATGACGGAAATGGTTTCGCCCTTCTCGCCTGATGTCAACGAAGAAACATTTTTTGAGCCTTTTGCGGCCAACACTTCAGTTGGTTTATTGTTCAATTGCAAACCGCTTTCGTCCATGTTAAAAATAATAGAAGGTTTGTCATGGAGTTGGTTATCAGTGAGAATATTGTCTAATAGGGTAAAATAGTGTGTCACATTGTCACGGTTCATTCCAGTCGCACAAGCAATCGAAATTCCTTCGGCTTTTCTAATTGATATATCTGGATGTCGTCGCAAAAAAGAGTTAAGCCAATCATAGCCGGCTTTGCCTTTTTCTTTATTGAACGTGTGCTTCAATTTCAGTTGTTCGGCAAGTTGAAAGGCTCATATTCTGACGGACTACCGACCTGGTGGAATTCCAAATGTTTGAATTTTTTTAATATATCGCACCAATTTCAGTTCTGCATCTACCTACACCGATGACGGACCCAGATTCTTTCGTTTTATTCCCTCCGACTTCTTAATATAATCTTTTAGAGTTGTTTTAGGAATCACAAACTCTCGGGCTGCTTCATTTACACCCATTGTACGATTTTGTACACATTCAATTGCATTTCTTAAAGAATCGGCACACCATTTAGCTCTTTTTTCATTTTTTTTTTTTTTTGTAAATTGTGGACATTTTTGTTAATCTGTAAGAATATTATTTTACAATATATTTAACTGTTTAAATTAGGCTTCATTAAATCTATAATTTACTTCAAATCAAATTTTTAATTTTTTTTTCGTGGTCGATCTCTCCCGGATTAATGTGGTCGAACTCTACCAAAGTCACGGGAGAGATGGACCACCTTATTAACTGGAGCAAAAACGAAGAACGACTACATTTTTGAGGTTATGTTACAGATTCATGCATATTTTATCATCCAGTATCGAAATAGTTTAAATAAACTTACCCGTCTTTAAAATATCACTAACGCAGTAAATAAGTCAAAAAACTTTAAAGTTCGTAAAAAGCTTGAAACTTAATTTATAAATTCACACTGATGTCATGGCCCATGTTTACACTGGTCGGACTGTCCCGGTGGTCGATCTTTCCCGGACTTACCCTATATATATATATAGGGTGTCTTATAATAAAAAAGACGAGTCTGTAGGGGCTTTATGTATAAATCGATTTTAATAATTTTAAAGGCAAATTAAATAGTCAGAAGTAGGCTATTAAATGAAAAAACGCTTAACGTTTTAAGGTCTTAAGGTCAATCAAAACTGAAGAAGCAATTTGACGAAAATACTTCATATTTTATTATATTTTGTTTATATTTTGTTTTATAGTCTAGTTTCACCCATTTTATTTGGTGTATCACTCATTCTAATCGTTCCAAAAATAAAGGCCAATTAACTCGTCCTTTTTTTAAGACACTCGGTATATATTACATATATTGAATATATTTGCAATTTGAATGTGAATAACAAATTTCATGTGGGCTAGATTGGAAGTTTCTTATATGCCATATTTATATCCACCTAAAATTTAAAAAATGACCTCTATGGGATGTTGAGAATCATTTGCATTTCAGGTGATTAGAATCGAATTTCTACAAAGATTAAATTTCTACTTAATAATTTTTGATATATTTTAAAAAGAATTCGTAGTATTTTTTTTTTCTGTAAATTAATCGCTTCTAACAAAATTAAAATAAGAAATAAATTGTGCTGCGATAAATACTATAGCCCTTTTTCACCTAAGTGAACGTGACATTTTTATATAATTTCATTTACCAACATGTAAATATATATTTACAAATTTCTTTTACCATGTACTGCATACAAAAACTTTCCTTAGCAATTTCAGTTGCGGTACTTTCTTGGATGATATTCCATCTCAGTGTGTGTCTAAACTTTTAAAATGTTGACTTTCCTACTTAGCTTAATACACTATTTCAAAAGAAAACAGATTTTTTTTTATTTTCCAGACGGGACTCCAAGGATTGACCGGTCTGATAGAATTTAACGAAGGGAAGCGATCGAACTTCAAACTCGACTTATTGAAACTGAAAAAGGAAGAAGTACTGAAAGTTGGTCATTGGACTCCGCTAGGTGGCATTAACATCACAGATCCGGCGGCGTTCTATGACAACCTCGTTCCGAACATAACCTTAGTCGTTATGACAAGAGAAGTAAGTGAATATATTACTGTTACCTTAACTACACATATCCAAACTCTAAAACTAAATTTAGCGTGATATGAAGTGCGGAAGAAAGCAGAACCGACGTTGCAATATATCACTAACTATTCAAAGCGACAACTTAACAACAACTACCGGAAAATTAACATTTAGCTATTTGTATTATAAAGTCTAACGCTGAACTACGTAAATTATACTTGTGTATATTAAATATGCAGGTACATACTTTATCATCTTACATCAGATTTGTGTTCATATTTTTATTAAAAATACAGTAAATAATTCAACAACAATAAAATTTGAATATAAAATTCTGTGAATTATCTATTTATTATATTATTTTCTGAATCAAATAAGCTCTTCTAACTCACAAATTAACTTTAAAAACAAGAGATTTTAGTGTAAGTAAAAAAAAAGTGTACAAAATACATATCAGCATTATATAGAGCGTATTGACGAAAAAACATTATTTAATATTTGCATTATTACAAAAAACACTACGAAATGATGTGATATAAATCTTGCACAATATTAACATCAATTTCAATTTGTCGATTCTATATTCACATTTTTGATATATGATATATGATGACTATCATATTTTCGTTAAATGTATCACTATACAAACATGTTTGGCCACAGCGAATAAAATCGAGGATAGGTTTTGCGCTATTTGGCTCTCTTCAGGTTATTGCACGGCTTCGAAATGTCATTTCATATATTATCTATATCTCTATATATAAGAAGTGTTGGTAACATTATACAGTTTTATAATCTAATGACAAAGGGTTGCGTTTGTTTTCATGACTCTATATATTTTGCAAGGTTTGAACTAAAAAGTCAATTTTTTAATTTTTGCTGTTCCTCTTCTATAGCTAAGTGAGGATAATTTCTTATTTCTTAAGTTATGCTTTCATGGTCGTGTTCTTTTCAATCATCATTTTCTTCTATATTTAGCAAGTTCTACAAAATCTATCCATGGTAGATTAATGTGAATTTATGGTTACTTTATTTTGTAAAACCTAATGTAATTGAATCAGTACAGCGCAGGTTCCTAAAGTATTTATGTTATAAAGTAGATGGATCTTACCCTCCTCGTGGGTTTGACTATGAGTTGCTCCTAGATCGACATGAGGTTGGGTCGCTTGATGCAAGACGACACCAAATTAGTGCCGATTTTGTAAAAAATATCATTCTGTTCAATGGATTTGTTACCAGAAATTGGCTTTCCAGTGCCTCGTCAATGCTCAAGAGTGAGTGAAACACTTCTGCTTCCCACTGCCAGAACAAATATTCTGCTGAGGGCTCCTATGGTGCATTCTGCCAGAAACTTCAATAGCCTTGCTGATGATATTTTTCATTAGTTGTATATATTTTAATGTTTGTTGTTGTCAATTTTCACATATGTATTATCTCTTTGATTTGTTTATATTGTCTGTATTGGGGTGACTTCTTGGGCAATAATAAATATTATTATTATTATTATTATTATTATTAAAACCTTAGACATTTTTTAATATATACAGCGTTAGCTTTATATAGCGTCTTTGAAAAAAGGTGTGAAAGAAAAATATGAGTAATGCCCGCAAAAAAAAAATTCGTGGTCTAATGTGCACTCAGTGACGAGAAATTGATTTTTCTTTCCATGAGTCCGAGCCTGTTGCAGTTAATATACAAACATAATAATTTTCTGTAGAGGAATTTAAGTTTCAAAATAATATACTTCTAATAACGAAAAAAAAACATCTTAATGCACGGAGGTTGTTCACCTTTTCCCCATAAAGACGCGTTATTCACAATGAAAAACATCGTTATAGAAAATCTTTTCAATTGTCATTTATCTCTAACAAAGGTTGTAACTATTTGCATTTTATCATTTTTTTGTAAGAACCTTAAACTGGAATTACTAGTGGTATTTACCTAAATGCGTATAGGATAAACAAAGTTATGGACCGACTTTAACTACATTTTAGCTCTAAAAATTTGGAAATTTTTGATGAGTTACAAATAAATTTGTTTTTCAATTTCTAGATAGGCATTTATACGTATTCTTCAGATTCACATAGCCTGGTACCTATTTAGCGGTAACCCTGTATATTAACTAGTTTTTTTAAAAAAAATTGTGTAGCATGTAAAGCAAATACATTTCAAATATTTTTGAATGGTAGTACCTACATATAAGATTCCAAAATCTATTTCTTTTTTTGTTGATAAATTCATTATGTGTACCTCGAGTAGTTCTCTACGCATCATGCAAAACGGATTGCAGAAACTTTACACCAACACGCGAAAGACGAAGATTAATAACTTCTTCAGATTGTATTTGCTCAGAAAGTTGCAAAAAGTAGCAACTACAATGTATAGCCCTAATAATAAATATTTTAGGGATTATATATGCAAAATACGAACTTACGTACTTGCTGATGGATACTAAAAACATAGGGAAATTTTTATATATGCTTGATTGAAGTAATCACAAAACAGTAATTAAATGCAACGTTCTGTAAAGCTGTTTTAATTTTTATAAGGCTTGATTCAATAACTATTTGCTTCAAATACATACTGAAATTCACTCAAAATCGAGTTTTTGCCTGTCGTATATGAACCACTGTGTATAGCGTTGTTTTCAACCATCATCCTCGTGCGGTATGAATGATTTATTTATTATATATCAGCTCTCTTTTGAACACCCTGTATATTATTGCACTTTTTGGTTTTTATTATATTTCAATTATTATTATTTTTATACTGTTATTTATAGTTATTCTTATTCGTACCTCTTATGCTCTCCCTAGCTAATCAAACTCTAACAGCGTCATGGTGAAGCAAAAAAGCTGTGAAACACATTAAATATACAATAATTACACTATGCGACTCAGTATCCCAATACTGCCAGCAGGAAAGAAAGCAGTAGTCGTGAGCTGATCACTATTTATTTATGGAAAGCAAAATTATGAAAACTTTCCTTTTCTAATTTGTTATTTTAATTTTACTCGTTTCATTTTACGAAACTGATCACATACTACATAATTATATAAATAAAATAAATACAACTACATAGTTATGGCTTTTATCAATAGCATTAAGTTTAGTTTATACCTCCAAATTTGAAGAATAATACAGAACAGCTTCCACAAGTAATTGTGAAAACTTTCAAATTCTATAACCACTGTAAATGTAATATAAATATGTCAACACTAAACCAATACTTTGCATCATAGATAATAATTAATTCAGCAAATCCTGATCGAAACATCAAGATAATCGATGACATTCTACATCGAAGCGGATGTTTTTAATTGATTGCTACCTGTAACTATCAACCACCAAACAATTAAAAAATAATTATAACTAGCTCTTCGCAAACAAACGTTAAAAAAGATTCTAGTTGATTTCTACTGAGTTTACGTAACGTAAGCGATTGTAAACAATTCGGTGAATCGTTAAAATTCTGCTTCATTGTAAAATTGCTATTCCCTGACAAAAAGGATCCCCAAATTGAATGTCGCACTCGTTTCACATAATGTACAGTCAGGAAATTTTAATTGTATGTATGCAGAATGTTCACTAGTTTTTCATCGAATATTTTGAATACGCAAGGAAAAGGGTATCTTTTAAGCAAAGAAGTAGAATTGTGTGGAGGAATTAAATAGAAAAGAAGTAAGGATATTTCTTTTATAATGATAATAATAATAATAATAATAATATATGCCATTATTGATCAATTAACAAATTAGCAAATACAGGAATAATATAATGAAGGACACAAATAGAAATACAGGCATATGTTAAGTATCAACAATTAACACTAGGCAGTTGTTTTACAGCTTTACCTAGACCTGAGCTATACAATAGTATGAGACAGGTGCTTGAATTATAAATTTAGAAAAAAATACATACAGATAGAACTGATGGTGATAGTGTGCCCAATTCATATTACTGTAGCCTCTACTTCTTTAAATTTTATATCTGAACGGGATGTCCCTCTTATTAAGACTAGTTTTAAAAAAATATTTATCTAATAAGATTCGATATCTAAAGTGGTTATTAACTTACTATTATAGCATACTTATAAATCTTGTGGGTTCTACAGTGGTTTACTCCTTTCCTTACCTATCTTTCTCTTCTCTATACTTTTATGGAATAGGGTTTTCAATTAAACATAGGATATTACATTGTAGTAATTATGATAAATATTGTTTATTTTCATGTTAACTAAACGTATAATTCTTATGCTTATTCTTGTTTATTTATAAACAAAAATATTATTTTGCAATAATTTTCAACAAGTAGTTTCTACACAATACTGTTTATCTTCTTGTATGATTTTTGAAACGACTTTACAATGTATATTCACCAGACTTTATTTTTTGTAATTATTTTTCATTAAAGAGAAGTAAAAATATTTATGGCTGGCGCATCAACTAACCATCTAGAGTAAATATTTGCACATTGTACTTAGATGGATTAGCTTTCTGCCGCCAAAAATATTTCGATTTAATAGATCAAAAAACTATTTTTTAATTGTTTTTCATAAAAGAAAACTAAAATATTTATGACTATGCAACAACTAACCATCCAGAGTAAGCATTCGCACATTGTACCCAGATGGACTAGCTTTCTGTCGCCAAAAATATTATACAGGGTCGGGCAAAAAGAGCGGAACACCGAATTTATGGCTTAACTAGCACTTTTTCGAAAATTTAACCTAAATTAAAGTTTTTGTATACTTTATGTATTATTTATTGGTGTTTGCAGATTTTCCGTTTTTGTCACATTTTTGGAGATATGATGTCACCGCATAGTATTTTAAATGAATCACCCTGTATTTATATTTTTTTTTGAGTAGATATTTTTTTCCTGAATTCACTAATACCAGGTTTAGTGGGTCTCTGACTTATGGTTTCATAAGAAAAAAATAAAATGTAATGGCACCTAAATATTTATTTAATAAAAAACGAACGACAATAACTGAATCTACGTACATTTATTTACAATAGGTGTTCAAACTGAAAACCTTCGGCTGCCTGACAGTATCCTGATCTGTCAACAAATGACCTTAATGAATTTTGTATCATTTCATGTCACCTTTAAGCGAGAAATGAATTTCATAATCATTTGTTAAAGTTAATGGACGCTTTAATGAATAGAATCTTTAGTTATTGTCGTTCGTTTTTTATTAAATAAATATTTAGGTGCCATTACATTTTATTTTTTTCTTATGAAACCATAAGTCAGAGACCCACTAAACCTAGTATTAGTGAATTCAGGAAAAAAATATCTACTCAAAAAAAATATAAATACAGGGTGATTCATTTAAAATACTATCCGGTGACATCATATCTCCAAAATGTGACAAAAACGGAAAATCTGCAAACACCAATAAATAATACATAAAGTATACAAAAACTTTAATTTAGGTTAAATTTTCGAAAAAGTGCTAGTTAAGCCATAAATTCGGTGTTCCGCTCTTTTTGCCCGACCCTGTATAATGATAACCTGATTAATTAGAATAAAATATTATTAATTAACTATACCTTTTCTCAGAATAACAAGGAGTGATTCAAATATTGCGCCAAAAGTGTTACCTATTTTTAAAAGATTCCATAGGTTCCTGGCTAGGCAAATTCAATATGGAAAAACAAGTCGATATCCACCATATTTCATAACATCACCAAGCCTTAATCTATGGACATTCTCTTACATTTTGGCTATGGTTTATTATATTTTACTGTGTTATTAAATACAATTTGTACGTTATAGTGCACGAAGTCCAACAAACAAAATTTCATTAAATATTTATATGCTCGAGTTTACCAGAATAGATTATGTCATATGCAATATTAATTTTGAGTAAATTTTACATATTCTCATCACATTTGTACAATCATTTTGTTATTGTATATTCTTCTCATGTATTAAAATAAATAATCAAATTAAAATTGTTGACAAATTACTACATTCTCAGATGTTTACACGTCATTACAAATTGTTTACTGCATATTGATGTGATACCTACTTTTATAATTGATACAAATGATCATAAATTATTAAATTTAATTCGTGAATTCGTACAGCGATTTACTTCTTGATTTATGGTCTTTCTCTTATTTAATCTACTTCGGGGTTAGGTGAGGAAATTAAACACAATATCTATGTTTTATACTAACATCAGATATATTTTAAATTATTGTTACTAACAACATTACAACTTTATATAAAAATTTCTTAATTGAAATTATCTATATTCCTTTTTGAATTGTTAAACGTGTGAAATAGATATAATGATAATTAAATGGATGTTCACCATGTGTTCTTTTATTTTTTTTTGAAAGAATAATTTCTGTGAAGATTATTAACACGATGCCGTCACTATTTTACTAATTGCTTTAGTAACATTCGCACATAGTACTTTAGTAATCTAGAGAGTCTTGCTACTTAAATGTTCTGAAATTGTTTCACACTAACTGCTAGCCGCAAATATTTTCACATAGTACTTCTAGCCATTTAGTATTTACCCAGCAAAACATTCTCGAATGTTCATGTTAAGTTGTTTAAATTTTTTAATAAATGATTATGCAATATTTAATAATGCCCAACAATCCACTTATGGCAAACATTTGCACATAGTACCTTTGTAGTCTGTCCAATACATTTATAACTAGTAATGAATAAACGAAATATTTAAAATCAAGTGAACATTCATTTGATATAAGACAAATTAAAATAACTTCATATTATAACTCATGTGAATTTATATAATTCGCTTCATTTGATCGTACAATTAATCAAACTCCATCCTATTATTATCTTCCATTTTATAACGATAAAAAAATTAATCAAACAAATTTATTTGAAAAGAAAATTTTAACTAAATACTTAAACTCTATCACTGAATACAAATTTCTAAATCATAAATGAACAAGTAATGCTTATTTGCCCTACTGTAACTGTATAATGTTATCTCGGAGCTTCGCTTTTAAAATTTTGCGTATTTACCACTCGAATTGCAGTCGAGAACTCTTTTTTTGTTCTATCCTGTTTTCATTTTACTTTCTTATACGTAGTATAAGGAAGTATTGTGATGATGAAAATTTTCGACCTCGAGATTTTTGCAGATGTCCACGTTTTGATGTCCCCTGATACCGAAAAAGTGGTTTTTAAAAAATCTCCCCCCCCTCTCTCTCTCTCTCTCTCTCTCTCTCTCTCTCTCTCTGTGTGTGTGTGTGTGTGTGTGTGTGTGACCACGATAGCGGTCAAACCGCTATAGGTATAAATTCCAAATTTTATGTTTACGAATATAATCTCCCTCTTGAGATCTGATTAGATTAGTAGTAGTAGTTTACTTCAGCGAAAAAATCGAATTTTGCCAATTATTCGTCAACTACTAAGTTTAAACAAATTTATAAAGAATTCATATGTACTTAAAATTAAGTTTGAGACAAATTGTCTTAAAAAAGTTTTTCAAAATTCCAACCGGAAGTAGGTCTTTTACTCTTATCGAAAATCAGTTTTTTGCGAATATCTCGCAAGTCATGCTTTTTAGAGAAGTACATTACGAGTATAAAAGTATTTAAAACATAATTTTCAATATCTTTTGTATAAAAGAAATTTCAAAATTCAAACCGGAAGTACCACTTTTACTCTAACCGAATAGCGATTTTTTGCAAATATGTCGTAAGTTATGCATTCTATATATATTTATCAAGAGTACAAAAGTATTTAGAATTGGATTTGCAATATTTTTTGTATATATGAAATTTCAGGATTCGGACCGGAAGTAGCAGTTTTACTCTAATAATAGTAATATACAAGACTGATTCGTTTATTATCGGTTATATGCTTCCAGATGCCGAGCATATCACCGATAATAAACGAATCACTCTTGTCTATGTACGTGCTCCACCGAAATGTACTCACCAGCCGCCACTGCTTATAATTCACTTACCTATGTATCTAGAATAATTTTGTGAAAGCAGTAACCGTTTATATCTGACTTTTACTTGTTTTAACTTATCCTCCACAATTAGATGTATATCGACTTTGAAAGGAAAAGAATATCTATCCCTGAAATGAAAGAGGTAAAGATGAAATATTTCAGATATGAAAAAGAAAATCATTTCCAGGAATATGTAAATATTATTATGTAACACAAGAAATATTACGTACATTGATTATTATCTAAAGAAATCTTTTGGCACAGAAAAGGAAAATTTTCCGAAGTAATTAGAAGTTCTTTTAAAGTAGAAAAAACGTGTCTATATAAATATTTTCATCCTTACCGTCAAAAATTGCATTGTTTATTGTTGCAAACAAAATTAAAACATGCACACATATATCGAATTTTAATATACGAAGAAGCTTATATACCAACAATTTATCAATGTAGTGCCGGAAACAGGATACGTCAGTAATAATTAGAATCTGGGAGCTGATTTATTATGTTATTTTTTACGGAACATCTCAGGCAGGGTATATAAATTGCCTTTTATATCTGCAAACATTTCTCCGATCATATTTCGCAATAAAGATTTACTGCGCCTTACTTCGTAAGTGAGTAAATAATGACGAAGTAAATTAATCAGACAGGCTAAATTATTTTTGATAATAAAAATATAGGATTTTTCACAAAATATAGTAGTGTTTTCGTAGCAATATAATTTCGTTTTTGTCCGAAAGTATAGACAACTTACGATGCAACTATTTTTATTTCTATACAAGAATTATAAAGGACTTTTAAATTCTTAAGCTTTTACGCTTATCAAACAAACTATAGCCACCTAATGTATTTTTATGCAGTATTCAATCACTTTGTTACTTTATCCATTCGCCCTTGGGCAGGCAGAGTTGTTGAATAATGAGGATAGCAAGAGAGGTACCAACCTCCGACTGAACAAATTTTGATTGCCGTGTCTATGCTTAAAGTTAGAGCCCTACCCACGAGAAAGTATTCTAGCAAACAAAAAATTTAAAAATTGAGTGATATAATTTGAGAGCCTTAACTTTACTATTTTAGACGTTCTATAACTAGCAAGTCATGTACCTCTCCTTCCCATGTGCTAGTCAAACAAAGAGAGTCTTAGATTTAAGTAAGCCAATCAAAAATACGGTAGCTTTTCAATGTAATTATCTGTGCAATGACTTTGGTATTTCACCGTTACTAAGAAGAAATATGGATCTTCAAGTAATTCGTTATAGCTGCAAGCAGACTAACTTCCGTTAATTTCATTGAACAAATACTTGCCCAAATGGCATTATATCAATTCAATGTTACGTTTAGATAGGTAGCTAAGAATGGGATATTAAACAAAAATTGCATTTTACTTTCAAGCACAAAGCCCAAAATAAAGAGCATTTCAAAAGTATGTTTAAAGGCACGCGAAACACTTTTTAGAATATTGAATCTTCATTCGCAATGACAAATTGTTCAGATCTTAAATAAGACGTTGAAGTTATTAATTCTACTTTCAAAATAGATTTTATTTTTTTCCATTCAGTAGTCATAAATAATCGAATCTTGGGTTTTGAAATATGAAGCAACAAGCCATGTGCTAATAATCAGTCCTAATATATTATTCATATACAATTATTTATAAAATTATCTATGCATTGCAAGTACATATTCAGTACAATGATTTAAATCAAATTAAGTGATTCGAATTTTGAACTGCACCAATTGAAATATAATTTGTATGGAATAGACATTTTCATGGGAATAATAAGATCTGTTTTCGAAATACAGCTCTAATAGTTTAGTTAGACTATTCGATGAAGTGAAACTGTCATACTTTTTGGGCGCCAAAATTGGCATAATCGTTGGGTGCCAAGATTGACACGAATATGCCAATTGTTCAGAATTAATATTTATGAAAAGGAGGATTAACTGAATACAAGATATAATGTGCTGTAAGAGAAAATATGAATAAGAAAACAACAAAATTGTCCTTAAATTTCTTATTGAATAACATTGAATAACGTTCTCAGTAGAAGCGATAATAAATGAATGCAAAGCAGGAATTAGCTACCAATCGGTCCATAAGTAAATGGGCAATGTTTCGAACAATACGATAGTCTTAGCGAATGCCATTCTTCAAAAGAATTCATGAGTTGTCGTTAATAGCCTGATAGCAAAAACTAGAAAGAAAATAGAATACAGCGCACAACGTAATAGAAAGAATTGAGAGCGTTCCTACGAAAGGGGATCTACAGCAATGGCTCTGACCAATAAGACAAAAGAAGATAGATCAAGAAACATAAACAGAATCCAATATTAAATAAAATCTTAACCATAATGAGAATGCTACTTTACATAGGTGGAAATTGGTAACAGTAGATAAATCCAACAGCAGGTAATAAGATAAGTACTGGAAGTTAAAGTATCAGGGACTTAATTCAAGTGCCATCGATCTCTATTAGTCAATCAAGAAATTAACGTATTGATAACCACAGATTTTCTAGATTAAAAATAGAATAGAAACATTAAATAAGTATTCCTTGTTTTATTGTTTTACCGGTATTCTTGAATATAATTCCTGAAATAAAATGTTTTGAAAATCGATTTAAAAGAAAATAATGAAAATGATTTAATATAAGGACGTATATTGCAAGCTGTAACAAAACATTGTTAAAAGGATAAGAATATATCTACTAGGCATAAGCAAACATGCTATAAAGGGAAGCGGAAAATGTTTCAGATTTTAGTAGAGTTTAATGTGTATAGTTAATGGTTTATTTAAATGTGTTGGCTACAATTTCTTCTTTCAATAAATTTAAAACATATAAATGAATCTTTATCATAATTCTATAATATAATCCCTTTCTGAGCAATCCTTTAATCTCTCAATGTGTTCTATTCATACAGTGTGTCGCACCCTATATATTTTTAATACAAACAGTAGCAATAATCATGCTTTCCTTATGGATAAATATTATCTATTTTATAGTGTCGATCGGCAATTTTAACAACTGTTTGACAATGTTTTGGTGACACCAAAAATACCATTTAAATGTTGATTGAATTGTTAAGTTTTTATTCAAATAAACTCTAACAGCTGTTAAATTATCACATCATAATTTTCTGGACGTGAAACGCATTAAAATAATATTTTCGTACAATGGACTTTATTTTCAGCTTTTAGATGATTATGAATAGATTTTTTAATACAATTTTGAAATATAATATAATTCGATTTCTTCATTTTTTTCATTCATTTTTACAATGCACGCAGCCTGCTATATTGAGTTCCATTTTTAAGTAAATTATTAAGTTCAAAACAAGAGAGAACATAACCACATTGTAGGCACTAACTTGATCTTTGATGTTAATCTAAATTAATAATTTTGAAGGCAAAACACTAATATACACCCACATTTAGTTTGCCTAATTATAACAATTTATTAATTTCTCTCTACAATTCAGTAATGTTATTAATATTTACACTTAAGTGTCGTCTTGTTTACTCTACTGCTTCATAGTTTAAGTTAGTAGTTCTTGAATTGCTTTAACTTTTCGGTTACGTAACATTATAAACTTTTCCTGTTAGAAGTGTTAATATAACAAACATAGACATAGTGGTAAAACATGCATCTGTATACATATATTAATTACAAATTCGAAATTATTGCCCACAAACAACAGTCCATGAAGCAAGTTTGGAATATACGTATTGTTTAACAACAGAAGCTTTCGTATTTGTAGTATAGATTTTAGAAATAAGTACAACAACATAAAGGTAAATTAACTCATGAAATCCACAGCCAAAGAGAATGATCATTTAATGAAACTTTCCCAAATAATTCAGTTCCCTCGAGTTATACTCAAATAAAGTTCTGTATTCGCAATAACAGACAGAATATGATCGATATAAAATGTAGTTTGCCCTCTATTGTATAATTCATATGGTGCGATTTCATGTAATCCCTTATGTTCGATATCCACAATGTCTTAGCTACTATTATATTTGTGGAAAATTAATTATTCAGCATAATCAGCAAAATATTGCAATGAAAAATCTAGAATTCTCAATATTTTCTTGGCTGTGAAACATGTAAAATCTGCACAGAGTTTAACTAATGGTTCTTGTAAAAATCTACCTAAGCCCTTATCCAGTTTTAACGTGTACGTATATTAATGAAATATTATAAACGAAGTGGCTACACTGCTTTAAACTGCAAATAAAACGTGTAGTATAGTATGTGACAAAGTTAATTTCAGTGTTTTTGTTAAGGACTTAACCCTGAAGAAAGAGTTATTCTATTTGTTTGTATTAATTATATTTCTTATTTTATACATGAGTGTTTATTTAATTTAATACATGCAACACATCTTTATATTTTTCGTAAACACATTCGATTGTAATCATGTTCTTATTAATGTATTTTCTATTATTTAACTCAATGAAACTTTATTTTTAATATACAGGCTGATTCAAATTAAGTGCGCACCATTGCTAACTCCTTTATTATTAATTCTAGAAAATAGGTTAAATTAGCAAAATAGTAGTGTTTTTAATGTTGATTAATATGCAGTTCATGAATAAACAATTGAATAACGCATTTCCGAGATACACTGAAATTTTTGTTTGCTAATTTAACATACTTTCTAGAATTAATAATAACGGGGTTAGCAATGGTGCGCACTTAATTTAAATCTGCCTGTATACATAGCAGTACCATTTCATGTGAGATCTAACCGGCAGTCATGCTTTCCAGCCTGACTACAGAGAGCGACCATATTGAGCCGGTGCGACCTACGCCCATTTGGGTGGCATTCATAGCAACAAATCAGAAACACATACTTTATATTTCCATCAGATTCGCTGATAAAGCTCATATCCGCATAATACCTATGGTCTTTTCATTTGGTGGATGTAAAATATGAATTGAAAATATACTTTTTTGTTTTACATATATAAGATTATTTATTCATAATTCACCAATTATATCTTTTGCCAGATATACAAAGTCCATCTGACCGGAATCCTTTAAGTTGTTTCTGTAACTCAAAATAATATATTTTCAATGTTTGTTCACCCATCTATGGAAAAATTTCAGGTACAATTTGTAAAGTGAGCATTAAGATATGATAGTTTTCCGTGCATGATTAAACAATTTGTTGAGGAATTCCATGTAACAGGGTGTGTAAGTTGACATTAACGCAGATATTGAGGCCGGAAGAATCCAGTCGCGTTCAAAATCTACTTAAAAGCTTTAACAACAAATACAACTTTCATATTAACTTCTTTTTGTCAGAAATGAAGCATGGGATCATTTATAAATATATATTGTAACGTTTTCGGGTTCGCAATAAACAACTCGTGCAATTTATTTATTTAAAACAGTCTGTATATTCATACACTTAAAATTATATAACAATATAAAAACATAAAACTAACGCATCACACTTAAACTTCTACAATTTAATTTAACACTTGTATTTATTTATTTCTATTACTAATATGTCCCTCCGTATATTTATATAACACTTCTATTTATATAACACGACACTATTTATTTATTTCTTCGGCCACCACTTAAAGAACTATTTATTTCTACTTTTCCCGCGCGACTACTGCTTAGGGACTTTCTTATTCCGGAATTAATTCATCCATCGGTGCAACTACCTTTTTATATACGCATTCGAAACATCTGGAACACACCAGATAAACGCGAGTGTTCTTCTCGATTTTTGTAGAAAATACAAGAGACATTCTGTCTATTTGCAGTACAACGCAAATGGATGATTTATTGCTTTATGATGTTTACCAGTCGCGTCGAGATGATTTACAACCTCTTTTTATTGTCGCTCGGAAGTGTGCCTTCTTTTGTTACTTGTTACTGGTTTCGTTACAATATTAATGCTAAAACAAACCATAGTAATCTAGTGTACTAAATTTATAAAAACTAGCGGCCAAATTGTAAAGACCGTAATTTTTATTATGAGTTATTTATCATAAAAAACATTACCGCAATTACAAGAAGACCACTATAAAAAATGGATGTTTCTGTAAGACAAAAAAATCAAGCAGATCATAAACATTATTGTAATTTTAATTACCACCTGATCGAATTACTAACTATAAAATGACCTTATTGAATAAATAAAATAATTACGACATTGAGCTAAAATAAGAATCGTCACACATTTCATAAATTTTATTGTTAAATTGTACTGGTTTCGTTACAATATTAATGCTAAAACAAACCATAGTAATCTAGTGTACTAAATTTATAAAAACTAGCGGCCAAATTGTAAAGACCGTAATTTTTATTATGAGTTATTTATCATAAAAAACATTACCGCAATTACAAGAAGACCACTATAAAAAATGGATGTTTCTGTAAGACAAAAAAATCAAGCAGATCATAAACATTATTGTAATTTTAATTACCACCTGATCGAATTACTAACTATAAAATGACCTTATTGAATAAATAAAATAATTACGACATTGAGCTAAAATAAGAATCGTCACACATTTCATAAATTTTATTGTTAAAAATAACTGATAAAAGTCCGTGTTGTATTTTTAACTAGAATCTAAAATTTAATACTATGTTTAACCAAAAGGCAGATGCCATAACAATCAATGTCAAGTAAGTTTCCCTTTCCTAACATTTCAAATTTAACGCCATAAGTTAGGGTGACACTGGTAGATTAAAGATTTATATTTATGTAAAATGAAGTTTTAATTAATAATTTGATATTATCTAGTCTTTCAAACTTTGAAACCATAAAATACATACAAAATCATAAATGGATTTTGCGGGATCTTTTATTGTCTTCTTGAAAATAGTTTTTGTTTAGCTTCAGATTTCTACAACATCCAAAATGTGACCTACATTAATATGATTATGAATTATTTTCCTATAAATATTGTATTTCAGAGATCTGGTTTTGATATTTAATTACGCCCTTGGGCAATAAAATACTTCAGATTGCATTTATCTAGCTAACGACAGCTCTTAAAAAATTAATATTTGATTCAATATTTAATGAAACATTCAATATTTGTATGGAATAAAAAAATTAGTAGTTCTTTGAAATCGCAACTGTTTAGAATGTTTATACATACATGCGCGTACTGTACGTTCTAGCATGGAATGCATACGATAAAATCGATAGAAAATAAATAACAGACATTTCCATTTGAAAAAATTAAATATAATTTTGTACTTTGTGAATATTACTAAATGTAATATGTCAATAGAAATCTCAACGCCACGTACACATAATTATACGCATAATTGACTTGCTAATTAATTCATAAAGTTAATAATAAATTTACATTTAGCTGAAATAATAAAAATGTTTTCAAACATACATATTTCATGCACTGTAATAATAATGATAATAATTAATGCATTTATTAATCAATACATGCAGCCATATACAGATTATAAACCACTCCTAAAGTCACTGCATCGTATGTCGGAATGATTCGGAAAAATAGTAGCGGGGCGACGTGACGTAAGCGCTAGCATCAGTTGCATTCTGTTGATGAAATAGAGCAGTTGATGTTTTCGTAAAAGTTTGAGTTATTTCTTACGTACATTAAATTTATTTTCTTAAATTTCATAATAAAGTACGCAAGCAAATGATTTCGATAATCACGTGAAAGGAACTACATTTTTATCAGATTTTGTTAGAACATTTTCCTGTTTTGATAAATTTAAACAGGTAATGAAAATTGTAATTTCAGTGTAGTATTTAAAACAAGTTTTTAATAAAAAAAGCATACACATCTAAGTAGTCTTCGGAAGTTGGTTCACTCTAATAAAATGAAAAAAAAAAACATTACATCCGTACCTAAAGAAGCCAGTAAATACTGGTAATAAAGAAATAACGTAAAAGCAGTTCAAATAATCGCAAATATGCCAAAGCGAATATAGAAAGTACCAGCGTGTTATATTTACGAAAACATCAACTACCCTACTTCATCAACAGAATGCAACTGATGCTATTCTAACGGTAGCGCTTACGTCACATCGCCCCGCAACTATTTTTCCGAATCCTTCCGACATACGATGCAGTGACTTTAGGAGAGGTTTATAATCTGTATACATGTATACATATAGAAAAGAGAAAGACATACAAATACATGGAGAAGATTAAGAGGCATGTGCTCAGACTGACCAGGAAATTAGATCGTCTGTTATTCTGCACATGCCCCTCAACGATACATAATAAAAATAAATAAAAGCAAACACAAGAAAAAGAAAAAACAACCAGAAACAAGAGCAACAACACTGCAAATCAAGGAAATCGCGGGACACTCACCGCGGCTCCTGCAAATACTCTTTGTATTTCTTTTTAAAACCGCCACAACTGATGCCCCCGAACTACCCAGGTAAAGAGTTCCAAAATTTGACGATGCGGTAAAAGTAACAACGCTCAAAAGCGGCAGTCCGATGTCGGGGCAATCCCATAACATTTCTATGTCGGATATTAATGTTGTGGATATCCGTCCGGTAAGTGATCTTATTATATAGACAAGCCGGCCGTCTACATTGAACAATGCTGTAAACCAAAACCGCTGAATGATGGCCGCGACGATCTCTCATACTCAGCCAGCGACACTCCTTAAGCTTGTGAGATATCCGCTCGTGCTTGCGGATACCGTAAATGTACCGGAGGCAGGAGTTTTGAACGTATTGAATTCGCCTCTGATTAAGGAATCATATAACACATCGCATAAAAAGAGATAATAAAAGCGAGTTTGTCAACAAGAAATTGTTTCTTTGACTAATAAGATGACGATAAGCATACAACACTTTCAAGATACCGTATGTTCTTTGGACCAATTTAGTTACATGTTTATAAAATTTCAGTTCCTTATCCATCCAAACACCAAGATTTTTGACGCAGGTCGTAATCGGTAATGGAATATCATTAATTTGAAAGTTCAATATGCCCTTCAGTATCTCAATTTTTTGCCTGTTACCAAATAAAATTACTGCGGACTTGGCGGGATTGATCGCAAGACTAGGGTATCAAACACAGCATTAAGGTCAGCATTATCTCGCGCCTCGGCATCTGAATAATGTGATGGGTCGAACGAATAATAGATGTCTTAACAATTCCAGTAACCAGTCATGTATTAATTTCTTAAGCAAATTATTTCATATAATAGATATTGAGGGATTAATGTGGTCGTGTTGCTTTTCCTTAAAAAAGAAATTGTCTAGACAAGATGACTTTCGTTTAATTTCATGTAGGTCCAGAAATTGTTAAGCTGATGTTCTGTTCAAGTGATTAGTGTCCTTTCCTTTTTGTATCAAGTCCATTTTTTACTACCCCAAGACGGATTCATTTCCCAATTTTATTTATTCCATCTGATGTGCTTTCATACCATATCGAATTCAGCCAATTACCGTTTGGAGTCAAATACAATCTTCTGGTTATTATTATTTTCCTATTATGTTTTCTTTGAAGAATACAAGTTTTGATTTTCTTGGTTTGGAATGAGCTATTTGTTTTTGTCAAATTTCTGTCCCCACCTTAGGCCCTTTTGGAAAATACGCTTTATAAGACCCGTCATTTTTAGTTCCTTTATGAAAATCATATAGATGATACTTCATTTCCTCGCCATGTTAATATAGCAGGCGCTATTTGATAGAAGCCTCTTTGAAGTCTTTCCGGGGTGTTTTAATCGAAATTCAAACCAATGGTTTTAATTTATTTTACAGTTAAAGGTGCAGAATTTACTTATCGCTTCTTCTTCAAGACGTTAGAATTCTTTTCCACCTGTGTCTTTTGCAAGTCCAGTCTTCTCGAAAATGTTCCCTCAAAGGGATTTATAAAACGTTTGTAGTCATTAAAATATTTTCTTTATAATAATTTTGCACTAACATTCCATATGAATTTTACGACAATGTCTTCGTATTCCGTTCCATTCTTTTTCCATTACTATATGCGTAATCTCGCAAGATGTTTACCAGTTTTTCTTCTCTTCGATCTTCTGACAACTTGTTTTGCCTGAATCACAAAATTCCATAAATTAAACCCCATATATTATATTCTCGTCTAGAAGTACTTGTACACTTGTTTTTCTTTTCGCCGATTTTTCGATATTTTATAGAGAAAATGCTTTGAAAAGTCAAATATTTCTTTTTTTTCAACGTGTCTAGGAAGTCAGGGGTACATTGGCAGAATTTATTTGTATATTGTAAATAGTTATATTATAACTATTTATAGCTTCAATATACATCTAATATCAATATCCAATCAAAATGAAAATAAAATATTTTTAGACAAATCCTTATATTATATACAGTGCTTTTCTTAACGCGGATTATAGGGATTTGCGTACTAAAAGTTTTACCCCATGTTAAATTTTGTTGCGATATAAATAATAAAAAATGAGGTGTGGCCACCACACGACTATAACTAAACTATACAGTTTTAAGAATTTCTTTATACAAAATTTATTCAAAATCCTATTCTAAGTACTTTCATTCTCTTAATAAATCGCTATAGAATGCATACTTTGCAAGATATTCGAAGAAAAAGTGCTACTCGCTAAGAGCAAAAGTGCTACTTCCGGTCGGAATATTGAAATTTCATGTATACAAAAACTATTGCAAATCCAACTCTAAATACTTTTGTACTCTTAATAAATATATATAGAATGCATAATTTACGACATATTTGCAAAAAATCGCTATTCGGTAAGAGTTAAAGTGGTACTTCCGGTCCGAATTTTGAAATTTTTTTATACAAAAGATATTTAAAATTATCATTTAAATCCTTCTATTCTCGTAATGTACCTGCCTAGAAAGCATGACTTGCGAGATATTCGCAAAAAACTGATTTTCGATAAGAGTAAAAGACTTACTTCCGGTTGGAATTTCGAAAAACTTTTTTAAGATAATTTGTCTCAAATTTAATTCTGAGTACATTTCAATTCTTTATTAATTTGTTTAAACTTAGTAATTGACGAAATATTGGCAAAATTCGAATTTTTCACTGAAGTAAACTGCTACTTCCGGTCTACCGATTTTACTGAAAAACTAATCAGATCTCAAGAAGGAGATTATACACGTAAATACAAAATTTGGAATAGATATCTACAGCGGTTTGACCGCTATCGTGGTCACAGACAGACAGACAGACAGACATTTTTTAAAAAACCCTTTTTTGGTATCAGGGGACTTTAAAACGTGAACATCTGCAAAAATCTCGAGGTCGAAAATTTTCATCATCACAATACTTCCTTATACTACGTATAAGAAAGTAAAATAAATGTAGTTTTATGTATTTTTACACAATGTGGGATAATTTATTGAATTAATGAACATTGTTCAAAATGTTTGCCTTCGGCAGCTGCACAATATGCTAACCGATTGTTGAAATTTCTAGGAGAGTTTTGCATTTGCCACACGGTAATGAGGTTGTAAACATCTGTTATTATTCCTCTTAGATCTTTCAAGTATTCAGATTTCTCTCGGACATTGTCGTACGCTTTATTTGATACATGACCCTACAAAAAAAGTTGAGTGGGGTAAGGTTTGGGCTTCTGACGGGCCATCTAAATGCTCCATATCGCCTAATCTAAGTGTTGGGAAAATTTTGATTAAAAAATTCGGTGATTGTGGAAGCACTATGAGCTGATGCTCCGTCTTGTTGGAATATTATTTCCCCCTTAGCTCTCAACTCATCCAGACGGGGGCTTACTTCCATCTGAAGCAGATCTAAGTATTTCTGTTGATTTAAATTCCCGTCGAAAAAATATGGACCCAACATGTTATTCCCCACTATTCCCACCCAAACATGAACTTTCAAAGGCCACTGCGTGTTAGCCTCTCGATTCTTGTAAGAATTTTGTCGTGCCCAAATTATTTAGTTTTACAGGATTCTAAATAAATTAAATTAAATGTGCTTGCCGACCAATTCCAAATTTCAAGAAGCAGTTGCCATAAAGACTTGAAGTCCGAAAATTTGAAATCTTATAAAAATTAAAATTTTCGATTTCTTCCCATGAATGGAATTTTGTCAATTTTGGACAGAAAAAGTAAATAATGATCCAAATGTCACAAGCGAACTGACAAGTAAATTTACGAAGAAAGTGTCTGTGTAGACAGTTGCAGAACGAGTGGAAATTGTTATTTGTCCGAAGGCAAACATTTTGAACAATTTACGCAGCCTGTGCTATGGAATTAATTGTAAATTCGAGACCCTGTCGAAATACTTAAAGCTGGTCGATCAATATGCTGCAGTAAAGTTGTCGACAATCTCTCTGTAGGACATTCCTTAGATACATGCCGTAACAATTTCCACTCGTTCTGCATCTGCGTACACAGACATTTTTTTCGAAAATTTACTTGTCACTTCGCTTGTCATCCGGCATAAAATGCTTAAGCTACCATGATTTCGTCACTCAATTTTGTGCAACTTAATTTCAACTGAAAACGAAAAAATAATTAAAAAGGACATCTTCATGTCATTAAAGCAATATACAATTGGTAGAAAAATGTTTGATATTAAATAAAATACTATTTTCTTTGAAATTGGACCTGCAGCAAACTGCAACCCTATGTTCCTCTTTTTAAAAAAATGGATGGTTATATACTGTTCCAAATACGTAAAAATAATTTGCTTAAATGAGCCAATTTTATTAGAAGTATACTGCAGAATAATAAACTGTAAAGTCTCAAGAACATTGAACTGCAACAAATTTAAAGTTATTGCAAAAGAATAATTTAGATGCGCATTTAAATTCCTAATTTACCAATAACAAGATTGTAATATATTTACTGTTAGTGATTACAAGTTTAGAATATTTAATCGTATTAACACCATGTCTACACAATAAATAAAAATGCAAAATAGAAATTCATGCATTTTAAAACTGACACTCGGGATACATGTAACATTCCATGTAATATTAGAACACCTCGATCCGTTCAAACGACTCAATCTAGCATTTTTGATTTAAGGAAAGACCGTACGTAATGGTCAAAGAAGACAGAAATCTAACCGGAAATGCAAGATTCGAAGGCTTCTGCATCGATCTGCTGAAATGGATCGCCAGTCAGGTCGGATTCCAGTACTCCATACGTCTTGTTCCAGATCACATGTACGGGGTTTATGATCCGGAGACCAAGGAATGGAACGGAATAGTCAAAGAACTAATGGAACGGGTAATCGTATATTATGTTTTCATCTATACTTCATCCTCCATCAGAAACAAGACAGTAAATAAATATTTCGCTATTTTTGGATATTAGAACTTGTTCACGATTTTAAAAAATTGATAGATTTATTAAGTCACTGTCACATCTAAATATAGTATATTTTTTCCATATATTTAATATTCATAGTAAAATACATATATTTATAAAATAAATACATAATCTCTATACAAACACGAAGAAAGTAACAGATTTTTTATCAATATTTATCTATATACGAGGTTGATTATTACCTCATAACTTTTTGAATATAATATAGTTTTCTTCGAAAAAAAAAGAGTTTTGTTTCTCTACACGCTTTCTTTTGAGCTCATTGCACTTCTTCCAACGTTTCTCCAAAGTTTTTGACCCTGTCAAAATGATTAGATTTACTGAGATACTCAAAGTAATTGTTTTCTTGAGCGATGATTTCATGGTTGAAGCCAAATCTCATTTGACCGAGTCGTTTTTTCAGGTTTGGAAACAGAAAATAGTTACTGGGGGCTAAGTCCGGAATCCGGAGAATATGACGTGTTACGGAGCAATTCGTAACCCAATTCATGAAATTTCGTCATAGCAACTACACAAGTGTGCATTGTCTTAATGGAAGAGCATTTCCTTCTTGGCCAAATGCGGTCGTTTTTCTTCAAATTACCTTTGTACTCGTCATATAAGTTGCTCTAACATTCGCCATCAATTGGTTCCCCTTTTTGAAAGCAATCCAGGTGGATTACGCTGCGTGCATCACCACGACAGAATCGCCTTGACCTCCGCAGGTGCCGATTCCTTCTCGGTGTGTTGTGGTGGATCCATGTTCTATCCATACTTATGAAAAGTTGCAAAAACTCATTTTGCTTGCTGTTGAACAACGCCAAACTCTTTTTCAATTTATTTGTGATCAAACTCGGCATCCATTTTGTGAATATAGTTCTCATACGCAGGTAATCATTGAATATCGAAACCAGTAAGCCATATAATATGTCTATGGCTTCCACAAACTCACATGTTTTCAATCTCCGATCGGCTAACCCCATATCATGGCTTTTTCATTTGTTTTGGATGTAGTAACCTCAATTGGGCGTATTGAGTGTTTGGCAGTGCTTGGACGACTACAACAAAATTCAGTAAACAACTTAGTTATCATTGATTCTGTTGATGTAGAGTCCTCAGGCTATGAATAATGGTTTTATTCTACAAAAGATAATGCTTGATAAGAACATGAAATTAACTTTTTCCCATTGCCGCTAAAATACACGAAGTTGTCTGCTTTCATAACTATCAAACTTTAAGTAAATGACGCAGCTTTCTCAAATGTTGATAATAGTCTAATAATAACAGGTGTTAGTCATAGGAAGCACTATTTCTTTTCAATGTACAATGCAGGGAATTCAGAAAGTCACGAACAAAATTGTCCAACTCCTTATATTGTTTCCAATTTCATTATTGAGATTTCAAAAATTGTAAGACATAGAAAGTTGAATAAGTGAAACAAAATGTAATTTCAAATAAATTAAAAAATAAAAAATGTTGGATACATGGTGCTCTTGCCAAAAAAATAATATCCGTTCTTTTAAATTTTGTGATCTATTTTATTTTACTTTATAGCTACTGACATAGTGTACAAAGGTGTTCTTATTTGCTTAGATACTTACTTAAGCCGTGTTAGTTTTACACACTTTACCACGAATAAATTGATTGCCAATTTTACCACGAATAAATTGACAGATTTATAAATTTTGTTCTGAATGACTTCATAAATAAGTTTTGTCTTTCACTTGACCATTTTGGAAATTTCTTTTTACGCTCCCGTTTTAAAAGTTCATTATAAATGTTACCTACATCGACCTGAAGTTTGTTAATTAAACGAATAAATTTAAAAGAAGGTGATTGAGAAACTCCTTGAAATATAACAACAAAGACGAATTAAAGTTAGGTAAAATACACATTCAGAAGGACCATGTGAGTCTATCATTAGCTTCGTCTATCTTCAACTTTAATGTAAAAATCAAAAGTCCCTGATAAATATAAATTTTATGGATTAGTTGTCCTAAATTTTTCAAACGTAATGACAAAACAGCTTGATGAATTATTTCATGATAAAATAGCTAGTGTAAAGCTATATTTAAGTCGTTGAATGTAGGTAACTCCTTTCCATATATCCATCCAGTGGACTCTCTTTTCTTTTGTGACTTTTTCATTTATTCTTGTGATCTATCAGGTTTATGCTTTTCTTTTCTGCAAGTCTCACTTCTAATTCCATTCCTTTTTGTTTACCTACGTTGTTCTGAAATACTTCATTCTTACAGACTTATTGGGCATTTATTTCTGTTTTTGAGTGTCTAAAATTCATTACTGGTTATCACTGTTTGCGTAACTACTTATTAGTCTACTTGAATTTTTAACACCCTTAGACCAGTTTCTTTTTTTAAAAACATGTCTACTAATTTTTTTATACTATTGCTATTTCTTGCTACCCATGCTGAATTAATACATTTTTGAAATCAAGAAACTAACTTGTTCTACATATATTAAAGCAAATACACTAAATGCTACGCATATTTGGTTTCACTTAATTATCTTATTCATGAGATCGCAATAGTGAGGAGATTGTCTGGATATCTTGTACAAGTTGTGTTGCTCATGTCTGTGTATTGGATCCAAAAATATTTGTTTTCATGACAATGAATCTATTACAATCTATAATTTAAATATTGAGAAGCGTTTTCGGCAAAATTTCTTTAAGTATTGGCTTATTTGACGTAACGTAAAAGCATTACTCCCGCCTTCTTGTTTACTCGACCCTTTTGTGGTAACTCTCATTCTTCGTACGCCATACGCTAATTTCATTATGGCCACCCTTTTAAAGCGGACCCAGTACTCGGAGAGGGTCACAGATTACTGTATCTGAAAAATAGCCGCCGTGTACACCTACCTAAGCATTAACTTAATCAATTTTGTCAACAAAACCTGATTTGAAATAATTGTTTGCGTTTCTTGTACCGTGTAGCTATAATAAGAAAAGGAAAAGTAAGATTTATTTTTTTAAGTTTCGTCGCATTTTTGGAAAAGCAAGTGCTCTCAAAATCACGTTTGTCGGTACGAGTTACCTAACAATTCATCAGAATAATAGAGGTAGAAAAATGTTGCATGTTTACGTACGAATGTGAAAATAATATAATTGTGCCAAATAATCATATGTATCTGGAAGGTAACAATTGATTAACTTCATAACTCAAGATATCACATGCATAAATAAGTCCTCTAATTCACACTTAAGTGCAAATTATGAAAGTTGAATATAATATTAAAAATAAAAAAAAGTGACTACGCTATACTTCGCTAACTTAACTCACTTGTTTCGCATAAAATCAGTCTCAATGTTCATGTTAAAAATACGTTAACAGAACGGTACCTGATGTTAAGCCTAAATAATATTCATTCAATGAAAGACTGGCTTCTGAATTTCTTTATATTTCGAAATGTTACTCAAATATTACACAAGAGTTCATCTAGATAAAGTAGAAACTATGCCAAATGAAGAAACTATAATAAAATATGGTCAGGCAATAAGGCCGTTTCAATTCGCTCAAATTCTGGTTACGAAATTTTAAAGTGAGTTTCTCCCGATATACAGCGTCATCTATTGTAATCTGTGATATGTTAAATTAAAGAAGTTCTTATTTTAAAATTATATTTGCAAAAATGGTCGAACAACAATATTTTACAACGGCATTCATTATACAGGCTGGTTCACCGGGAACTGAATCGATCGATTGTGGAAAAACTATAGTTAGGAATGATCTGAAATTTTGACACTATACTAATGTCGATAGGGACCATTCGCCTAAAATATTTTCAAGATGGCGGCACGTCGGGCTATGCCGGAAGTAGGTACCAACTTCCTAATTTTAAGTAGAATATCCTGTATATTGTCAGGTTTTTGGATTCTACCTGAAATTCTAAATATATTTCATGTATAATGCCATATATCTAAGTGTAACCCTTTTTGACTTATTGAAATTATTATGTTAAATTTGACGTTTGTAGGCAGAAAATCAATAGCACTTCATATAAAGATGAATTTATTATTTAATTTGAACAAAATTCTCTCAAATAGATGGTCTAATTAACTACTATTTGTATAAAATTGTTACAATTATTAATACAGAGTGTGCGAATTATACGCCTAAAAACGAATTTGGAAAAATTGCCAAAAGACAATATTTTATAAATGGGAAGCGGCAACTTTTATAATTTTATCTTATTCTGCATTAAAAATAAGGATCACTTTGTTTAAATATGTATATTATAAAAATTGGTAGTTTTCGAAATATTAGTAAGTTAGTGTTTTTATCTTCTACAATACATACTGTTTGCATTAGTTCTTGTTTCATTAGTTAGCCATGACAGTGTTTACAAAATTATAAATTGTCATTCGTTGAAGAAAAGTTATGCCGGGGCGCCTAAATCATACAAGCGATGATTATTTAAATTTATTTATTATTTATGGGGAATGTAATAAAGTTATGTCAAGAACATGTGATACATTTGCAACTCGATATCCGCAAAAACGGAAACCATCAACCAATACCGTTAAACGTATTATAGAAAACTTCAGAAACTTTGGATCCGTGAGGGCAAAGATTCGGGGAAATAAACCAGTTATTAATAACGATATGTAATAATGTAATACAAATGTATCACATGTTCTTAACATAACTTTATTACATTCCCCATAAATAATAAATAAATTTAAATAATCATCGTTTGTATAATTTAAGCGCCCCGGCGTGACTTATTGAAATTATGATAAGGTAAATGACTTTTCTTCAACAAATGACAATTTATAATTTTGTAAGCACTGTCATGGCTAACTAATGAAAAAAGAACTAATGCAGACAGTATGTATTGTAGAAGATAGAAACACTAACTTGCCAATATTTCGAAAACTACCAATTTTTATAAAAGACATATTTATACAAAGTTATCCTTATTTTTAATGCAGAATAAGATAAAATTATAACAGTTGCCGCTTCCCACTTAAAAAAAAATGTCTTTTGGCAATTTTTCGGGCGTATAATTGGCACACTCTGTATTAATAATTGTAACAATTTTATACAAATAGTATTTAATTAGACCATCTATTTGAGAGAATTTACTTCAAATTCAATAATAAATTCATCTTTATATGGAAAAAGTGCTATTGATTTTCTCTCTGCAAACGTCAAATTTAACATAAGAATTACAATAAGTCAAAAAGTGTTACACTTAGATATATGACATTATACATGAAGTATATTTAGAATTTCACGTAGAATCTAAAAACCTGACAATATATAGGATATTCTATTTAAAATTAGGAAGTTGGTGACTACTTCCGGTATAGCCCCGAGTGCCGCCATCTTGAAAATATTTTAGGCGAATGGCCCCCATCGACTTCAGTAAAATGTCAAAATTTCAGACCATTCCTAGCTACAATTTTTCCACAATCGATCGATTCAGTTCCCGGTGAACCAGCCTGTATAGTTTTTATTGGTACACGCCGTAATTTTCAGAATATAATAAATATAGTAAATGAAAAGGCTATATGTATGTAGTATCAGAAGAATTTAAGTAGAAGACAAGTCGAAAAATATACAAAATCAATGTTGAATCAGTCAAATGTTCATAACAGTAATATGTTAGAGCTCTGTATAATCTAATCCAGTCGTACATTTTAGCACGTGATTTCAAAAATGCATCGTGGTTACCATGTAGGTAGTTTACAATGCTTTGAACAAGTGGCGCCAAGTAGAGGCCGGAATTTTTAATTTAGTATGATCAGTAAAATCTTATTATGTTACGGCCTTGATATCCTGTAGCGATATCGAGATCTAGTTTGCCATGGATTTACCAGATTCTGTCAAAAGCCCATTATCTTACGGCCTTGATAGCTTGTACCTATAGCGAAATCCATTTTGCCATGTACAAGGGGCCATACGGTGCCATATGTACAATGTTTATATACTATAAAGTACATAGTAGTAAAATATTCTGTAGAGGGCACCACCTACCAGAATTAAATATTAAAAGGCATTATATGGAACTAATCTTTAATAAAATAAAAGGTGTGGAAAGGGAGAACAGAAACCAATCATTTATTCAATTAATATTACTTTAGTAGGGACAACGAAATTCTTCAACAAAATCGTTGGAAGAAGTGAAATTTTAAAATCAAAATAAGAAACCTGATAAAAATTAATTTCGCATAAATGTGTTCTAATTATATTATCGGTCAATAGACAACGGCATACATCAATAAACAGAAACGAATGGTGTTGAAAACGATTATATTTATATTTCTGTGAAATCTCTATAAATTAGCATTGCATAAATAGTTCATGTCATTTACATATTTTAATGTTTTGATATTTT
The DNA here is from genome assembly GCA_963170755.1 of Amphimallon solstitiale. NCBI lineage: Eukaryota > Metazoa > Arthropoda > Insecta > Coleoptera > Scarabaeidae > Amphimallon > Amphimallon solstitiale. The sequence continues at coordinate 206,491,864 of OY720675.1, forward strand.
GTTCACAGCGTGCAGACTTGGCTGTTGCATCCATGACAATCAACTACGCAAGAGAGAGCGTCATTGATTTCACAAAACCATTTATGAATCTAGGTATTGGAATTCTGTTTAAGGTAATTTCTATATCAACGTCTCAATGATTGAAAAAACTATTATGTCTATCTGTAAATATCCGAACTTTATAATGTACAAGAATTACTTGAAAAAACTGTTAATTGTTAATAGTTGCATAATTATAATTAATCATGGAAAATTTAACATTATATATCCGTTCTTATATAAAGCATCCGATTCTAAAAATAAGCGGTCAACACCGTCATATATATTCCCGTCAGTATCGGAGCAGTCTATTGCCTTGATAATTTACATGTATGTACATGTTATTCATTATAAAGTACTCACCCTTTATCATCGTTATTATTGCATATACAAAAAATGTTTCAAATAAAAGTTGTGTGGCTGAGACTGGATTTTATTTGCATACTTTCAAAAACACAGTGGTGTGCTGATACAACGGTATAAAAAGAAAATAATGTTTTTTTTTAAATGGAATACCCTGTATATTATTAAATTTTTATAATGGCCTTTTTACTCTGATTTCAAAAATATACCATATGGTACCGGTATCTTAAACCGTTTTCGAGTTATTAAATGTCGAATATCGCAGTTACTGTACTATGCAAAAGTTAACATTATTAAAGTAAACTATGAAAATGACAATTATTGTGTTTGATAAATGACATTTCCATTTTGACTATTTTATTAAGAAAATGTTATTTATCAAGACAATAATTGTCATTTTCATAGCTTATTTTAAGAATGATAACTTTTCCATAGGACAATAACTACGACATTCGACATTTAATAACTCAAAAACTGTTTAAGTTACCGGTATCATATGGTATATTTTTGAAATCAGACTAAGAAGACCATTATAAAAATTTAATAATATACAAGGTATTCCATTTAGAAAAAGCATTATTTTCTTTTTATACCGTTAAATCTGCACATCACTGTATTTTTGATAGCATGCAAATAAAATTCAGTCTTAGCCACACAACTTTTATTTGAAAAATTTTTTTGTATATGCAATAATAACGATGATGAAGGATGGGTAATTTATAAAGAATAAGCCTGTACATGCATATCATACCATCTACATCATTTACACTCGAAATCGCTGGAATATTACTCGTACAAACTTTCTTTAGGTCTTTCCAGAATAATCTAAGCATTTCGTAATATTAAATATATTCCCTCAATAAGTTTTTCTTTCAGATATAGTGATATATAATTATCAAATACAATAAGATCATGTAACCTTAACCGTTCCACTTCATTGAATTAGTGTAATTGCCTCACGTAATATTCTAACTAGAGAAGCATTTTATTCGCGACATTAATGGTTTTCTATTCGAACTACTGCTATAATTCTTCTACTTTATCATAAGTATTAAAATCTATAAATGCTTGATACATGTTGAATACAAAATTATTTTCATATAATTTATGATATGATAATTTAATATGTTCTTTGTGCGTTTGATGGATTTTTAAAAACCGACGTTTCAGCAGTCATTTTTCTGCCTTCTTCAGGTTAGCCCTGTAAAGAGGCTGTTTCTTGTCAAAAGAAAAGAGATTGAACTTGTGATATATTAAAATAAGTTATAACAATTGAAAATGTTATTTGATGGTGTGTTCATGCTCCATTTAATCTCCAGGCCTTGGTGTACTTACTGAATTAGTTACTGTAGTCATACATGCTGATTCTTTTATTATCCTTCTGATGTCATGTTCTTTATGCGTTAGAATTGTGACGTCATTCCATTAAATTTGATGGTCTGCTTCCCAATCCGGATTCTTCACTTTCTGAATTGGTTTGGAAAATGTTACCCTGTTCTTCTTGCCTTGCCGAACGTGTGTCCGGGGTACCTAGAAAGAAAAACATGATTCAGAAAGAAGACAAAATAAGCAGCATATATGCCCACAGTAACTAATCTCGTAATTACAACAAGCCGCCTGGAGATCAAAGAGATCTGGTTCCCAATTGTTCCTGAGAACATAAACACATCATATAATACTATCACAAGTATACATATATACATTTATACGTAAACGTATATGCACATATGTACGAGTTGGAATACACAGCAGTAGGTGTCATTACCACGTACACTGAAGAGGCCTTAAAGGCCGAAACACGTGTTTGTGCGTTCGCTGTTGGTAATGACACCTAAGTGTATGCTGTGATGTGTATCCCAACTCGCACATATATGCATACACGTTTACGTATAAATGTATACTTGTGATAGTATTATCCGTCAATGTACGTTACACATTCAAGTATTTTATATTCCATTTGTGATATGGTGGTGCCACCTATTGGCATAAATATGCGGAGATACACATTTAGCATACATGTTTTGTCTTTAACACAGTGTGCAAGATAAAACTGTCGTGTTCGGTGTCGCGCTTGGATGGCAGATGTCGCTGAGATATTCTCACGGGTATTTTGCGGTCCAACCGACATAAGATACGATTTTAGTTGTGGATCATTGCCAACAGCACCACGTACACTGAAGAGGCCTTAAAGGCCGAAACACGTGTCTGTGCGTTCGCTGTTGGTAATGACACCTAAGTGTATGCTGTGTATCCCAACTCGTACATATGTGCATATACGTTTACGTATAAATGTATTATGTATACTTGTGATAGTATTATCCGTTAATGTACGTTACACATTCAAGTATTTTATATTCCATTTACATCATATAATACTACACCACATAGAACATGTTGAGATCAAGTATGATCTAATTCGTCGCATTAACATTTAGATATATCATAATAAGTGTTTTTAAAAAAATATTATACTACAAGTGTAACCTCCTTTTTGGCAAGAAACATTCCGTAATTCCAGCTTCTAACTCAGACAGCGTATTAATTGTTTTGTATGTACTGGGGTTTTTAATGTAATTGGGGCTATGATTTTTCTACGTGGCAGTGCACTCCAATCACCAACTTTGAGTGAATACATATTAGTTTCTGCATAAACATATAGATTTGCACATGACCAAACTAAACCTCATCTGCGAAAAACATAATATTCAACAAATTATCATCAGCGAAATTATAGTTAAGCCATACTTATACAAAATTCTTCGCCTTTTTCAAAATCTGCTGACAGTAATGCCTATACTACAAACACTTTAAAGAGATGTAACTGTAGCTTCTCAGTAACATTTCGATATGTTCCACACGATATTTCTATTCAAACGCAACATAGGAATAAAAAATACTGTTTACGTTAAACAAAATATATAATTTTACCTGTTTATGCCGATGGCCGCTATAAGGATTTATTAGGATTTACATTCAATGGATCTTGAATATCTCGTAGAATAAAAATATGCTTCTAAAAGAAACTCATCTTGCTCTTCAGTAAATTAATATAAACACAACTGTAATATGCAATGGTATTCTCTTCTATTTATTAGCATTCCATTCTTATAATTATGTAAAATTCAATATAAATTTATTTAAGTATTACGTCACCAATTTTGTCATGTGTCCTACTTTAAGTCATTCATTCCATTAATCTTCTCTGTATTTAAATAATTGATTGTCCGAGTGCACAACATTAAAATTCAAGTATGGAAATGAGTTCTGTCTCGCAGAACTACGTTTATAACTCTGAACTAACAACACCGACATCTCATATACAATGATACTAATTTTGCACTAGTTTGTAAGTTGTTAGAAACGACGTTTGACCGAGAAACTGACCAGAACTATTTAATTAAAAACTGTCCGTTCTAGAACTTACTTGACTTTTTAGCTGCAAAACATTCCCTGTCACACTTTATATTGTGTTAGTAACTGGAAACTGGCTTTCGAAATACAATCACATCTTATTTTTGAACATCAAAAATCGAACTATTCTGTCATTAGTAACCGATGGTGTTGACGATCCAAAATAACATGTCCTATATAACTTACAGACTATAAAAACAAGTGATAAAAAATATTTCTCATTTAAGAAGTTAGATAGCTGCACCATTTGGTTTTCAAATTCCTTACCAGTTAGAGAAATTAATTTGTTCCAAAAATTTATCAAAATATCGTATTTTCAACAAAAAGAAAATCCATCATCTTCGTGTTTTTAAAAAAAGTAGATATTGCTTAAGTACACAAAATCAAAAATCGTATTTTTAAAAACATTTTCTGTACTGAATGTTATCATACCTTTCTTAATGTATAATAGGAGAGTAAGGTGAAAAATTTTCGGCCTGACATAGAGATGGCGTTCCAATCACCGAAAATTTATGCTTCCTGTCTGCGTGCACCTGTTATTAGTTCGTATGACAAGTTTCAATTTGTTCTGCCAAATAGTTTGTTTACACGAATTTTCGCAGTAGACGTCTTCCTTGTTTTTCGTTAAAATGGATAAACTTGAATATCGTGCGGTCATAAAATTCGTCGTTTTGGATGGATTAACCTCAAAGGAAATTTATCCGAAGTTGACGGTAACTCTGCTCCTTCAATGTCAATCGTTAAAAAGTGGGCAGCAGATTTTAAAACGTCGTCGCACGTCCCTCGAAGACGTGAAGGACGACCAAAAACCGCAACCACACCGGAAAACACGGAAGGTGCCCGATAGTTGGACGATACGCGTGTGAAGGTGAGTGAGATAGCTGAGATCGTGGGGATATCGGAAGAAAGGGTGCGAAACACCTGACACGAAGAATTAGGGATGCGAAAGCTCTGCGCAAGGTGGGTGCCGCATTTGCTGAATGCCGATCAAAAGCAAATGCGCATACGGCTTTCGCAGCAATGTTTGGACCGATTCAATAGGGATCCGACCGATTTTGTGCGGCGATTTATTACCATGGATGAGAAGTGGGTCCACCACTACACGCCAGAAACGAAACAGCAGTCGAAGCAGTGCGTGGAAGCTGATGGTTCAGCACCAAAGAAAGCGAAGTCGATCTCATCTGCCGGAAAGGTCATGGCCAGGGTGTTTTGTGATGCGAAAGGGATCCTGTTAATTGATTACCTTGAAAAAGCCAGAACAATTACAGGCGAATATTAGTCCAACCTTTTTGACCAGCTAGATGCCAAATTGATCAAACTTCTCTATCGATTGTAACAATTTTTTTTCAAGTGTGGGTTCGTATGAATAAAAACCGTCATCCAGATGAAATATGTCCTTCCTTAAATGTTACAAAAGATTTTTCAGAATTTTACAAAAAAAAAATCAAAACTTGTACTCGACCGAAATCGGGATCTTAATTTTATAGTAAATTGTTTCTCACTAGAACAAAAGAGAGTGTCGGAATTCCTCTGCATAAACTTAATGAGTAAGAAGGCGAGGAAATAAAGGAAAAATTCTCCAATTTCCGATAAGTTTAAAAGAATTTTTTTAAAAAAATAATAGTAGAGTTCAAATGATAATCTATAACTTTTGTAAACTTCATAAATATTTGCCGAGAATATATGATGTAGGTAGATCATTTTCATCATATAACTGATTACGTGTGGAAGATACACCACACACTTTTTATTGTGTGAAAAAGAGTATAACTTAAAGAAGACATTGCTCAAAAATATATATATATATATTTTATGACAACACAAATTTTAAAATATGTTTTTTATGTTAAAGCAATAATCGATCTAGTTTTATGTTTTTCCATTATATAAAACAAAATATTTATTATAGATAGGTTAGTAAGCAATTTTGTGCATCTATGTAAAGATCTATAAAATAAATAAATACAAACATGAACTGTAGACATAAGATATAAGAGACATCAATTAAAAGTGTGAATTTGAAATATACATTCCATATTAATATTATTAATAATATTGAAGTAATAAAGATATATTTTGTTTAAATGGCACAATCTGTATATTTCTATATTTTAAGCTTCTTCCGGATAATAAATCAACAAATTATAGAATTAAGTGTTTTATTATTTAGTTTTAGATTTACGTACAGATGGAACTAAATTTTAAAAGTGTTCACCTCCCTGATACGTTGTTAGTCTTACCAGTTAATAAAGTTATCTGCAATATACTGTATTTAACAAAACATACAAAAATAATAATTAAAGAATTATGTTTCATTTTTTCAGTTGTGCATTTCGAAGGTGCGATTATGAAGGAAAAAACATAAAATACATAACAGCTGTAGTTAAGTTCCACTTCTGCCACTCCCGTTAAATGCGCATCTAGAAACATTGCCATTCTGCATTCAAATTAGGAAACCTAACAAAGTTTTTCTCTTTAATAACTGAAATCTGTTATTACTGGTTTGAAATGTTCGTTAAATGCATAATTGAGAAACAAAAACGCATTCAACATCAGTTTTTCACCTGCAGAGTTTGGAAACAATCGCACGGACTCTTACAATTGAAACGAAAACCTGCATCGAGTGCAATTCAAAAAGAGAATGAAATAGCACTGGGACAATATACGCAAATGGCATACTAAAGTAAATGTCAAAAAGCGCAAATGAGGCGACACCGTGTTCAATAATTTCATTATTCACATCAAAAAGTGACCCGAATAATTTACAAACACATTTAGCTTCATTTTAACGGCAATAATTCCTGACATCTAGCAATGTATGATTCCATAATATACAATTATAAACAGCAGTAGATTGATTGCAAATATTTAGCGGTGACTGATAACATACGGCACTTATTTCGTTGCAGCAACATATTTATAATTGTCCAAACAAAACTAATGGAATGACTATTCATTAACGTCAAAAGCAGTCATACGTTATGTTTCACCTCTTGTTGTTCATATTTGCCTATAGGATGTTATTTCATTTAAAGTAATTGTTATGTGACGTTCACCATTGTAATATAACGTGGTTTGGCTACACCGCGTGCATTTGGAGATTAATACCACAATAATATATGATTTAACAACACATACATAAATCTAGATTCTTTATAGAGGTATGTAATTCTATTACAAATACGAAAACGACTAATACATAAATTATGACGGTGGATAAATTTTGTTATTTCAAATAAAGCGAGCTGCACTGCCCAAAACAATTAACGGATAATTCATAAAAATTAAAATAACTTTTATTAAACTATTACAAAAAGTAGGAATGAAAAAAAAATGGAAAGAGAATCTTTTTTTGTTTTTCAAAATATTCGCCGTTAAAATTTATACACTTTCACAGGCGTTCTATCCAATTTTTCAACTCTAAAGTTTGTATCCCAAAAACATGATTCTTGAAGGCTTCATCAACTTCTTGAGGTGAGAAAAATCGCTGCTCAGGAATTTTTTGTTTGACATTTGAGACTATAAAGAAGTTTTTAGGCGATAAGTCCGCTGAATACTAATTAAAATTAAATACAAGTTAACCATAATTTTAGGGAAAATGCAAATTCTTATATAAGAGAAAGAAAGAATGTCCAAAGTGAAAATAATTTAAAAAGGATAAAAGTTCCAGGTCTATGTTCCAGAACACTGAAGACTGGAAATTTTTTTGTTGCTCCTGGTCTCAAGAGTGATTTATGAACATCTTGTTGTTGAACAAACAAATATGGGATTATATCCTTTAGATTTTAAAGCTTGCTTTTTTTAATTTATATCAGATTAGGAAGCCTGAGTTGCTTTAATTTCTATTCCAATCTTACTTTACCAACTTTACTGCTTCCCATTATTCAGATTTACTAAGATTCTTTTTAATTTTGAAAACACCTAGTAGTAGTTCTCTAGTAATCTTAAAGATAAATACTTTTAATATATCCAGTTTCGTGGTTTTAAGATTGGCTTTAAGATTGGAAACTATTGGCAGCAGCCTAGAGGTTCTTAAAGTGTTCTGGTTGCATTCTTCGAATAAAAAAGGTTGAACATATATGTTTTTAAATATCCGTTCTACTCAAGATGGATAAAAAGCAATTCTCCACTATCTTTCGCTTTTCAATCAAAGCAAAGTCGCTGTCACAGGACATATGTAAATATCCAGAGACCAGAAATGTCTGCTCTACTTCATCAAACATGTTATTTAGGACTAAATATATGAGAGGTAAAAGCATTTTTCTGTTTTTGCTTTCCCTATGCAGTTATATGTTTATATAATACATTTTCGTTCAAACTAGGTTAGTTGGTTGCCTAAAGCTAGTATGCCCAAATTGTAAACAGAAAATTGTTTACTATATAACATCTAAATAGGTACGAAAAGCAACTTCTGCAAGTTTAAACTAACCACGCATGTCTTACTTCCAACCTCTTTTAAGCGAGTCTGTGTTTTACTGTTAGCACGCTGTCATTATGGTTGTGTTAAGGTATTCGCATAGAGGTCGCAAAGCAACAAGTATCTGAAAGTGGTCTTCCAAATCGTTGGTGTGAAAACTCCGTAATATCGGTCAGTAACATTTGTGTTATTATGACCTTATATTTGTCTTTAAATACTATAAATATTTGGTGAATATTTAAATCTGGCCTCAAAATCTTTGTTAAATTTTCTTTCATTAGTATCTTTAGCCTCCTTCTTTTCATAAATTAGATCTCCTGCCTTGTTTTCTTATACCAAAACTTGTATCTATTTATGACTTAGAACAAACACTTGATTGATAGTTTGAGGACAGACATTAATTTTGAGAATAGGAGCTTGTCTTCAACGTTGATTAGGGCCATCATATTGTCCATTTCTTCTGAGTGTGAGTTCACATTGGAATTAAAGAAGATACTTGACCTTTTTGTCACATTTATAGATTTTTTCCACTTATAATAAACAATTAATATTTAATAATAATATTTTTAAAAAAGTCAAAAGTACTCACATTTTGTATGGGAGGTGATTTTGTTGATGATTTTTGATTTTGTAATTTACATATATACTCGACACTACAAACTTTTTATTGTTTCGGTATACAACTCAATTGGCTGATATGCTGTGTGACAGCTCGCATTGTCATGATGAAGAATGTTGTTATATTTTCGGTTGTTTTTCTTGATTTTGTCGATTACTTCTGGTAAACTAATAATTTTATAACATGCAGCATTAACTGTTTTTTGTCCTCTAAAGGAAGTGTTGTCAATTTTCTTGGAAGTGCTTCGTGAACGAATTGTGGATTCGGTTCATCTTGGAACACTCACGCAGTAGATATTTGCTTAGTTTCTGATTCATACGAATATATCCGAGCTTCATCACCCATTACTGTGATGTATATGGATTTTTCAGACAAATTTTTTGATCATCTTCTTACACCAATTGAAGCGCTCGGGGCAACAATAATACAAGCCACTTTTTCGTTATTCCGAGTTATGCAGCATTAAAGATTCAAATTAAATCATGAAATCAGAAATTGCTGTAACCAGATATCTAATTAGCCCTTTGTGCAGAATATTATACGCATTCTAGTGTCTCACAAGTTTCATTCTCGTATCTGCAAAAATACAGGGAAAAAGAAAATAAAACCAAAAAAAATGTGGCTTATAGTGTTTTATTCAAAAAAATACTAACAAAAAAATAGATACAGTGACAAATTCTTCTTCATAAAAAATTACGTTATTTTATTCCAGTTCATCGTCAGATAGAGCGTCTACCTCACCATCACCATCTATATTTTCGGGTTCATCATTGTCATCTAGGTTTTGAGCAAGCTCATTTGTGGTAGTTACTGTGATAATATCAAGGTAAAACTTCTGATTAACTGGTGGAATGTATTTCAGTAGCTTTTTTAAATCTTCTATCTTGTTTGGTTTTAATGTAATTGGGCCATTGTATTTACTCTTTAATGTGTCCGTTACGATTGTGCCTGTAGTAACTTTGCATCCACGTTTCCCAACATTAACTTTTTGGAAGTTAGCATTAAGGCTGTGCTTGATAAACATCGTATTTGGATGCTCGCTTTCGAATCTAAAACATCTGGCCTTGGTAAAGTTAACAGGTTGCTTGTCTTCTGTATCGTTCTTTTTTGAAAATTGTATGGAATCAAAAGTAAAAAAGTCGTTCTGTTCCATAACTATAACTTGAAATGGATTAGATCGCTTACATTTAGCGACTGCATCATACCATTGTTCTGGGGAGTACACCTGCTTCAAATATTTCTTATGTTTCTCAATTTTCGCAAAATCTCTGTCGCAGGGTAAATGAGTATGTCCTGAAACCAGAAATCTATGTTCTATTGCTTTGTACTTTTTTTCGCGCACTAATTGAAGCCATAAACTCATAAACGTCCAGTTCTTGTTTTGCCCCCCACAGTTGTCGGTGTATATTATAAGTTCTTCAGATCCAGTAGTATTCTTAGACTTGATGTACTTTAGCACAATGCTGGCAATATCATCACTTCCTCTTTTGGCAACTGTTTCGGTCCACATGAGCATATTACCCTTACCAGTGACGCAATCATGTATTCCCAGATTGTAAGTCCAAGCTTTTCTCAAATAAAACGCTGGACCTACAGTAAGACACGGTGTTGGTAAAGTTTGCTGCAAATCAAAGCAGATGACATGTTTATTACTATTTTCCTTTGCAGATAATGTTTCCTTTCTTAAATCATCCTGCATGGCTTGAGCTTTTCTTTGATGAAGTTCAAGGTTAAGTTCTAGTTCTTTGGAATCCAGATTTTTGGCTTTTTTGTCTTGTATGGAAATATTCAACGAATCGCATGTGGAGCAGGTGTCGCTCTTTGGCAGTTTAAACCCTATGTTGTAATCATTACAAAAAATTCGGCGGTATCTATCTGCTGTTACAGGTGTTACGTCTTTCTCTTTGCACCAGTCTATATAAAAATCTTTATAAAGACTGTTTATGTTTATATCATGGTCTAGATACACTCTACTGAGATTCTTTTTTCTACTGTAGTGGCTAACATATTTAGGAAAAGCATGTAACGGTAGGCCCTGTATATAATGAATAAAATATAAATATAATATAACATCCAAAATATTTATATTAAGGTAATGTATATTATGATATTAAGGTAGATAATAAATCAACACAGATCGGGAAACATGTATTATGCATTTATGTGTATTAAATTATTATATTCCTGTTTAAAATGTTCTTATATAAATGCTGTATATGTAAAAGAGAAATAGTGCGTAGGTGTATCTGTGTGAAAGAAAGAAAAACACAAGTGGCGGCAATGATATCGGAGTCAGCCAGGAAGTTATGCGACATAGATAAGAAACAGTTTGTGTGCAACCGACACGTGGAACCTTGAATGTGATGAAGAAAAGTAAAGTACATAGGTGGCCCGGGGAACCCCCTTAAAAGAATACGGTGAGATGTGCCTTAAGCGAAGAGGCAGAGAAGCAGACGCTCCCTAGCCCGTAAACAAGTAGGTTCGCAGGTCCCGTTAAGTAAAATAACACTGGACCGCACCCAAGAAAAAGGGAACGATCTCACAGGCTAACAGTGCGAATACAAATATAGTAATTCTAAGCATTAGTTAAAAGTAAAAGAAAAAGCCTAGTGAGAAAACAGATATAAGTTTAATAAAACAAATAGTGAGCCAAGTGAAGTAAATGTTTTATTAAAACACGTGTGTGTGCCGTATCTCGAGGCAAAGAAGAGGACGATTTCAATCTACCCTGGGAAAGCTGCCCGTGAAAACACCGTTTCATGGTCACCGCATTGAATAAAGGTACCCATCAAATAAGCACATTCAAGGCCTATATCATGCATGTTTTTTTTATAAAACAATTCAATTAGCATCTATTTAAATCCATGGTATATTGTCTAGGTAAAGTGTCATTGCATTGTTGTTTGATTATATTTGCCTATGTTGAAATTGATGCGTAAGTTGTATTGAGACCTATCATTTGAATTGTGTTTTGTTCTGTAACATTTGTTTGTAACCTGATCTGTGTTGATGGTGTTTTAATCAATATATTAATAATGTTTAAATATCCTTTTGCGTATTATTTGTCTACCTTAATATAAGAAATTTGGATTTTAAAAAAAAGAAGTAATAGTACGTTCAGAAAAATAATCTTAGTGTCTAAATACCCGAACCGTCTTGAAATTAAGAGTCTTATGCAAAACCGAACTATTTACCTGAGCTAATTACGCGGAGCATTCAATAAGTCATTTTGTTTATTTGAGTTATTTTAATTATATTATTTAAATCTGTATTATTACATAGGAACACCCCACTTTGGGGTATTTTATTCATTTTTATGTAAACTAAAGGGCGTTACTATTACATATGGCGACCAACTAAAGGGCGTTACTATTACAAGCACGAATGTGGTCATGGACTGACTGTACGCGATCAGCTGGTACTTTATTTACCCTGTTTCGGTGTTTTCCTCTGCCATCGGATTTAGGAGTAGATCTTCCCTCCGAAATTTGTTTACTAATATGTTGTATTCGACTTGCGGAGTTTTGTAACCCATGAATAGAAAGATATTCTATTTTACAAATCTGGATGTCAACACCATTTACTTTGACAAAGTATTGGTAGGTCACTTTTCTGGCAGATTCTGTTCTTTTAGTTTTTTTCTTATACGATCGTTTTTTCAATGCAGACTTAATACTACCAAATAGATAAGCATCTTGTTTTTCATAGGTACCCATTTCCCAAAATGAATTAAAAATTGCATTTTCAGTACCTTGTAACAAAGATCTGCAATTTTTTTTTGCAGTTGCATGGAGGTCCTAAAGCTCTTGATTCCATTTGCTTCCCCTTTGAGTTAATATAACTGTATCCAAAATTTCTTTTAGTTTTTGATTTAACTTTTTTTCTCAAATCGGTGTTTATTTTTCTCCATCTAGAAGGACCAGGCTTTTCTGGTGTGACTAAATTCCCCCTAGAAACTTGATGGTGATTTTCGGTAACACTGTCATCATCCGAATGTTCGTCCGTCCCCTACAACATAAAGCAAACTTGTGATAAAACATGAAAAACAATGCAATATGTAGTTAAAGCAAAAACAGTATAAGCCACATAGCTAATTTAATTAGATATAAATATTTGTTCTAATTTAAATTTCGTACAAATATAATAGTCGTTATCTAAATACTTGCTTTTATATTATGCATTTTGCTTATCATCACTGAACGAGAGAATTATTGACAGAAAAATATGTATTGATACTTAGTATTAAAACCATGTAAGCCACCTTGTAATTAGAGAAAAACCGCATAAGCCACAAAATTATTTACTTACCGCTAAATCATTATCAGATGTTTCCTTGGATTCACTGCTTTTGGGGTCATAACATGGGTCCTTTACACTGTCGTCTGAGTCAAAGTCTTTATCACTATCACTCATATTAACGCTATTTTCAGGTAATTTTCTTTTGCGTGACACTTGTTGCGCGTCGGCCATCTTGATATTTGTGTGGCTTGTATGGTTCTTGCTACAGATTTGACTATAATTTCGGCGTATGCAACAACAGTGTTATGGTATACTACTGCCATCTGATGAAATATTTTTGCAATAATTATTATGTGGCTTAAGTAGTTCTTACACATTGCTGCAACACATCAAACCCAGTTTTGCAAAGTGTGTGGCTTGTATTGTTGTTGCCCCGAGCGCTTCAATTTAGACATGAATTTCTGCGGAATCCATCCATCCGGATGTTTTCGTAGCTAAATATTCATAAAAACTCGAATGTACTCCAGTCTTAAATATGCTTAGGGATGCCTTTATCTCATTGTAAGGAACATGCCATGTGCATTCAATGATGTTGCTCAGAGACTCGAAATTTTTTGAAATGACAACCGATTGTAATCGACATTCACGAAATTCATCACTGACATAACGCCAAACTAACAACGGAATTCTAAGAACCAATTGTAAACTGTATTTTCTGATAATGCTGCATTACCAAAAATTAAACAAAGATATTCTATGCATTGTTGTTGAGTTAAACTCGTCCAATGAGGACATTCACGGAAAATTAGAAAAATAGACATTGTGCCCTTAGATTGGAATGATTTAGTATACGAAAACATTGCAATGAAGAACAGCATTGTTTTATGAGACAAATATCGTTTTTTTAGGGTGTATGACGGTGGTATACGAATCCAATGTCGATTAGGAGCGAGGCAGAATGTGTGACTGCATTAGCTGAGAATTGATATACTGAGGTGGACTTAGATTAGGAATTAGGACTGCTTTAGTATTCCTATAGTATTAGTAAATGTTGAAAGATATGTTTGAAATATTCTGGAACCATTCCCTTTATTACATATTCAATGGTAAAAATAATGCTGTATTCCAGGAAGATAATGTCTGTTCTCATGTTCCAGCTATTACACTACAGTCCTCATCATAGACCTGCTGTGTAGTTAGATACTCTCGTAGGAGACAGTTGTATGCACATGATTATAGTGTAAATGGACAATCGTTGAAGTGCAAAAAAAATGTCAAAAATATCGTTCTTGAATATTCAATTAAACATCATATGCCATATTAATAAAACTTGCAAGTCTTCAATCTTTTTTGCTCACTTAGTATCCCTCTCTCTATTATTACTATTTACACGGATACGAACTTTTCATTGAATGTTTATAGTCAATTATTACTGTCAACACAGTAAGTATTTGTATAAAACTTTCTTAAAATATATCTACTTGCACTGACTGATTCATCTTGTTTGTCAAATAATATATAGATACATACTTACCGAGGAAATATTTTATATCTTTCAGCGATGATCCCTTTAAAGCATGTGTAAACATGTATTTAACTTCTTGTTTAAAACGATGGAAACATATAACGTATTATTATAGCAACTATTAAATTCATGATGGAAAATAATCAGATAAGTTAAGTAATATAAAAAAAAATTAAATCTATTATAAAGTACCACCACAAACCGAATCAAGGACGCGTTTCGAGCTTTACCTTCATGTACGACTTTACAATGGAATTTTATATTGGTAACTATCGTATATATGCAAAGTGTTGGTATCGATGCGTATATGATATATATTTCTTAACTTGAAAAATATTTGATTACACACACGTTAATAGAATGCCACTATTTTCTACAGATATATACACATTTCAAAGTAGGTACTCTTTTATCTGCGGAAGTAGATTTTTAGACATACGAATAATTGTCGTGAAATTATTGTGAAAACTTCTTTGCCACCACAAACCGAATCAAAAACGCGTTTAGAGCTATTTAACTCTCTCCAGTTTGATGTATGACTTCGCAATGGCATTTCATGATTCTCAAAATATTACGGTTGTATACATAATAAAATCATTTACAGCACTAAATTAAAAGTTACTAAATCGTCTATTATATTATATATTAATACTATTATAATTATCATAACCCTGATAAATATAGAGAGCAACAAATATGTTTATGTGTTCAATAATAACAGCTATAGCATTCAATACCAAAAAGCGAAATACTAAAACACAATATTCAAGAAATGGTAAATTATGTATGTTTATAGGTACCGACAAGTCAGCCTACTAGATTATTCAGTTTCATGAATCCTTTGGCGGTCGAAATATGGATCTACGTATTGGCGGCCTACATGTTGGTCTCGTTTACGCTATTCGTAATGGCCCGATTTTCTCCGTACGAATGGAACAATCCGCACCCATGTCACCAGGACTCCGATATTGTAGAAAATCAATTCTCCGTTTCGAATAGTTTCTGGTTTATTACTGGCACATTTCTCCGTCAAGGATCCGGTCTGAATCCCAAGGTTCGATTAGCATGTGTACTACATTTAATAAATACACAAATGGCTTGGCATGTGCATGGATAGCAGCTCTCTTGCATGGCAATTGTGTTTCATAACCTTAACGCTTACACCGGATCTCACTTTCCGTCTGTTTAGATAAGCTAAATCCGAGGAGAATTAGTACAAACAAGTATCTCGGGTTGTACGACAACTAACGACAGTTTTATCAGGTTTCGACTGCACTAAATCCAGTGGAAAACCCCACGAACTAATACTACACGATGCACGTTTTGATATATTAATTAGTTGCGCATATAAGCCCGTCTTAGTACACACCGGAAATAAATTTACACAAGCATTACTTGTAAATCAATCAAATTTTTAAAAAATGGATAAAATAGCAAATAAAATAATCAACAATTATAGCAACTATATACTAGAAGGCCATCTGCAAGGAGGTACCTTACAAGTTACAACTCGAGTATTCCGGTAACATTGTTATATGACTAGCAGTATACACCAACCGCCTATAATTACTAATAATAATAATAACAGTTGTTCCCCTATACACACGGATAAATTTATAATATTGAAAAGAAACGCATGCCTAAAAATTAACCTATCCTATATACCGGGTGTCCCAGCTAAGACTTTCGGGTCATATATCTCCATTATTATTGAACGATTTTTTATAAAATTTGGAATATAGACAATTTATTAAGTGAAGAACCGTTGCGCTATACTGAAACAACCATAGTCTGTAAAACCTCAATTTAATAATTAAAGTTGATAACAAAGAACGACCAAACAACGAGAACACTAAAACAAAAATCAGATGAAAATGTCATAATAGATGTTCGAATGTACTACCATCCGCTTCAAAACATCTTTCTAAACGAATCCTAAAATCACCAATTACGTTTCCCAACATATTAGCATTTATTGATGCAAATTCTTCTCGGCTTCTGTTCTGCAGATCTTCAGGAGTTGTAGGCGGTGTTGAATAAACTTTTGTTTTGACGTATGCCCACAGGAAGTAGTCACAAGGGGTGTTTTACTTCATTTTTTCTGTAGAGGCTTGATTTTTGGTGCTTAACCATCTAAAGATATTTTCGTGGAATTTGAAAAAAAAGAACGATGAGTGAAAATTACATTTTTTAACTTTCAGTAATTTCAAAAGTAACAGAACAATCGTCATTCACTACGTTTTAAATTTCAAAAAAATTCGTTCAATAATAATGGAGATATATGACCCGAAAGTCTTAGCTGGGACATCCGTTCCGCATTATAGCAAACTTACATCCGGCAGTATACAGGTTGTGAATATAGTACATACAGAAAAAATACAAACTGACGTCCGGTCTATATTACGCTCAAAGTAACACCCACTTGCAAATGGGAACCCCCGATAAAAATTCACAAAAACAAACAATGGGTGTAATTCATAGCGCTATCAAAGCGATACATTGGTAAATTTGTCACTGTGGATTTTAAAGTTTGCAGTTTAGGCACATCTAATATTTAATACTTTTTTATCGGGCGGAACAATTCAATTACATATTCGAGATTTTAATTTTAAGAACACTGAATTTTAAATTGAACTTAATAGTGGAATGAAATAAATAAAATTAAAAATCCAACTGTTTAAAATGGGGCTCCTGAGAAACACCTAAATTATACAGGTGCCCATTTTCTATTTTCCTATATGGGTAATTTTGTATTGTAGATACAGGTTCGGTTAAATTAGGAAAGTTGAATAGAAATATAAGGAATATTTGATAGCATTTTCAACAGTAATTACATAAGTGGTGATAATTTTTTGATAATTTTAACTAGATGCACGAACCTTTGTTGCTATAGAAATCTCACGAGTGGACGAAGTCCACGAGTGGGATTTCTTAATAGCAATAAAGGTGAGTGCTAATCTAGTTAAAATTATCAACAAAAAATTATTACCACGAATGTAATTCGGCGTGATTATTTTTTAAACTATGTCGGAAAATGTTAAATAATAGAACAATTCGTAAAATTATATTTATCGCTTATGTCATCATAAAATGTCATACATCATTGTCATCGGAATAGACAATGATGTATGACATTTCATGATGACATAAGCGTTAGTTAAATGATGTTTTCATTGGTTAATTTGACACACATGATTAGAAATAGACCAATTTGATTGGATTTCTTTTTAATCAAAAAATTATCACTTATAATACCATGAATAGTCAAAGTTATGTCGATTATTTTTGTGGTGGTTACACGAATGTCTTTCATGATTGCATTTAAATACTACGAGTGCGGAGCACGAGTAGTATTCGCAATTATGAAAGACATGAGTGTAAAGCACTACAAAAATAGTAGACTCAACTTTGACTACGAATCGTATTCGAGAGACTATTCAATGAACCAAATCAATTTTTCATATTAAAATGACTCAAAATTTAGTTACACATGATTACGTTTCCATGTCAACAAAAACAAACATTTATGTTTGTCATTAAAATTTTTGGAATCGTGTTCCTATTTAGTTCGTTTCGTTGAATAAAAACTGGTGTTTCTAAATAATGGGAACTGAGAAAAGATTTGGCACGAAATCTGAAGACGAAATCGATGCTGAAATTTGCGAAAATATCCCTTGGAACACGAAGAAATCCAAAGATTCAGTATGGAGACAATTTAGTACATTTTTAACAGCAAAAGGCTATAAACTGGATCAATCTACTTCTCCTGTGGACTTAAATGTCATCTTAAAGTCGTGGGCATGTAATATGAAGAAAAAAGATGGGTCCGATTATAAAGAAGGCGTCATCAAGCACATGTGGAACGTGACGGCGAAAATGGTTCAAGAAATGTTCTTCAATAAGTGGAAAATAAACGTAAACCCGTTTTCTGATGCAATATTTAAGTCAGCACGTGACGCCAGGGATGCTACAAGAAGAAAACTGCAAGCGTGTCCTGAAAAAAGAACCAGCAACGCGGCGGCACTTACACAACCAGAATACTTAAATATGATACGCATATTAGATGAG
Organism: Amphimallon solstitiale; assembly: GCA_963170755.1. Classification (NCBI taxonomy): domain Eukaryota; kingdom Metazoa; phylum Arthropoda; class Insecta; order Coleoptera; family Scarabaeidae; genus Amphimallon; species Amphimallon solstitiale. The sequence goes on from OY720675.1 coordinate 206,510,545, forward strand.
AGTACCCCAGACGGTTTACAGAAAAAGTTTTTCTTAATAGCATCTTACGAACTAGCTTGGCGGGGAGGAGAACGGAGCAACTGTTTCACCTATTACTTCAAGGAGGAACTCGATAACAAGGGAAGAAGAACTGGTAGAATTGAGTATAATCCAGTATTTTCGAAAACTGCGCAGGGGGGAACTAAATCATTGACAGGCAGCAAGTGGTTGATAGAGAATAAAAGCAATACCGATATGTGTCCAGTTAGGTAACCTATTTATATTTAATTTCAAGACGGTATAATTAATATTCTTCTGTTATTTAGATTGTATTATCTACTGAAATCGAAGAGAGGAAAAAATGTGAAAACAGAAAGGATGTTTTTGACACCGAATCCGTTTTGGGATAAAGTTGAGAATGCGGTGTGGTATAAGAACAGTCCAGTTGGTATATGTGAGATCAGTAAATGGGTGAAGTTATTAGCTGAAAAAACTGGATTAGATGTTAAAAGAAGGAAGATATCAAATCATTCGGTACGCTCTTCAACTGTATCATCTCTGGCGAAAGCTGGAGTCGGAGAGCAACAACTGATGAAAATAACGGGACACCAAAATCTGAATTCCATAAAATCGTACTTGCAGCTTGATGATGAGCACCACGAGTCGATTATCACCAAAATGCGAAGAAATTTTACAACAACAAATGTGTCATGTACAACTTCGACATCTGTCAGTAATAGTGACGGTATTAAGCTACAAGAGAAAGGTACTCCCTCGGGTACTCCCAGTGATAGCTCTATTCCAGAATGTCTGCTGCAGCACTGCAGTAATGTTAGTTTTTCTAATTGTACCTTCAATATTGTTAGTAAATGAGTTACATTAATAAAAACTTTCACTTGTTTAAAATATCCACTTGAATACCTTCTAGGAAGATATAATCACTTATAATACCATGAGTAGTCAAAGTTATGTCGATTATTTTTGTGGTGGTTACACGAATGTCTTTCATGATTGCATTTAAATACTACGAGTGCGGAGCACGAGTAGTATTCGCAATTATGAAAGACATGAGTGTAAAGCACCACAAAAATAGTAGACTCAACTTTGACTACGAATCGTATTCGAGAGACTATTCAATGAACCAAATCAATTTTTCATATTAAAATGACTCAAAATTTAGTTACACATGATTACGTTTCCATGTCAACAAAAAAAACATTTATGTTTGTCATTAAAATTTTTGGAATCGTGTTCCTATTTAGTTCGTTTCGTTGAATAAAAACTGGTGTTTCTAAATAATGGGAACTGAGAAAAGATTTGGCACGAAATCTGAAGACGAAATCGATGCTGAAATTTGCGAAAATATCCCTTGGAACACGAAGAAATCCAAAGATTCAGTATGGAGACAATTTAGTACAACAAATGTGTCATGTACAACTTCGACATCTGTCAGTAATAGTGACGGTATTAAGCTACAAGAGAAAGGTACTCCCTCGGGTACTCCCAGTGATAGCTCTGTTCCAGAATGTCTGCTGCAGCACTGCAGTAATGTTAGTTTTTCTAATTGTACCTTCAATATTGTTAGTAAATGAGTTACATTAATAAAAACTTTCACTTGTTTAAAATATCCACTTGAATACCTTCTAGGAAGATATAATCGCTGAAATTTCCTGTTGCTATGATACGAAAGTAAATATTTGCTATTTTATTGGTTCATATTTGAACAATGACAGGTGAATTGAATAGTCACTTATAATACCATGAGTAGTCAAAGTTATGTCGATTATTTTTGTGGTGGTTACACGAATGTCTTTCATGATTGCATTTAAATACTACGAGTGCGGAGCACGAGTAGTATTCGCAATTATGAAAGACATGAGTGTAAAGCACCACAAAAATAGTAGACTCAACTTTGACTACGAATCGTATTCGAGAGACTATTCAATGAACCAAATCAATTTTTCATATTAAAATGACTCAAAATTTAGTTACACATGATTACGTTTCCATGTCAACAAAAAAAACATTTATGTTTGTCATTAAAATTTTTGGAATCGTGTTCCTATTTAGTTCGTTTCGTTGAATAAAAACTGGTGTTTCTAAATAATGGGAACTGAGAAAAGATTTGGCACGAAATCTGAAGACGAAATCGATGCTGAAATTTGCGAAAATATCCCTTGGAACACGAAGAAATCCAAAGATTCAGTATGGAGACAATTTAGTACATTTTTAACAGCAAAAGGCTATAAACTGGATCAATCTACTTCTCCTGTGGACTTAAATGTCATCTTAAAGTCGTGGGCATGTAATATGAAGAAAAAAGATGGGTCCGATTATAAAGAAGGCGTCATCAAGCACATGTGGAACGTGACGGCGAAAATGGTTCAAGAAATGTTCTTCAATAAGTGGAAAATAAACGTAAACCCGTTTTCTGATGCAATATTTAAGTCAGCACGTGACGCCAGGGATGCTACAAGAAGAAAACTGCAAGCGTGTCCTGAAAAAAGAACCAGCAACGCGGCGGCACTTACAGAACCAGAATACTTAAATATGATACGCATATTAGATGAGAGTACCCCAGACGGTTTACAGAAAAAGTTTTTCTTAATAGCATCTTACGAACTAGCTTGGCGGGGAGGAGAAGGGAGCAACTGTTTCACCTATTACTTCAAGGAGGAACTCGATAACAAGGGAAGAAGAACTGGTAGAATTGAGTATAATCCAGTATTTTCGAAAACTGCGCAGGGGGGAACTAAATCATTGACAGGCAGCAAGTGGTTGATAGAGAATAAAAGCAATACCGATATGTGTCCAGTTAGGTAACCTATTTATATTTAATTTCAAGACGGTATAATTAATATTCTTCTGTTATTTAGATTGTATTATCTACTGAAATCGAAGAGAGGAAAAAATGTGAAAACAGAAAGGATGTTTTTGACACCGAATCCGTTTTGGGATAAAGTTGAGAATGCGGTGTGGTATAAGAACAGTCCAGTTGGTATATGTGAGATCAGTAAATGGGTGAAGTTATTAGCTGAAAAAACTGGATTAGATGTTAAAAGAAGGAAGATATCAAATCATTCGGTACGCTCTTCAACTGTATCATCTCTGGCGAAAGCTGGAGTCGGAGAGCAACAACTGATGAAAATAACGGGACACCAAAATCTGAATTCCATAAAATCGTACTTGCAGCTTGATGATGAGCACCACGAGTCGATTATCACCAAAATGCGAAGAAATTTTACAACAACAAATGTGTCATGTACAACTTCGACATCTGTCAGTAATAGTGACGGTATTAAGCTACAAGAGAAAGGTACTCCCTCGGGTACTCCCAGTGATAGCTCTGTTCCAGAATGTCTGCTGCAGCACTGCAGTAATTTTAGTTTTTCTAATTGTACCTTCAATATTGTTAGTAAATGAGTTACATTAATAAAAACTTTCACTTGTTTAAAATATCCACTTGAATACCTTCTAGGAAGATATAATCGCTGAAATTTCCTGTTGCTATGATACGAAAGTAAATATTTGCTATTTTATTGGTTCATATTTGAACAATGACAGGTGAATTGAATAGTCGCTGAAATTTCCTGTTGCTATGATACGAAAGTAAATATTTGCTATTTTATTGGATCATATTTGAACAATGACAGGTGAATTGAATAGTCATATTTATCATTTAGTGTAAACTTTTGAAAATATTTAAAAAAACGAATTGAAAGTTGAAATTTTCAGTTATACTTTTATGAATATGTGAATAGTAAATTATATGCAGAATGATTTTGGTCGTTTTCTTTTCTATATTCCTATTAATGTAAAGCAATGAAACATTAAGTGTTAATATTCGTATGTAATTAATGAAATATAATAATATATTAAAATATAGAGTTATAATTATATTTCAGTCGATTGATATAACCATCTGTTTGGAATATCATTTTCGGAGAGCTGATTATTAAGGAGAAAAAAATATGTACAAATTGTATTAAGCATTCGAATAATATTTGAAAGCAGAAATTCAGAAGTAAATACTACTACATTATGAGAAGGATACATTTTTAATAGTACTAGTATATTACTGATACAATTCTTCTTTTTAAACAGTAATTTGTGATGACACAAGAATGGTGGCAATTTATAAAAACACACAGTTAGTTGGTAAAATTTGACGTGTAGCTAGTTAATTTTTTCAATACATTTGTATATTCGGCAAAGAATTTTCATATATATACAAGGTTACCGCTAAATAAGTACCAGGCTATACGAATCTGAAGAATACGCATAAATGTATAATTGGAAATCAAAAAAGAAATTTATTTGTAACTTTAATTTTTAGGGCCAAATGTAGTTAAAGTCGGTCCATAACTTTGTTTATCCTTTACGCATTTACGTAAATACCACTAGTAATTCTAGTTTAAAGTTCATCCAAAAAAAAACGATAAAATGCAAGTAGTTACAACCTTTGTTAGAAATAAATGGCAGTTTAAAAGATTTTCTATGGCGATGTTTTTTTTTTTGTGAAAACTTACATTTGCGCATCACATTCAGTATACAAGCAGCACCGCTGGACTTACCTTTGAAAACTTTGTATTTCGCTGTCGTGGGATCTCTTGGAGTATGCGGTGGTCGTTTGAAGTGTTTGCTAATAAATTTTAACAATTCAAGTTGATACAGCTATGCTAAATTTCAACATTACACATTACGGTGCTCGTTATTCGAGCACCTTCCGCTCAACATTTGCGCGCACAAAATCATTAATGAATTCCCCTATTTACGTGATTTGTTCTCATTTTAATGCAATTTTTTTCGCATTGTGATATCTTCTAGTTATCTATCAATGCTGCTAGAAATTCTGTTGTTTGCATTTATGATAATTGTACATGATATTTCTTTTGATTTATCACTTGTTTTCATTTTGAGTTTTGTTAATATATACAGGGTTATGATAAAGTAACGCACAAAATTCATAAAACGTACATTGTTCATTTTTGAAAAAAATACAGAAACACATCAAACAGTTTATTTTATTCCGCGTCTTTTAACATAAGTCAAAAAAATAAAACGTCAAATTTGTCAAAGTTATGACGTCATCAATATTTTTTTAAATATGAAGCTTGGTTTTTTTTTACTTTAATTGATAAAGCTTGTTTTTCTGCATTATAAAGTAATAATAGAAGTAGGGGTCACATAAGAAAAAACTGAGAGAATTAATAAAAAACAAAATAAACTTTATTATAGTAATAACATTTAAATTAACTAAACAGTCCATTAAACCAAAACGATATCTTACAGGATTTGTTCAAACTGTGTCCCGTTCACTATCTGACATAATCTTCAATCATCTGCGGAGTTATACGAGTCATTTCATGTCTAATTCGTTTTTTTTTTTTTTAGTTTTTTCTTATGTGACCCCTACTTCAATTATTTCTTTATAATACAGAAAAACAAGCTTTATCAAATAAAGTAAAAAAAAAAACAAGCTTCATATTTAAAAAGAAATATTGATGACGTCATAACTTTGACAAATTTGACGTTTTATTTTTTTGACTTATGTTAAAAGACGCGGAATAAAATAAACTGTTTGACGTGTTTTTGCATTTTTTTCAAAAATGAACATTGTACGTTTTATGAATTTTGTGCGTTACTTTATCATAACCCTGTATATTTGTATGTCTATTACATCATATTAATTGTCCAATAATTAGAATTTTGCTGTTGGGCAATAAATAGTATTATTATTGTTATAACTAGTGTAAATGAAGTGTTTTGGATATATTCGAGATTATTTGTGTGGTGAAGTTAAATATCATTCATGATAAATTGATGAAACTGCATAGATAATAGCGGCTGTTCTGTACCTAAATTTTTATATTCTTATTTTTCATTACACATTTCGCGTTTACATCTTTCTATGTTTTGTCATCCGTTTGCCACCAACCACATAGGTCATCATTGTAAAGAAGTAGGGCATCGTTTTTCATATCAAAGATCTTCCAATGACTCTACTTAAATGACTTGCTTTCTCAATTTTTAGATACTGTATTTTACATACTTTAGTGATACTTTTCAGGTTATAGCTTATCTGCATAACTTTCTCTCAAAAAATCGTCTAATTTCACTATGAAAACAGCCCAAACACCACCTCAAATTATACTCCATCGTCAATAATTACATGTCATAAGTTATTAACTTAGAGTAGACATTTACATTCATCAGAAAATCTCGCATGTTTTTAAGGATAAGATGCGATATTGTTATCTACAACGTCGCTATGATGTCAGGACTGAGTTGCAAAATTTCTTTTTGTTTTGTTTTGTTTATCAAATCCTTAACTTAAAGGTTCGTTACCAAGTTACTTTGCAGAAAATAACCATACTTGCGAATAAAATTTGACAGGTCTAATGTTATATTTGTCAAGTCTTTATATATAAAGTTTAGTCAACGCCATTAGTAGCGACATAATAAAAAGAACTAACAATAGTAAAACATATTTATGATTATTACAGTTTATTTAAGATGTCAATTTAAACACATGCTCAATATATAAGCGTGGAATATATTTGGTTGAAAATTTACATAATATATTGCACATTTAGACTTGTAATAAGAAAGCATACTACATAAGACAAATATGATTTTTGTTCGATCGCGTTGAAGATGGAGACAGATAATTGATTAACAAAATATGTCAACATAAAAATTTATAATGTGGAATTAAACAGAACGGATTAAAGATATAAAACTAAACATTATATCAAATAATGTATTAAGAAAGGAGCGTTATTATCAGTCACAAGTATCAAAGGAACAGTAACAATGAATTAACAGTTTTAAGAAGGGAAATCACATCAACACTTGAAAAAGGATGGACGGATAAGAATTTCACATACAAATTACACAAAATTAATACACAGTAAGGTTAGTTATTTGAATTATATAAATTGGGGAAAATTGTTATAAATGTTAAAAATTTAGATGTAAAATAATCATGATTATGAATGTTAAAATTCATATTAGATTGAATTAAACTTTATATATACTGTTATAGTATGAAGAGATAATCTAACAATATATTAATATATATTATTTTCATTGAAATTGGTTAACTTACTGTAGATTGAGTAATTACATAGTGAGAATAAGTTGTGAGGATTGTTAGTTAAAGTAGTTTATGGAATACAGTAAAGACTTTATTTGTTTTATAATCACTCAATAAAAGGACATCCTGTATTGGGAAAAGTCGTTCAGTTCATTTTCAATTGTAGACAAACATAATCTGGAAAAGAGATTTAAAAATTAATAGTTGAATTATGATGTGTATTATGATTTTGTAAAAACTTATGTATTTGATGTTAATGATGTGATGAGAAAATATGTACTCAATTAGGAAAAATGAATTAAGTATATTGATAAAAGTTCGCGCGTAGAATTCAAATTTTGGAACTGTCAGTTGAATGACATTTGACTTGAATTGGTATAGAAATAATTTTTGATACATTAAATAACATGCAAACGTAAATATAATTATAGAAATAATTAAATTAATAAGGTAACATAATATTATGGAGAATTTAAGGTTCACAAAAGAATATAAAATCTATGTTGTTTAAGAAATAATGTTGTAAAATGTTCATTGGCCAAATTTGAAAATTATGAAATCGTCAAGGCGATAATAGATAAATAAAGTGATTTTAAAAAAATCTTTAAAAAGAGGTAGTTGTGTTGGTCGTAAAAGAGATTTCCTTTACGATATAAACGCGATAATAATCCCAAAATCGTGAAAAGTTGTTTGAATTGAATGTTCATACACGATTCTACACATATAATTAAAATAAAAGTGATTGGTAAAATTTCAAGAAATATTAGCTAATAAATAATATAAATAAGTGATCGACTTACCATGTTTGAAAAGAAGTCCTGAGAATTGTGATTTTCTACCAGAAGAAATAAGTCTTGGTGCCGAATTTTCAAGAGGATTTTCATTTGCCAGAAGAGAGAGCTGTAATTTTCCTGAAGAGATCTTATATTCACAAGAGGTTTGCGATTTTCCTGTAGACAGCCCTCTACAGGAAAATCTTGTATTCTTGTAGAGGACTATATTAATCCTGAAAAGGTTCTGTGTTCTAAGAGGGCTGGAATTCTTTCTGAAGAGATTCCATATTTACAAGAGGACTGCGAATTTCCTGTAGAAGGCTGTAATATTACTGAAGAGTTTCTGTATACTAAGAGGGCTGGTATTCTTTGTGAAGAGTTCCTGTATATCTAAGAGGACAACGATTTTCCTGTAGAACGAACAAGATCCAAAGCTGTTAGGAGTGCTGTTGTATTCAAGAAGGATTCATCCAGATTATGGGTACAGAAAACATCGAAAGGATTCTAAGTAGCATCTTAATCTTTAAGACTTTTGGATATAGGTCTACAAGAATAACAAAATAAGTATTTAAATTTTTATTAATCATATTTGATGAAAGTAAAGAAGAGAACGCAGAAAACCAATAATTATTTTATCGTTATAGACGAAATGTCAAATATATAATATTTCTTTTATGTGAAAAAGTTTAAAAGTAATTAGCTTAACCAGAATTATTTATCTAAAACGACTAAAGTTTTAAATGTCAATTTTCCAGAAATTATATAGATTATCTAACCTCACAACATAAAAATATCATGAATTATTCACGAATATATTTTAAAGTCACATTAATTTAGATAAAGAAGTGTCAAATCTTCTAATAGTACATAAATTAAATGAAACTGCATGTTGAAATTAAAATTTGAACAAAATAATACAAAAGTTACCTTTGTAAAGTTAACGGTTATTATTTTTTATGTCCACATCATACGAGCATTTTAAACGTCGGCGTCGATTATATGGGTTTCTTATCGATGCATGTCTTAGAATAATAGTTAACGTTGATAAATTTCTACCTCATCGTTTATATTTTTATATTCATTATATCTGATTATATATAAAAAGATTCTTTGTTTTATTAACATATAGGTACAAAGACATGAATAAGAATTCTTTACGTATTAGTAATTCCAATCCATACCCTAAAACAAACATAAACAAACGCATTTTCAATATTTAAAAATAAACTAGAACTTAATGGTTTACTTACCCTTATAAATAATAGAAAGAGATTAAAAGAGATTAGTCACTATATAATTAAAAAAAACAGTTTTGTTATGAATAGTAAATAAATTCACCGAATTTAAACAGATAAATTTGGTCTTTCTGTAAAAGCATTATATTTATGTGATTTAGAAACGTTTTACGAGATTGGATATTCTGAAGCCAACTTCATAAAAATAAATATACTGAATTAAATGCATATTTAATAGTAGAAGAGGCAGGACAGTATTAAGTTCTTATAGAATTCAATATAAGGGTAAAATTATAATAAAACGGTTTTAGAATCATGTTATAATTATATTTGTTGAAATTATGTATTGAAATAATTAAGAGTCTTAAAAGTACATTTAAATTCGCAAAAATAATAATTCACAAGTGTTAACGTAAGTATATAAGAGCTAGTCGGAGTGTTAATAAATAGATTAGAAATTTTTGAATACATATCAGAATTTATAGTCAAAGTTTTACTACATATACAGGGTTCATTCAAAAAGTTTAGAGATTTTTAATTTTTAAATTTAAAGATAATAGATATTAAACTTGACATTTAGGCTAGAGTGGAGTTGTGTATTCATACATTTAACCCCTCTACGGCAATACATATATTTTTTACATATTGTTCTTTTATATTCTTTCAAATAAATAAAACGACACAGAGGAAAACCAAACAATAATATTCACCTCAGGTAGTTTGGAAATTCACTCTTTTCTGTGCGGACTATACTATAGTAATGATGTACCTTTTTGGTATTGAAGAAAGGTTATAATAACAAAGTTGCACTATAAACAAAACACTCATATTGAAAAGTTGAACATTACTCGTGTTAGTAAATATAGGAAGCGATCTTTTCTGATATGTATAATCTATTCTTACAGATGTACAATTTAACGTACATACGGTGCTGCTAATTGCAATGGTTGTGAGGTTGAAAAAAATTATCTTTCGCGACAATTTTTTCAAATGTGGAAAATACAATAGGTATAGGTGACGTAATTTTGTAAATTTTAAAGAACAGTGTTGAAAGCTGTTGTCTTTTTAATTTGAAACTTTAAATATTACTTTCTGTAAAATAAAATAAGTCAAATATGGATACTTCAGGTGTGTGTATACCTCTAGTGTTGAAATGATAAAAGTTGAATACTTAAATGAAGGTCCCGTTAGAATAAAAGTTAACCTCTTCCACCATTTTTTGGAAATTTCTTATTTAGCTTGAAAGTTTATGTTTGCATATACAAACTCAGCATATAAATATTGTTTTAGATAATATGCAAATTTCTACTTTATTATTTGTTTTTCGTTTTCTATATTTAACGACAGCGTTGTGTATTCTTTCATTTCCCCCAGTCTAACATTTATACCTACTACATTTCCTACTACAACTAAAAGCGAAGTTCTTCGAACACCAACAATAAAGTTTCCGCAACTTCCATTGGTATTGTATATACATACCTTGTTTTACCTGAAACCATTTTATATTATACAATATATTTCTCTCGATTCGCTTGTAATAAAATCGTTTGTTTAAAGTTAAATTTCTTAATTAAATTTATACCCCCGTTTGCATACAAATTGTACTATTGTGTTACTAAATTTCATCTCTTCTTAAATTACATAGGGAATCCTTATGATATTTTATTTGTATAATTTCATATATTTTCATTTAAATTCAACATTACAGAGTATATTTTTGAGCTTGCTACAGAATTCTTTAAATAGAGTGTTTTGTTACAAGAAAAGCAAACTTTTAAATTGAAAGTCCCATAGAAAAATAAAGAGTGCAAACTTTTTCTGCTATCATTATTATTTTTAAGTAATAAATTAAATTTTTCATTCTCTCCTTTACGTTTAATTAATATTCACATGACGTCCACAATTTATCCTCATTTCTGACTGTATGCCATCCATATTTTTATAGCGAACCTCTGCTCCAATATATTTATATCAATATTCATTGTTATTCTTGGCGTTTGATTATTGTTAAATCATATTTTAATCAAATTATCACGGAAAATCAAGTTTCTGTTAGTTGTTGTGTTGAAATAAAGCCAGCCAGTGGAGTAAAAATATAGTTTACTTTCTATTTAAGGTATTACAAAAATAACATTCACCATTAGCGAACAACTTACTTACAGCTACTACTTAGTGTATCTACTTTCACATAGTTTACATACATATACAAGTACCCGGCAAATTCAAATAAGTTTGATTGTCCATCAACAGTTTCAACATATGAAATATGTAATATTTCTGTTATTCGTAGCCACTACATTTTTTTAAGATATTAGTTTTTAAATTTCGATTATACTATGCCCTTTTGTTTGGGAAGATTTGAAATAATTTAGTTGCGGTTGTGTGAGCCGCCAAGACAAAATTACAAATTGTTGAAGCTTAACAAATCTGATACAACCCAAAGTTTCTTTAACGAACTCAAAGAATGGATATTCCAAAACGATTTATTTCAACAATTTATCAAAGTTTCCTGTGCCTATTGATGTCAAGCGTTATCATGAAAACTAATAACACATCTGATAGCTTGGCTCCGTCATTTTAACCATAAAAACCGATTTAAAACTTACGACGAGAAACTGAGGCTAAAAACGAACATTAGTTCATATGTGCCAGTGATAAATTCCATATTCCCATGTTCCTGGCTTGTCTATATGGACTCTGCATAAATTCTTGAACTTAACGGTGTATGGGAATATGATCACAAAATATTTAACCATATATTTTTGTAGTAAGTAACTTTATTTAAACTTTAATTATTAACTATAATTTACGGTTTAGTAAATAACATGATTATTAACTAAAACTTAAGGGGGTGCTACTCAACTAGGCGCAATTTTCTCCGAACAATTCTCATCACGCGATATATCAATGTTTTGAAAACATCTGATATTTTGGTTTTGATGTCCGATGTTCCCGCCTCGATGTTTGCTTTTCGATACATCAAAAAACCTGGATGTTTTTTTTTAAAGATCGACTTGTTTACCTTTTCTTTTAAAATAATTCTTCTGGGAATGTAATTCTTTTTAAAATAGATGGTGTTTTTGGCGACGAAACCACAAAATGTCATGTAGAACCGATATCAAGAAAAAAAGTGGTTTCTTTGATTGTTTAAGAAAGCTTTTTTTTGTTATAAAACAAGAGGTTCGTTTTTTCATATTTTATTATAATTTAAGAAATATTAATAGTTATATAATACTATAGATAATTTGGTATAAAAAATAATGCCTTTAAGAAAGTCTATATACCAAATAAATATGTATGTATATTATTTCTTGGTTATTTTCGGCTTTGATTGTTAATTAGGTGTGGTTAAATCAAAAACATTCTAACGTTTCGATTCTATTTATAAAGTCTTCCTCAGAACAATGGAGGTCAAAGCAATAAAAAAATCTATAAGACTTATAATTGTGATGACTATATATACATTAAACAAAAACTTACATTACAACAAAATTTACATCTTGCTATTTTGATTGTTTACAAAATAATTAAATTACATTACATTTTTGTATGCTTAATTTGAATATCACTTGACTCTAAAAATTACAAACAATATTTATTAGTATTACAAACAATAAATTATTGGGAAATACTTACTCTAAAGAAATAAAATCTTGTGGTCGTTCTTTGAATGATTTTTTTTAAACAGTTTTTGTAAGAACTATGATTGCTACAAAGGTTCTTAAACATATCGTTTACACACATATGTCTGGTTTATTGAATTTAATAATTTTTAATAAATAAATATTACTCTTTTACATTTTTCTTAGCGAAAGTTTCCTAATATGTGTACGTGTTTCGTTTGTATCTAATGTAAATTCTGGAGTAGTGTCGCATCAAAACAATTTTATATTATAGAAAAATAGATGTGCGGTATATTCTGTGTGTCAGCTGTCATTTATAACATTTTTATGTTTTTGATTTGTAGGCTTTCCTGAATATTCCTAGATTTATTATTAAATTTGGTGGACAAAATTGATGTCTGTTTGTATTTGAAGCGGTACTATTGGTTGCATATTTATGTCCGTTTAAACGTTCTGGCATATGTTGGGAAGTCTGCCCAATTGCAATTGTTGCATGGGTATTGTATATACGACGTGGGTCTTTTTTTTTGGATCTTTATGTTGTATGGTGACAGTATTTTATTGAGTCGTTCAGTTAGATTATGAATGTATGGTATGGGTAAATATCTTTTTTGGGAATTTGTGTTTGAGTTTTATGATTATAGTAAATGTGAAGTTGTCTTTTAATGATTTTGTTTATACAGTGTAAGTAAAGCATATTTGTTCCTTTGTAATGATATTTTTATTTTTTGCAACATTTATTTTAAGTGCTTTTGTTTGGTTGGATTTGTAATTATGATATCGGTCTGTCGCAATGGGTTCTTGGTATAATTTTCTTAAGAAGTTGTTTCGCGTGTGTATAATAGTGGGGTCAAGGTTATTTAGAGTTTTGTTTCGTTCTATTTTAATTTCAAATTGTAGTTTAATATGGAATGAGTTAAATTTTCAGAGAATGTAATCTATTTGGTCATCAGGGATACAGGCAGCACAATCATCAACGTATCTTTTAAAGAAGACAGGCTGATTATTGTGCTGTCTGGGATTCACTTAACTTTCGCCGTTTCGATAGCTCGGTATTTTTTAACAGGGTAAACCCCGATCAAAAAATACTATACTGAATTTCCTGAATTTGTTTTTCTCCCACTATATAAGCTTGCATCTGGGACTATTTTGTCGTACAATTTCTTAAGATGATAATAATGTTATAGTTATTGTGATGGGACTTCAACATGTATATACTGTTCAAAAGAACTCTAAACATCAGGGAATACTACCCATATGATGAACATGTAAATAGCGTACATAAAAGTTCTACGTGTAAATCGACTTCACCTTCAACAACAACAACACTACTAACTTCACCCGCTACATCTGCGGAATCGTTGCCATCTCCTTCGACATCATTGTCTAGTTGTTCTAGTGATAGCTTATTTCTGATGCAAAAGACGGTAAAAGAAACCTTTAATTTAATGGTCTCCTATTCTGATGGACGGGAAAATTTTTCTAAAATAAGACATGTTTTTTAAAATACTCTGTGGAGATAAAAATTATTTTAGATTATATATACCTTATAGCTAACTACAATAAAATGATTTTTTAAGCTTTTACTGTTTTTCATACACAGGCCACGTTTTTTGAGGCAAATCACCCTGTGTACATGTTTATATAGATAATGTCATATCCATCCAAAGAGGGAAACTGACAAACTGTTAACAGTAAAATGCATAAAGACGCGAATTTACATTTTCTTTATTCTCAAGGTAAGACTATCGTTGTTGTTTTGTGCTACTGCCGCAGAAGTTGTGTTCGGATTTGTAAAAAGAAATATAGCGAATTGGAACGACAATTACAAGCTGATTTAACGAATAGTAATTCCTCCCGTGGTGTTTTTCCCAACTGTAACATTTCTATATGTCAAAATAAGGTAATCTGAACTGTAATCGATGTCACATATAGATCATTAATTCTACGAACTTTCATTTAAATAAATAAATAAATAAAAAAAAAATTATAGACTTTCTAAGTAAACATTGTAACGTAATAGTTTAGGTTTTATGTGGATTGCCTAACTATAACAAATTTAAACAATCAAATTTCATATATAAAAAGAAAAATCAAAATTAGGTTCAAATATATTTTTAATGAAAAGCACTCTATAGTCCGTCTCAACCTTATTATGCAGTACAGGTCTTATGGGAATTGATTTCATGGTTGCCAAATCGTCTCATTGTATAATGTCGTTACAGTTCCGGTTCAATATCTGACATTTTTTGTAATCAAAACATAACCTATACGACTGTTTGTCATTCAATTGATGCATACGATACTGCATACAAAAAATTAATAGTAATTTGAAACACTAAAAGGGGAGAATATATGGGAAGATGGATTAGTTAAAATATTTGTTATAATATAATCCTTTGGGATTGTTCTGTAAAAAAATATTTAAAATCTAACTGAATATTGTAAGCCAGAGTAAATGAATTAATATTTCAAAGAAACACTTAAGGTAAACAATTTTCTTCGTTACTGAATATTGACATCTTAATCAACTATCCACTATAAATTCAGGCCAAGACAAAGTTAATCACAAGTTTATTTTTCATAAAAAACTTTTCTATTTATAAAAACAACTTAAATAATACATATTTATGAAAAGAATAACAATAACCACACACAACATGTACTTTTATTTTTTAATATGTTACATGACTTATATTGTCTTATTGAATATTAATATGTTAACCTACATTGCGTTATACACATTTAAAGACACAAATTCCTCACAAATTCATTTTGCAAAAACATATTTTCCTATTTATAAGAACAAGTTAATAATACATGATAACATTTATGAAAAAACTAACCATGACCATACTAAGGAGTAGTTACACATATTGTTTTATTTTTCTTCATTACTTAAAGAATCTTGATCTGATGATGAATGTGTGACGTTAATTATAAACTCTTCAACATCGTCTTGCAAGTTGGCAAGTTGGCCAATGTAATTCCGCCAGTTGTTCACTGCTACATTCTGATAACCCTTCACAATTAATTGTTCAATATCTCTTTGTTTGAATGTCGTATTGTGCATTTCAACGTAGTGCTTAACTTGTGCCCACACCATTTCAATTGGGTTTAATTCACAATGATAAGGTGAAAGCCGAAGAACATAATGCCCTTTATTCTTTGCAAATTCATCAATTTTGTTTCTCTCATACTGAGACCTCCAGCATGAATTAATGGAAATCGAGGCCCAAGACCACTTGGTGCTGAGTCCTTACGTAAAAGCTTGTCGACTGCTTTGAACAGTAACGTCAGTCCACTTTCTATTTACCGAGTGTCCTGCATTCACTCATGATTCATCAGTATATATTATAGTTCTACCTAAAAATAAAACAATCACAATCAAACACAAGCAAATAATAAATTGCGTAATGAACATAAAAGTATAACAAATTAAATGATAAACTATACCTTCGTCTCTGAATTTTCTGATGTCTCGTAAGTATTTATGTCTCCACCTAATGATGTCATCTCTTTCAATAAGAATACTCTTTCGTCCCACTTTTTAAAATTCAAAACTCATATCATGTAGCAATCTGTAAAAAGTATATGTATATGTATATAGGTTATCACGTTAATCAGAATTATAGATCTAGGTATGCATACTTACTTTTAAATGCTTGAAAAAGATAATATGCTTGCTAAAAAGAACGATTTTACAGAAATTATATATAGATAAATTAAAGATATAAAAGTTTACACACTACGGCAAAAACTGACAATTGACAGCAACGATTACCTACTCATATACTTTGCATAATAGAACTTGCAACAAGGCAACCGGATATAAAGATGTCGTTATTAAGAGACTACTAAAGATAATAAGAGATGCAATATCCCTATTAAACCTGTACTGCATAATAGGGTTGAGACGGACTATAGAAACATCAATAATTTCTACGCGCGATGAAAAGTGAAGTCTTTACTTTCGTTTTTAAGGAACCAAGACAAATGCCTGGCGCAATATTTTCGTTTTTAAACCCTTTGGCGCTGGAAATGTGGATATTAGCGTTGATAGCGTACGTTTTAGTCTCTATAACGATGTGGATTGTGGCACGTTTTTCTCCAGGCGAATGGAAGGAACTGAAATTATGCGAAGAATGTCTCGCCAAAAAATACGAAGTTCTTTACGGAGAATGCATTCATTTGCGCACCAGCGACGACTATCCGGGTGACGATGAATCTTCGTTGTGCAGCGTCGATGACAGTTTATGCGAACATAAAAACTTTCTAGTTAACGACGATGAAATTGAATTTGTACCGGATCCGTGTTCGTCACACGAACACGACGACGAAATGGCTACATTATATGTATTGGAGAACAACTTTACGGCTTCTAATAGTTTCTGGTTTGCCATTGGTTCTTTGATGCAACAAGGGTCGGATCTTAATCCCAAGGTATGGCTGATATTTGTAATTCCCAGCGGTAATTGCAAAGTTGTGTAATTTAGATAGAGCTAGGGAGTATTAATCTTTGATTTTGCAAATATTTAATGTTCTAACTGTGTTCATAGTAGATACCCTTACATCTAAGTGGAAATTAAAGTAGTTCTGCGTACGCTATAATTGAAATTCTTTCCAACTGATATTCTTTTACAGAAGCTTATTCCGGAATTACAAATGCACAAGTCTATATTTACTCAAGCGTACTAATAATTTGCTAAATTAAAAGTCATATACAAATTTCTTGCATTACTAAATATTGGTCTTAATTTAAATTAAAATTTTATTGCCCCATGCATAATAAATTATCAATGCAATATTTTTCAAAATGTATATAAATTTTTATTTATGATGCATAAAGTTTCTTTAGGATACATTGAAGCTTTTTTGAAAACGTCCATCACTGTCTGCAAAAAACTAATATTTCTAAGTAATTCATGAGTTTAGATATCTTAGAACATTTGCCGTAAATGGATTATATTAGCCGTGACTGCAGTTATGCGTTCCGGAAAAACCGATTGTGCGAGACAGCCTTTTTAAATTCACGTAATGGAGGGGTTGGATGATAGACTCACTATTAGTATAAATATAAAGTTTTAACACAATCGCGTCAGTAGTATTTAAAGTAACGTCGACCAGGTAACTTAATCGGACAGAATGTGTGAAGTATGAAAAAAATCGAGTATAGCGGAGTTATCAGGTTCCTTACAAAGGAAAGTCTCTCACACATATTGGAAGACTTTATAGAGATTCTTCTCGGGAAAAACTAGGGTTTTTAAGTGCCACAGCCGATTTAAGCAATGAAGGAGATGATTTGAAAACGACCCACGGCCGGGTAACCATTCCAGAAGTTGAAAAAAGTTGTAAAATTAATAATGTAAGTTGCTCGGCTAAAGAAGACACAACGCGTAGGAATACTGAAGTATCTGATACAACCACTTTTAAAATTCTTCATGATTATGTTAGTGTAACTTAGATCAATGCAAGATGGATGCCAAGAATGATCACGCCGCAGACAGGCGAAATTCGAGAAAATTCTGAACAAAATAAACTTTATATTATTGTAAAGGGATTTTTTACATTGTTTGTAGTGAAAAGATTGTAATAGGTGGAGCTTGTATATAAATCTTTAAAAAAAATATTTTTATATTACTATTTTCACGTGAGAACATTTCGTATAATTTATATAAATTGTAAATGTACAAATAATTCCAAAGTAAAACATTTTTTAATCGGAATCACTAAATTCTTCGTCATATCATATCATATCAGGGTCTACTAACAAGTGAAGAATCTCAGTAGGGTATTGTTTTAACTTTCTATATCCCTTTTTTTCATTCTGCTGATAAAGGAATCTGAATAAACCAATAAATTATGAAAAATGTCTTCCATATTCTATTGCCCTAAAAACTTCCTTGAAAAACTTGCGTATATTTTAATATCTTTATTGCGGGCTTATTGGGCTTCTTCGCCGAGTTGGCCAATTGGAAAAAGTGCGTAATCCAATATATCTGCACTATGTATTAATATTTTAGGCACTGTGCAGCTGCAGAATTTAGATTTCCTTCTGGTCGAAATAGTATTTGGTCCACGTAGCTCACTTCTTGAGGACTGAATTGTGATCGCAATGTCTTTTCTTTTTTGGATCTTTCAGTAATTGTAGAAAAATCAGCTGGCGCTCTTCCACTTGCCTTGCGAACTGCAGATGATTCTGAATTACAGATAAATTCAATCCTGACTTCTAGCCACGATTCGTTTTTATTCTCGAGGGCTTGGTAATTTCCATTCCATTTGCTTTTGTACTGAGAACAAAATATTGCCAATGTTTGTTTTGTTTTCGGTGATAATTCAGTACTTCCAGTAACTCTTTAGATTTCATCATGCATGTCATTACAAACGAAGCTGAGAACCTGCAACAAAGAAAAAGGAAACTTACTTTAATGTGCACTTTACAGTATAATAAAGAAGCTCTGGCAACATCGCAAATTATCGCAACTGTTTTTTTCAGAAAATGCTTCAGACCTCCGAGTATTTTTTCAGTATAAATTCGCTGCTTTATCTAACTTTATACAACTTGTTGGTTACGAATACATATGAGAAATTTAATTTTTATACTTCAAAAAGCAACTATCTAAAATCTATCTATATAACATGAAAATATTCTACTTACCTGCTACCTCCTGCAACAGTCTCCATAAAAATTAGTTAGATAGTTCACCCGAACAGTTCAATAATAAATTTCAGAAAACATTATTAACAGAGCACACTACAACCAATAACATCCACTTCCACAAACATAAGGTTTAAACTGATAAAATATCAAAACAAATGCTACTGATTTACGAGAAGGGTCGATTTTTATACCCAAGTAACAAATAAATTACACTTAAAAATTCCCAAAAAACCCTACCTTTATATATTTGGATTTTATTCACAATTTCCCCGAAATTTGCCTGTGTGCGCCGCCGCAAAAACAACAGCGCGTATAATGTTCTTCCCAGGCGTTGTTGAACCTCAGTAATGAAGGTAGGGATAGTTTATAGAGGCGAATTACTACTAGGGATAAAGCTTGAGTTTATCATTATAAAACTGAGTCCAAGCAAGAGTCCATGCAGTGACATAAAAAACCACATCACCACAAGTTTACGGTGTCTCAGTCTGCCGGAAAACCCGTGGCTGCTATTTTATGGGACTCTGCAGGAATCCTGCTAATTGATTACCAAAATAAAGGCATTTCCATAACTGGAGAATACTACGCTTTAATCGTGAAGCGGTTAAAAGATGTGATTGGCGAAAAGGAAGGGGAAAAGTGACGAAAAGTATCCTTCTCCTACACGATCGCTACCCCCCTCAACATGAGTCTTGTTGTGCTGGCTGCCCTCCAAAAAGTGGGTTTCCATATTTTGAATAACCTACTCTATATACAGCACAGAGGATTACTTCCGCACAAAATTTTAAATTAAATGTGGTACGAGTGTCTAGGGCCATTGCTAGTTATTATTAAGGTTATTATTATTAATATTATTATTATTATTATTATTATTATTATTATTATTATTATTATATTATATTTCAATCTTGGCTCCTAGCGATTTTTATCTGTTCCCTAAAAAGAAAAAAAGAGCTGCTTGGGAAGAACTTTATGAGCAATAAGGACGCAGTTTTGGCGTTATTTGCAGATAAATATAAACATTTTTTTATGATAGCACACACCAGCTAATTGAAAGATCTGAAAAATGTCTTAGGGTTGCAAAATTGCAAGTGAATATATTGAAAAAGAAAAATAATTGTTATACATCCAGAATATATTGTAGTAAATGTATAACAAACGCTAATTGATAAGGTTGAGCGTTCTCTACAACGAACTATTTTTGTAGAATATTTGAAATATCAGAAGAAATTAAGTAGGCAAACACGATACAAAATAAATGAGTAAGTAAGTATGAACTGGGCTCGACATATTACAGTCATTGTTCAGGACGATAAATAATATTGTGTAAGAAAGACGATTGTTTTATATATTTATGTGTAATACGTTCATTTTAAATATTGATAACTCACACTGTATGTATATGTATTCTAAAACTACAAGTTTAGTCAGAAAAACCCAGATTTCTCTTCTATTGTGAAGAACTGTATGTAAATATCTAGTTTATTGCCAATCATTATAAAGGTACAGTAGTTGGGGTCTCTTTCGACGCGAACGCCATAAAATCATTAGAGCCCGTCTATAACTATTATTTTATTACTTGGTATTTACGTTTCACCCGAATATTATATTGTAATTTCCAACCCCATGTGTTTAGTCATTTTTCTTGGTAAATAATTTCCCCTCCTATTCATGAAAAGAAAGTACTGTAACTGGGACAAGGGAAGAATCTTTGCTAAAATAACGATGAAATATATCAAGTTCGACACAAACATCCACACGAAGCAGTTGTGTTAGGCTTCAACAATTTAGATGTTAAGTCTTAGATAAATTAAAGATAGTGACATATTATCAGTGTTTTATTTAATATTTAAACAATAAACATTTATATTCCTTCAAAAAAGGAGGAATCAACAATCATATTGCATAATTTTTCACGTGATTTTAAAGGTGCTCAGAGGTATTAAAGAACAACATATAAAAAATCGAAAGTTATGTCAACCTCCACGGTTAATTTCACTCTCTTAAGACGAGTTAGGACAGAATAAGAACATGATTCATCATCTATTTTCTTGACTTTTCAGGTTATTCTAATTTCTATTTTTGTCCAACACACTCTTCAGAATAGTCTAATAAAATTTCCCTGTAGCTATTCTTTTGTGAGATTTCACTCGTTGTGCTGGATTTTTTCTCAGTTCTCAAGTGACTCAATTAATTAGTCACGTAATGAACACCCTCGCAATTAATTTCAATAAAATAGATCGTGGTTGATAATGCCTTAGGTTTGAAAGCTTTCAGTTTATTATTTATTTCAACCGTACACTAATACAATGATTAAACTAATTGCTTTGTACGCAACTTTATGTATAATTGCGAAACACTCCATCACAGCTCCCCCAGTATCGATTAAATTCGAATGTAATTACTGTCGCAGAATTATTGTTGTTCAATCGGCATCACTAACATTAATGTCTTGCCGGAATTCAACTCTATATACTAAATAGAAATCATTATCACCCTTAAATAGAAAACCCTTACCACAGTATATGCCTATGTAATTAGCGTACAGGTATTTCGACAACTTAGATCTGATCATCAACGGTAAGAATAGTATTGCACTTACGGTTCCTATAACTCCCTTCATTAACACGCAAAAAATCACCAAAATAACAATGTTTTTGAAAGTTATATCCTAACTATTTCTAATCTACTATATGTCCATCGGATCGCCATGACACTCTGTTATTGCGTTAGTCGATTTATTAAATTTTGAAATTTAACATTGTTCTCTGAGTTTTGATTTATTTTCGTTATATTGCGTTTCTAATTTTCTAATTTTAAACAATGAATAAAAAATGTTATAAAATATATAAAATATTCGATATAAGCATCGTAAGCTTTTTATTTTTAAATATTTAATTCTATTTTGTAAGTACTGAATTTGAGCCAGAAGTGTTGATTCAATTTATATAGAGGAAAATCAATGACGTAAGCCAAAAGATCCGACGGACAGATAGTATTTGTTTACATCCTAATATGTCACGTTATTCATGTGTGATTGTGCCTAACGACATCCTTGCAAATTGTAAAATTGGATTTCATTGAAACCGCTTCTATCCTCTTGTTCTATAATACAAGGAGGCAGAGAGTATGGCGCCACCGCGATAACTAACCTTCTATTTCAGAGACTAAAACCAAATTCAAGATACCAAGAGACGCTTATCTATTTATATTACTTCCAACTTATGCGACACTTATGGTCTTACCTTTCTCTCTTCCTAAGGGTCGATGTCAAATATGATCAAACAGTAGTGCCTCCAGCTGCAGTCGCTCAGCGCAGGTTCGAATCACTGTACAAGTCGAAGGCTATAAGATGACTAGGCGCCAGTCCCTCGTATATCTACTGTCTACCAACCTGATATTTAAACTCGGGACAAGGTTCAATGTTAAAACTCCCAGAGGAAATAATTGGTAAAACCAAACACACACACTTACAAAATTAATACAAATACATCTGTTACATACAAATAGTAGTGGTTCACATTGTAGTAATAATAATAATACCAATAGTAATGATAAACAAAAAGCTTAACACATTAGACCGAGAACAGTAAATATTTAATAATTAATACATAGCCAATGCATTTAAATTGAAAATTAAAATTAACAGTATTACAGACATTTGCAGAGTAAATGAAATACAAAGCAAGAAGCCCAAAAAGAAAAAGAATAGTTGAGTTGAATCGAGAGACATATCTATTTGTTAGTGACATTTTTGATTAAAAGGTAAGTGAAAAGGATCAGGGCATAGTTGGTTGGCGTTCCTAGCCATTTGAGTGAGAGGTGCCTTACCAAAAATATTTGACCTAGCTCGAGCCACCACAAAAGTATCACTCGAACGCGTACCGTATCTGGGAATCAAAAAATCCACAGCGGAGGGCAAATTGGGGACATCAATTCTGTTACTAACCAGCCCAACCAGAAAATTGGCACTTGCGATTTCTCTACCTTCCAAGAGGGAAGGAACATCATGTTCCAATAGTAGACTCCCCCTCTAGGAAGATACGTGCCGCGAGCCTTTTACGAAAGGTACTTCAAAAATATCTTCTGTACTCTCTCAATTAGTAGGTTTTGGTAAACGAAATAAGGATACCAGATTATGGAGGCATACTCTAGTCTGGGTCGCACCAGTGAGTAAAACAGTGTCTTCAATGTATCCGGATTTTTGAACTCGCGGCACGACCCGACAACGAAGCTGAGTGCACGTGAAGCGGAGTTTCATATCGAATATATATGGTCAGAAAATTGCAAACGTTGATCAAAGAACACTCCCAGATCTCTCGTGCTTGCTTGGGAATAGGAGTTTGAATTAATATGTAGGAGAATATCAATGACCCGTTTCTTGTGGTATACTTAACTACCACACATTTATTAACGCTGACATTTATTTTGTTCCGCTTACACCAGTTGTTAATAAGACGTAGATCGCTCTGTAGGGCTTCACAATCGTAGACTGACGAGATCCTTGAAATATCTTTAAGTCATCAGCATAAGCTAGGAGAATAGACAGTAGATCGTTAATGTAAACGTTGAAGAGTGGACCCAGGTTTGATCACTGTGGGACACCTGAAGAAGCTGTGACAGTGTTAGAATGAAATCCAGTACAGTAAACATAATTAGAACGATTGTCCAGGTAAGAGGCAATCAGATTAATGACAGGTGAAGTAAAACCCAGGGAACCCAGCTTTGAAAGACGTATTGTGTGATCAATAAAAAGAAAGAAAGACATAATTATAAAAAGTTATTAATATTACAGGAAAAGTAAAATGTTTTGAAGATTAGTGTCAAATAATTGCACCAAAAATAACATTACAAAATACAAAATGTAGAACATTTATACCACCAAAAAACAATTTATCAATAACATTGAAAAAGACTGAATGAATATTACCACACAGCTTTATAACAGAACGAAATTTCAAAACTATACAGAGGCTGTAGATGGCAAACACAGAACATTAAAGAAACCTGACAGGACAAGGTCAGAGTTTTATAATTACTATTAAAACTTGATTTCGACGAATCTGTTGGGCATAGTTAACGCTGATTATTATTTTATTGCTATACATATGCTCTCAGATGATACAAATAATAATTGTATTTGAAATTTAAATAATAATCAACTAAGTGCTCAAAATTCAAAAAAGTTACCAGCAACTAAACCACAAAAAAACAATTAATTAGTTAATATTTACATTCTTGAAAAACTTTTAACCACGTATAATAACGAAAATGGGTAAATCGCGAAGATAAAGTATCTATTTCTAAGTTACATGACTATTACCTGAAAGCTGAATATCTTTTCCTTGGTAGACTGACCTATGTAAACGTGTGAACAGGGCTCTGTTGGAGACAACCAAAAGAAGTTATTATGCTAATAAGACACTGAAAACAAATAACCCAAACCGAGTAGCGTGGTTGGTTATTTCAACATTATAAAACAAATAAACAAATATAACAAATGTAATATTACAAGGTAAGAAGTCTTGGGAGTTTATCAAAAATCCGCAACGAATTGCAAATAGTTTTAATGAATTCTTTGTTCAGCAACCAAACGATTTAATGGCGAATATTTCATCTGGGGTAGGTAGCAAGAATAAGTTGCTCAGGGATAAAATGTTCTTCGAACTTGGCTTTCAAAATATCGGTTATTAACCGCAACTTGAACATTTGATTCTCGGCACCTAACGCGGTATTATCTGCAAAATTCATGAATCGGCTGATTTGTAAGAATCGATCTCATCTCATTACTTCAGAAACTAAAATGTTTTTTTTTGCGAGATGAATTTTCCAAGTAGCTACTTTTTGAAGGCAGATTATTGTAACCACTCAATAGTATAATTGTAAGAAAAACTTTCATTTCTGAAATCGACTCTGATGGGTCAGGGCAGTTCCGACCGAAAAGAATAGCTTTAGCCGTTCAGCGGTACCATATGGGATTGGGATCGTTCACGTTTCAAAAAAGGCAACAACAAAACATATTTTTGACAGGCAAAATATAAAATAAAGAACCTTTTCTTTTAGGAAAAGTAAAATGTTCTTGGAATGCACAGACTATAAAGGGTATTTACATTAGAATACTTACGCTAATTGAAAGTCCATGATTTCTTCTACAATGATATCTATTAAAATTATAACTGCTAACAAACTAGTACAACACCTTACACCAACTCTAAACAACGCAAATTGTGTTCAGGTGCTCGTAAACCAATATCTGGCACATGCACATTTCCATTAAACACAACAGTCGTGCCATGGTAGGTCAAAAAGTGATTACCTGAATGGTGGGAGCATGCGGTACCGGTAGGCGCTAACGGGTTAAGAGCAAAACCTCTTAACCCGTTAGCGCCTTTTTTAGAAAAATGGAAAATGAATGAAATATATTACTGAAATGCTAGTATTACAATTTAGAAGAATAGAAAAAAAAAATTAATTAAATATGTTGCTGACATGATAGTATTCATGACAGTAAGCTATGGCAAACATGTAATTACTAAAGAACACTGAAAATTTACAATATCAACCAACAAAAGTTAGTAATGTATTCCATACTGTGTAAATGCCATATTTCCAACCACTCATATTAGTAAACACATTAAATTATTTGTAGTCAATAATTAATTTTTAATTACACATTCCACGTTGTCATTTTTTATGTTT
Source organism: Amphimallon solstitiale (assembly GCA_963170755.1). NCBI lineage: Eukaryota > Metazoa > Arthropoda > Insecta > Coleoptera > Scarabaeidae > Amphimallon > Amphimallon solstitiale. Next base: position 206,536,611 of record OY720675.1, read on the forward strand.
CATCACTCGTGGGTCATATACCTCACTGTCTACTATGTGGTGAAATTGATTATTGTCCTCAATAAATTGTGGATCCTCTGGCAGAACCTACAAATGACAGCCTGTATTCCTATATCTGTTATTAGTTTACTACAAACATATTATTTCTATTTATACACAATTGTGTCAAAACTAAAAAATTCAATAAAATAGTTTAATAAACTTAAATTATACAGAATAACGCTAATTGACATTATTCTGACTTTAATACGAATACATGAAAATAGTTCAGGAATATGAAGAATACATTATAACGTAGTACATGGCGATACTCGACAAATATTACTTCATTTCCAGGGAACTATGCGTATTTTAAAGAGCGAAATAAACAGGAACGTCAGCTATGAATAATTGGAACTACCGCTTCGTCAATATAAACTATCTAGTTAGTTTATTGCTTCTTTTTGGATACAGCAGTAGAAAAACAACATCTGAAAAATGTTTTTAGGCAAATAATATTGATTTTCAAAATGAATTCTTATTTACATTCGATTAGTATTTTCTTCATACGGTCATTTTCTACAGTGGTTTATCAGTTTTGTGGACAGTAATAAAAACATATAATTATAACTTAGCGGTTTAGTTGTGGATTACAACGATATTTTAGTTTTAGTACTTAATTACTGACCGGATGTATATGTATTTACAATGAAAAAAAAGAGGTGTGGCCACCAACCGACTTTCTTATACGTATGAGCCTTTCAAACTATACAATTTTAAGAATCTTTTTATACACAAATTAACCAAAATCCTATTCTAAGTACTTCCATTCTCTTAATAAATCGCTATAGAATGCATACTTTGCAAGATATTCGAAAAAAAGAGCTACTCCCTATGAGTAAAAGTGTTACTTCCGGTCCGAATTTTGAAATTTCATATATACAAAAAATATTGCAAATCTAGCTCTAAATACTTTTGTACACTTAATAAGTATACACCGTGTCTAAAGTTAAATGTTCACCATTGCTAACTATGTTATTATTGAAGCTACGAAGTCGGTTAAATTAGCAAACTAATGGACTTTTTTTGCTGATTAAGTTAGTCAAAACAAAGAAATAATTGAAGAGCTAGTTCCTGAGATATTCAAAAAAGCAACAATTTTTTAAATGGAACATCCTGTATATTTAAACATTTTTTGAAAGAGAGTTAAATTCTAAACAAAAAGTAAGTAATACACTATCGTCCTAAATTTAAAGATAAGCGAATAAAAAGCACTTAAACTCTTCGATTATAATTACTTTAATATGTAAGTAGGCGATGGAAAGTAATTAACCAGTTACAAATTTTAGTTCATTAAATCATATGAAACATTGAATAACAAAATGGTAAGCAACAAAAAGTGATAAATTCATTAAAAAAAAATATGTTTGAAGGTATGGCTTTGTTGATCAATACACTTCTGAGCTCTTCTGAGAACACTTCTTGCCACTTTTAGGATAGTTCTAGCGGGAATATTATTTATTATGTCTCTAATTTTGTTTTCCAACTCCACCACATTTCTATATTCTCGTTTATAAATTTCGTCTTTGATGTAACCCCACAGATAAAAATCTAAAGGTGTTAAATCAGTTAGATTTGTCTGACCACAAAATAAGTTTAAAACGATCTGGATGTTCATTGATGAAATTAATTAGCCAGTAGCAAAAAATTAATGCAGTTTATGTTTCCTTAAAAGAACACTCGTACTGCCGCTTCTTCGTTGATTATAAGTCCTTTCCTTTTTCTAAATTTCCATCTTCGTTGTTCCTTAGTTTTCTGTACAATTTTAAAAAGATTTGTCTATCTGTTATTTCACGCTCCAGAAATTTGTTACAATAATATGCCAATGCTTCCACGGTATATATTCTGCAAAACAGATCAGCTTCAAGCATAGTGCATTTTTCTAGATGTGCGAAACGCATTTTAGTAGAACTAACAACCAGTAATAGACTGTTAACAATAGGTAGCCGTAAGCAATAATAATCAAAGAGTTTAAGTGCTTTTTATTCGCTTATCTTTAAATTTAGTACGATAGTGTATTACTTACTTTTTGTTTAGAATTTAACTCTCTTTCAAAAAATGTCGAAATATACAGGATGTTCCATTTAAAAATTTGTTGCTTTTGTGAATATCTCAGAAACTGGCTCTTCAATTGTTTCTCTGTTTTGACTAACTTAATCAGCAAAAAAGTCCTACTAGTTTGCTAATTTAACCGACTTCGTAGCTTCAATAATAACAAAGTTAGCAATGGTGAACACTTAACTTTAGACACAGTGTATATTTTATGAAATATATAGCTGGCATAGAGAGTATTGTATGTACAACATAGCTAATTCTTGTATAAATGTGTAGATATAGAAATGAGACACGTACCAAGATTATACAAGTAAAAGAAAAGAGAAAAGTAATGTTATATTATATATTTTTGGAATGCAGTGTTGTAAACACTTAAAATCTTAAGCTAGTAAACATTTTTTTGTCATTCCCCCAATACGTATAAAAATCATATCTCTAAGCTAATTTTTAGGAAAATTTATTATAAAGTCATGCTTATCAACTCAGCAACAACTTATTAAATGGCATCCATTCAATTATTAATGTTGCAACAAATATCACGGCTCACTATTCAAATAAAAAACATGAAGTTGGCAAAATTATATCAAAAAACGACAATAGCTCTGTAATAGTCACTTTTTAAGTATTAACGTTTTACATGTTTTTGATGTGAAATTACATAAGCCATTAAAAAATGAACTGGTATACAGGCTGTTCCATTTGAAGAAAATAACTTTTATCAAGTTTTCTGCACATGCAATTAGTAACTGAAAGAAAAATAAAATATATTTTATTAAGACCTCTTATTATGAAAAATACTACAAAAAATTGTGTCTTTCTAATACGTTGTTTCCGAGAAATATAATTCTATACAAACATCGAATTTTTCAGAAAAATGGAAATAAGTCGAAAACTTTAGACTTTAGGTCTATCCTATCTTATTACCTTTTGACTAAAAATTATACGAAGAATACAAAAATATAATAATATATTAAAAAACAATAACTGTGGTCACCCACAAAGTAATAGAACACTCTGTATAATACAAAATATTTTTAGAATGTGCTCCTAATGAGCAGCTATCACAAGAAAAAAACCGCTTGGAAATATCTTTACTCGTGAAGGCACAATCAGCCTTACTAGCGGTCGCCCTGTATATATGAATTACTTTGTGACTGTTTGAAATGAAATAAATTATTATTATTATTATATAACATTAATATTATACAATAAAATAATTCTGTATTCTGAGGTATACCATAATGGAATAACAGAAAAACCACATGTCTCCTCAATATTACGTTTAAGTAGGAAGTCAACGATTTAAGTCTTATTTACTAGAACTTTAATTTACGGTTCGTGCTACTATTGCTCCCCAGTGCGAGCATTCAAAATAATATATTTATATCGCATATTACTTTGTTAGTGTTGTACTATGAGAACAATACAAACTGACGCTAACTTATTAGATGCTACTATTTATGTAGTTACATATATTTATAGTTATATGCACACCACAAATTTTGAGAAATTCGCTTTGATGAATTCAGAAAATGTACAATTACATGGACCGTGCTCTTCTGGCCATTCTCACAAACGGTTACACGTGAGTTTAGTAATTTTCACGTTTCCAACTTTCCGCTAATTGCATTTAATGCACAACTTAGTTTCGTATGTTCATATGTTGAATCTGTAAAACTAGTTATATTCGAAAATTGTACGAAAACCTACACGTCAGCATATCAGAGAAAAGAGGCATAAACAACAAAAAGACAAAATAGTATTAATTTCTGAAACTACAACTTGTTGAAAATGTAAAACATCAATAAATAAAGTAGTGTTTCTATTACGGCATTACAGTTTCCGATAAAGACATCTTCAAATAGGTTGGGTGCAGATATAGGAAATATAACAAAAACTTTACCAATATATGCAATAGAATTAGAAAGTACTATAAAATATGTATTATTCTATTTAAATAAGGAGGTTGATAACTACTTCCGCTATAACCAAAAGTGCAAAACATGAAACTACTAATTTCTAATGAATGATTTCAATCAATAACTCTGGGTATTGTGCGAATTACAATCAACCTTGATTACTTTAAGCATATGACACTCTATAATTTAAAATATATCGGAAATATTAAAGAAAATATAAATATATCTACGTACCTGTCGCAAAATTCAAAAATTTTAGACTTATTCATATTTCGTTGTGCTAGAATGTCTTTATTATGAGTGATGACACGAGATAGGAAATCAATAGAAACAAAATCGGCCCTTATGTGGGTAAGTACCCTGCGGTCAAATGATAAAATTATACATTATAATTTACGTATTGAATGCATATGCCGTGCCTTCAATTAATTTTTCTTTAAGAGTAGCTTATGATTTCAATATTAATTTGAGAACACTGTGGAACAGTAATGGTTTTCGATAATCAAATACACAAGTTTTAATAAATTGATTTAACTTAAGGCAGTTGCCAAACTGAAAAACATTACTGTTCCAGAGTGTTTCCAAATTAATATTAAAATCATAGGTTACAGTAAAAGAAAAAATAATTGAGGGCATGGTATGTATTTAAAAAGTTATAAGTAAAGATAAGAATGTAAATGTAAAATACATTGTGGCACAAGAGGGCATTACGTGGGTACAATTTGTGTCAACCGATCAGAACTAATCTCATCAGTGTCACCACTCTGATTATTAAAGGCACTCTACTTTGTGCGCACTGTATATATTTTTACTACCAGGGAATTACCGCCAAATATTGTCACTAGCATAGATGGCGTTGCAGACATATCAAAAACTATTGTCATTTGAAATGTCATTTACTGGTGTTAATAAATGTAAAGTATCGTTTCTTTGTCTCTTCGCATATACGAAATATTAGTTTATTTCCCTTGACGTATTCGTAATATAACAAAAATGGATAAAATTGAAGCAAGAGCTGTGATAAAATATCTTTTTAAAACAGGGTTGTCACCACAAGAAATTTATACAAATATGACCGAGGGATTGTGTAAGCCTGCGCCTTCATATCAAGTAATTAAAAATTGGTCAGGTGATTTTGAACTGGGGAGGAAGACCTCTAAACATGCGCCAGGCGCTGGTCCTTTTAAACTGTGGTTACCGAAGACATTACTAGTTTGGTTCATAATGTGGTACTAAACGATAGAAAAATTACCCGTAGATTTATAGCGGAGACATGTGGCATTTCAATTGAAAGTGTTGAAAAGATATTGCACGATGAATTAGGTTTCCAAAAAGTGTATGCACGTGGAGTACCAAAAATATTAACGGTATCAAAAGCGCATCTGCAAAATTAGTGCTGAGTAGATAAAACTTGGATTCATCACTTTGACCCAAAGTCAAAAAGAAATAGTATGGAATAGCGGCATAAGCACTGCGGGAAAAATCAACCGCAGAGTTCTTTGAATTTTTTGGGATTTTGAATGGGCTGTTTTTGTCAATTTTTTACCACGTAGGCGTACTGTAGCAGGTGAATATTGGAGCAACCCTAATTCCAAAAGTTCGGGAGGTCATCAAAGAGAAACGGAGAGGAAAATTGAAACAAGGAGTGCTGTTTCATCAAGACAACGCTCCGGTCCAAAACAAGCAATGTTTCATTGGCTGCCATTCACAATGCTGCGAGTTCAAAACTTTTGCTTCTAGTGACTACCATCAATTCCCAAAATTAAAAGAACATCTTGGGGAAGCCATTTTCTTCAGACAGTGAAAAAGACGGCACTAAATGAGGGAATAATGGGAACAAAATAGCAAATCTTGTCACCTTAAAATCGATACACAAAATGTATTAACCTTTCTGAGGTTTATGTACTTTCGTTCTTCTCAATGACAAAAAAGTAAAACATCTCAGAAGTATATTTTATTTAAAATAAATATACATTAAAATAAATTACGACGAGAAATCTGCGTCCAGGGAGGATTGCACACCCACCCAGATCATCGTCGTCATTTCTATCCGTTTCACTTTTATTGACAGTACCTAAAGGCCATTACTTCTGTAATGTAATCCAAATTTTATCCACGTTGTCACAAACAGATGCCCACTCTTCAACTTATCACTGTGGTAATATTTTCTCTAACCAACGCTTCCACAGTATATAATTTAAATGTTGTATTCCTTTTGTGTGGTATTAAATGATGCCATTTTCTCTCACCTTGTATTTCGACTTCTTTGATAATACTCCTTTATGAATTAATAGTAATGCCTGTTGCTTCACACACTCAATCCTTGAAATTAGTCAAACGTATCTTTGGAGTCTTATTAATAGCTTTTTTTTCATACATTTCAACACGTTAGCCACTATTTCTATGCGATCACTATAATTTACCAATAAATAATTTTTTTATATAACTCGGTTTAACAACGTCCGTCGTCTTCCGATTTCCAATCTCCACTCGTTTCTATTCGCCCACAACCCGTCATCCAGACCTCTAAACCTCATTTCGCTGTCTATTCCTTCTCTCCAGCTCCTCCGTGGTCTTCCTCGTTTCCTTCGCCCATTTGGATTCCACTGTATTACTTGTTTAGGTAGTCTTTCGTTCTCCATTCTCTCCACATGCCCGTACCATACCAGTTGTTTTGTTCTTATCTCGTCCACTATTGTGCGTTCACCCACTGTCATAATTTCTCTTATTCATTGATTTGTAACTCGTTCTCTTCTTGATCTGAAAAATAAATCATTACTAATGTAAAAGAACTATTATCTTTTAACTTAACGAAAAAAATCGAAAAAACTGTTTTCTAATGTCTTAAACCCAACAATTGCTTAAAATATGGGATAACATGCAAAACTCAAAACCACATGTCCAAAACTTAAAGAAAACCTACTCTGCAAACGCACTCAACCAACCCTGAATTAGTTGTGAATGTAATACACCAAATATGTTTGTGTTGGGATATAATGGACTTCGCCGACCGAAATGCGTTCTTTGCACATGACATCCAGGTCTTTCTCTGATTGTGTTTACTATAGATATATACTTGTTCTTAGACCACCTCCTAAATTAGTGCAACTTGGTATCTTTGTCTAGTTTGTTTCAAGATATAGTGCGACGTCATAAATAAAACCATTAAGGATCTATTGTGCTATTCCCTTTATAATCCGGCGATGGCAAACACACATTTTAAGAACCTGGAAACTATATGTGCCGGCTTAAAGGTATTAGGAATATAATGGAATTAATATTAATTTATACTTACATATCGATTACTTTTCTTGCGTACCACCTACCGTGTTCAAGCAATCTGTGAGAACTTACATTCGCACTATATTTTGAAACAGACTATACTTTGTACGTTGTATGTGCAAAGTTAGTAAATAGAGCTTTGTACGCATTATAATTTAATTTTAGGAAACAACTATATGTGCGCTACTGTCCTTAAAATGTAGGTATATATGTTGTTTCTACAAATGTAAACAAATTTTGTTGAAACCTTTTTTACCACCATACATATATGTATTTGATACTGTTTATCATAATGGAAAGTACCAGCACTTTGTGTATAGAATGGTATTGCAATTCGTCCTACACTAAAGTTTAGGTTGCGTGCAAATATTAATATTAGCTCTTCATGTACACAAAGTTCCATTTACATCGTATATTCACATAGAAAAATTACTACTATCGCCCATAAAGTCACTGATGAGTCATAGAGAGCGAAATCCATATGAATGTGGGATACAGCCGGCATTACAGTTTTTAATCAATTCTCTGCCACCGGATATGCCGAATGTTGTACTTGCTGCTACTGCAATTGTTAAATATATGTTTGGATTAAAATGCATCAATGGTAGTTGCCAGCAGGTTTTTTTAAATTAAATTATCGTGCCTTCAAAATTTCATCCACGTACACAAATCTTCTATGGAACCTAAAAACAATAAAATATACGGAGTTACGCAAAGTTAGCAGGTAGAAAGGGTAAGAATACAAGTTCCGAAAGACAACGCATCAATCAAACATTATTCACCCCGAACATACATAAGTATTTACATTTTTTCTTTGTGGTCTGTCTATGTCAAATGTTGTTAAATTACATACAAGGAGAGATTTCTTGAAATTGGCTTATCATATAGGTACACAAAGCTCTATTTAAATAAGATAATTTATAAAAATGAGTAATTATAATAGTTTGTGGTAGTACTCTTCTCTACTCTACTACTTGAGAAACATCGTTTAAAATAATGATTTAAACATAATGCGAGTTTACGGGGAAAAAAATATTATTATTTATTTTAAATATATTAACTGAAAATTTAGGATTAAAGTTTGTTTTAGAAAACAATTTAAAAATAATTAAAAGTATTGTTAACACATAGGGACCCTGAATAGAACATGAAAGCAAAAGCCCAATAATTACGCAACATAGGACAGAAACCCACTTTAGTCACACACCGTGTATATTGCACATTCAGGCATGAACAAATTTTAAATAAACAATATAATATGAGTATTATCGATACACCTGTATAGTCAAACTACAGGTACGTACAAATTAATAATAAAATAAAGAAAATATTTTATAAAAGAAATTCCTCTAAGCGACTTCAAGAGTTGTAACTTAATATACAACGAAATATAATACTACCCCTAGCTTCCTGCCTTCGGATAGTCCTGGCAGAAAGGGTGGCATAAATGGCGCTACCGGTAACTACATTAATGTCATCCAGTCGATTAACAAGAGATGCAGGTTTGTCAAGTTACAAACCTGTAGCTCGTCCAATTAACATTATGTAAGTTTCGGAAAATGATTTGTGCGTCACCTTCAACCTGCCTTACCTTACTCCCCTAATGCTGTTGGTAAAGATGGGGTGGAGCCTTTGCCTCTAACTCTCGGTTTTATGGGACATGGGTCACTCAGATTACTGAAGCGGATGACTTAGGCTCCAGCTGTCTATTAAAATCAGGACCACTCCAAATGTTACTTATTCCGGCAGCAGAAATATTTTTTGGGTGCACTAGGTATAGTAAGTCATTCATACACGGACTAGTCAACAATAACAAACTTATTACTAAAAGTATAACATCCAGGAATGCTAATAAGTTGCAGTGTAAATAATATTACTTCGATAAATGGGTGTATCACCCCATAAATATTACAAATTAAGCCTAAAACCTCTCCACTTGCTAAATTAAAAAAAAGCTAAGAACCGCACAAAAGAGCATACATGCGCTTAGCAATTTCAGTAAATTAAAGGTTGAACAAAACCACTGACTAAATTTCATTAACCAAAAAGGAAAACTCAAGAGCATAGATGCGCTTAGTACTTAAAATTTAGAGCTGGCAACCGCAAGAGCGCACTTTAAAGTTAAATTAGGAATAAAACATTTAAATCTTAATTAAATAACTAAATTACAAATTAAAGGCGGAACGAGATCTCGCTTACACTATAGACTAAAAGTCTTATTAAACAAAATTATTGAAAGCAATCAATTAAAATCCATAGTCTAGGGTTACCATTAACTAGCAATCACTTAAGTTTAATTTAAATACATGTCGAGAACCCTCGTTATTCAATTTGAAATATTAAATGGCATCGGTCACAAAAAAAAAAAAACCTTGAAGCCACCCAAACGTTAATTTTCATTTAAAAAAATAATTAATTTTACATTTATCAGTGCAACTTATGCCATAGAAATTATTTAAAACAAAATAAATAAATAAAGTCCCAATTAAAAATAATTATCTCTATACATATCTTGACAAATAACGATCCACACCGGTTTCCTCCGGACACCCTCAATAGAAGTATATTGAATCCGGATCCAAGTGATGGAAATTAACAAACAATGGCATTAATCGACTCAAATATCCTAATAGGTATAATTTTCATGTGCGTAGAGGAAAATGTCTAGCGGGATGGCGGTGATGGAACTTCCGGATTTTAAAATGTGGTCGTGCCTCAAAGCAAACGACAAAACGGCATAAAATAAAAGCTACAAGAAAGGGAAAACATGACACAGGCATTAATCACTAGAAAGAAATTACGAAAAGTTAGAAATCTATCCATGTATATTAACTTCAACCGACATACATCCTGCATAAAGCAGCTCAAAAAACTACGTAAATACCCAAAACATAATGTATCGTCTGACTTGCACGGAAATTAGACAAATCCAGTTCATTAAATTACACTAACTTGTTGATCGATAACGGAAAATGAATCACCGACACGAGGTTGCGGATGAAGAAGGCCGCTCAGTGTGGAGCGACATCTACTCCGCCCGAAAGGAATCGTTACGTAAAATTTATTTAAAGGATAAATTAATAAAAGCAGAACAAAGAAACAAATAAATAGAAAATAACCGCGGAAAATTATACATTGACGTAAGAAATAAAACAACGTTATCCGGAAAAAGATTCTTAATGCACCTTAATAGCATAAACATTCGCACAACGAGATGGCGCCAGCATGACTAACCTGAGATAATTTACATAAGGAAACCATTAATTACTCCCAATAACAGACAAAAATAATTCGAAAGGAAATGTCAAGCATAAGAAAATGAAAAAGGAAATTCTACATACCGCAAAGCATATTAATCGTAATTCCAAAAGTAAATGAAAGATTAACCCTAGGCGTGACCTAGATTGCACGCAATTATATAATTATACAGCGTCACTCGCAGGAAAGGTGCCAAAATAATAAAACGCTAAAATAATGTACAGGAAAACAAAAGATGTAACCATAATTTCTCAAAAACTCAATTCTCAATATGTTGTAACAATTACCAGAGGGGCACAACTAAACAGAATATGTATGATCAGACTAAAACTGCGTCTTTTCAATTTCTACAAAATACGAGTTCTGGGTCGTAAACTAACAGCAAGTAGTATTTAAAAACAAGCTAAAAATTATATTAACACTTAATTCGTGTTGCAAAAGGTATATCTGGAACTGGATGGTGTCGAATCAGCAGTTTCAGGTATAAATTATCTGCCAATTTTACTTGCTCAAAATGATCAAATAAATGTAGTTCTAAATAAATTGTGTCTCTAACATCGTATTAGGAAATAATATGCCTCAAGCTACCAATAAATATATGGAATGTTTCTCAGCTAATTCTAGATAGAGGGGAGCTTCTAAGCTTGCATTAGATCGCTTAAAATAATAAGAAAGTAGGAAAATATATCCAAAAGGAAGTTATATAACTAAAAAAAACAAAAAGCGCGTATGAAAACCTCATTTAAAATTCAAAATAAATATCATTGAACGAATCTACTAGCTCTTCGATTAAGAATTATAAAATTTCCATCATAGAAGTACAGAAACGCACATTCACTTCTGACGGTGGTTAACGTCAGAAGCGATACAGCAGTATATCTATTATAATCTTAAACACTTACCACTAAAATTTAAAGCACAGAAATTTACGGCGCTTTGGCATTTGCACATTAAAAGTACATTTATTAAAAATTAGAATGACATTGTGGAAAATTACGAAATATATATACGAATTCTCTAGAATTTTTAGGAATGAAAATTCAATTGAATATACCCCAAAAACGAAATTTTTAATTACTCTGTGTAATGAATGGAAAATAATAACTACCCAAGCCGCTCATAGGTAAAGATAAGTAAACACACAAGAAAATGGGTGTGCTTAAAACCACACAGCAGAAGTGTAGACTTCATCAAGGCGAGGTTAATAATACGAAATACAACTTTTCCTTTTCGTTCTATATTACATTTAAATAATCGTCCGCGAAGTTACCAATTCGCGAACGCAACACAGTTCGCGAAATACAATTTCGTGGCCGTTGCTATGGCAGCGGCCGTTAAAGTAAATACACATTTTGACACATGTTTAATCACACATTCTACGACTTATTTTGACAACTATCAAATATTTGCAGTTTATTATATTCGTCTCATTTCCATGGTAATGCATGTAAAGCAAGTAAACCACTTTAATTTAGCACCTTTAGAACTAAATTAAATTAAATTGTGTCTCAATTTAAATTAAATCGATTGAAAAATTTAATGGTTGCCCAAAAAATTGTGTATACCTTGTCCGCGACAAACTTTAACGTACTCGAGTTGTCTTGCCTCGGCCGCAAGTATTATTAAGGAGGTTTTCAGACGCATGTATATATATATAAATAGACGATATGAACACTGGCTTTCGACTCCCGCCCTTGGTCTAATGGTTAAGTGCTGGCCTCTCACCCAGACGGCTCCGGTTCACATCTGCTCTGGAACATGAATTTATTTATTCATTTAAATTTCAATTCAATTGAAATTAAATACCTCTATATGATGATATATTTATTTATCTTGTTCCCTTAGCCGACTTTACCCGAAGAGCGTTACATATCCGAGCGTTGCAGGTGAGTCTTGTTCACTGCCTACAATCAGCGCAACGCGCCTAAAGAAGTTTACACTTCAAAACGAGATACCTTTTGAATAATCCAAAATTAAGGCCCAAATTGAACAATACTCGCAATTAAAGTATTGCAAAATACTAGCAAATGATTAAAAAATATTCTAATCTTAATGGATGCCATATTTACAGTAGAAAACTTATATTAAGCATAAAGTAAATACGCGAAAGAGATGATCCAGATACCAAGCAAACGCGAATGTAATGCAACTAAAGGTTTATGAAAAATATACATATGTACAGGGGTAAAATTTGAGACCGTAACACTATAAACAGTAAAAAAGGGGAAGTTAGAGGTGTCTAAATACAAATTATGAAGCACTTAAAAAACTTGTCCATGACAACATTACCCTCCTCTACAATTACTATATAAATATTTTCATTTTTAAAACAACTTCAGTTGGATATAGACAGAGATATTTTAAAATTAGATTATCATGCACACAATTTTGAATTAGTTATATTAGCGTATAGTATGTTATATGACATATCGTATCTGTTTTACCAAAATCAGTTGATAATAAATTGTTTTGATAATCCCATTGAAGGAAATGTGCACGTACAATTCGTGCAGTGCTTTTTATTCTACTACCTAATTCGACAGGCATAATGACTCTCATATAATTACTCATATTCTCCATTATACACAATTCATCCGGTTACTACACATCGTCCGTTTTACTTCGCTTTGATTGCTTGTAGTTCCACTTGTAGTCACAAAGCAGTTTTGCACGTCTACCACGCAAACGAGATTTTATCTCTTGTCTAATTTTAATTCAATTACAGGCTACCTCGACGAGAATAGTGGGCGGTATATGGTGGTTTTTCACCCTAATCATAATATCGTCGTACACTGCGAATCTGGCTGCCTTTCTTACTGTCGAGCGGATGATCACACCGATCGAAAACGCCCACGATTTGTCCGAGCAAACAGAAATAGCCTATGGGACGTTGGAAGGAGGAAGCACGATGACTTTCTTTAGGGTAAATATGTGCGAGAACACAAACATAAACAACAGTGAAAGTAATCATTAAAACTCTCAATTTATAATTGGTCGTTTTTGAAGAACAAGTAAATAAATAAAAGAAGTGAAACAAAATGAAATGTTAATTTACTTAATTGTCTCCGAAAGGCCATTATTTCAAATCAATTATAAACAATTTATGAAGGAAATTCTGATTTCTGGGAAAGTTAATCTTGTTATACAGGTTGCCCATTTTCATCCTCCCTATATGGGTAATTTTCTTATACATAGAGGATCGGTTAAATTAACAGAGTTGCTCAGAAATTTGAGAAGTATTTGATAGAATATTCAGATTTGTTATTCATTGTCATCTTTACAACACAAAAGCACAAAAAACTAAATACGTATTTCGACAACTATGTTGCCATCTTCACACAAATTGTAATTAATGTGAGAAAAACTAAAGTTTCCTAGATCATTTACTGTATCGGGTCAATTTTACGAAATTTGGAAAAAATATGTAGGTCTTCGCCCATCTCATGCTAAATGCTCATTACTATTTTTAAATTATCAGAATGGCAAATGTACTACTCAAAGAGTAGGCATTAATAAATTAGCTTTAATGGGAAAGCAAATTTCTACCTATTTAATATTAAGAAATCCCGAATTGTACACAGGACATTTCTTACGAAGATCATCTGCAACCATTTGCGTTAGCGGAGGAGGTGACATTACAACAGTAAAACTGTTAGAGGGATGGAAATCAACCACAGTTGCCCAAGGTTACATAGACGACAACATCACTAACAAAATAAAAAGAGGAAATCGGATTTTAAATGAAATTAACAAAAATGAACATTACCCCATTTACAATAACAAACCTTGTACTAGCTCTAGTGCCACTCTAAGTCCCATAACTTTCAACCAGACTCAGATGACTGAGGAAGAAATTCACGGCATGAATTTTAACAACTGAAATGTAACGATTAATAGTTATTATAAAAATTATTTTTTTTTGTATTAAAAACACTATTAATAAATAATTTTGTTCCTTTATCTCTTTTCTTTTGTGTTTTTGAACAAACATAATATATAGTTGTAAATATGCGGTATAGTTGAATCGCTCTCGCAACCGACATGAGTCACTAAATTAAAATGGCGTCAAATGTTGTAAAATTTTACCTGTCAAGTAATATAACCTACAAAAGCCATTTCAGGACTGTCATAAATATGTAAAAATATTCATACACCTTTTGACGTTTATTATAATTGTCATCTAAACATTTTAAATTTGGCAACAATGCTTGCCTCCTAAACATTATAGCCATATGTTATATAAAATATAGGTGTAGAAAAAATAATATTTAATAGCTTTATTTATAATATTTAAATTGTAACTAGCTTTCATGTAATAGTATTTTACTATGGGATGGTATACAGGGTGTACCACTTAAAACTCCCAGGTCAAATATCTCTGAAACGGATAGAGATATTTGAATTTTGTAAAAAGTAGTTATTAAAGAATGTGATCGACTCTAGTTTGCTCTCACAATTGTGTTTTATTATGTGATGATATAGATGGCGCTGCGATGAAAAGAATTTTTTTGATCGCCACAATCTTCATTTGTTTTTTCTTTGAAAGAGTATTAAAATTAATGTACATTTTATTATTTGTGTTAGTTTCCAAAATTTAACGGTTTCATAGATATTCCTGTTTAAAGAAAGTAAGAGTAACTTTAATTTTTGTCTTTATTTTGTTTAAATATTTAAATGTATCAAATATAAGTAACAAAGATGTTCGAAATTGTTGCCTTCTTGATTGCTACATAACGTATATCGCCTTATTAGTTCTCTTCCGCAAACATTTAACAATGTATTTCTAATAAGTTTTTGAACACTTTCATAAATTTTATTATAAAGGTCCCTCATATCTGTTATGGGTTTCTTGTAAACTTCAGCTTTCATGTAACCCCACAAGAAAAAATCAGGGCTAGATCCGGCGAACGAGCCGGCTACCTAAGAACGCCATTAGTACCAATCCAACGACGTGGGGACGTTTGATTAAAATAGTCAGTAACTGTGTTGGCATTATGAGCAGGTGCCCCGTCTTGATGTAACCACATATTATTTTGCAGCTCTATAGGTACATCTTCCAAAAGTAGTGATAACTAATTTTGCAGGAAATGTGCACACCAGTGAATGTTTCATGATAAGTGGGGGCCTATGATATATCCGTTAAAAATTCCACACCAAACGTTAACGCTAAAAACTGTTTGATTTCTTGTTTGCCTTATCCACCTAAAATTTTCTTCTGACCAATATCGAGCATTATGCTTAATTAAAGTACCATTGTTGTGAAAACTAAATTCGTCACTCTACATGATCTGATTCATAAAGTTGTTGGTTTCTTTAACATTACAGAAAATCCTGCTAGAAAATCGAGTCTGCGTTGATTATCTCCTATTCTTAAATGGTGCGCTAAATAAACTTTGTACGGAAAGAATTTTTTTCTTTTAGAATCCCACGGCAACAGGTTACAGATAGATCATGCTGTTCTTTTAATTGCCGTAATCATATATGTGGATTATTATTAACTGTTTGTTGTACCGCTGTAATTTCATCATCTCGCACTCTTTTCTGCCTTAATGGTTTTTGTTTTTTCAAGCTACGGTAATTTCTGAGATTTGCACACACACTTATAAATGTTTTGTGATCTGGAAAAGGCCTGTTTGGAAAGCGTAGAGCATTGCTTCAGATGCATTTCTACGGAATTCTCCATAAATTAAAACCATATTCAGTTTGTCTTCATTTGTGTATAAAACCATATTTTTAATACAATCTCAACGCAAAGTGAGTAAATGTTTGAATGAAGCTAATTGTAAAGACAATTAATAATCAAGCAAATGTCACTAATGTGTGCTAATGTCAAAATATTTCCTAAATAATCAAAGCAAGCATACATATATACAGCACAGACATGAATGCTTTTCTGCCTACATACCTATGGGTGCTTATGAAGTGGAATTTATAAAAAGGAGCTAACTATAAAATTTAAATTGTGAAGTAACTATACTAGCAAGAATTATGAATATGTTTACTGCTATTTTCCCCCTACAAATTAAATATTTAAACAAAATAAAGACAAAACTTTAAAATTACTCTTAGTTTCTTTAAACACGAATATCTATGAAACCGTTAAATTTTGGAAACTAACACAATTAGTAAAATGTACATTAATTTTAATACTCTTTCAAATAAAAAACAAATGAAGATTGTGGCGATCAAAAAAATTCTTTTCATCGCAGCGCCATCTATATCTTCAGATAATAAAACACAATTGTGAGAGCAAACTAGAGTCGATCACATTCTTTAGTAACTACTTTTTACAAAATTCAAATATCTTTATCCGTTTCCGAGATATTTGACCTGGGAGTTTTAAGTGGTATATATATCCTGAAATATTAATTTATTAGTTTAATTTTATTATTTTGATATTATGGGCCGATAGAAATTTGTAATGGTATTGAATCGTCGGCTTTAGTTGGTACTTTGGCCATTTCGGTTGCCAAAACGACTCGACTGTACACATAAAATCGCATTTTTTTTCAAGTTTGCATTGTCAAAACAGCATTTGTAGAAAGAAATATTGTTCTCTATCTTTCGTATTTTTTGAACAACATTTAAGTTGTGGATAAAGTATAGTATTTCACTAGAGTATAGTGGCTATTACCCACTCAGATGTTACAACACTCGCCTGACGGCTCGTGTTACAATTTCATCTTCGTGGGTAATAGCCATCATTATACCTTTCTCGAATAATATACTATTATTGCCAACCGTCAATAAAGCGATGCGTTACCCCAGCGTTTTACGGAGGTAATATCTGTCAACACACACATGACTGTATAACATTAAATATAAATCGTTTGTCACTGTCATAGAATATCATAAGTCATTATATCTTTATTTTTTAAATTACAAATTTTTATGGTTGACGATAAAATTTTGTATGCACCACGTCAGTAAAGTACCTTTATCGAAATCGTCTGTTATTCGCCTCGCTCGCTGCGCTCGCTTGGCTCATAAATCAGACTTGTTCGATAAAGTATCACTTTACTGACTTGGTATATAAATAACTATTATTGACGACTAAACAATAAAGTACGTATTATATTAATCACTATTGGCTAATAATAACACTCATAATACCCGGAGGGAATAATGAAATGCGACGAGAGAGTAATGGGCCATAACGTTACCATTATTCCCTGCACTCCGCCAATAAGAACATAATGTTCCTAACGTTGTCGTAGTAATGATAGAAAAATCCGGCCATTTTACTAACTGTCTAACCGTCAAACTTCATATTGATATAGTAATCTGACATTTTCGTTTAATTATTTTGATTTTTTAAGTAATTTTCAGTTAGTCGTCGATAAAGTAGTGTATACTAACTCGCAATAATGACTATTATTCCCTCGAGTTGAGTTACTCCCTCGCCGCTTACGCGGCTCGGTTCGTAAATTCAGCTCTCGGAAATAATAACTGTCAGTATTGACTCGTTGTATAAACTACTATTATGTACCAAGTCAGTAAAGTGATCCTTTATCGAACGAGTCTGGTTTATGAGCCAAGCGAGCAAAGCGAGCGAGGCGAATAAAAGCCTAGTTCGATAAAGTACTTTACCTGCCGCTAATATCTGTCAGTGTAGCCATGACCGATGACTTTAAACATAAATCGTTTATCACTGTCATAAACTGTCATAAGTTATTATATCTTTATTTCTTAAATTAACAATTTTCACGGTTGGCGATAAAATGTTGTATGCACCACGTCAGTAAAGTACCTTTACCGAACTCGTCTGTTACTCGCCGCGCTCGCTTGGCTAGTAAATCAGACTCGTTCGATAAAGTGTCACTTTACTGACTTTGTACATAAATAACTATTATCGCCAACCGTCAGTAAAGTGATGCGTTACCATAGCGTTTTACGGAGGTAAACAAACACTTTATCGTACTGTACAATAAAGTACTTTACCTGCCGCTAATATCTATCAGTGTAGCCACGACTGATGACTTTAAACATAAATCGTTTGTCACTGTCATAAACTATCAAAAGTTATTATATCTTTATTTCTTAAATTAACAATTTTCACGGTTGGCGATAAAATTTTGTATGCATCATGTCAGTGAAGTACCTTTACCGAAGTATCACTTTACTGACTTGGTACATATATAACTATTATCGCCAACCGTCAGTAAAGTGATGCGTTACCATAGCGTCTTACGGAGGTAAACAAACACTTTATCGTACTGTACAATAAAGTACTTTACCTGCCGCTAATATCTGTCAGTGTAGCCATGTGATGACTTTAAACATAAATCGTTTGTCACTGTCATAAACTGTCAAAAGTTATTATATCTTTATTTCTTAAATTAACAATTTTCACGGTTGGCGATAAAATTTTGTATGCACCACGTCAGTAAAGTACCTTTACCGAACTCGTCTGTTACTCGCCGCGCTCGCTTCACTCGCTTGGCTCGTAAATCAGATTCGTTCGATAAAGTATCACTTTACTGAATTGGTACATAAATAACTATTATTGTTCAGTACGATAGTGTTTGTTTACCTCCGTAAAATGCTATGGTAACGCATCGCTTTATTGACGTTTGGCGATAAAAGGTAGTACCTATTTGCTAAACGTATTTTCAGTTATTTTAATCCAAATTCGAATTTATGCATATACTACGATTTGAAACAGCATTTTAACGGATATTTTTGATATTTTCAAAAATAATTGCAGTTTTAAATTATTTTCTTTTTATTCTCCCTCTAAGTACTATGCGGCAAGTGTAAAGAAAAAATATAAGGCTTCTTCTGATTAGAACTTTTCTTTGCGATAAAGTACTCTGTGAAATCGACAATAAAAACATTTCCCATTTGCCTCATACTTACGTGGACATGTATATTTGATATAATAATGTTAGGCTTTAATTTTGTATTATTTAAAATCTATGGAATGCTTGCAAAAATATGTGTTTTACTTTTTTCGTAGAATAGTTTTTTACGATGTTTCTTAAATTATGCATTCGATACAAACATATTTAGGGCTTGATTTGCAAAATATTTGTAGGAATAAAATTATGCATTCCATACAGATTTAATAAAGTATAAAAGTATTCAAAACTGACTTTAGAACAACTTTTGTGTCAAAATTCGGAAAGCATATACGTATAAGAAAGTCGGTGAAGCCCACACCTCATTTTTATTTTTGAAGATTCATTTTAATTTATTCTCTATAATAAAATGTAACTCACTCCATATTTTAAACAATTTAATAACGTCAAGATTACTAGGACTTCCACAATTACAATACAGCATATTGCAGGCTTTTTTCTTATTTAAGACTTATAAAAGAAACAAAATAGCTGAAATAACTAAAATCACGTCTATTTACGACCACAGTCAATTGAATAAGCAAGTTATTATGCTCAATAAGTATACTTGCATAGAAGAACGTTTGCAACATGACTTCATTTCAAATTGGCGGTAGTTTGGATAACTCTATATATGATAAAATAGCATTAACAATTCGTAATTTAAGTTTATTTCATGTCCAAATTTGCAAAATTATTGCTAAAACTTTTTAAACTGCGCTTATGGGATTGTAATGCCAAATATGATAATTACATTTGTTAAATTTAACCAGCGCCAGAAACTGCAAAGCGTAGAATTCCCTAAAATATACTTGCCCGATCAGGAAATCAATTACATACACCCGTTACTATACTCATAATTCATATAACAAATATGACAAAATGTCAAAATCCAATGTCAAAATGGTCAAAGTATCAATGTATTATGAAAATTATAAATAAATAATTTTGATAATAAACTTAAATGTGTATCAAGAAGAAGATTGTATAGTCAACCTAAAAGAAAACCTTCAATTTCTCGCACATCATATAAATTATTTTGAAACTGCATCTACGTTCCTGAGCTGAAGTTGTAATGGCGAACGTGCAGGATGACCATGATGTATCCATGACCACTTCCGGCCGCGAAAAGTTTCTCATTATCCTGGCTGTAATTCATATTTTATTTTTTGTAGCTTTATCCGCGGCAATAGCTGTGCTCTTATTGAACAAAAAGCAATGCACGGAACATTATTGAATATCTATGTATCTACTATGAAAAATATCCTTTTTAAATGAGTCTGTTTGATGTTATGATGTTCAAATATAATACAGTGTTCGCTTTTATTGTGATTCTATAATTTTAACTTACTTTGTAACGATATTTTATGTACCCTTAATATATGCTGCTTAACAAACACTTTTCCAAATATATAGTTTTCCAATAAGTAATGGAAGCAAGACATCCTTGTCATATTGTTCCATAATCTTTTATTGACAATGATGGAGCAAAATATTTGTTTAATTCCACATTATGATGTCATCTCGATTGTCCTCAGTAAGCAGAAGCAGCTTACATTTCTTTTGAGACCAAAGTAAAACACATACAATAACTAATAATAATAATTTTGTCTTTATATCTTGTTCCAATATATCCATTTCATATTCTACACATAACTCAGATATTTGCATTTCTTTTATAACGACTCGCTACCGCTTTATATTTGTAAAATTCACTTTTGAAAAATATATCCTAACATAAATTATCTATTAAAACATATAAGCTGTTAGATAGGGAATCACAGCAGACAGATAATAGTGAAAGCTATATATAAAATAAATAATTTTTATTAGGCGGCCAGCTTTGTTTGTAGAAATCACTTATTCTAGTCAACTATATATATTGAATCCAAAACTTAACAATATATATTATGTATATAAAGTACTTAATCATTTTCTTGGCGTAGCGGCAATGTAATGACAATTGATAATAAAATGACAATTTGACAGCAAGCCGTCATATAAAAAGTTTCATGTGTAAATGAATTGTGTAAATTAAACATGGAAAGTGTTAAATTTGTATTAATAGTCACAGACGTATATGTTTCTACCTTATTTCGTTTCTTCAGGGTGACACGACTAAAATGGTGTGTGTTAATTCTTTATCTTTGACACATAATCAGTATTATTTGCGTGATAATGTTAAATGTTCATCTTAGGTAAACCAAGACCTTCTAATTGACCCACATGAATGGTATACGACAGCTCTACTTTTAATTTTTACATTACTTTTTAAATTGTACAATGCTTTTACCCTTCTCTCTTGTATTAAATGTATATGAGATGGGCTGCGTATAAATAAATATTGGATAGACAATACATGCCATTTTTAATTATTATTTTACACAAACCACGATAAAAGCATCTAGTATTATTGTTTATATTCAAATATTCACTCAGTAAACAATCTAGTATTTCTTATATCTTTGAGTTTAATATCATTTCTTGCAGGATTCAAAAATCGGTATTTACCAAAAGATGTGGCGTTTTATGGAGAGTAAACGACCAGCAGTGTTTGTATCGACTTACGACGAGGGCGTTCGACGGGTGTTAGAAGGAGACTACGCTTTCCTAATGGAATCGACGATGTTAGACTATGCGGTACAACGTGATTGCAACCTAACACAGATCGGCGGACTATTAGATTCGAAGGGTTACGGCATTGCAACACCCAAAGGTAGTCCGTGGCGAGATAAAATTTCTCTCGCCATTCTCGAGCTACAGGAAAAAGGAGTGATTCAGATACTTTACGACAAGTGGTGGAAGAACACGGGCGATGTTTGTAATCGAGATGATAAAAGTAAGGAATCCAAGGCGAACGCTCTCGGTGTGGAAAACATCGGTAAGTAAATTATCCGAAACTCGGGCCGTCGAAAATGCAGACGAGGCGGGAACTTGCGAGATTGAATTTTACACACTGTTTAGTATCAAATTACACTCAAAATCAATCTTCGATTGAATCAATGTTCGATGATGTTTTATTTTGGAGGGGAAGTAAATTTCACGCTCCAAGAAAAATTACGTGTAACAAATTCAATCTCAATCTAAATGAAATACAATAAATCAAAATGTATACAACGTATTTTGTACACAAAAAAAAGAGTTTACGCTGTGGGAAAAGATTTCTTCTTTATAAATGTTTTTACTTGCATTATAATTTTCAGAAATAATAGAAAATTTACAAACTGCCTGATTTATACCCTTAAATTGAGAAAACATGGGTTTCTTTAGTGAATTCTTATAATTTTCAACTTCATCAGAATTACTCTAAACTGTCAAAGTGATTATTAATTCCTTATGTGTTTGTCGGTACTTACCTTTAATAAATCCGTAAGCTCATGTTGCAACAGCAGTTTTACTTAGTGAATTCTATTTTATCATGTGTGAAATTACCTACTACGCAGGCTTTGATGAATTTAGTGTTGAATATGCTGGCATTCATGTTACATTTATTAAATTTTACGAATGTGAAGAAAATGAGAAAGCAATATCATGACGATGATGCAATAACTTTGTTGGATATGGGATGAATAGAATTGAAACCAAAGTTTCTTTAACAGTAGAAATTATTTAAGCAAAAGTGTGTTACAAATAATGTACATGGAACATAACAACCCTGAATGCATTCACACTTTAGAGTCTGAAGATAATACGTTTAGATTAGAAAACAATCAACTTGAGCCTGTATTATCTCAAGATTGTCATTATTTGTCAGAGGAAAATTAAAAGTTTGGAATTAATACGAATATGTGGTTGTGGTATTCTAGTAGACAAAATTATTGTACTCATTGTTTCACCGCAGGATAGATATCCTACACATTTTATAAATTTAATAAAAGATTGGTTTGATACCCATTTTTCCAAAAGGTCGGGTGTTTTGAACTACTTAAGCAACATCGTACAACCTTAATAAACTTTTACGATTAGCGATATGTAGTCCAAAAAGTGTATAAAAGTAATAACTTTGGCAAAAATTGGAAATCTTAAAAGAAAGAATATTGACTGTAATCAGCTCAATGGAAATTTGAACGTTAAGAAACGTCTAGAGCAAAAATTAGATACAGAGAGTAAAACTGGATAGAAGTGCCTGGGAATTATACTGCATACATTTTTTCATATTAAAAATAATAAAAATTGTTGTGTAATAGTGTAACATCCAGTTAATAGTGGTTTTAATTAAGGAAACCCATAAAACAATAAAATCACTGATAAATATGTCAAAATCAGATATGACCCTAGACTATTATAAAAAGTGCGTGAGCACAATGTATATACAAGGCGAAGCGTTTTTATATAACAAATAAAAACAAGAAAAAACCCTTAACGCCTTTATTTCTTCTTCATTCTATGAAGGCTAGATCTTAATCTATTCTTCAACATAATTTCCAAGCGGGACTCCATTCTAGAAACTCCGTTTCTTATTCAATTGTAACGTGAACAAGCCAAGCCAAGTTTCATCATCAGTTTCAACTTGTCTTAAAAGCGCACCGCAATTCGTTCGACCTAGTGCCTCTCGAGAAAAATTAAAGCACTGGCTAAACGAATGTTGTTGTACAATCCAAATCAATATTTACAAATCTGCGTAAGTACAACTCCGGATACTATCACAATTTCAATGAAAATTGATGTTATATGATTTCTTCATTACTATGAGTTTGGATAAGTTTCAAATAAACTCCTAGTATTGATGAAGACGTATATCAACTGTTCTAGGGATTATAACATTTTCTACATACATTCTCTAATCTACCGACGAATTTCAGCCGTTTTTCATGTCTCTTTCATTTAAGAAGCGAATAGCATCCTCTACTTTACAATCACTGGAATGCTTATATAATGGGGTTTGTGGCTATCCTAAAAATGAAGATACTAAGCGCGCATGCGCAAAATGGCAATCGCACATCTTCGATATCCATATTTCTATACGTTTATAACGTATTTCAATGTTTTTCTTCTGTTCTTAGATGTTAGAGTGAAATTGCTTTCGAAAGAAACCAAGCTGAGCGAGCGAATCGCGCAACATGTATACTGACCACCTCAAAAACATTCGTCAGATAGCAGCGGCTTCGTTAGCACCAACATTTGGATTTAAAATTTTCTACCCGAAAAGACGATATTTTGTTCTATATGTATAGTATGCAGCAGAAATAGCAAAATATTAACATTTATTATATTTATTTACTATGAAATTTAATATCATAAACACATTTAACAATATTTAATTTATTATATTTTCTTCAATTTCTTAAATCGGTTTATTAAATAAGAAACAAGTATTTTAGATGCAGATTTATTTATATTGTCGATACAAACATATGTAATTTATGTGCACCATACAGTTTTTGCTTAATGAGTTTCTAATCCGTTGTAGATATTTACTGACATAATTTCATTTATAACAATATTATAGAATAGAATAGAATAGAATTTATTTCATCAACGAATGTGTACATGTACATTTTGTGATAAGACAAATTCATGAAAGAAAAGAAAAAGAAAATAAAAATGGAAGTAAAGATGGAAATATATTCGGTATCTATCGTTGACTCCTGAAACTGAAGTATTCGTCCATGCTGTAGAACGAATTGTTTGTGAAGTACCTTTCACACTTTGTAATGAAAGGATTATAGTTATCTTCGTTCCGTATTTTTTGCGGAAGACAATTGAACGCCTTAGCACACATGTAACCAGCCCCACTTTGGCATACCGTCAACCGTTCAAATTCTGGTCGGAATAGACCCACAGCACCGCCCGAGTCGGGTAATGATGAATGTCTTTATTTTTTAATAAAGCCGATCTAAATGAAAACACTACCACATTGTATGTATACAACGCGTACACAGTTATTATGTGATGTTTAACAAATAGCTGTCTGCAGTGTGATCGACTTCACCACTTGACCCCCAAAAAATTAAACCGTATAATAGTATTGATTGGAATAGTCCCTAAAACATTTTGTAGCTTATCTGCAAAGACACAGTAACATATAAACTATCGAGCTAAGTTTGGCGCACACAGAGTCGATGTGGGTATCCGATGAAAGTTTTTGTTTTATATATATAAACCGAGGAATTTTGCACTTTCCACTTCTTGAATAGTTTTGGCATTGAGTCTAACAAGAACGCAAATGTTTTATTGTCAATGCACAATAAAAATTACTTTGCTACAATAAAATTAATCTTCGTCGGTTGAATAACTAATATACACTAGAAAAATTCACAATAATATTGTAACGTTTTCGGGTTCGCAATAAACAACTCGTACTTAAAATTATATATCAATATAAAATATAAAACTAACGTATCACACTTAAACTACTACGATTTAAATTAACACTTGTATTTATTTCTATTACTAATATGTCCGTATATTTATATCACTTAAGGAACTTTTATTTCTTTCTTATATTTATTTCTACGCGCGTCGACTACCTAAGGAACTTCTTAATCCCGAATTATTCATCCATCGGTGACCTAGCCACCTTATATACACATACGAAACATCTGGAAGCATTCGCGTACACTCCATCTTCCTATCGATGTTTGTAGAACATTCCACAGACATTCTGTCTCGACGCAGTACATATTTATTGCCTTACGATGTTTACCAGTCGCGTCGAGATGATTTACAACCTCTTTTTATTGTCGCTCGGATGCCTACTGGTTTTGTTACAATATAAATAAAGAAGAAATGAAATAATTAGAAGCGAACAGCAGGGTGAGGTTCATACTAGGTCTGTTTTTACACCTAAAAAGAACAATAGATATTATAGCAGTAACTATAGCATGTCTAGGTAACATTCTGCAACAGTGTCATATAAATATATACAAGGTGGTTCACCGGGAAATGAATCGATCGATTGTGGAAAAACTATAGCTAGGAATGATCTGAAATTTTTACACTGTACTAAAGTCGATGGGAGCCATTCGCCTAAAATATTTTCAAGATGGCGACACGTCGGGCTATACCGGAAGTAGGCACCAACTTCCTAATTTTAAATAGAATACCCCATATATTGTCAGGTTTTTAGATTCTACGTCAAATTCTAAATATATTTTATATAAAATGTCATATATCTAAGTGTAACCCTTTTTGACTTATTGAAATTCTTATGTTAAATTTGACGTTTGCAGGCAGAAAATCAATAGCACTTTTTCCATATAAAGATGAATTTATTATTGAATTTGAAGTAAATTCTCTCAAACAGATGGTCTAATTAAATACTATTTGTATAAAATCGTTACAATTATTAATACAGCGTGTGCGAATTATACGCCTGAAAACGAATTTGGAAAAATTACCAAAAGACAATTTTTTTAAATGGGAAGCGGTAACTTTTATAATTTTATCTTATTCTGCATTAAAAATAGGATCACTTTGTATAAATATATCTATTATAAAAATTGGTGGTTTTTGAAATATTGACAAGTTAGTGTTTTTATATTCTACAATACATACTGTTTGCATTAGTTCTTTTTTCATTAGTTAGCCATCACAGTGTTTACAAAATTATAAATTGTCATTCGTTGAAGAAAAGTTATGCCGGGGCGCTTAAATTATACAAACGATGATTATTTAAATGTATTTATTATTTATGGGGAATGTAATAAAGTTATGTCAAGAACATGTGATACATTTGCAACTCGATATCCGCAAAAACGGAAACCATCTACCAATACCGTTAAACGTATTATAGAAAACTTCAGAAACTTTGGATCCGTGAGTGCAAAGATTCAAGGAAATAAACCAGTTATTAATAACGATAATAATGTAATGCAAATGTATCACATGTTCTTGATATAATTTTATTACATTCCCCATAAATAATAAATAAATTTAAAAAATCACCGTTTGTACAATTTAAGCGCCCCGGCATGACTTATTGAAATTATGATAAGGTAAATGACTTTTCATCAACGAATGACAATTTATAATTTTGTAAACACTGTCATGGCTAACTAATGAAAAAAAAACTAATGCAAGCAGTATGTATTGTAGAAGATAAAAACACTAACTTGCCAATATTTCGAAAACTACCAATTTTTATAATAGACATATTCTTACAAAGTTATCCTTATTTTTAATGCAGAATAAGATAGAATTATAAAAGTTGCCGCTTCCCATTTAAAGAAATTGTCTTTTGGCAATTTTTCGAAATTCGTTTTCAGGCATATAATTCGCACACTCAGTATTAATAATTGTAACAATTTTATACAAATACTATTTAATTAGACCATCTATTTGAGAGAATTTACTTCAAATTCAATAATAAATTCATCTTTATATGGAGAAAGTGCTATTGATGTTCTGTCTGCAAACGTCAAATTAACATAAGAAATTCAATAAGTCAAAAAGGGTTACACTTAGATATATGACATTATACATGAAATATATTTAGAATTTCACGTAGAATCTAAAAACCTGTCAATATACAGTATATTCTATTTAAAATTAGGAAGTTGGTGCCTACTTCCGGTGTAGCCCGGAGTGCCGCCATCTTGAAAACATTTTAGGCGAATGGCCCCCATCGACTTTAGTACCTATAGTGTCAAAATTTCAGATCATTCCTAGCTACAGTTTTTCCGTAATCGATCGATTCAATTCCCGGTGAACCACCCTGTATACATATGAATGCATCCACATACACGCATACATAACAATAATACACACACATACACAATAATATACGCACATACACATAGCCATAAGAGGAAATAAGAGTAAATAGCAATAACTAGCCATTTTGAATCAGGTCACGCTTCAACCTCATCTTGAAACAGTCGACTGATAAAGTTTTATACTGATCAGGTATGTCATTGTAACTGGAATAACTGTCGTAAGAAAAAGATCTTTTGAAGAGGGAAGTATGGCTCAGCGGTGGCGAAATGAGATTTCGATAACGAGTTGTGATGTTGTGTACATCACAACGATATCTGATCTTATCGTGCAAGTATGAAGGGGTTTTGCAAGTTAATATTTTGTGATATAAAGATAGACTCTTCAACTTGCGTCTCTGTCTCATGTTCAGCCAGCCACACTCGGTTAATTTATAAGTTACATGATCATACTTCCGTATGCCGAAAATATATCGAATATATATTGCAGCATTGTATAATGCATAGCAATAAGTGAAGTTTGACAACACGAGAGACTCACAAAGAGTTGATTTGACAGCGGTACCCAAAGCGTTGCGGTGTGGATATAGTGATTTTAAAATCACTATCGAAATGTATAATTCTTCACAATATTCGTCCATTACATGACAATAATGCACGATTTCCTCCTTTTTCCATTGCATTTACTTTGCGAATAATATGGCATATAGTTACTCCAGAAATTTTAGTTGCCCCCCGCAATTGTGTATATATACGAATAACAAATAAAATAAATAAGGGAGATTAATGCATTTATATTCAAAAGAAGTATTATAGTAAATCTTCGTCTTAATTGTCTGATGAAAGTTATTCATATTAAAATACAATATTGAATTTAAAGAAACATGAATTTGCAACAGGTAGACGTTTCGTACTTACAAACGTGCGCGCTCGCAGCTCCCTTTAGTAAACTACTAGCGCGATAGACGTTGGCGCAGAATATTATCGCGCTGATTGTCAATCTGCTGTTGATACTGTTGCCATCTTTATATTCGGTTTAGTGAGTCTGTGCTTATCTTCACAACCATGCCTCCAAAACGAAAGTTAGTAGTAAGTCAGGTTGGGCAGGTAGCAAAAAGAAACGTGATTAAAATGGAAACAAAAATAAAAATAATTGAAAGTGCAAAGAAAGGCCAGACACCGTCATCCACTGGAAAAGCGTTAGGGTTTAGTCGGTAGGCTATCGGAACAATTATAAAAGACAAACTTCGAATAATGGAAAATGTTAAAGGAACTGCCCCGATGAAAGCATAAATGAGTATTAGTAGCAGTGTAGTGGATTAATTATATAAATGGACAAATTACTAGTGATTTGGTTACAAGATCAAAATCATAAAAGTACAAGGGTAGGCAGCCAGTGCTGATGTAGCTGCAGCAAATGAATTTACTATAAAGTTGCGAAAAATTATTGAGGATGAAGGGTATTTATCTTTAACGTAGATGAAACTGGGTTGTTCTGGAAGCAGATGCCTGAACGGGCCTATATCTCGAAAGAAGAAAAAAATGAACCCGGTCATAAAGGATAAACTAACCTTATTACTTGGAGGTAACGCATCGTGAGATTTTAAACTCAAACCTCTGTTTGTTTATCGCTGTGAAAATCCCAGAGCTCTTCATCACATTACTAAAGCAGCCCCTCCCGTCATTTGGAAATCAAATTTAATGGTTTGAGTTACATTCGCGTTATTTGAATACTGGTTCTGGAATTATTTTATTCCTACTGTGGAACGTTATTGTTTCGAAAATAAAAATCCCCTTAATATTTTACTGGTGCTGGACAATGCTTCTGGTCATCCATTTTCTCAAGCTGTCAGGGCTACCGAAGATAATATGATGACTTTGAAATACTTATGAAAGAATTATAAACATCTATGATGCAATAAAAAACATTGTTGATTGTTGGGAGCAAGTAAAGCAATCATGGAACAAACTGTGCCCCCACTTTTGTGGTGATTTTCCTGGCGTCACAAAAGGAGGCATCGGCAAAGTCAGAGAAGCTGTGGTGGATAGTGATGTTACAAATGTAACTATCCGTTACTAAAGTATTCGTTACTTGATAAGATCCGAAGTAACGAAAACTGGTTTCAAATAACATTTGTTATTTTTCAAACAGTTACTCTCATAGTATATAACTTTAGAATACATTCTTGTCTGAAATATTTTAGTAAAAAATATAATTTAGAATAAATAATTTTGTAAAAAAATATTTGAATTTAACCAATTATTAGTATTACTTGTGTTTGCGTAGGTCGATTTCATTATAAAAATTTTGTTAAACTTATTGTATTGATGCAATATAAAATAATTTTTGTGCCATGTTGTATATTAAAATTAGTATATAAGTGAACATTTTGTTTGTACCATACATTAACTATACATATTCCCGCACCGCACATTTGAACGAGTACTCGGTAACGGTAACGAATAAAAAGTAACGGATATTGAATTTGAAAGTAACGGATAGTTACAAGTACTGAAGAGTAAGGCCATTCGTCCACCGAGGAAACCTAAACGAGGCAACCAATCCCTTACAACCAAGCAACCAGTAACGTCGGCGACCAGCACATTAAAAACTGTACATGTTTGTCCACCGCTGCGACTACGGCCTATTGTGAAAGGCAACCTATCGCGCACGATTATACTTACTGGTCGCCAAGACTTTAGTTGCTTACGACCATTCTACCGATAGAGCGATTCTTTATTTTTAAAGTTCAATTTCTTATGCTAGTCTGTAGTTTTTAATGCAATATCATGCCGTGATCGCTATCAAAAGCAAAAGAAAGTGCAAACATAAGATTTGTGGAGATTGAAAGATAAAAAAATTCTCTGTACTCATTCCGTAAGTTTGTTTAAACGTAACCGGATCTTTGAACTCACTTGTAACACTTTTTCCGCCTCTTTTTGTTTGCGCCCTTAAGTATAGGTACCCAGTAATGACATGCTCAGCGGACGACAAAATCCTTCAAACTGGTTTCCTCGGTGGACGAAGAACTAAGCAACCTGTCACCCGCTACTGGTTGCCTACAACTGTTCGCCACATATTGATTTTGTCGGTGGACGAACGGCCTAACCGAATCCAGCATTACTATTAAAGATAGAGGAGCAGCTGATAGAAACACAAGAATACGAAGAATCGGAAGATCGAGAGCCCAAAAAGTTTACGACAAAAGAGTTAGCTGAAGCCTTTCATCTTATTGAAGCAGGATTAGGTAAGTTTTAAAAGCAAGATTCTAACATGAGCGGTTTATAAAAATTTACCGTTCAGTAAGTGAAAACTTCAGCTGCTACAAGGTGATTTAGGATGAAAAAAAGAAAAAGCCGTGCAAACAACGTTGGATTCCTTTTTCAAGGAATCAAGTTCAACAGAATCATATCCTGATTCTCGAGGGCCATTTTTATCATCTTTATTTTAATGTATAATCTGCCTAAACTTTTTGTTATGGATTTTAATGAATTTATTTTTCTGATATTATGTACTTATGTATTCTGTTTATTTGTAATAAAAAGAACAATGTTACATTACATATTAGTATTACCGCGCAAAGATATGTACTGTGATAATACAATATGAATCATTAAAATATTACATATTATAATTATTGTTATTATTACCGTATATGGGCTGTGCCTCAACAAAGATCGGAGTTACATACAAATCCGAGTTACGAACGTTCTCAGGAAAGCACCCCGCTCTTAACTCGGGGACTACCTGTACTTACATAGATAAAATGTTATATCCCAAATAGTTTTGAAAAAAAAAATTCTAATGAAGCACACTAATAAATGCTACGTATAACACTTAAAGCACACGATCAGCACAGTACAATCGTTAGATGCTATCGCACACGATCAACACAGTAAGTACAGGCGTTAGATTCTATCTGACGAATTTTACGGTCAATTGTTTTCGGACTGACTGTACATGCTCGAAGTATGTCTATTTCTCTCGTTTAAAACCCACTTTTCTTTCTATGTTCGACAATCGTTTCTGCACTGGTGTCCTCCGAAAGCCATTTTACTCTGGTGTTCCGTTGTGTTAATTTTTTTCTTTTTTCAGTACTATTACAATGACGACGAAAACAAATGTATAAAAAATTGTGGCGCTAGTGGTTTATTATTATTGGAGCATTTGCGTAGGTGTATTATTTACACAGTGTTGAGTTTTGTAGTTTACATATTAATTATTCTGTTGTTTTACGTACTATGTAAATATCATAGATGTACGGCATCACCACTTTCTAAACCCTAATAATGATAAGAGCCGGTGTAATATCTGGATTGATATAGTATATTGGAGAATTGCAATTGTCTCCACGGGCGATTTTTGATATCAAGCGTGTATGTGATATACATTTGGCGAGCTAATATAAAACTGAACGAAATGCATGACTATACGAAATTTAAAAAAATAAAAGCCACTTTGTTTTACTCTAGTTATACTTTAACTGATTTATTTCTTTACACGCCATTACCCGCGGCTTCATCCGCAATCTGATGTATTATAAAACTGTAATTGTGTGTTTGTTATATCTCGAGACAAAATATGGAGCAGATTTTCAGTCTAATTATGCTTTCAATCGCAAAGAGTTTTATCAAAATCGGTCCAGTGGAATACAACGTGTTATGTCCATTTTTGATATATTCAACATTTAACGCTGTCAATTCAAAACATTTATGAGTGGACATAACACGTTGTTATTGCACGACTGACGATATACTCTCCGTCAATTCTTACGTTTCCCGACAAGTGTCATCGCGAACTGAAATTGATTGATGGTTTTGACAGTTCATAAACACGTAATTGAATTTTCGCGCGGCTGCAACGTTAATCAAACGTCAGACGGATCTTCCACTTTTCTCTTCTGGTGTTTCCTGTAACATTTAAGTGAACTTAACGTGAATGTTAAGTTGTCATTGTGATCTGTGCCGACCGACCTCCATACTTAATATGGATATTTCGCGTAGACTATAGTTTTTGTGTTATTTAGCTTTACTCGAGTATGACACGTAAAAGTATATAGGGATAAATATTTAAGACTGCAGCGCCATGGTGCCGAAAAAGTGAACTACAGGTAATTACAAGTATTAATTCTTGCATTGCTATAACGATCTTTTACGTGTGTTAATCACGTGTTTACCTGCTTTGCATCTGTATTCAATACGATATATCTCATTTATATACATCCACAAAATTATAAAAGTTAGTTATAAACCTAGACATATAAAAAGTTCATTTGCTTTATTGATTTGTTGTGTATATATCTTCTTCGATAAAACAACAATCTGATAAAATAGTTGCTAACAAATTTGTAATAGCACTAGCATTCCATTGATGTTTACCACCTAGTGTGTTAAAAAGTTTTGTACGTAGATTTACACGCTCTATGTGAAGTCCAGCAGCAGCTATTTTGGCATCATATGCTACATCTTCGGCCGAATGTTCTTTTTACTTTTTCAGAAATGAAGGTCTGATTGATTTGATGTTATGTCTCCTACAAATGTTATCAATTAAAAATTATTTACCTACCATAATGGCATCTTTCCGTCTTTCTTATTTTGAAACCAAATGGCTTTGTTCGAAAATCATTCGCTTACGAACGAACGTTATTAGACCTCCAACAGATCAGCAGTCATAAACTTTCAGCTTGACCAGATTTATAATGAAAATAAAACCTAATTCTACAGCATAAACACTTAGGTCTGTGGATATAAATTTCGGTACAATCCAGGACTGCTCCCACATTTTGAAAATCGTAAAAACATTTCGATAAATTTTGTCTGCATTTATGAAAGCATGGCTACTCTAAGCTAATGCAAGAATTGGCAGAAAAAATTGTATCTATGTTTCACGTAAAAGTCGAAGTGAACACAATTTCATATATTTTCTAATCGGTTTTCCGATTTTGAGTTTTGATATCCATGCTTTTTGTCTATCTATATCTTCTTTGTTATTCAACTTATTTTCTAAATAAACTTTTTCTTCGCCAACAATAGGAAATCTATGAAACCGAACTCTGGATTCCTCTTTGACCATGACTTGCATCTGAGTACACACCAATATGACATTATTACTCGTGACTATAAAATCAGGTAAAAACATCTATATCTGAACATTAATTTTGAAAACTTGGTAATTAAAACAATTCTTTGAACGTGCAAGTATATAACTATCAGCTTAATGTCATCACCTCAGTACTATAATAACCCCCCAGATGGCGTATTGCCTAGCAAGAATTTTCTGTATGTGAAAATGGTAGTTTTCTTGTTATATTTCAAGATAAAATTTGGAGCCCATTTTAAGTCTAATTATGATCTTTCAAAGAAAAAAAGTTTTATCAAAACCGGCCCAGTAGTTTTTTAGTGATGCCAAACAAATAAACAAGCAATTGCAGTTTTATAATATGTAGTAGTATTACAATTTATTTTGGTAATTTTTGCTTTAGTAGTGAATGTTCGGTTTGCTAAAATTAATTTAGCAATATAGCACAAAAATTACCCACGTACATTGTAATAAAATGTTCGTTCCACACAACAGATGACGACAATAACACAATCCAATCTCATTACAGTTTACATTTCCATCCATAATGTATTGGTAATCTGTGGATTACAATTATAACAAAGGTTAAAAAGTAATTATGACAAATGTAAAAAAAAGTCTATATTATTATCAGGGTAGCCCTAAAATATCTTTTCTAAGTTATATTACTTTACAAATAAAATTTTGCAATATATCAAATTTGACGCCATTTTAATTTATTGGCGCATGTAGATTGCTAAAATAATTCTACTAAACTAAAGTAGTGCAAGATAAAAAACGAATCTCAACCATGCATGTCTTTAATTGTAAACTAATTGCATTGCCCGACCGTGAGAAATCCTAAAAATTTAGAGGAGAAATAAAGAATCAAAAAATATAACAAGAATGGTATTGCAACGTCAACATGCTTTGTTTACATTGAATTACTTGCTTTTGCACTTCCAGAATGTATAAAAAGTACCAAATTCAATATCTTATTCTCTTGAATCTCCATAACAAACAGATAATTATATCAAGAATTATGTAAATGATAATTTCGAGCAGTTAGTACGACCCCTTTCACACACATACGGGAAGAAATTAATTTAAAACATTTGAGGTCATAGTTGTGACACTTTAACGCTCCATTATAATCTAAATCTGAATAGGTCAAGCGTAATATCATTGTTGTTGCTACTTATACTGTAATAAACGCAAGAGGAATTAGGGCAAAATTGGTAGGCGACCCTGCGTTCGCATTTCAGACCGGAATATTTGACGAACAACTGTTAACCCTTTTGTAACAACCGCTTTATTAGTCTGAAACCTAAATTTGTACTACACACTCGAAGTTCTTCTCAGACGGTTTGCAGCATAATAGACGTACACTACTGCTAACGGTAGTTCAAACACTGGGGTGAAAAAAAATTACTCCGCCTTTAGAAACAGGTAATCCTTCTCGATATTAAATGCTTTATATTCTTAGGATTGATTGTGGTATACACATATTAACGAACCTTGAAGCTACAACTTCCATTACTATTTTTAGAAGCAAAATATTTTGGTAAAAGTTTAATGCGTAAATTTTTGTTTTTATTTTTGTTCTATGACGTCATATACTCAGACGATAATATCATTACTTTTTTAAAAGAAATCCCATATTTCATTCTTCATAAATTAATAGATTTTTTAACGAAAATGAATAGTGTAAACACATGGATGTTAAAATTAACATCAAGCAGTAAATAAATAAATACTGTGACTTACATATAACATTTATAGGTAAAACGTATATGCATATATGCATGCGTTTAAGATACACACATACATTAAGTGCCATTGCCGACAATCGAACGCACAGACACCGGTGTTTCGACCTTTGAGGTCTCGTCAGTGGGCGTGGAGACTGTCGATGTCGACAATGGCTTCAAGACTTAAAAAGCTGCTTATGTCATTTTTGCGTGTTAAATGCAGTGAGAGTATCACAGCGACATCTAACACCCAAAAGATGACACAGAAAAAGCGATGGCTTCTGACGGCATGTTCTGCTATATAGAGGCCTGTATGTTAATAGTGTATCTCGCCGCATAAGGCTCTATTACACGAGATACACTATTAACATACAGGCCTCTGTATAGCAGAACATGTCGTCAGAAGCCATCGCTTTTTCTGTGTCATCTTTTGGGTGTTAGATGTCGCTGTGATACTCTCACTGCATTTAACACGCAAAAATGACATAAGCAGATTTTTAAGTCTTGAAGCCATTGTCGACAGTCTCCACGCCCACTGACGAGACCTCAAAGGTCGAAACACCGGTGTCTGTGCGTTCGATTGTCGGCAATGGCACTTAATGTAAGTGTGTATCTCAAACGCATGCATATATGCATATACGTTTTACGTATAAATGTATATATGTAAGTCACAATAGATTTTTTGTTTTTCATCAGTTCTTTTAACATAGAATAAAATAGTTTATTAAAATAAATACAAAAAAATATTTAACAATAATTTCTCACAGCATATTTTCAGAAAGTACACTATTGGCTTCTTAACAATGTACAATTTGGTATGAAAACCTCTGCACTGCATTTTTAAAGAGTTCAGCTTATAGTGCTCATATTTATTCATGCATCCGAATTTTTAATTCGTTCACATTTGGCGACGATTAATGAAAACAATCATGTTTTCCCCAGCAAATGTCTAACGGATTCCAATTCGTAGATAGGGCTGAAAACCTGATGAATTTTCTGTCAATCCATATGTTTTCAGAAATTGTATCTAACTTTTTGCGAATGTTTATGGCATAATGATGTGGACTCTATAATGTTGGAACCATGGGATTTAGTAGGGTATATTAGCGTTCTAAAGAATAAGTTCAAACCCAAAAAATCCAAAGTATCGCTTGTCATTAAATAAAGAACTATATTTCCTATAGTTTGTACCCAAACACTGGCATTTTCTCGATATTGTATATATAACAGTAATTGTAAAAATAGGAACTATAAAGTAATTAATATAAGTTTTAATTGAATCATTTGTCAAAATACAAAACTAAATCTGACAAATAAAGTTAATTTCAGCAATAATACTAGAAATACCTTAAATATTGGGTTCAATCTTCGCAACCACTACTATTATCTTCATTGTAACTTCCACCTTGCTAGTGTTCCGTGGCAAGAAATAAAGAGAAGTCCTTATAAAACGTTTTGTGTCCTTGATCATGTAAAAAATTCAATAACTTCCAAGCTATTGGATTGCTCTTTTGAATAGGTACAGAATACTAATAAGCTTGGTACGGGCACCACTCATTAGTTATCGCAGTTTTGGAGCATAATAAAGACGAACACCAAATGAAAGCGCCCCGCTTCAATTTTAAATCTTCTTACATTTTTTATTTTTTTTTACCGCATCCTTAGCAGATTTTAAGAAATATATATCTCTCGCTTTTTTAATGTGAGAATTTAACATCAACAACTTTAAATGGTGACGGCTTTTTTCTTGAATTTTGGATCAGTTTGTTCGATTCTTCTAGCGCTTCAATTTGCTCAATTTTTCGTTTTTTTTTTTTTTAATAGTGAAAGTTCTGGGTCATTTGGTAGATACAAACATCCCCTTACTGATGAAATATATTCAATTTTGTGAAATAGCTTCACACCATGCACTAGAAAGTACAAAAAGTACAAAAAATCCTAGACATGCGTCACTTATTAATATTATTAAGATTTATGCACCAATTTTGGGTATTACTGTAATGAATAAGGATGGACGTCAGTTCACTGGCACCTTCTTTGGCAATAGATTCATGATAGGTAACATCGTATCCGTGCGTACTATACAGTATGTCCACATTTCGATGCTCACCATAGGTATATCGGTTATTAGACGAGAGAGCAACGGTTAAATGGAGAAGACAGAATTCAATGCTCGCAACAAATTTCATTTCAAATTCAATCGGACTTGCAAGAATATTGAGATATTTTGAAAAGAAGAATATTTGCCGATTTTAATTTTCCTCAATAACTCGTTAACGCCTATTGTGATCACTTTCAAACACGAACATTGTTTAGACATTTTTTAAGACAAACTTTTTGGTGTTGACAGTAACCCACGATTTTCATTTGTTTCGAGGTTCTTGGCGCTATCTTTTATTTTTCATATGGCAGCCATATTGGATACTTAATTAGTTATATAGTCTTTAAAATAGCTTTTCAATAATGTACAACATGCCTAATAAATCCTCATTTATACGAGAGATATGAACATGTAAAATAAATTTCACTCTAATACGAAATTAAATTAAGGCAGGCATTATCTCGTTCGTTAGTAGCTTCAAATATCTATTACCAGTTAAATTGTAATCAAAGATGAAAGGACCTATTAAGTTATTATCTAAAATGAAAAAAACAAAGAAGATATCAATAGAGGTTCGTACCAATCAAATCACACCAGAGGTTAAAACCAAATTGAATTTCAAATCGTCTTTGATTTGTCTAATGTGGATTTTCAGTAGACCAATGATGATAGTTATACCGTGATTCATCTGTCCAAAGTATTTTAGTAGGAAATTCAGTATCATCTTCAAATTTTTGTAGATACCACCTGCTAAATTGTAATCTTCGGTGATAACCATTTTCGTTTAAACCTTGCACAATTGTTGGTTTGTATGGGTAGTATTTGTTTTTCTGCAACGTTAGATTTGGAAATTCCAGTTTCTTGAACCACTCGACGTACTGATGTTACCTTTTCTTTATTGGTAAATGAATATACATTATCGGTTCTTATTAATCTCAATGCTTAACGATAATTACTTATCCATAACTAGTACAAAAAGTTCTAAATCTCCCACATTGCACTTTTATATGTCAATAATGATAGAGCTTATCTGTTGTTTTTTCACAATAACCTTTAATTTCATGGCTAACTAATTTCGTATTAGAATGAAATTTATTTTACATGTCTATATCTGTTGGGTTTGCGTGAAGCCAATGTATTTTGATAATGGACTGTAGAGGCGACTCCACGCTAGTTTTCTCAAAATGTTAATCGAAGGACCAAAGGCTTCGTTGATTAAATAAAACTGCAGCACTGTAGCACTAACTATTTATTTTAACTACACCTTAAATTGACGCGTTTGTTTAATTAATTCGAATTGCTTGGAACGATTTATTCGTATATTAATACGAATTGTCTTGTTTTACAATCAGGAGTTGAACTACTTAAATTTTGTTTTGAACACACACTGTTTGATATAAAATCTTGAATTATACTGTTATTGTAAGTCTTGAAGCGACTGTTTGATGTTACATCTTGAGTTGTACTGCTATTGTAAGTCTTGAAGCGACTGTTTGATGTTACATCTTGAATTGTACTGCCAATTTCTTAACAGTAAGAATAACTTGAAAATATGAGTTACTCCCACCAAACGAAATGTTATTGGTAGATCACCCTATTTGTTGACGTCAATCTAAACATTTCTTTTATTAATGATAATGTACCGATTTGCAACGTTCCAACGGAAATTCCTGATGACCGTCTGCCTTTGTAATTTATCTTAAATTATGTGCAATAAAAGTGAAAGATGCTGTCTCTTTGTCAAAGAAAGCAAATTACAGGCAATGTTTGTGAACGGGGAAAACCTTTTTGTACTAACTAAATAATAGGCAAATATCTGCTTCTTTTGACAAAGGATCGTAAACTTAAAAGTAATGTTTTTCCAAAATACTTAGTTATAATTATATTTACGTGCGGTCATGAATAGCCGACAAGAAATCATCGCAAATGTACTTTCTCGCGCAGGTATAGATATGGTCAATTAGGTCAACTAGGAACACGAATATCTGATATACAGTGTGACAAATAGAAACTTAATAATAATTAAATTAATAATAATAACAATATATGATTAATAATATATGACGACAAAGTCGTACGACGGAACAATATCAGACGTATAGATTTATTAGGTATGTTGTATATTATTAAAAAGCTATTTTAAAGGACTATCTAACTAATTAAGTATCCGAGATGGCCGATATAAGAAAAACAAAAAGATAGCGCTAAGAACTTCGAAACAAATGAAAATCGAGGTTATTGTCAATACCAGAAATTTGTTTTTTAAAAAGTGTCTGAACAATGTTAGTTCTTAAAAACGATAGTATTAGGCGAGTTATTGAGAAAAATTGAAATCGGCAAATATTGTTTTTTCAAAATGTCTCAAAATTGTAATAAGTCCGAATGAATTTGAAATAAAATTTGTTGCGAGCATTGAATTCTGCAAAACATTCCCCATGTAACCGTTGCTATATCTCTTCTAATAACCGATATACCAATGGTGAGCATCGAAATGTGGACAGACTGTATATACTCTGTTTATATTTTTATTCAAATTCCTTTTATTTACAAAACAATGCACACAAACACACAATGTGAGCAATGCATTTTCAAATCAACTCCCCATTAGAATTTCTATGCTCCAGTAAGTATGCTTAATTTTAACATATAATAGAATCTCAATACAATATGTGTATTCAGACGTGTAATTGTTATACGCCATTAATTATTATATATTGTTTGTATGTTTGTGGCTCTTATTAGGAGTATTAAGTCATGTAGAAATGCATTCATTAGAAACTGGACGTTTTAGAAAATCCTACTACTACTGAGCACAATCGCCATACCGCATAGGAAATAAACAGGCGGCAGCATAGTGGAATATGAAAACCGAATCTTTATCATACCACGACGTCCTTACACCTTAGATATTATTCTGCCATTCTTTATATAATAATTTATAACATCTACTTTGCTAAAAAAACATTTTTCTCGTCTTCCACAAAATATAGCAGAAATTAATCCCTCCTGCCCGTGTCGTAAACAAACAAAGCATTAAGAAATAGGCCTAATAATATTTGCATTTCTAATGAGAAAAATATCTCTTTAGATTTAATGCTAAGGACTTTTTTAATTACCTGAAGTTTGCCTGGCAAATGTCGGCCAGTATTTTGCCAGATTTTTTAATGAACCGTCAGCATTCCATCTCGTTTAATGTTCAAGTTTTGTAAGCGAGCTAAGTTCATTACCCCAACTTCCTTAATAGTGTAACGAAAAATGTTAGGTTGTTTTTTTTTCTCTGGGGAATATTGATGTGTTTTATGCATAAAGAGCTTCGTAATATTGACGAAATGTATACCCATTTACATGACTGCACAAACAAAATTGTTATTATTATACCATCATCCTCAAGCAAAGTTTACCCAGTTAGATCATTAGATACCGGAACTTATGGTATAAAAACAAAACAATTAAGAGTTTTATCATTTCTTTTCTTTTTCATATCGATTCAGATAGGTGAATAGTTATATCCTTTTGCCAGTGGCATTGGATATTCGCATTCATAATACATTTTTCCCGTATGTTATAGAATTATTTGAATCCGTTTGTTTCTAAGAAAACTCAATAAAGTTTTCATAAAATAAGATTTTGGAAACATTTCAATTTCTGTATTTTTCTGAAAAAGGTTTCACTTTCTTTGATTTTTTGGCAGCTTACATGCCCCACACTTTGGACAACTGTTCGAAATTTAAAAAAAATCGATTATGTGAACATTTTAAATGAAAACATTTTGAAAATCATTTTTTAAAATAAACTATGAAAATTACCGATCTCTTATTTTCCATAAAATTAATGTAAGAATCGTACGAAAGCATATTAGCTACTAAAGTACAAACCTTCAATATACCCCTGATAGTTTTAACAGAAAATTACTTAAATATGATGCAAGTGCGACAAAATCATTTTCGTGCTGTCTACTATTTTGTTAGTACAACGTATGCAGTTTGAGCTTATTTGTTAAATACATTAAACGTCAATCTCTTGCGATGAAACACTGTTGATTCCGAAACATTGCAATGCACATATTTTTATATACAATATTTATATGAGCTGCTATCAAGCTACAAAAGGCACTTAAAACCGTTGGTTTATTCTATTTCGGTAGTTATTAGGTTATGTTAGAATCATATCTAACACTTGACGTCAGCCAAAAGATGTTATAATATTCTTATTCTTCTTCTTCTTATTGTTATTATTATTAAGAGGGGCGTTTACCAACAAATAGAAACTTATGCAACTAATATTACTCGCGAGACGGGTAGACGCAAGGGGGTGTGAGTGGATGGAGCAAGACGATATTCGGTTTCGTCACAGCGCTTCGGTTTTATTCACAGATTCTGTCATAGATAAAGGAATACTGATGGGTAACATAATGTATATAGAATGAGTACTATAATATACATAAGTGTTATATTATTATATACTCGAATATTATACGTATATATGACATTTCTTTTTAATTACAAACTGTCACTCGAATTTAAGTCTGGAATAGCCGACCGATTCATGAAGTTTTTTTTTATATCGTTCATCAAATGTGCAGCTAGCGCGTAGAGGTTGTTTTTTACTTTCTTTTACGTAGTATAAGGAAGTATTGTGATGACGAAAATTTTTGACCACGAGATTTTTGCAGATGTCCACGTTTTGAAGTCCCCTGATACCGAAAAAGTGGTTTTTAAAAAATCTCTCTCTCACTCTCTCTCCCTCTCTCTCTCTCTCTCTATCTCTCTCTCTCTCTCTCTCTCTCTCTTTGTGTGTGTGTGTGTGTGTGTGTGTCAAGCCGCTGCCCCGCTGTAGATATCAATTCCACATTTTGTATTTACGTGTATAATCTCCCTCTTGAGATCTAATTAGTTTTTCAGTAAAATCGGTAGGCCGGAAGTAGTAGTTTACTTCAGTGAAGGTATTGAATTTTGCCAATATTTCGGAAAATAGGAAATAGGTGTTTTACTCTTATCGAAAATCAGTTCTTTGCGAATATTTCGCAAGCTATGCTTTTTGGACAGGTACGTTACGACTATAAAAGTATTTAGAACTTAATTTTCAATACCTTTTGTATGAAAGAAATTTCAAAATTCCGACCGGAAGTAACACTTTTATTCTTATCGAATAACGGTTTTTTGCATATATGTCGTAAATTATGCATTTTAATAATATTTGTCAAGAGTACAA
Organism: Amphimallon solstitiale; assembly: GCA_963170755.1. Taxonomy (NCBI): domain Eukaryota; kingdom Metazoa; phylum Arthropoda; class Insecta; order Coleoptera; family Scarabaeidae; genus Amphimallon; species Amphimallon solstitiale. The sequence goes on from OY720675.1 coordinate 206,579,779, forward strand.
AAGTATTTAGAGCTGGATTTGCAATTTTTTTTGTATACATGAAATTTCAAAATTCGGACCGGAAGTATCACTTTTACTTTTAGCGAGTATCACTTTTTTTTGAATATCTTACAAAGTATGCATTCTATAGAAATTTATTAAGAGAACAGAAGTACCGAGAATAGAATTTTGAATAATTTTTGTATAAAAAAAATCTGAAAATTCTATAATTTGAATCGCTGATACGTATAAGAAAGTAGTGTGGTGGCCACACATCATCTTTTCTTTTGTGTACCAGCCTTAGTTAGTAGACATTAATAAAATTCATGCATTTTTGTGGTTATTTCTAAAACATATAACTTTTTTAAGAAAATAAATGAGAACAAAAACTGGCCTTGACATTATAAATTTATGCCTTTTGCATCACTAACCCAAATTTGAGATTCTAAAATTACAACATACATTTAAAAGACGCAAAACGACGATGCCTTAGTTTTCGATAAAACGCTCCTCTTAATGATAATAATACATAAAATGCCATGTTTTTCTCATGATAAACTTTGTTGATCTAATAAGAGTAACATTACAATTTCATTGTTTTATTTAGTTTAATAGCATTAACAATTACTAAATATTATTACATAAATAAACACATACATTAATAGAAATTAAATTTAAGCAAACTAAACGACATAATTGTTTTATAATCCATTGCTTTCGTTATCACAACAATCGAAAGATGAAACACTTTAATTGAAAACTAAAGAAGAAATATTCTTTAATTTACCAATTGAAACAAATTTAGTATTCAATATCAATTTAAAGCGCCGCTGTGAACCATCTAAGCTCCTTTGCTCTCGTGAAAGTCGGTTGTCATACACGAACCAGACTCTCTAGATTACAGAGAAATGTGGAGACACAATCGTGACAAAAGGTATTGAATTGCTCCCGCCTAAGCTTAAACCGTTCTCCGGTTACCTTCCATAATATCTTGTAATACCGTACTAGCATATAATCAAGTTTATTTTAGCGTGCAAAGTTTGTAAAATAAACATGATATGATTCGTACTGTATGAATGAATAAAATTTGAAAGTTTTATTAATCCATTTGTTTACATCAAATATGTAATATTCTTTTTCTATTTCAGTGCTATAAAGTTCACTTTACGACACCAGTTTGCATAAACTATTACTTTATCGCACGATAATTTTATTTTTTTGAGGTTGGTAAAAAAAAAAAAATTTAAAGAATTCATATTTCATTGTCAAATATAAACCTTTAGGGCCGGTTTTTCCAACTCCGATTAAAACGCCGGTTAGCGTAATCGTTGATTAAAACACCGGTTAGTACAAATTTGGGTTTTTCCAACATCCGTTAACGCTAATCATTGATTAAGAACATCCTTAATTTAACCGGCGTTTTGGAGTACCTGATAAAATGTTAAACAGTGATTAGGGTTACTTACACATGCGCATAACATAAGAAATTTGAATTTTTATTTTGTATTATTGACAGCGCTTACGCATTTGTTTGCTGTATGAAAGTATTTTTTGGAATTAGTTAATAATTATTTTCATCAGTGATTTAGTAATTGTATTGCTTCTTCTATAAATGAAATGAACAGTATAATTAAATATAAAAATAATACAATAATGAATAATCTTGGATTGAGTTGGTCTTTACTTGATGTAAATCCATTTCAATGTGAAATAAAACAAACAAATGTTTATGATTGACACTGTATTTAATAACAACGACAGCTGTTTCGCTACACTGTAGCTTTTTCAGGTTGACATATAACTACCTACATGCACTTAAACTCTTATATATAGTGTGGTGTTATTAGGAATTCTTAGAACTAATATATCAAGAACAATTTTTTATCTAAAAGTATTGGGTCTATACAGGGTGTTTCATCGGTTGGGGTATCGCGAATTAAAGTGCCTAAATATAAAAATGTCGACTTCAAATTTTAACCACTTATAGAACTTTTAAACCGCTACCAGTAGGTTAGGTTGTTTTTGATAATATTATTTTATTTAATGCGTAAATAAAAAAAAACCTTCGTTCAAAAAATCAAAAGTACTCAGATTTTATTGAAATTCAGGTGTTAAAAAGATATGTCTATAAAATCAACTATGCAATTGAAAAAAAAATTAAAACTTAATCAATTATTGAATATTTTACAATAATTTCAAAATTAAAGGCAAGACGTTGAAGAATTTATGGGTTTTTTATTACAGTGTTGTGTGTTGAGTTTATAATAAATTTTTATTTATTATCCGTCATAAATTTAAAAGGACTACCTGTTTGCGGACGTTGAAGAATTTATGGGTTTTTTATTACAGTGTTGTGTGTTGAGTTTATAATAAATTTTTATTTATTATCCGTCATAAATTTAAAAGGACTACCTGTTTGCGGACAGCACAATTAGAAAGTTAAGTACCATAAATCTGTCGTAAGAAAAACGACATTATTTAATATTGACTTTATTTGACAAACGGTTTCGTTTATAAAAATTCTGATTGTGAAGTTAATATGGGTGATATTTCCACGTATCACCAATCAAATTTGAACATTTTTTGAGCACTTTTAATTTTTGATAATACGTTTTTTTTTAATTTACGCATTAATTAAAATAATATTATCAAAAACAACCTAACCTGCTGGTAGCGGTTTAAAAGCTCTATAAGTGTTTAAAATTTGAAGTCGATATTTTTATATTTAGGCACTTTAATTCGCGATACCCCAACCGATGAAACACCCTGTACAAAAAGTACATGTAACTAAATATATTGCTAACAGATGTGTGTGAAATCATTTAATTTTAAATTTCATCAATTTCTATTTAAAACTGCGTCTAACTTTTGCCGAAGACCACATCCGAAGTCATTTGGAATACTTTTGAAATTATTAATAGCCCACGTCTAATGTGGTTGATCCATTTTTTAATTTGAGATTTCGATTTTCAAAATATGTGATTAGTTTAGGCAAATTTCCAAAGTGTTCCTGAAGGAATAACAACTGATTCTTTAAATTTGGGATTCTGTTAGTTCCTTGCACTCAGAAATACTTCGAGCATCGTCATTTAAACATGTAACGAAATTTTGTAAACTATCGAAATTCTCTGCATAAAATCTATTTCTGTGAATCACAATAAATACAAATTGTTAATTAAACATTTAATGAATTCTACTATTGTTTGACTAAAATCCAACGTGCGAATCTTGGACTAGGTGATTCAATAGAGGATACAAATAATTCAACCTATATCACAATAAATACAAATTGTTGATTAAACATTTAATAAATTCTACTATTGTCTGACCAAACTCCGACGTGCGAATCTTGGACTAGGTGAAGCAATAGAGAATATCAATTAATTAGGCTTACCGGAATAAAATTTCAAACAAAAGGATAAACACGAGCATATATAAAGAGATAATTAAACAAACAATCACACCAATAACAAAATTCAGAATTTTTAAAGGGAATAAAAGATTGCAAAATGCTTGTATCTAAAGAACCAAAGATGTTATGTAAATGAATATATAAGTATTATATTAATAGGTTCAATAACCATATATTGTTATAAATCCAAAGTTATAAATAAATATAAGTATTATTGATATCCATCTTTTATTCATACTTACCTGTTCCAAGGAGAGATAAAGACATCAGAGAGAGAGAGAGCAAATAAATCAACTTTAAGGAAGGCAGGGAAAGTAAATATCGAATAACAGAGTTAGAACCCAGAACATGAAAGAAATGTTGTATGTCATTTAGTTATCTCAAATCAACAAAACAACTTAGAACCCTAAGAATTAAACCGAAAAGTAAGAGTCAAAGCACATTTCAAGCATATTATATTTTCTTTAAAAGAAATAAAGCAAAGGCTACAGCAATATGTAACTGAAATCACGTTATACTCAGTTAAACAAAAACACACGAAATTACTAGTACGCATTAAATTCTATATGTATGGACCAAAATTCCTATACACAAAGGCCGATTCAATAATCTTCAATAACACAAACATTGACATAGATCCATAACTTTTGTCTGTTATTTCAGACATTTATAGTGCTAGCTGTTTGCGTTTAAAGTACATATATAACCGGATATTGATATCAACTGCAAGAGTATTATCGTATTTTACGTTTTCAATAGCTGCCATGTGTGCATGTAACAAGCACGATGTGCCCCCATTGTCTGTAAAAATCGAAATTACGAGTACGTAACGCGAAACCATCACTGCAACTAGGATTAATTCCAATTAGTTTTCTGGCAATATACTTTGCTTTTGAGCAACGGAAACTAATTGACTGTCCATTATTTACTTGACTTTTGCAGCCAATGCTCTCGATCTTCAATTAAAGAATGTCCAGTACCGAGAGAGCTTTTATTTCCATTAATTTCAGGAAAACTCTGCCAGTACAGACGAACAAAAGCGGTTTGCCTCATTTTCTCTTCTCGAAAAGATTATTACGGGGTTATAAAGAAAACACTTAAAAGGTATACAGGGTGAGTCAACTACGCGGGTAAGGCCGATTGTGCCTTTACGAGTAAATATATTTCGAAGCGGTTTTTTCTTGTGGTAGCTGTTCATTAGGGGAACATTTTAAAAATATTTTGTATTATACAGAGTGTTCCATAACTTGGTGGCTAACCATAGTTATAGTTTTTTAAATGGAACACCCTATATATTATTGCATTTTTGAATTCCCCGAATAATTTTTAGTCAAAAAGTTATAAGATAGTATAGGCCTAAAGTGTAAAGTTTTTGACTTATTCCCATTTTTCTGAAAAATTCAATGTTTGTATAAAATTATATTTCCCGAAAACGACGTATTAGATGGACAAAATTTTTTGCAGTATTGTTTACAATAAGAGGTCCTAATAGGAGCATGTTTTATTTTTTTAGAGTTACTAACTGCATGTGCAGGAAACTGGATTAAAATTACATTACACGTTTTTGTATAAAAGTAAATTTTTTTAAATGGAACACCCTGTATATCAGTTCATTTTTGAATTGTTTATTAAATTTCATGTCAGAAACATGTAAAACGTTAATACAGTAAACGTGACTATTACAGAGTTATTGTCGTTTTTTGATATGCTTTTGTTAGTTTTTGCAAAAAAGTCAATTTTTTCAAATGGAACACCCTGTATATTATTTCATTTTTGAATTTCTTATTCAATTTCACATCAAAAACATCTAAGACGTTAATACTCTAAAAGTGACTATTACTGAGCTATTGTCTCTTTTTGATATAATTTTGTCAGTACTATACTATATTAATTAAACCACAAAACTGACAAAATTATATTAAAAAGAGACAATAGCTCAGTAATAGTCACTTTTAAAGTATTAACGTCTTAGATGTTTTTGATGTGAAATTGACTAAGAAATTCAAAAATGAAATAATATATAGGCTGTTCTATTTGAAACAATTGACTTTTTTTCAAAAACTAAGAAAAGCATATCAAAAAACGACAGTAGCTCAGTAATAGTCACATTTAAAGTATTAACGTCTTACATGTTTTTGATATGAAATTTAATAAACAATTCAAAAATGAACTGATATACAGGCTGTTCCATTTAAAAAAATTGACTTTTATACAAAAACGTGTCATCTAATTTTAATCCAGTTTCCTGCACATGCAGTTAGTAACTGTAAAAAAATAAAACATGCTTCTATTAGGACATCTTATTGTAAACAATATTTCAAAAAATTTTGTCCATCTAATACGTCGTTTTCGAGAAATATAATTTTATACAAACATTGAATTTTTCAGAAAAATGGGAATAAGTCAAAAACTTTACACTTTAGGCCTATACTATCTTATAACTTTTTGACTAAAAATTATACGGGGAATTCAAAAATGCAATAATATATAGGGTGTTCCATTTGAAAAACTATAACTATGGTTAGCCACCAAGTTATGGAACACTCTGTATAATACAAAATATTTTTAAAATGTGCCCCTAATGAACGCTACCACAAGAAAAAAACCGCTTCGAAATATCTTTACTCGTAAAGGCACAATCGGCCTTACCCGCGTAGTTGACTCACCCTGTATATTAGCGAACTTATCTACAAACTATCATTTTTAAAATATACATTGTATAATATCGTAAAGAAAATAAGTTTAACTTAAATAATTTCATGAAATTAAGAAACTAAAACAAAATTACGAATACACTAATTGTTTTAACACCACAGAAAAGCATTTGGTTAAGCATCCTGTGCGCATTTTGATAGATATGGTAACCTTTTTCCAACAATAAAAAATATTCGAAAACCGATTAAACACTCTTCAACGTGCTTTCGCAGTGCGTTGTACAGCTTTATAAGCATGCTCGTCAATATGATGCTTAACCAAATGCTTTCTGTGCAAATATGCTGCTAAAATAAAAAAGTAAATACATAAAAAGTATAACCAAATGAGTATTTAGACTATTGGGGTCCAGCCTTGATTAAAGGAAGAAAACATTATTAACTATTCCAGTAAAGAAATATTTCAATAACTGGGATCAAAATTATTATGAAATTAGGAAAAATTCGAACATGGTCTGAAATAAATAAACTGTATGTTATAAAAGACATACATTTCGTAATTTTGAAAAAACCTCCTGAGACGGAGTTCATCATATAAACCTACAAATTGCAGTAGATTGGTCTGTGATAATGTTGACCATACTCATTGCCGGTGAATTATCTTTGGGCGACCATATAGATATTCTTTGTTAGAAGCTATCGGAAGTTGATTTTGCTATAAGCAAAAAAAATATGCTAAACATGAAAAAATTGATTTTCTTTTGTTATAAATGAATTTAACACGTAAATAACTGTTTCGCTATTTCTGAACATACATGCATCTCAAGATGTCTAGGAAACTGTACACGTAAAATTAAATCTAGATAACTATGAAGATACATTACTTTTCTCTCGGAGGATGGAACACTGCTACTTATATATAATTTACGAGACTTGCTTTAACACTATATAAGTCATTGTAACTTTGGTCACGAGGTTAATACAAAGAAGGATTAGACTCGCCTATAGTTTTTGTTTACGTAAAAAATGATTTGCGAATAGGCCATGTTTACAAGAGGATATTCGTCAGACGATATTTATATCGTCTGATGTTCAGTTTCACCAATACAGAAAGTTGTAAAATGGTGGTGCAATTTAGTACTAGATTTTTTAGAAGATAAACAGAAATGAGATTTTGACAGATATGCAGCAAACATTGGGCAACACTGCTCCTTCAAAGGCTAGATCACTAGTTGTAAACGTGGTACCATAAGTCTTAATAATGGACTATTAATACATGTTACCATTCCAGAATGAATAATGAGAAAAAGTTCATGATGTATTACGTAACCGAAAAGTAGAAGTGGAGGAGACTGCCAAGACGTTTACACCACATGTTACAGAAGACGTGTAATTGTTGACAATGGAGTATAATTTGAGTTGGTCTTTGAGCGGCTATTTCCGTCGTTTTTTTGAATTTTGAATCACCGACGTTTCTGCAGATGTTTCTCTGTCGTCTTCAAGGCAGCCCTGAAAAGGTCTGTTTCTTGCCAAATTCATATCTGAAATTTTTAATTACCAAGTGTATATGTCTTCCTCAATTTCTTAGTGCCAGCTGTCAGAATAGAACCCGTTGATCTGAGAAAGTAGATGCGCTGTAGTTACGTTTTAGTAAGCGTCCTGTCGAATGCTCAGTAGCCTAACCTTAATCTTTTGTTCTGCGTGTGTAGTGGTAATTATTGCGTCGTTTATGCTGTCACGAAGATTGGTGTCCATACCTCTCTAATCTCTAGACTTGGTGTGCTTATGGGATTAGCTGTGGCCATATATGCCACTTCTTTAATCATTCTTGTGGTGCCATATCCTTTGGTCAGAACAATTGCGTTATCCCATTTGATTTGATTGTCTGCTTTCCAAGCATGTTGTGCTAAGTGAGATTTTTCAGTTTCTCCTAGACGAACCAGTTCCTTATGTTCTTTGCTTTTATCGTCTAGGAGTCACTTGGTTTCTCCTCTATATACACAGTTCTTTATTGTTTCATTCACGTTTTCTAACTCGGTGCTTGTTAAGATCGATCTAACAGTATTGGTTTTTCTAATCACAGTTCTGATGTTATATTTGTTGCCTATTTTTCAGATTTTCTCCGATAGGCATCTTATGTACTGAATTACCATAGTGCACATGCTTTTTTTTAATTTTAATATGTTTGATATATATTTTTTTCATTCCTACCCCATTCCTCTAAGCATATCAGTCTCGCTCTGTCATATAGGCACCTGGGCCTCTCTGACATTGACATTATGCGCCAAATTGAAGTTGAAGTGTAGGTATTGTCATGTGTTCCTGGGTTCTCTGTATACTGAGGTAATTATCTAGTTCTCTGTTTGCGTTTCCATGGTGAACTCTTTGGCGTCGTCTATTTAGATGTTGTAGGAATTCTTCCAATGTATGTTCTCAAGCTACATGTCCAATTAAGCATGCCTAAGCTCCCTATGCCACGTGAATGCTGTATTTACTGAAACGTAAAAGAACGCAAATTTCTAACGAGAATGTGAGACTCTTTACAAACTAGTAGATTTTTTGTGTCGCTTTGAAGCTTGATTTTATTACTGTATGCCAAAATTGAAGTGACAACTTCAACAATGGCTGTCGTTCGCCGAGGATACGCCAAGACGTGTCTTTCGGCAGGAAAGGTAATGGCAGCGGAATTTTTAGATTTAAAGTTACTTCGTATCGACTATTTACCATAGGGTCAGAATATCAACGGAAGAAAGCATATTATTCTGCACTTCTTGTTTAATTGCTCACACAGTAGCGAGAGAAAGTGACATTTGCTTGACAACAGTATGTACAATTAAAGACTTTTCAAATTAAAGAATATCTCCTGCGCACAACATGTAACAAAGCAAATATTTTCCCGTAAGCATTAGACATGCATTTGAAATGTGTCTTCGTTTCTAACATGTCTGCTTTAACAGTGAAATTAAAATATAACGCAAGTAGGTTAAGAATAATAAAAAATAAAAATAAAAGCAAAAAATAAACTACGAATGACGTCTTTTATATCTATATAATGAAAATAAATAGAGCGAACACCTACGTTTATCAGAGGTATCACACTACATAAGAGCAATACAAAAATGTCACTCAATACGTCCGCCTTCTGTCCAAAATTTAATAGAAAATGTCATCCTGGTTATACTTAATGTTCGGTATGCAAAAATGCAAGATTTAAAAGTGTAGAAAAATGTGCAGTATATTATACAGTTGTCAAGTTACACATACAACAGTTTTCTATCGATTTAAAATGTTAGTCCAAAGATATGCGATCATCAGCCAACGTTACCTCATAGTGTTGTGTGCCGATAATATGTCGGCCTTCAAACTATAAAGAACAAGTAAAATGACAACATCAAGAAATTCACATGGTCGGAAATTTAATAATCAGTATTTAAAATACGAATTTTAATATATTTTTAGTTAGATTAAAATTTGCTATTTATGTTAATTCTTATAATTATAAGGATATCGAAGCTAATTAAACTTTAGCAAAAGTAGGAATAGAGTAATACTCACAATACCCCAAAAACACTCAACACTACATCAACTTAATTAAGACATTTCAACTTTACTAATTTCAACGATTAAAACGTCACGATACACAAGTCTTGCATGATTATAAGCTATGGTGGAGACACACTGGAAGATACATTTTAAAATGAATGCAGCATGAAATGTTAAAAATTAAGTTTATGAAAATTGAAAAACTGAACTGGAAATTTCTTTGGTAAAGTGATATACATAACATAAAATAGCCTTCCTAGTATTAAAACAAATAATGCAATACTGCAAATAGGATATAGTAGATCATAGATCAAAATTATAATATAAAAATATTATGGAATCTACTCAGAATCAATAATCATTTGTAGAAACTTAAAATAACGTAGCTACAGATAATAGTGACTAAAAGTAACACTATTATTCTTTACAGATATACATGCAGGGAATTCCATAACAGGTATAAAAATCTAATCTTCTCGTATATCATCACATTTTAAATTATATATTTTTTAGAATTCTGTTTCGTTTATGGATAATATTTGTTTGCAAATCTAATACTGAAGCACTAATTAAACTAAATATTTTTCATTTTAAACAGATCCATTTTATATCTCTCAATTTATTAATTCAGTAATTACTCCTTTCACCTGCAATGAACCAGCCTGTATATTAAAGTGTAAGAATAAATAATGAGGGAATCTGCAAATGTATATTAATGGATGTCAGAGATTGTGTTTTATTTACATAAACAATGACAGTGTTATTAAGTACGTCAACGAGCAATGTATCCGCTTTTATTATTAAATTTTTGTCCGTTCAAAGTGAGAAAACATCATATTTATTATTCCCTCATGTAATATTTACTCAGAAACTCCCTAAGGCTTTCAAATTGAGAAAGGCGATACAGAATAAATCCTTTACCGAGAAAATATTCTAAACCATACCGTCAACATGCAAAATGATGGCTAGCATATTTTACATATTTGTGAACCAGTTTTAATTTATTTCTTGTTCTTAATTGATAAGTAGACTACAAATATTAAATACCCTAATCTACGTTTATTAGCACGAACTCAATGAACCGAATTGTTGAATAATAGTATCATTATTATTTTTTTGGTCATAACTTAAAAACGGGTTAATGAAAATTCTTGCATTTTTTTCTTTTATATTTCTATATTCGTGAAATTTTGCAATTATCTAATAAGGAATATTTGTTTTTCTTTCAAACAGTTCGTTTTATACATTTAAATATTAAGTATAAAATTCACCAGCCAAATCTAGAAAGTAGTATGACATTAAACAATAACAATGACAGCTTATGGGATGTACATATACAGGTGAGTTTTTTTGAATGTTTAGCATTGGGATCTCAAAAACTACTGTAGATAGAAAAACGCTTAAATGGGGAAAGATGCGCAGTTTTACGAGTTTGATTTAAAACTGCTTTTATTTCTCCGATAACTTCCATGGCTTATTAGATATTCAAAGAAAACTAAATTTTTCGATTTTCTTTAAACATGCTTAGCATCGTTAATAGTAATTTTAGAGAAAAAGTGTTCAGACAAAAGTTTTAGATAATTTTACGCCAAATAAAACTATGTAGCTAATATTTTTTTTTTCGTTCACCATTATCGAGTTATGACACAAACTTGTGTTTTTTAAATGGAAACCATAGTTGGTTTTGACATCATTAAAAAGATCATTTTTTTTTGCTGATTACAATGATATAAGGTTTGATATGGTTATTTTAGAAAATAAAGAAGATATAGACATTTTTATGGTTTTTGTGGAAAACAATTGAATTTCGAACTGATAAAATACAAACAAAACGAAAACTTATTTTGGAATCTTATGTAGTAATAAAATGAAAACTATAAGAACTTTTATTAAGGGCACACAACATTATTAATGTTCAAAGATACCTCCATTATTATTAATACACAAATTGCATCTCTTCACAACAGAATTTGTAGCATTGCGTACTTTACGCCTATCGATGTTATTAAAAGCAACTAAGACAGCTTCTCTTAAATCGTCGATTGTTTCATATGTTCTTTTGTATACTGTGTCCTTTAGTACACCCCACAAGAAAAAATCCAAAACTGATAAATCAGGGGATCTAGCCGGCCATTCAATGGGTGCATTTCGTCCTATCCATTGATTAGGAAAGTTCAAATTTAAATAATTTCTAACATTCAGTTGATTGTGCGGTGGCGCTCCGTCATGTTGAAACCATTGCAGCATTGCTCGGGTTCTTAAATTTAAATTGTCTAACATTTCCTCGAAATCTTGTAAAAATTAAGATAACGATTGCCAGTTAGAGATCCATCAAAAATAAAAGGAGGAAGAACAGTTGATCCTATAACACCACACCAAACATTAAACCCAAATTTAATTTGTGGTCTCCTATGTTCAACGTGAAGTGGATTTGTTTGAGACCATATGTACTCATTGTGCCTATTAAACATTCCACAATTTGTGAAATGAGATTCATCAGTCCAAAATATTTTCAATGAAAGGTGTGGATCGTTTTGACACTGATCTTTAAACCATCTACAAAAAGCTATTCGTCTGATGTTATCACCTTCATGTAAAGTTTGTGATACTGATAATTTGTAGGGACGAAATTTATGCTTCTTCAACACTCTGACAAGAGTGCGTTGAGAGGAACCCATTTCTGTTGAAATTTGTCGGGTCGATGTAGATTGATTCTGAGCGACACATGCTAATATGTTTATTTCTCTATCTTCATCCATCCCTTTTTTTGATTTTGGTTTAAGAACGAACCATAATCTGCTAAATTATCCCATAATCTCTTAAAAGTAGGTAGCGACGGCTGACGTCGATCAAAATAATTTTCAAAATAAACTTCAGCAGCTCTAGCAGAAATTTTTTGGCACTGAATGTAACATTCAACCATATCACGCTTTTCTACGTTAGAAAATTCCATAGCCAATGCAAACTTATGATTATCGGCCGTTTACACCGCTTATAGTAAAGTTACAATTAAATTAATTAATAGTAAATTGTCAATGTTTGACAATTAACTTGACTTAAAAGTAAAAATTAACAGCTCTCACTTCTGTGACTCAACGTGAAAGCAATGATAGTATATTTATCTCGACTGCTCCAACGAACACTATTGTAACTCAGATTTTTCGTTTTTTGAATTACAAAACACCAAACATTTTTTTTTAAAGTTTATATTTTATAAAGTGAACAATCATAGAAATGTCTATATCCTCTTTATTTTTTAAAATAACAATATCAAACCTTATATCATTGTAATCAGCAAAAAATAAGCTTTTTTTTTTAATACAAAATACCAAACATTTTTTTTTTTAAGTTTATGTCTTATAAAATGAACAATCATAGAAATGTCTATATCCTCTTTATTTTTTAAAATAACCATATCAAACCTTATATCATTGTAATCAGCAAAAAAAAATAAGCTTTTTAATGATGTCAAAATCAACTATGGTTTCCATTTAAAAAACACAAGTTTGTGTCATAACTCGATAATGGTGAACGAAAAAAAATATTAGCTACATAGTTTTATTTGGCGTAAAATTATTTAAAACTTTTGTCTGAACACTTTTTCTCTAAAATTACTATTAACGATGCTAAGCATGTTTAAAGAAAATCGTAAAATTTAGTTATCTTTGAATATCTAATAAGCCATGAAAGTTATCGGAGAAACAAAAGCAGTTTTAAATCAAACTCGTAAAACTGCGCATCTTTCCCCATTTAAGCGTTTTTCTATCTCCAGTAGTTTCTGAGATCCCAATGCTAAACATTCAAAAAAACTCAGCCTATATATAATAGAAGCTTTTTTTTAATTTGTTTTTATTGATAAAGGCTATAATTCAGCCGAAATATCTTTAAATAAAAAAGGAATTAATTTTTACACAAAAAAGTGTATTCTTATTTACTATATATTTTTTATTAATTTACAAGGAGTTATTGTCATCAAATTAAAACACTGTAAAACTGATCATTCCTATTCCAAATTTTACTTTTTGTCTATCACTGCGTTTTATATCTGACAAAATTTATTTATGCCACACTATTTTCAAATCTAACGTTAACATTTTGTGTGCGCTTACTTACTTCAATATTTTTTTCATCTTTTATGTGTATTTATTCCTTCATAACGTGCATACTTGAAACAGTACCGCTGCCTTAAGACTATTAACTGACCTGTTTTTCTCTATGAGTAGTTCAGAAAATTGTTGTTTAAACAACCCGAAACAACCGAGATTATAAAAAAAAATACGAGGTAGGCGCCATAAATTATCGACCTGACAGGCTTGTACAAGTTCGAACGTGTTCAAACTCCGTCACGTCATGCATACACATACGCGAGGTGTACACTATAAATGTGAAGGTTCGAAGCCTAGTAGTTTTTAGTAACCAGCCAACCAACGTGACTAGCGCACGAAAATGTCTGAAGTAACGAAAGTTGAGTACCGCGCGGTCTTTAAATTTAAATAACAAAAGAAAGGCATACTCCTTATCACATTAAACAACGTTTAGACGGCGTTTACGGTGACTCGTCTCCTTCGTATTCAACTGTAAAAAAAGTGGGAAAAATTTTTCCGTTAGGGACAAGAATCCCTGGAAGGTGCTGATCGGTCAGGTCTACCAATTGAAGTGTTAACGCCTCAAAACATGTCAATTATTGAACATTTAGTGCTAGAAGATCGCTGTTTGAAAGTGAAGAAATTAGCAGTGATAACAAACATTTCCGAAACAAGTGTTCGCTGAATTCTCCATGACCATTTGGGTATGAATAAAATTAGTGCTAGAAGGGTACCGCGACTTCTTTCTGCTCTCCAAAGTGAACGTCGAGTCGAATGTGCGCAGTCGTCTTTAAACATATGTGGAGACGACCCAAAACCGATTTTGGAGTCCACAGGAAATAAAACAATAGTTCTGTTTTTCGATCCTCTGTCGAAAAGGGAGTCCATGGAATTGCAGCGACCTCATGAACCTCGTCCCAGAAAGGCGAAAGTCGTTCAATAGACGAAAAAGATGATGGCCACAATATTCTGCGATTGTGAGGGCATTTTGCTCATTGACTTTAAGGAGCGCAATACAAGCGTGAACGGCACATATTATGCGTCTTTACTGCATAAATTAAGGGACAGTATTCGTGCATCGTGGAAAATTGACAAAAGGTGTGCGATTATTACACGACAATGCTCCCATCCATACTGCCGCCATTTCACAAGCTGCCATCCGCGAATGCGGCTTTCAAGAATTGGAACATCCACCGTATAGTCCGGATATGGCTCCTTGTGATTATTTTTTGTTTTCTAATTTAAAAAAGACCTTAGGGGACGTAGGTTTAAGGACGATAGTGAGTTGCAAGCAGCTGAAAAATAAAAATTCTTATATTCTTCCAAGTTTCTTTTTTGTAAAGCAGGCCAAGAATTTATGGCGCCTACCTCTTATGTCTGCGTTCGTAAAAGTACCTATTTGATTTCGGCATGCTCGTGGATAAAAATGACAAACTCTGGGCTCCTAATTGTGTTTGTTAGTATGTAAAAGTGAAAAGAAGTGTCTTTAAATTTGTTATAGTTAAATGGGAGTATCCAAGCACTATTTCTGTGTAGTGTCCTGAACAAAATTCAGTTGATGTCTCAATTACTTGAATTTCGATTACTCGGAATATATCTGAACCCGAACAAGGTGATTTAGAATCAAGATCACCAGAAAATGATACTACCTTTGAATGTTTACCCGATGATAAACCCATTAGCTGGATTATCTTGTCAGAGATTTGGATCTTTCTTAACAAGCCTCTGAGTTGTTAGCATCACGACTGAACCGAAAAAATTTGCTTAATCCAAACGCAAAAATTACTTTTCATCGGGAAAGAAAAAAAGAGTTACGGAGTTATTTTTCCCAAGAAGACAACCTTACTTTTTATTCAGATATTACATTTTTTTAATAAAAATGGGTTTGATACAATATGAGCCAAGTAATTTTGCATTTATTCATTGACAGCGTAGAACGGTAATCTTGAATGCAATATGTTACGTGGCGGAAATAAATACGTCGGGATACCTATTGCTCACAATGCAAAGTTAAATGAAGACTATTGTAACATCTCAGCAGTTTTGCATAAAATAAAGTATCATGAACAGGAGTGTTGATTTAAGGATGATAAATATTCTTCTCGGTTAATAAAGCGGTTACGCTAAGTTTATTTATATTATATAATAGGGATGTATGACATCTTTATATTACAATATGTAATGATATTTTATTTATGGTTATCGCATAATGACAAAATGCCAATGATGCTTAAATGTATTTTCCGTTAAATAGATTAAATAAATTTTCATGTTTACAAAATATTACTCTAACGTTTGATTTTTCAACAAGCGTGTCCAGTTTCACATGAATATATGTGCATATCCGTAATGTGTATTTCATATTTTAAATATATTTAGTTTTTGTTTTAATAATATTATAACAATATTTTCAAAATTTATGTGTATATGTATATTCGAATGATCAGTTTCATTTCATGTTAAACACAACTAATACATGGAAACAGCTAATAATAATATGTATATTTATTTTGCAAAAATATGTCCAAACATATTTATACAATATTTGGATCAATCTGTGCAGATATATTTGAAAAATTACACCTTAATGAAATTCAGTTATTTTACATTAAAATACAACGACCGTTGATAGTTTCCAATGCATAGCATAAACCAGTGGTTCCCAATGTATGAATCCCGTCCTGGAGGAGGGGATCGTGATAAGGAACTAGTGAGGTCGTGATGGATTTTTACAAAATAAAACAATAGTATATTACATATCAAGGTTGAGAAGATGACTATTATTGCCCGAGTCGCGAGATTAAATTCCGAGGCGTTTCGAGGAATTTAAGCCACAAGGGCAATAATAGTCTTCTCAACCGTAGCATGTATACTATTTTTTGTACCAGTAGTATCTGGATCTTGAAACCTTAATAATTATGAATAAATTTATTCATATATGTAAGAATGCCCTTGTAATAAAACTTCGTAGACTATATTTTGATGTTGACAAATAAGCTTTTGACATAAATGTTGAAACTAAAGCCAAGTATTTATTAGATTATTTTTCATTCCATTTATAATGTCTGAAGAGTTTAGATGTACACCACCTGAAATGCGCGATATTGCAGAACAGTCAGTTGAGAACTTGCTACCGCATAAATCTAAACACTCATATATGAAAACCAGAGAGCGGACACGAAAGGTTGATGACTCATTGCCAATGGGCGCACTATTAAAATGTTGTATTTTTAAAGAGGTTTTAATTTTATTTATATAATTGGATAACAAGTGGCTGGTGATCTATAAAATACAAAATACCATATTATTTGTTCTTTTTCACTTCTATAAGATTAGTTCTCTTTGAATGAAGTACATCCTTGTAGATAGAAAACGTCCTTTCTACATCGGAACTGGTTATAGGCGCGTACTGGAAATATTCTTTTATTTCAGCGTATTTAGCAATTTGATTTTGTGTCGTTGTCCCCATGCACAATTGCCGCAATGTTATTAAATCTGAATTTCTATTAAAAACTGCGTCTTAACTTTTGCCGAAGGCAACATCCGAAGTCACTTGGAGTACTTTTGAAATTATGAATAGCCACATCTAATGTGGTTAATCCATCTTTTAATTTGAGATTTCAATTTTCAAAATATGTGATTAGTTTAGGCAAATTTCCAAAGTCTTCCAAAAATACAGTAGTAATTTGAATGTTGAATGTTGAAAGCTACACTTGACCTAAAAGGGGATATTAACATATCAAAATATTTTAAATTAGTTGCCTTTTTAAAAAGAAAAAATGAAAATTATAAGCCCAAAAAATCATTAGTATTTACTCGAGGAAATTATAAAATTCCTTAATTTCTGATGTGATCATGAGAGATAATTTAATTATTATTCACATCCGCAATACCAAAAATGGTTCGTCTCAAAAGTTTGTAATAATGGAGTCACTTTGGATCAAAATAATTAAAAGCTATTTAAAATTAGACCATTTCCAGATATAACAATAGTATATTACATACCAAGGTTGAGAAGATGACTATTATTGCCCGAGTG